>CM037647.1:3651802-3679060 GCA_015227895.2 Colaptes auratus | reverse complement strand
ATGGATGACCTTTAAAGGTCCTTTCCAACCCAAACCAGATTGTGATTCTGGGGCCGTGCTCTGAGTGAATCTAGTTTATATTTAAGTGTTCTCAGCAGAACACCCTTCCTGTTTTGTAGCTAAAAACCGAAGGGCAAACAGAAAACGCAGCAGAGAATTTGGTGTGCCCTTGTGGTTGAGGCAGCTGGATTAGCTCTGTTGTCAGGTGGTGGCAATTGTCCTCATCCACACCCCCTGCCAGGTGATGGTTGTTGATGCAGATGCTGTGAGCTGTGGCACCTGTGCTTCATAGCTATAGCTCTGGGAAAACAAGCACCTAAGAAAGTGACTGCATTTCACTTCATCTCTCTGTTTCCTGTGGATAAAAACTACTAACGTGTGACCTTCTGGGAATAAACTGAAGACAAGGCAAGTGTGGAAGGCTCTGGGTGGCGTTTTCTGTTTGTGCATGTGGATATTAACTTGTCTGGGTACTTGCATACATGAAAAATGTTTTGTGCTCAAGGCAAACCGTTATAGTGAGCCAGTACCTGACATGTGCTATATAAGCAATAAATTGTGTATGTGCATCAAATGAGCAGCTGAGCCCATGGTGGTGAAGGTAATTCTCACTGCCAAATGTCAGCGTACAGGCTGTTGGGGTCGCTGAGAAAGAAATCAGTTGTGTTTGAGAGCACAAATGCAGACTGTCCAAGCCTTGCAAGTGATGCATGACAATTTGCTGGGTAGTCAGGCTGGCTTAAATGGAAGTGATCTGATACAAAGACTGAGCTCTAATGGTTCGTGCTCACCACAGGCAGCGACCAGTGGCTGCGTAAAGACAGCGACACTTGTCTGAGGCTTCGGGGTACTGCTGCTCCTGGTGTCCGCGGTGTGCCTTCTTTCCTGCTGATTCACACAATGCATTTAACCCAGCAGGCTTGGGCACGTCCCTCAGTCCTGCAGCAGAATGCCCACGGGGGCTGCCTTCCAGATGGCAGCTGCAGGACTGTCCCCCTACCTTGGCTTCATTTTGGCTGGTACAACCAGCTGTACGTGAGCTGGTGACAGAGGGGAGAGTGTGTTGTGAGGAAGCAGTTTAGCCAGAGTTTCTTATTATAGAAAGTCAGGGAGGGTGGAGAGAGAGAGAGGACTTGTTTAAAAATGGGGAAGTATCTTAGCTCTTTGTTGTGCCTTTAATCTTCTTATTTATTTAAACCACTTCAGCAGCTGCAGCTCCTGTTTAATTTGGAGACAAAATCCTCGCCGTGCAACTGTCTGGGGATACTTGAGGCCACAAGTGGAAGGGAAACTCGCATCGAGGGCGAGTCCTTTCTTCTTCTAACTGCACACTTATGTGTGGGTTATTTTAGTGCTGTAATCTCAGAGTGCTGCTGAGAGAAACTGTGCCAGGCAGGCTGGCAGGTTTGAAGGGCCTGAGAAATGGGATTTCCTGTTCCACGGGCAGAGCTGACTCCTGCATTGTCAGGAGCTATTATCGCCTTCCCAGCCAAAGCAGATAACACAGCGTCAAGGTCAGGGAGACACAAGCTTTCATCATCAGCATGAGCAGAAGGAAGAGTTTGCTTGCAGTCAGGGTGTTGCCATAGATGGTGTGATCAGGGACCTCTGCTTGTGTGAGGCTGCTACATGTGAATCACAGAACCACACAACAGTTGAGAGTGGAAGGCGGCTCTGGAGATCTACCCCAAGTTCACTGCTCTGTCCACTTGAGTTCTCAGTGTCTCTGAGGTGGATACTACACAGCCTCACAGGACGCTGTTCCAGAGACAGCTGCTGGGGAGAGGAGGAGAAAAAATTTCTCGGTTTCTTGCTGACCTGCTCTTTTTGATGGCTTCTGTGCTTCTGCTGAGTGATGTCCCCTGTGTAGTAATACTTGGGATAGAAGGTGGTACTGGTCCAGCCCTGATAGTGTGGGAAAGTCTCTCTTCATGCTGTCCAGAGCACAAGGAGCTGGCTGGTCTAGGGGAGGAGCAAGCCTTGGTGTAGGAAGCACTTGCAGCTAGAGCTGTCAGAAGCAGCAGCTGTGTTTATAGTAAAGCCTCATAAACTCTCGTGAAAAGCTACCGAGGTTGAGACAGTGGCTTCAGATTGCAGTGTCTGCTCTGGATAGTTCCTCAGCAGGACATCCCAGGGGAGGTTTAGAGTGGACATTAGGCTGCTTCATCCTTTTTGTTTCTATTGTCTCCCTCCATCTGCTGTCTCTCCCTATGTGCTTGTCAGCTGGTCTAAAAGGCCCTCAGCAGGGGGACTGAGAGTTAGTTGGGGAGTGGTGTTTGGCATTGGCCTTGAAATGCTGCAGATAGCTAAATCATTCATATTGCCAAATCTCTCTCTGTTTCTTACCATTGCATAAAGCAGTGCAGGAGGAGAGCAGCCTCAGCGTGGCAGAGTGAACCTCATGGTGAGCCTGCAGCAGCACGGGCAGCTTGCTGCTTTCCCAGAGGTGCCAGGAGCAGAGAGTGCAGACGTGCCTGTGAGAGGCTGGAGAACTCTCTGCTTGGAGATGCCTGAGCTTGCTGTAAATGAGCTGGTGTGGGCATGGGAGGTGGTTGAGCTGAGTTAGCTAACACCTCCAGACTAATGCTGCTTGACTGGATCCAGTATCCTGGCCAGCTCATTGCGGGTGCTTCCAGAATCGCTGAGTGATGCAGAGGTGGTTTGTTCACTGCAGCTGCAGAGTTCCCAGGAGCTGAAGGTTCTTTGTGTTGTCTGAGGGGACAGAGTCATAATCCCTTGCTTGGAGGTGTCTTCCTCCTTAGTTGGGTAAATCTTCATGTCTTTCCCTTTATCCTAACACAATTTAAGATAAACCAGCAGTGGCCCAAGGAGGCCAACAGCATCCTGGTCTGGATCAGCAATAGTGTGATGAACAGGATCTGGGCAGGGGTTGTCCCCCTGTACCCAGCACTGGTGAGGCCACAACTCAAGTATGGGGTTCAGTTTTTGGCCCCTCCCTACAAGAAGGACATTATGGTGCTGGAGCAGGTCCAGAGAAGGGCAGTGAAGCTGATGAAGGTCCTTGGGAACAGGTCTGAGGAATATGGCTGTTGTTTAGCCAGTTAAAGGCTGAGGGAACTGAAGTTTTTTAGTCTGAAGTAATGGAGGCTGAGGGGAGACCTTCTGGCTCTCTGCAGCTCCCAGCTACAAAAGAGGTTGGACTCAGGTGGGTGTCGGTCTCTTCTCCCTAGTAGTAGGTGACAGGGCAAGAGGAAATGTCCTCAGATTGCACCAGGGGAGGTTTCAGTTGGATATGAGAAGAAACTTCTTCACTGAAAGGGTTCTCAAACACTGGAACACCCAGAGAGGAGGTTGAATCTCCATCCCTGGAGGTGTTGAAAAGAGGCAGAGATGTGGTGCTGAGGGCCATGGTTTAGCACCAGCCTTGGGAGAGTTAGAGAATGGTTGGACTGGATGACCTTAAAGGGCTTTTCCTACTGTAATGATTATGGACCAAATAGGGGCATGGGTAGGTAGAGACATATGCAAGTCTGAGCAGCCAGTTGGCTTATGCATCTTGTTCCCTCTGAAATCCTGACATACATGAAGGCAGCAAATGGAGGTGCACACAGGTACAGAGAGAACTGTCAAGATCTCTGTCATAGAATCATAGAACGTTAGAGGTTGTAAGGGACCTTCAGAGATTGAGTCCTACCCCCCCTGCCACAGCAGGATCACCCAGGGCAGTCCACACAGGAATGCATCCAGGTGGGGTTTGAAAGTCTCCAGAGAAGGAGACTCCACAACCTCCCTGGGCAGCCTGCTGCAGGGCTCTGTCACCCTCACTGTAAAGAAGCTTCTCCTCGTGTTGAGGTGAAACCTTCTATGTTCAAGCTTGTGTCCTCTGTTCTTTGTCTTAGTACTGTGCCACCACCAAAAAGAGTTTGGCCTCCTCCACTTGACACCCACCCCTCAGATATTGGTAGACATTGATCAGATCTCCTCTCAGCCTTCTCTTCTCTGGACTAAACAGCCTCTGGGCTCTCAGTCTCTCTCTGTAGGGGAGATGTTCAAGTTCCCTCACTGCTGAAGGTTTCTCTGGTGCCATCAGGATTTGAGGTCACATCTCTCCAAGCTGTCCTGTTGCTCAGTGTTCCTTGTCCACTTACCATACACATCCCCACTTCAGACTTGACTCATTGACTGTGGTGATACTACACCAGTTCTTGTTTAGCTGGCAGCTGGTGTGGGACAGCTCTGGGTTTCCAGCAACTTCGAGCCTGCAGGACCTTGCCCTGCCTATAGGAAGTGGCTCTGGTGGAGAGTTCAGGTACTGTGGCAGAGAGATTTTGGTGCTGAGGCATTTTTTTCCCTGCAGTTCCAGCAGTTAAGCTCTGAGGTTCCCACAGTGCTGCAGTGCTTGTAGGAGCTGAACTGAGCCCCGATCCACAGGAGAGAGCAGGAGAGGAGGTGACTGCCAGGAGAGACTTTGAGCTGAGCACCGCTCTTGCCATGGCTGTGCCACCTCAAGCCAAGCCCTGCTGTGCTCTGGCTTGGCCCCCATCCTGCTCTGCAGCAAGAGCACAGTGCTGGCTCTGCAGCCTCTTCTTGCCAGTGTGCAGACACATTCCCCTGGCTCCACGAGTTTCATAGTTTCATAGTTTCATAGTTTCAGTTAGGGTTGGAAGGGACCACAAGGATCATCTAGTTCCAACCCCCTGCCATGGGCAGGACACTCTACCCTAGATCAGGCTGGACAGAGCCTCGTCCAGCCTGGTCTTAAACACCGCAAGGGACGGGGCCTCAACCACCTCCCTGGACACCCATTCCAGGGCTTCACCACTCTCACGGTGAAGAACTTCCTCCTCACATCTAGCCTGAATCTCCCCACCTCCAGCTTCATCCCATCCCCTAGTCCTATCACTCCCTGATAGTCTGAAAAGTCCCTCCCAGCCTTCTGTAGGCCCCCTTCAGATACTGGAAGGCCACAATGAGGTCACCTCGGAGCCTTCTCTTCTCCAGGCTGAACAGCCCCAACTCCTTCAGTCTGTCCTCATAGGAGAGGTGCTCCACCCTCTGCTCATCCTCGTGGCCCTTCTCTGGACACGCTCCAGCACCTCCAGATCCCTCTTGTAATAGGGGCTCCAGAACTGGACGCAGTACTCCAGGTGGGGTCTCACCAGAGCTGAGTAGAGGGGAGAATCACCTCCCTTGACCTGCTGGCCACACTTCTCCTGATGCAGCCAGGATCTGATTGGCTTTCCGGGCTGCAAGTGCACATTGAGAGCTCATGTTGAGCTTCTCGTCCACCAGCACCCCCAAGTCTCTCTCCTCTGGGCTGCTCCCAGCCAGTCACTGCCCAACCTGTATTTGTGCCTGGGATTGCCTCGACCCAGATGCAGGACCCTGCACTTGGTCTTGTTGAAGCTCATGAGGTTGACCTGTGCCCACCTCTCCAGCCTGTCAAGGTCCCTCTGGATGGCATCCCTTCCCTCCAGCGTGTCTGCTGCACCACACAGCTTGGTGTCATCAGCAAACTTGCTGAGGGTGCACTCAATGCCACTGTCCATGTCACCCACAAAGATGTTGAACAAGACTGGTCCCAGGACTGATCCCTGAGGGACTCCGCTTGTCACTGGCCTCCACTGGGACATGGACCCATTGACAGCCACTCTTTGGGTGCGGCCATCAAGCCAGTTCCTTATCCATCTGGTGGTCCATCCATCAAACCCGTGTGTCACCAGCTTGGAGACCAGGGATGTGGTGTGGGACAGTGTCAAAAGGCTTTGCTCAGGTCCAGGTAAACGACATCAGTTGCTCGCCCCTCATCTATTAATGCTGTCACCTGTTCATAGAAGGCCCTGTACAGTGTGCTGCATCCATCCAGCACTGGGGAGGTCTCTCAGCTGGGTGGTGGTAGGAAGGAGGCAGTGGAAAGCCCAGCCCCATGCCAGCCTTTTAAGGAGCATATGAAGGCTCTGTGAGTGTTACTGGCCCTGCCCTACTGGCCATCTAGGAAGAGGTGGCTGATATGGGACCACCAAAATTGAGCTGAAGGTGGAAACCCTCTGCTGTGAGGCCAGGCTGAGAGAGTTGAGGTTGTTCAGCCTGCAGAAGAGAAGGCTCCACAGAAATCTACTGGTGGCCTTTCAGTACCTCAATGGGCCAGTAAGAAAGCTAGGGATAGACTTTTGAGCAGGGCCTGTTGTGACAGGAGAAGGGGTGATGGTCTGAAGTCATTGTGCCCCTGTACCCAGCACTGGTTAGGTCCCACCTTGAGTACTGTGTCCAGTTCTGGGCCCCTCAATTTAAGGACATTGAGGCACTTGAACGTGTCCAGAGAAGGGCAAGGAGGCTGGGGAGAGGCCTTGAGCACAGCCCTGTGAGGAGAGGCTGAGGGAGCTGGGGTTGCTTAGCCTGGAGAAGAGGAGGCTCAGGGGAGACCTTCTTGCTGTCTACAGCTCCCTGAAGGGAGGTTGTAGCCAGGTGGAGGTTGGTCTCTTCTCCCAGGCAACCAGCACCAGAACAAGAGGACACAGTCTCCAGCTGTGCCAGGGGAAGTTTAGGCTGGAGTGAGTTGTTAGCCGTTGGAATGTGCTGCCCAGGGAGGTGGTGGAGTCCCTGTCCCTGGAGGTGTTCAAGAGGGGATTGGACGTGGCACTTGGTGCCATGGTTTAGTAGTCATGAGGTGTTGGGTGACAGGGTGGACTTGATGATCTTTTCTAACCTTATTCATTCTGTGATTCTAAAAGAGGGAGATTCAGACTAGGGAGAAGGAAGAAATGTTTCTCACCACTGAGAGTGGTGAGACCAGGTTGCCTATATACATGGGAGATGCTCCATCCCTGGAACCATTTCAAATCCAGTAATTTGAGGTTCTGAGCAACCTGCTCCAGTTGCAGATGTCCCTGCTGAGTGCAGGGGCTTGGGCTGGATGAGCACTGAAGGTCCCTTCCCAGACAAAGCAGTCTGGGATTCAGCTTGCTCCATTTTGGCTGCCTGGCTTTAAGAGAAGCCCATGCTTTCATTGCATGGGCCAGAAGGCTCTCCCTGCAGAACAAAACAGTGCTCTCATAAACCACCTGAGCTGTTTATCTGAGGGGCACCTGGATCAGCAATTAATGTTAATCCAGTAAGAACAGATAATGAAACTGTTATAATAGGGATTTTAATCTCTCCTTTCCAGATGTAGTTTCGCTCTTTGCCTTCATCAGGGAGATTATAATGAAACTCTGAGGGCTTCTAATCCAATCAGAATCCCTTGATGGATTGGAGTGTTTGTTGTGCTTTCACATCTAGGTTACACCACAAGATTAACTTCATTCATGGGGTTGCCATCTTGTTACTAAATTCAGCCTGCTGGTTTGATGTAGGCAGCAGGAAGGTAATTCCAGAGCACCTGGTCACAGAATCGCAGACTCAGAATGGTAGGGGTTGAAAGGCACCTCTGGAGATCATCCAGTTCAACCCCCCTGCTAAAACAGGAGCACCCATGGCAGCTTGCCCAGGCTCACAATGTCCAGGTGGCTTTGGAACCTCTCCAGAGAAGGAGACTGCACAACCTCTCTGGGCAGCTTGCTCCAGGGCTCCAGCACCCTCACAGCAAGGAATTTTTAACTCCTGTTCAGATGGAACCTTCTGGGTTCCAGTTTGTGCCTGTTTCCAGTTTCTGTCCTGTTGCTGGGCACCACTGGAAAGAGTTTGGCCCCATCTTCTTGACCCCAATGGTCCAGGATCTCCACAATTGTCCAGGAATATAGGTGTGGAAGGGACGGGTTGGTAAAGATGTCAAACCAGCTCGCTGCCAGTAGAAGTCCACCAAACCAGCACTCAGGTCCTACCCAGTCCTCAGATCATTCACAGGTGCCTGGCAGGTCTGCCTTGGTCCCTAAGCATAGAGACCCATGGGACTGTGGGTGGCAGAGAGCAGTTCCAGCCTACCTCAGGCTGCTTTCCTTTGAAGGTCTGCAAAATCTTGTCGAGGCTTAACAAGACCAAATGCAAGGTCCTGCAGCTGGCTCAGGGCAATCCCAAGCACGGATAGAGGCTGGGCAGGGTCTGGCTTGAGAGCAGCCCTGGGGAAAAGGACTTCATAGTATCAGTCTGAGTTGGAAGGGACCACAAGGATCATCCAGTTCCAACCCCCTGCCATGGGCAGGGACACCTCACACTAGATCAGGCTGGCCAGAGCCTCATCCAGCCTGGGCTTAAACACCTCCAGGGATGGGGCCCAAACCACCCCCCTGGACAATCCATTCCAGGGCTTCACCACTCTCATGGGGAAGAACTTCCTCCTCACCTCCAGCCTGAATCTCCCTACCTCCAGCTTCAGTCCATTCCCCCTAGTCCTATCACTACCTGAGAGCCTGAGAAGTCCCTCCCCAGCCTTCTTGTAGGCCCCTTTAGATATTGGAAGGCCACAATGAGGTCACCTCGGAGCCTTCTCTTCTCCAGTCTGAACAGCCCCAACTCCTTCAGTCTGTCCTCATAGGAGAGGTGCTCCAGCCCTCTGATCATCCTCGTGGCCCTTCTCTGGACACCTTCCAGCACCTCTAGATCCCTCTTGGCATAGGGGCTCCAGACCTGGAGGCAGTACTCCAGGTGGGGTCTCACCAGAGCTGAGTAGAGGGGGAGAATCCCCTCCCTTGCCCTGCTGGCCACACTTCTCCTGCTGCAGCCCAGGCTCTGATTGGCTTTCCGGGCTGCAAGTGCACCCTGAGAGCTCCTGGGGAGCTTCTCCTCCCCCAGCACCCCCAAGGCTCTCTCCTCAGGGCTGCTCTCCAGCCAGTCCCTGCCCAGCCTGGATTTGTGCCTGGGGTTGCCTTGACCCAGATGCAGGACCCTGCCCTTGGTCTTGTTGAAGCTCCTGAGGTTGGCTTGTGCTCACCTCTGCAGCCTGTCAAGGTCCCTCTGGATGGATCCCTTCCCTCCAGCTGTCTGCTGCACCACACAGCTTGGTGTCATCAGCAAACTTGGGGGTGCTGGTGGATGAGAAGCTCAACAGGAGCCATCAGTGAGCACTGGCAGCCCAGAGAGCCAAGCAGAACCTGGGCTGCATCAACAGAAGCATAGCCAGCAGGTTGAGGGAGGTGATTCTCCCTCTCTACTCTGCTCTGGTGAGACCCCACCTGGAGCACTGTGTCCATTTCTGGAGCCTCTATTACAGGAAGGATCTGGAGGTGCTGGAAGGTGTCCCAAGAAGGGCCATGAAAGTGACCAGAGGGCTGGAGCTCCTCTGCTATGAGGACAGACTGAGGGAGTTGGGGCTGTTCAGTCTGGAGAAGAGAAGGCTCAGGGGAGACCTTCTTGTGGCCTTCCAGTATCTGAAGGGGGCTACAAGAAAGCTGGGGAGGGACTTTGAGGGTTTCAGGGAGTGATAGGACTGGGGGGATGGAACAAAAATAGGAATGGGGAGATTGAGATTGGATGTGAGGAAGAAGTTCTTCCCCATGAGGGTGGTGAGAGCCTGGCACAGACTGCCCAGGGAGGTGGTGGAAGCCTCATCCCTGGAGGTGTTTTCAGCCAGGCTGGATGTGGCTGTGAGCATCCTGCTGCAGTGTGAGGTGTCCCTGCCCATGGCAGGGGGGTTGGAGCTGGCTGAGCCTTGAGGTCCCTGACGATTCTATGACTCTATGAAAATGCATCTCCCCCTCCCCTCTGCAGTGCCTTAGCCGCACACCTAACACCCACCTGGCAGCTCACTCTGCCAGATAGCCCAGCAACTGCTCAGCCAGGAGGTTCAGACTCAGCTCTGCTTGCCCTGGAGCAGGGCAGGCAGTGATCATCCCTGAACATCTGCCGTGCTTCCCTGCAGCGTGTGGTGCGGTGGCTTCTGACCCGCCGTCCCTCACGGCGTGTGCTGGGAGCTTGTGGCTGGGTGTGCAGCAGGCAAACGTGCCCTGTGTCTGCGTGCTGAGAATCCACCGCAGAGCTGCCTGGGAGTGCTGGGGGCTGGGCCTTGGCGCTCAGGTGACGCTGTGCAGCCTGCTGGTGCCCCAGCTCTGAGCTCTGTGGAAGCTTGAGCTGATCGGGGTTAAGCCCTGAGCTCAAGCAGTGGCTTTGTAGTTGAGACTCTGGGGTAGGAGGAGCCTTACCTGTCCAGCTGGGAATGATGTGTCTGCTCTCTCCTGCTCTTCAGATTTCACCTGATCCTTCCCAAGTGCCTTGACTTCGTGCTCTGATGTCTGTTCAGGAACAGGATGCTGACAAATGGTGCTTTGCTGTGCCTGGCTGCTTCCTAATGTCATCTTTCTGGGAGTGACATGAGGGACTCTGACACAAACCCTACTGTGCCAAGAGGTGCAGAGGCAAGGTGTCTGGCTCTCTGTGTCCTGCAGATGTGTCACTGGCCTAGCAAGGACTTTACAGGGATGAATTGTCAAGGTCTTGATGCACATCTCATTTTCAGGTTTGCTAGGACCTGTCCAAGCTGCAACCTTTCTCAGACAACCCAGGGAGGTCATGGCCCCCTTCCTGGAGGTGTTCAAGGCCAAGTTGGACAAGGCCTTGAGCAACCTGGGAAGGTGTCCCTGCCTATGGCAGGGGGGTTGGAACTAGATGGTCTTCAAGGTCCCTTCCAACCTTAACCATTCTATGACACAGCTCTGCTCACAGCACAGCATATGAGCTGCAGGTTTCATTTGAAGCAGTTCAGAGCACCTTACCAGTTTAAAAGCTGTTTTCAAGACAGTTGTTGTTCTTTGTCCTCTCTCAACAGTGCTCTCAGAGCAGCTGAAGTTTTCACAGCTCGGCTGCAGTGGGTACAGCTGGGCTTTAGGCACAGTTTGTCTTCTGCTTCTCAAATTCCTCCCTGCTGAGACAGGTTTTGTAGCTGCAAGGATTCAAATTAACCTCCCTAAATGGTTGAGTGTCAGAACTCTCTGTCCTTGAGGCAGGTTTACTTTCTCTCACAGGTTTGATGGAGATCTTGGGCAACTGTAAAAATCTTGGATTATTCAGTGTCCATTTCCAGTTTTATTCTGAATTATTCTGGGCCCCTCAGTTTAGGAAAGTGTTGAGTTGCTAGAAGGTGTCCAGAGAAGGGCAACAAAGCTGGGGAGGGGTCTGGAGCACAGCCCTGTGAGGAGAGGCTGAGGGAGCTGGGGTTGCTTAGCCTGGAGAAGAGGAGGCTCAGGGGAGACCTTATTGCTGTCTGCAACTACCTGAAGCCAGGAGGGGGTTGGTCTCTTCTCCCAGGCAACCACCTGGGAACAAGAGGACACAGTCTCAAGCTGTGCCAGTGGAGGTTTAGGCTGGATGTTAGGAAGAAGTTCTTCCCAGCAAAAGAGATTGGCCATGGGAATGTGCTGCCCAGGGAGGTGGTGGAGTTACCATCACTGGAAGTGTTTAAAATAAGACTGGATGGGGCACTTGGTGCCATGGTTTAGTTGATTAGATGGTGTTGGACTTGATGATCCCTGAGGTCTTTTCCAACCTGGTTGATTCTATTCTATTCTATTCTATTCTATTCTATTCTATTCTATTCTATTCTATTCTATTCTATTCTATTCTATTCTATTCTATTCTATTCTATTCCATCCTATGCTATCCTATCCTATCCTATTCCATCCTATCCTTTTTAAGTGGAGCCCAGCATGGAGTTCTCTTGATAAAAGTGAATTCTTGACTAGGCTGATGTAAGCACTCTGTCTGACTGCAATCACCAGTGTCACCCCAATTTTTTACAGAAGACTCTAAAAATCAATGTCTGGGCACCTTGCAGAGTAACATTGCTCATCTCAGACCAGACAAGCACCCTGCCTCAGTGCTCCATCAGGACAGAAACAGTGAAGGCTCCAGCATAGCTTGCAATAAAACCAAACCACCCCCTCAGGTTGGTCAGGACAGAGGACTGGGATGAAGTTCTGTGGTAATGGCCATTGCATTCTCTCCAGGAGTTAACTCTTCTACTCAAGCTGCTCCCTAGGCTTTGATGATTAGGAACAGAAAGAATGTTCCTTGGGAATGAATCCTCTGGAAATCAGGGTTTGTATTTGATACTTGGCCACGTGCAATTAAGAGGGAGAAAAAGTCATTCAGGAAATTTCCCCTGCCTGGAAACAGAGCTTTCAAGTGTAAATCTCCCCTAGAAGTAGTTCAGGCTGTGCAGAAAGCAGCAGAGCCAGACCTGTACCCACAGTGTGGCCTTGTGGGGTCTGATGAGTGCATGCTGCTGCTTTTCTCTTCCTCATCAGACTGAGGACTCATCTTCAACTCCTCCTACCCCAGCATGAGGCCCTTCTGAGGGAGCCCTGCACTGTTTCCCTCCTTCAGTCTGGGAGATAAACTGGTGCCTGGTACCAAGGATCA
The DNA here is from genome assembly GCA_015227895.2 of Colaptes auratus. NCBI lineage: Eukaryota > Metazoa > Chordata > Aves > Piciformes > Picidae > Colaptes > Colaptes auratus. The sequence continues at coordinate 3,666,811 of CM037647.1, read as the reverse complement.
GTTTGTTTCCCTGGCTCAGGTTTCCTTGTGCAGTCCTTGAGGGCAGTACTTGCTCCAGGGCAAGTCTCTTCTAAGCCTTACTGAAGTCAGGCTGCAGCAGTGGCTTCAGAGCCACTGGTGTCCTTTGTGAGCTGGCATTTGACCTTGCTGTGTCCGAGCTGATGTGGAAGAGGGCTGCTCTCCACTGAGCAGGAAGGCTGGCTGGGCCAGCCTCTTTGTACTCTTGCCTTTGAATTACCCCAGAGACCATTCAAAGGAGAAGGAGTTTGAGGTAAGGGACCCTGCATCACTTTGTGTCTGCACTGCTGCCAGAGTGTTTGAATGACTCTTTTTTAGCTATAATGAAAAAAGAGAATTAGCAGATGATGACACAGAGAATAGAGGCTGGTCCTTGGGTGGTTTGAGCTAGACAAAGCTCTGTGAGTATTCTCTGGCCTGAGTGCTTGGCCAGAACAATTCCTGTTGTCTCTGAGTCACATGCTGACCTAGCTTTGAAAGGTCTCATTGTCCGTGTCAGCTGGGACAGCAGAACACTCCTTCTGTCCCTGAAAAGAACACCCCCTGCCCTCAGCACACCAAGGGCCTTGGCCAGCTGCTGGGTGTTTTTCTCACTTTCTATCATCAGTCCCACTGGGAATATTGGGATTTGTCTTTGTCTGCATTCGGTGTCAAGAGCCCAGGTCTGTCTTTAAGCCTTTCAGGTACCAAGCTTGTGTGCAGGCACCACCACATCCTGGGCTGCATCAAGAGAAGTGTGGCCAGCAGGGCAAGGGAGGTGATTCTCCCTCTCTACTCAGCCCTGGTGAGACCCCACCTGGAGTACTGCATCCAGATCTGGAGCATCTATTACAAGAAGGATCTGGAGGTGCTGGAAGGTGTCCAGAGAAGGGCCACGAGGATGAGCAGAGGGCTGGAGCTGCTCTGCTATGAGGACGGGCTGAGAGAGTTGGGTTTATTCAGTCTGGAGAAGAGAAGGCTCAGGGGAGACCTTCTTGTGGCCTTCCAGTCTCTGAAGGGGGCTACAAGAAAGCTGGGGAGGGACTTTTGAGGGTGTCAGGGAGTGATAGGACTGGGGGGAATGGAACAAAACTAGAAACGGGTAGATTGAGATTGGATGTTAGGAAGAAGTTCTTCCCCATGAGGGTGGTGAGAGCCTGGCACAGGTTGCCCAGGGAGGTGGTGGAAGCCTCATCCCTGGAGGTTTTTGCAGCCAGGCTGGATGTGGCTCTGGGCAACCTGCTCTAGTGTGGGGTGTCCCTGCCCATGGCAGGGATTTGGAACTGGCTGAGCCTTGAGGTCCCCTCCAACCCTGACAATTCTATGATTGACACAGCAGCATGGCTAAGTTAGTTAGTTAGCCACCCTGACCTCTGCTCTAACTGCCATCAGCACTTGCCTCGAGAACTGGATTTACACTGCCTGGTGTTGCCATTTGTGCCACAGACACCAACCTTGGTTTCATGTGTTTAGGAGGTCTGAACAGAATAACCCAACCACCTATTCCTCTGCCCTCAGCCTGGGTGATGGAGGGGCATTGCTGGGCTCACAGCACTGTGAGCAGCTGAAGTGGTGAGCTCAGGGCTGGCTGGGACATGTGTGCCAGATGTGAGTGAGGGCTTGTTTGATGCAGTGTGGCTTTGTGTGAGCTCAGTGTACTCAGTGAGCACTCATCAGCTTAGCTCATTCTTCTAGGGGAGAGCTTGTGTCTGTGCCAGTCCTCTGCTAATGTGCAGGGGCGATTTGTCACCCTACGGCATCCACCTTCAGCTCTGATCCCTTCAGGAGCTCCTTGGTGTGGGCATACACGGTACCTCTGAGCCAGAGCACATCTTCCTTGCCCCTCAGCTCTTCTTGGAGCACTGTGTGCAGTTTTAGTCCTTTTTGCACCAAAAAAAGTAGTGGACAGGCTAGAAAGTGTCCAGAGAAGGGTCAGGAGAATGATCAGAGGACTGGAGGGCCTGCCATGGGAGGAAAGACAGAGAGCTGGGATTGTTCAGCCTGGAGAAGGCTTGGGGAGACCTTATCACCATGGACCAGGACATACAGGGTGGCTACCAGGAGGATGGAGACTCTCTTTGCAAGGAGTCCCTTTGGAAAGTCAAGGGGTGATGGGGAAAAGTTACTGCTGGGGAGATTCCCATTGGACTGATGAGAGCAGCTGGACACTGCAGTCATCTCCCAAGGCAGGCAGAGGATTCCCCCACACTGGGCAATTTGAAGACTCAGCCAGACAGGGTGCTGGGCTAGCTCATTCCAACTGCACTGTGACCTAGAAAGGTTGGACCAGAGGATCCCTGGGGTCCCTTGCAACCTGGCATTCTGTGATTCTGTGTAAAGGCTTGGGTCAGAGCTTGTCACTCAGGTATAACATGAGCCTGCTCTGCAGGATCTCGGACCTGATAACACCCTGCAGTTCCCAGGCAAGGAGAACAAGTGTAGCTCTGACTGGGCTGGGCTGAAGTGGAAGATGCCTGGCTCAATTTACAGCTTGCCACTTAGAGACCTTTTAGGGTGAAGCTGGCCCTGTGAGCTCTACACAGCTTTGTTGCCTTGAGGTCAGAGCTCAAGGAGGCTGCTTCTCAATGTAAAAGACTTGGTGGCACTGTTCCTGTGCCCTGCTCCTGGGAGCAGCTGGAATGGACACAACCTGCTGACCTTGGTGCTTGCTTACCTGCTGCTGGGATTTTTTTCCTCAATGGCACTTAGGAAGAAAACCTTTTCCTCCTGGTTTTATTTGCAGGTGCTTGTAATTCCTAAGCACTCTGCAGCCCCAAAGCCCTGACAGTGACAAAACAGGGGGTAAAACCTTGCAGCTTGCTGCAGTTCCACACCAAGGTTCTAAATGCCTGCACCCTCAGCTCCTCAGCACATCACTGACTGTCAGGAACACAATCCTGCAGCAGACATCTGGCTCGTTGTAGATTCATAAAATGGGTGGGAAGGGACCATAAAGATCACCTAGTTCCAACCCCCTTGCCATGAGCAGGACACTTTCCACTAGACTAGGTTGGAAAAGACCTCAGAGATCATCAAGTCCTACCTATCACCCAACACCATCTGATCAACTAAACCATGGCACCAAGTGCCTCATTCAGTCTCTTCCTAAACACCTCCAGTGATGGTGACTCCACCACCTCCCTGGGCAGCACGTTCCAGTGGCCAATCTCTCTTGCTGGGAAGAACTTCTTCCTAACATCCAACCTAAACCTCCACTGGCACAGCTTGAGACTGTGTCCTCTTGTTCTGGTGCTGGACACCCGGGAGAAGAGACCAACCTCCACCTGGCTACAACCTCCCTATGTGGTAGCTGTAGACAGCAATAAGGTCTCCTCTGAGCCTCCTCTTCTCCAGGCTAAGCAACCCCAGCTCCTTCAGCCTCTCCTCACAGGGCTGTGCTCCAGACCCCTCCCCAGCTTTCTTGCCCTTCTCTGGACACCTTCCAGCAGCTCAACATCTTTCCTAAACTGTGGGGCCCAGAACTGGACACAGGACTCAAGGTGTGGCCTAACCAGTGCTCAGCAGAGGGCAGAATGACCTCCCTGCTCCTGCTGGCCACCCTGTTCCTCTGACAGCTTGTGCCTGTTGCATGGTTTTAGGCCTGAAAGCTGGTTAGATGTTCTCCAACAGTGGGTGAAAGCTGACATTTGGGCAAAGAAAGGCCTCCAGAAGGCATGGCTGCTGCAGGTGGGGAGGGTATGTGTCTGTGTGTGTGTGTGTAGGTAGCTCTAAAGGCATTTTCCAGCAGTGTTTGGTTGTTTTTCTGAGGTGTTTTCATTTTATTTAGCAACCCTTAATGGCCTGGCAAGTCATGGTCTGTAGGGTGGGGAGGAAGGGGTTGAATGCAGCATGATGAAGGTGCCTCTTCTGTTCTAACAGCATGTGGGACATTTAAAGCAGCAATATGACAATTTCCTTGGTGTCAGAAGACCTGAGTGTGTCTTTAGAGAAAGGGATTCAGGCTCAGTGCCACCAAGTGTGGATAATCAGTGACATCTAGAGAACAAGTGTGATGAGGAGCTGCTGAGAGAACTGAGCATGTTTAGTCTGGAGAAGAGGAGGCTGAGGGGAGACCTCATTGCTCTCTACAACTCCCTGAAAGGAGGTTGCAGGGAAGTGGGGGTTGGTGTCCTCTCCCTCGTATCAGGTGATAGAATGAAATGGCCTGCAAGAGTGGCCAGGCACTGGGACCAGGCTGCCCAGGGGAGGTGGTGGAGTTCCCATCCATGGAGGTGTTCAAGGTGTGTGACTGTGGCACTTGGGACCTGGTCTAATGGCCGCGGTGGTGTTCAGCTGACGGTTGGACTTGATGCTCCTAGAGGGCCTTTCCAACCGAAACAGACCGATGTTTCTATCGTGCAAGCATAGAAAGTCACTGACGGGCCTTGGGGGTGTCAGCCAAGCAGAGTTTGAAGACTCAGTGGCACTTCTGTATCTAATGTTACTGGAGCCTAACTTGGGCACCTCTGCAATGCACTCAGACGCCTCGAGGCTGAGCTTTAGCCACATGTACTCCTGACACGAACTTTGGTGTCGGCACCGTTTCGGTGGGTTCCTTATTCCCACTGCTAAACCCAGCAAGAGAGGCGACACTCAAATGGGAAACCTAATGCTGATGTTCTTGTCAAACATTCCTGCATGATTTGTCTGTGCTCTCAGAACTGGGGACAGCTGCCATGAACAGCAGCAGAGGTGAGGTGGTACCTCCCTGCTCTCCTGGTAGCTGAAATAAAGGGTTGCTGTTCTGCATTCCCAGGCTTCCAGTGAGATTCTGCTGGGTATCCTATGGGAGGCTAAGGTATGGTCACCCCTGCATTTGATACAGCTATTGCTCTGTGGTGAACTGAATCTTGAGCTGTAGCTGTCAGCCTTTCCACAGGGCTGAACTGTCTCTTGTTCACAGAGTCACAGAATGGTTTGGAGGGGACCTTAAAGATCACCTCATTCCAAGCCCCCTATCAGGGGCAGGGACACCTCCCACTAGCCCAGATTGCTCAAGGCTTCATCCAAGGCCACCCATCCTTGAACACCTCCAGGGAGGAAGCATCCGCAACTTCCCTGGGCAACTGTTCTGGTGTCTGACCAAGTTGAACCTTTCCCACCTGTGTAATTTCTAAACAGTCTTCTAAATTAAGACTGCAAATGCTTTTTTACAAGCAGAGAGTAACCTACCAGCAATCCTTGGCTTTGGGGGTTGTTCTTGCTCTTCTTCTTACCTTCAGCTCCCTTGTGTGCTCTCATTGCAGGTAGCACAGGGGCCTTACACAAGGCATTGCTCTGATAGCTTCTGGTTTTCCCTGCAGACATTGGTGTAGGGAATTGCAATGGAAAAACCACCACCACCCTGGAGATGGAATGAGAACATCCACCTGGCTGTGGAGGCCTTGGCAGACCAGAGTGGGAAGAACTGCTCCTCACCAGCCTGTGAGCAGCACCAGCTGAGCAGTCAGCCGGACTCCAGCACTGCCTGCAGGTTCACAGGGTAGCTACAACCTGGGGACAAACACCACACACAAGTCTGGGCTCACAGTTTGAGGTGGTTCTTTCACTCACCCTTCTGCTTCTGTGCTTGTGTCTTTTCCCCTCACTTTATGATTTCCCACTCTCACACTTGCTCATTTTTATCGTTTGCTTCTCTTGCGTGCTTCCCACAAACTTTAATTCTTGCTTGTGCTTTTTCTTTCTCTTTTTACCTCCCTTCTTGCTCATGTTTTGTTTGTTTGTTTTTCTTCTCTACTTGCTCTCCTTTCCTGCTCTCTACTGACTTTTACTAGTTCACAGACCTCACTCAGGAAAACCCCCTAGGACTCCTGCCAGGTCACTTATTAATGATGTATATAGCTCAGGACAATAACCAAACCTGGTAACAAACATGCCTCAGAGGCTGTCACAAACCTGATAGAAGCACAACTACAAGCAAAACATGGTCATTTCCTAACTGGAGGTGCTGGCTGCAAGAATTGAATGAACTGTCTCTCCAGTACCAGGTGCCACAATGACACAAAATGGCCTGAAACTGTGCCAGGGGAGCTCTAGGCTGGCCATGAGGAGAAATTTCGAGTGGCCAGGGATTGGAACAGGCTGCACAGGGAGGTGGTGGAGCTGCCATCCCTGGAGGTATTCAAGAAACTTGTGCACATGGCTTAATGGCTGTGGTGGTGTTAGGTTGATGGTTGGATTTGATGATGTTAGAGAGCTCTTCCAACCCAACCCAGTCTCTGACTGAATGCAATAGGAAGAGTACCACCACTGCATCCACAGCCACGCTGAAACAGCAGATTATCTTCAGATGCCCTGGGGAGGAGGCTCCTGCTGCTACCCAAAGAGCAAACTCTAAGGTTACAGGGTGGAAGACAAGCAATTTTTTATAGAGCTGGCTGAGAGCAGGGCCAACAGCACTCAGTAGTGGAAGGGGAGCTGCACCCATGGATTCATGGTGGCCTTAGGTGGAAGGTTTGACTTGTTTGACCTTAAGAGGTCTTTCCCAGCTGAAACAATTCTATGACTTGTGATGGTGCAAACAGAGAAACAAAGCTTGTGGCTGATAGATTTGTTTTTATTATTATAGAACAGATGAACTAAAATAAGCCAACAATATAATTTTATGCCAACAGCCATTTTCTAGCACAGGCAGTGACTGACTCAATGTACCCTTCTCCCCCCTCCCCGGGCTTCCGTTCAAGGGGATGCAAACGCTGGTGGCTCTTGCACGTGGGGTTTGGGACTCCAGGGATCTTACTCTTGATTTGTAGAGGTGTGCCTGGGAGAAGAGGAGCTGGGGGAGCAAAGAGTATATACCTTGTAGGAGCAAGAAGCAGATAGGCTCGTGGATCCTCTTGCACGTCGACACGCTGTGAGCGGGTCAGTGGACAGCTGGAGAACCAGCACCCCTTCCAACACGTAGCAAGCCCCTAGTTGCTACTCTAGTCAAGCCAGGAGTTTCTTCCCATTCCAAGCTAACAAAGGGCAGATGCACCAAACTGGGGAGTTTTTGGCAGGGTAAGGGGGCAGTCTATGTAAAACCAAACCAAAATAAACCCCCCCCCCCCCCCCCCCCCCCAAAAAAATAAACCAACAAAACAACACCCAAACCAGCCCCAAACAAACCTGCATTTTTAAGCCACTTCAAAGTAAAAGTCACTTCTTACAATATAATAGAGAATTTGTTTTAAATGGCAGGACCACCATCCTAGAAAGAATAAAGGGCTTGCACTCAAGACCAAAGAAAGGAAACCAAACCAAAACAACCAACCAAAATAAAAATAATAGACCAACCAAAAAACCCCATAACAAAACCACCAAAAGGAACCCCCAAGCCAAGCGTGGCCCCACTCTCCAGCTTGGCTCTTCTCTCAAGCCAGCACTTGCCATCCATCTCAGCAGGTGAAAGGAGGAGCGGACAGGAAACAAAATCCAACTGGTGCAACTTCTCGCCGGCAGCGCCTGGCCCCAAGGCTCCATCCAGTCCCCGGCGGCCACGCGGCCCCTGGGGGCAGCTGTCCTGGCCGGGTCCCCCTGCATGTATAGCTGACCATATCCATACACGTCCACACAGAGGAGCTAGGATTGTTTGTCCTGGTACTTGGGCTCCTGCAGGAGGGCTCATCTCTCTTTCACGTGGTTCTGTGCTCCCGCGCCGTTGCTGCTCCCGTTGCCGCTGCCGTTACTGCTGCTCCCGCTGCTGCTGCTGCTGCAGAGGACCTCTGTGAGGTCATCCATGATGGTGGTCTCTTTAGGGTCCACGAGGTTGAACTCCCTGATGAATAGGATAAAGTGTGTGTAGAGTGTGTTTAATGTCCGTGCAGCTCCAGTGCCAAAGTCTCCTTAAAGTGTGAGGAGTAGATATGGGCCAGCACGTGGAACAGGTACTTGCAGATCTTCTTCACTAGGGACTCAAATGAGTTTGGGAATTCCTTGCCTAAAAGGAAGAGGGAGAAACACCATGAGAGCTCCAGCTGCTCACCTTCAGCCCCACAACAGCCTTTGTCTGGGCTGAGCTGTGGGCAAGAGCAACTGGACCACTGTACACAGCAGAGAACTTGTGGGCCCTGTATCTCCTCTTACCTTCTTATTACAGCACTTCAGGAGAAAGCAGCTAAGGACATTTCAAGCATTTTCGTTGCACAGAAATCACGGAAGGGAAGGGACCTCAAAGAACATCTGCCCCATCCTTTCTTGGGAAAGGCATGGTCTAGGCAAGTTGGCCCTGTACCCTGTCAGCTGCATCTTAGAAGTGTTCAGTGCTGGGGAATGTTTTGTTTTCATGGATTGCACTGGGTTGGAAGGGACCCTCAAAGGTCATCTTGTCCAACCCCCCTGCAGGCAGCAGGGACACCTCCAGCTAGAGCAGGCTGCCCAGGGACACATCAAGTCTGATCTTGAATGTGTCTCCAGATGGAGCCTCAACCGCATCCCTGGGTGACCTGTTCCAGTGTTTCACCACTCATTGTGCAGAGCTTCCTGCTGATGTCCAATCTAAATCTGGCCTGCTCCAGTTTCAAACCATTGCCCCTCATTCTATCCCCACAGGCCCATCTGAACAGTCCCTCCCCAGCCTTCCTGTAGGTCCCCTTCAGATACTGAAATGTTATATAGGTCTTAAACCTTTTCATTTGAACTTCAGACCCTAAGGGTTCCTAAATCAGGAGGGAAATGGAATTATGCTTTAAAACCACACCATTTTTTGTTACTGGATGTAAAAATGATGAGAGGTTCTTCTGGGTCCTTACTTAGCTTGCCCAGGAGCAGCCACCCTGTGGTGCTCAATGCAGAGGACAAGTGTGGTGCTAGCTCCAGGGCACCTCGGCCACAGGCACACATCACCTGCAAGGAATGTCCCCAGTGCCCTAGAACAAGAGTACTTAACCTCTAGCTGCAGCTGGCTGGCCAGGCACTGTCTCACCAGTCCCTGATGCTAGGAAGCAAAGGCTGCTGGCTTCATGGCTGCTGCACTGCAATGTCCCTGGTTCCCCAATTAGCTGCTGAACTGCTGGAGAAGGCAACTGCTTTTAATCCTGGTGAAGCCCACTTCAGGTCTCCCTTTTCATCTCTTGCATGCAGCAAGCTCGTTAGGATCCAAACCTGAGTTAAAACTGCTCTCCCTGTTGCTTGTCAGTTCTTAAAAATCACAATCTTCATGTTGGGAAGGGTAGGGAGATGATCACAGAGACAAGGCCTGGTGGGGTAAGGAAGCCAAGCCACATGCCTGGATATCCAATTGATTTCCCCATTAATGCACTGGGGCTTTAAAGCAAGTGGTATAACAGCCAGAAGGTTAAGTTTTACTCAGCAGGCTGTCCTGGACATGTACATGTTGGCATTTTTCACATTTTCAGCCTCTGCAGGCTAGAAGATCTTAAAACTGCTTGAAGGAGAAGATGTACTTCTGATGCAGAAGCCCAGGGGACAGGACTGAGGCTTTCACCACAGCTCGTGCGCCAGCAGCACAACTTTGTCTTGCTGCAGGGATGAACCAGGCTCAAAATCCCCCTTCAAAAAACCAACCCCCAAAGCATCAAACAAGTGGGGAGCTGCCTGGTGGCAGGAGGTGTGCTGAATGGCAGCTGAGGAGCACCTGCAGAGCCCTGGCCGCAGCAGCCGTACCGTATTTAGTCGGGAAGACGTCCTCGTCCGTCACCAGCTTCTGCACCGAGCTCATGACGAAGTCGACGTACTGAGGAGCAGTGCACTTGATCTTCTTCCCCCGCTCATCATACCAGTAGTACTGTCTGTGGGGAGAATTGGCAGTGTCACCACAGCACACCCTGGCTCCACAGCTCAGCTCCTCTCACAGCTCAGTGTCTGACTAACAGAAAGCGTCTGCTGCAGCTGTACCAAGAGACGCCAGCTGCTACGGAACCACAGAATTGCTGAGGCTGGAACAGACCTCTGAGATTGAGTCCAGCCTCTGACCTAGCACCACCTCATCAGCTAAACCATGCTGCCAAGTGCCACATCCAACCTCTTCTTAAAGACCTCCAGTGATGGGAGGTCCATCCCAGTGCCTAATCAGCCTTTCTGTGCATAAGTGCTTCCTAACATCCAACCTAAACCTCCTTCATCCCATGCCCTCTTGTCCTGTTGCTAGCTGCCTGGGAGAAGAACCTGACCCCCACCTGACTACAACTTCCTTTTTGATAAGGTCCTCTCTAAGCTTCCTCTTCTCCAGGCTGAACACCCCCAGCTCCCTCAGCCTTTCCACATATGACTTTCCCTCCATGCCCCTCACCTCAGAAGAGGTTCACTTCAGGGCTGTCTTTCTACATCCAACTTCTTCAGGTTCTGTTGGCCAGTTTTGTTCCCCACTCTTGCCTAAGTGCAGGTAGCACTGAGCAAAGCAAGCCTGCTGACACATCTCTGTAGAGTAGCTCTGCTAAGGCTGTGGAAACTCCTGTCCAGGACAGACAGGGATTATGCACAGCCTAGAGAACTGTCCAGGAAGCAAGTCTTTAACTGTTTTTGGAAGCAAACAGCATTGCTCAGTAATCATAGAATGGTTTGGGTTGGAAGAGGCCTTAAGGATCATCCAGTTCCAACTGCCATAGGCAGGGACACCTCCCACTAGCCCAGGTTGCTTAAGGCCTCATCCAGCCTGGCCTTGCACACCTCCAGGGAAGGAGCATCCATGACCTCCCTGGACAAGACAATGATGATGGTGAGGCCTCGAGCACAAGCCCTACAAAGGTGAGGCTGATGGAGCTGGGATTGCTTAGCCTGGAGAAGCAGAGGCTCAGGGGAGACCTTATCGCTGTCTACAACTCCCTGAAGGGAGTTTGCAGCCAGGTGGGGGTTGGGCTCTTCTTCCAGGCAACCAGCACCGGAACAAGAGGACACAGTCTCAAGCTGTGCCAGGGGAAGTTTAGGCTGGAGGTGAGGAGGAAGTTCTTCACAGAGAGAGTTGTTAGCCATTGGAATGTGCTGCCAAGGGAGGTGGTGGAGTCACCATCCCTGGAGGTGGTCAACAGGGGACTGGATGTGGCACTTGGTGCCATGGTTTAGTAGCCATGAGGTCTTGGGTGACAGGCTGGACTTGATGATCCTTGAGGTCTTATCCAACCTTATTGATTCTATGAACTTGTTCCAGTCTCGCCACCCTCACTGGAAAGAATTTCTTCCTAATCTCCAGTCTAAGTCAGCCCTCCTCAAGCTGAACGGAAGCGGTCACTTTCTGATGGTGACGAGCACAGCACAGGAGCGATCGCGCCTGGCAGTGCAGTGCTGCCGCGGAGCCAGAAGGTGGCACCAAAGCACCAGCTTCTGCCAGCGCCTCCAAGCCGCTGCTCTCAGGACGAACCCTGTTCCAAACTCCAACCCAGGGCAAGTTTTCAGGAACCTCCTGCACGGCCCCACCAGCGTGCCTTAGTTCTCAGAGCCTTTGGCTGCAATCACAGACTCCCCAAAACGTTTGGCTTCACATTTGACTCTGCCATTGGTGAATGGTAGACCTTAAGGAACAGCAGATATTAGCTTCTTGTCTGGCTCTTCAAAAGCAACCCCAGTGCCAGCAGTTAGCCATAATTGCCTTGGTTAACTGCAGCCATCCCTCACCTGGTGGAGAAACTGAAGGCTGCCAAAGTACTGAAGGTCTGCTCCTTGTTTCTTCTATAGTCATGGTTAGTTAATTACAGCTCCTCTGAATGCAGGAGTAATGATCCCTTGTGTTAGGCACACTCAGGGAGAGGAGTTCTACAGATCAGGAACTTGGCAAAACACCTTTTGTGGTTTGTTTTTTTTTGCCCATGCCACATTAGAAGTGTCTTGAGTGCCAGTTCCTGAGCTCTTCCTTCAGTCTAAGCTCCAGGTACAGTCCTAGAGCGTTATGGGATAGGCAAGAAATCCATTGTACTGCTGTTCCCAGCACACAGCACAGCTGGGGTCTGCTGACTGCCTCTGGGAACTAGGTTGGAAGTGGTGTGAGCACCAGAACTTGGCTAGAACCTCACCCAGTACATGAGCCCATAAAGCCAGGTTCCATTTTCTGCCTGTCTGTTCACTCCAACTCTATTGCTGTTGGCTGATGATCTGTGATCTGACCTTCCTCACACCAGGCACTGAACCACAGAATGGCTTAGGTTGACAGGAACCCCAGAGATCATCTACTCCAACCTCCCTATGTCATGGGCAGGGACACCTCTCAATTAGACTCAGCTGCTCAAGGTCTCATCCAGCCTGGCCTTGAACATCTCCAGGAAGGAGGCATCCACAACCTCCATGGGCAACCTGTTCCAGTGTTTCACCACCCTCATATTGAAAGACTTCTTCTTAAGCTCCAGTCTAATTCTGCTCTCCCTCAGCTTCAAACCATTCCCCCTTGTCCTGTCTCTAGACACCCTTATGAAAAGTCCCTCTCCAGCCTTCCTCTAGGATCCCTTCAGGTACTGGAAGGCAGCAGTAAGGTCCTCCCTGGAGTCTTTCTCCTCTCCAGGCTGAACAACCTCAGCTCCCTCAGCCTATCCTCATAGCAGGTGTTCCAGCCCTTGGATGATCCTTGTGGCCCTCCTCTGGACTCACTGAATAAGCCTCACTTGAGCCCCAGACAGAAAATCACTTCAGTGTGACACTTACCTTCCTTTGCACACCTTTGGGGTGTGTTTGTATTTTTTGGCATGGAAGACAAAAGACCTAATGTGGGGCTGCTTCTGTGTCTTAACAGGACTGCATTGAACTGGAAGGATCTACGTGTGCCACTTGTCCCTGCTGACTGCAGGGGGCTGGGACAAGATGACCTCAGAGGGTCCCTTCCAACCCGATGCAATCTGTGAAGCTTTATGTAACACTGCCCAGCAGAACAGTCCTGAAGCAACTAAAAGAAAATGGGAAGGAGCACAATCTGTTTTCTTTGCCTGGAAAGACTCTTCACAGACATGAAGGTAGTGAGGTGAGGACACTGATGACACTGGTAATGCCCCAAGCCACAGGAATATAAGAGGAAGCTGCAGAAATAAGTAGCTCAGACCCAAAGAGAGGAAAGACAGCTGGAAACTGGTTCTGCAGCCAGTGAAGGTTTGGACCTTTTCTTCCAGCTCATTTTCAGCCAGTGGGGCTTGGTGTCTCTCTTTTACTGCAGTAAGATGCTAAAGGGCATGAGGAGGGGAGGCAGTGGATGAAACCATCAGGAGTTAGAAGCCCTTTGCAGAGCTGTGTCAGGCATCACATTTGGGCCCTTGGGCATAGTCTCTGCTCTTCCTCAATGCTTACTCCTTCATACCATCCACATAGGAGTTGCACAAGCAGAGGCCACCTCATTCACCCAGCCCTGCAGTATAGCAGTTCCAGGCAACTCAGGCTTGATGTGGGTCTTAGGCCAATGGCTGCTGTCAAGAGCCCAGCCAAACTGGACCACAGCAGTTTCCTTCTGCTACAGCAATCCCCAACTGCAAGACAGAAAGCATAGGGCTGCCCTTAGGCAGAAAATGAATCTGGATAATTGGATTTTAGTTAAAAGAAGCAGTTGAGCAAGTGTACAAGCTCACTTACACAAAGGTGTAAGTGAATAAAGCTGCTGGAACATCCCACTGAGCACCCTTGTTGCCTCTGCTTTAGAAGAGGAATTTAAAAGAAGAATCACTGAGATTAAAGGGATAACTACAAGGATTGTCCTGTTGGTTTGATTAGAATTGTGTCCTCATGTTCCAGGACTTGTGAACAGAGTCTTCCCAGGTCTTGCAGGAAGACAGAAGCCCCTGACAGGCCATGAACATCCCACACCTGCTCTGTAGCTTGCACCCACACTGGGGCTTCACAGATTCATAGAACACCAGGTTGGAAGGGACCTTAAGGATCATCTAGTCCACCTTGTCAGGGTAAGAACACAGTTTAAATGAGATGGCCAAGCACCCTGTGAAGATGAGTTCTCTCTGTTAACAAGATTGGAGCAGGTTGGGGGCACCAAAGGGATTGATTTGGGCCTCCAAAAGGCTTGGTTGGACACAGAAGCCTGACTGCATTCCACCACTGGCAGTACAGCCCTGTGTTAGGTGATGGATGGGACACAGAAGGGACAAGAGGATGCTTAAAGGCACTTTCCAAAAGCACTCACACCATGAGACGCTGGAACAGGTTGCCCAGAGTGGCTGTGGATGCCCCTTCCCTGGAGGTGTTCAAGTTGGATGAGGCCTTGAGCAACCTGGGGTGGTGGGAGGTGTCCCTGCCCAAGGCAGGGGGGCTTGGAACTAGATGACCTTTAAGGTTCCTTTCAACCCCAAACTGTTCTATGAATCTAGGATGCAGACTTTATGTTATTTATTCTGTGCAACTCTGGCAGATTTAAAGCCTCCCCAGCATGGAGAGCATGAGGGATGTGCAGCTCCATTCTAAATCCTCAGGAGGAGTTTCTATGGGTTGAACACAGCTATGACACAGCTAATGAAGCAGAACATGTATGAAGGCACAGCTCTGCAGCTCCTATCTCTGTTTTATCCTTGTCCTCTCAAACATTCTGGGTTTAGGTTGGTGACACAGAAGCCAAGGCAGAACAGAAGTTACATCAGCGTCTAAGAAAAGCTTCTGGAAGGAGGCAAAGACAAATGCTGTGGTGTGACAGTTTTAGGAGATGATGTGGTTTGGAAAGGAAGGAGAAACAGCCCTGCTAAAAATGCCAAAGATGGGTTATGAAGAGAGCAGTCTAAAGAGACAGGAGCCACTGTGTAGAAGCACACAGCTCAGGGAACTTAACTGTGGAAAAATGCAAAATCTACAAGTTGGGGGTCAGATCCCCAGCAGGAAATAGCCTTCGTATGCAGAGAGACCACGGGCAAGGTAGAGAGAGGAGACTCTAAGGTCAGGGTCTGGAGAACAGGTCTGGTGAGGAGCAGCTGAGGAACTGGGGTTCAGGCTGCAGAAAAGGAGGCTGAGGGGAGACCTCCTGCTCTCTACAACTCCCTGAAAGAAGGTTAGACCAGGTGGAGGTTGCTCTCTTCTCTCAAGTAACAAGTGATAGGATGAGAGGAAACAGCCTCAAGCTGCACTACGTGAGGTTTAGGTTGGATATGAGAAGAAACTTCTTCACTGAAA
>CM037647.1:3648402-3651302 GCA_015227895.2 Colaptes auratus | reverse complement strand
TCTAGAAGTGACCAGAAACCAATGTATCAATATAATAAGATTGAGATCATCGAGTCCACCCTATCCCCCAACACCATGTAATCAACTAAACTACAGCACCGAGCGCTTCATCCAGGCTCTTCCTAAACACCTCCAGTGATGGTGACTCCACCACCTCCCCGGGCAGCCCATTCCAATGGCAAATCACTCTATGAAGAACTTCCTAACATCCAGCCTAAACCTCCCCTGGGTGCAGCTTGAGACTGTGTCCTCTTGTTCTGGTGCTGCTTGCCTGGGAGAAGAGACCAACCCCCACCTGGCTACAACCTCCCTTCAGGGAGTTGGAGAGAGCAAGAAGGTCTCCCCTGAGCCTCCTCTTCTCCAGGCTAAGCAACCCCAGCTCCCTCAGACTCTCCTCATAGGGCTGTGCTCAAAGCCCTCACCAACTTTGTTGCCCTTCTCTGGACACATTCCAGCAAGTCAACATCTTTCCTAAACTGAGGGGCCCAGAAATGGACACAGGACTCAAGGTGTGGCCTAACCAGTGCTGAGTACAGGGCACAATGACCTCCCTGCTCCTGCTGGCCACACTGTTCCTGATCCAGGCCAGGATGCCATTGGCTCTCTTGGCCACCTGGGCACACTGCTGGCTCATGTTCAGCCTACTATCAACCAGTACCTCCAGGTCCCTTTCTTCCTCACCGTTCTCCAGCCACTCTGTACCCAGCCTGTATCACTGCATGGGGTTGTTGTGGCCAATGTTTAGAACCTGGCACTTAGATGTCTTCAATCTCATGCCCTTGAACTCTGCCCATCTGTCCAGCCTGGCAAGGTCCCTCTGCAGAGCTCTCCTACCCTCTAACAGATCAACACCTGCCCCCAGCTTGGGATTTTACTAGAAGACCATAAACAAAATTAATCATATTGATGTACTTAATATGTGCCACAACTAACATGATATGTGGGAGGGAAATGGACTCTAACTACTGTCTCATCCTTAAGAGGCCCATATGCAAAGGTGGGCAGTAATGACACCAGCACAACAGTTGGAATGATTTCAACTCTCAGTGAGGGAAGTCTTTATAATGCATACCTTCTGCACCATGATGCTCAGCCTTCTTTATTTCCCCTCATCAGGAAGCCGAAAGCAGAGATGAATGCAAAAGTCTATACTCTGTACCAGCACACAGAGACTTCATTCTTTATTGCCAAATAATTGACCTTACTAATGATGCTCATTCCCATGAACCCTATGAGTTCCACTCTTACAATATATATATGGACAGAAGTAAGAAGAACCATGGATGACAGAAGATTGACTACCAAAAAGGACATAATTTTCCCCAGAATTATTTGTAGCACCTAAATTATTTCATAAACTAATGTTCTCATAAGGAGCTTCTGTGTTACCTTAATTGAACATACAGAAACCTAAAGTCTATTGAATTGAAACTGTTTTGGAATAGTCAAGAAAGAAGCACTTGCTATTAAGCTCAGGATCCTCTTTAGTATTCAGTTCACCTTACACTTTCAGTCTTGGCCTTTACTCAGCCTTCTTACAACCATTTTTCATACTGTCCTCCAGAGGATGTGAATAAACTCAACACACAAAGCAAAAGTCAGCTTCTGCTTGAAATTAATACGGTATCAAATACACTTTAATCTTCCTTTTGTATCAGCACAAGACCTTTTGTGAGCAGCCATTCATATCCTAAAGATCCTAAAGAGCATGTGCAAGCATGCATGCCATGTATCCATTTCTACAGTCAGGAGTCCTGCTCTGCCACATCCCCTCTTGCAGTGACGCTCTCCATGTCATCCCCTCAGTTTTTGAGACGCTTTGCTGCGGATCTGTGGACTTCTTTCTGAAAACCAGATTATTCCTGCCTGGATGCTGCACTCTCTAGTTGTCTAATGCTGACAAGTGATCTGAAGAAAAAAATCAGTATGTAAACACCAGGCACCAGGGCAGCTTGTATGATAGTGCTAGAGAATTAACAGTCCGTTACACTTTACATATCTTCCACAGTAACGTCTTCCTTGTACACATAGGAAACACAAGTGGTGTTGGAGAGCAAATAGGTACACCCTCATCTGCAAGAAGCCAAACATCTTAAAAGTGTTTCTCCTTATTAGATTTATGAATGCCCATTTTATGCACTGGATGTCTAGAGGTTTGGGGTAACCTGATCTGCAAACCAGTCTAGGATGCATCAAAAGCAGCATGGTCAGCAGATGGAGAGAGGTGATTCTCTCATTTTGCTCTGCTGAGACTTCACCTGCAGTGCTGCATCCAGGTCTGGAGCCCTCAACAAAGGAAGGGCATGGCCCTGATGGAGTTGGTCCAGAAAGGACCACGAAGATGCTTGGGGATACTGGAGCATCTCTTCTACAAGGGCAGATTGAGGGAGCTGGGGTTGTTCAGCCCGGAGAAGAGGACACCCAATAGCAGCCTTCCAGTACCTGAAGGAGGCTACAAGAAGGCTTCAGAGGGACTGCTTACATAGGCCTGCAATGGCTTGAAATTAAAGGATAGTTAGATTGGATGTTAGCAACAAGTTATTTACCCTGAGAGTGGTAGAACAGTGCAGCAGGTTGCCCACGGAGGTAGTTGAGGTCCCATCCCTGGAGATACTCAAGATCAGGCTCAACAAGGCTCTGAGCAACCTGCTCTGGTAAAGGATGTCCCTGTTGACTGCAGGGCGGGGTGGACTAGATGATCTTTGGAGGTCCCTTCTAGCCCAAACCATCCTATGATTTATTTATTCATTCATTTAAGGCAACCAGAAGAAAACCCAGATTTCATAGATGATCATAGGATGGCCTTGAGGTGCAATGGTCTGAGCACAGCTCCATGGGCTGGAAGCTCATTCTCTTTCTGCACCCTCTCAGAGGGACAGTACCTCACAGCATTCATATTG
>CM037647.1:3078402-3643402 GCA_015227895.2 Colaptes auratus | reverse complement strand
GGGACTTAAGTACAGGATTATGTGATAGAACAGAATGGAATAGAATAGAATAGAATAGAACAGAATAGAATAGAATAGAATAGAATAGAATAGAATAGAATAGAATAGAATAGAATAGAATAGAATAGAATAGGATTGGATTGAACTGAATTGAATTGAATTGAATAGACCAGACCAGGTTGGAAGAGACCTTTGAGATTATCGTGTCCAACCCATCATCCAACACCATCTAATCAACTAAACCATGGCACCAAGCACCCCATCAAGTCTCCTCCTAAACACCTCCAGTGATGGTGACACCACCACAGAATCACCAAGGTTGGAAGAGACCTCAAAGATCATCAAATCCAACCTGTCACCACAGACCTCATGACTAACTAAACCATGGCACCAAGTGCCAGGTCCAATCCCCTCTTGAACACCTCCAGGGATAGTGACTCCATCACATCCCTGAGCAGCACATTCCAACGGCCAATCACTCTTTCTATGAAGAACTTTCTCCTCACCTCGAGCCTAAACTTCCCCTGGTGCAGCCTGAGACTGTGTCTTCTTGTTCTGGTGCTGGCTGCCTGGGAGAAGAGACCATCCCCCACCTGGCTACAACCTCCCTTCAGGTAGTTGTAGACAGCAAGAATGTGTACCCTGAGCCTCTTCTTTTCCAGGCTAAGCAACCCCAGCTCCCTCAGCCTCTCCTCATAGGGCTTGTGCTTGAGACCCCTCCCCAGCTTTGTTGCCCTTCTTTGGACACATTCCAGGAAGATGATGCAAGATAGGTGCATTCCCTCAATAAAATGAAAAATAGACTCTAATTTTAGGGAGGAGAGAGGCAGTAACCTGAAATGCCTAAAACTGAACATCTTGGAAAGCACTGCTGGAAAACACTGGAGATTCAGAGCAGGAGCCCCAAGGGGATGAAGTCACAGTAATTTCCTGGCTCCCTTTTCAGTGCTAATCACTGACTGACTCACAAAGTGCCATCCGAAGTCTCTCTGCTGCGAGTGCTAGGAGACTGCATTCAACCTTTGGCAAAGCATAAGATGATTAAAGTGGAAAGCAAAACACCAGGTGTGAGGAACATCTGCAAAAATCAGTTTAACTGAAGGCAGCACAAAGAAATTCTGTGCTCGAGTACCTGACACTGACAAGACAAATCCATAGATGTGCACCCAAAGAAAGGGAGGTTAAATGACCACAACTCATGAAGGAAGCATGAAACTTCAAGTGGAGGATTAGGGCATTTCACCAGCAGAAGTGAGACAAAGTCATACAAGGGAGAAAATGAGAAATGGCAATCAAGCAATGGTGAACTCAGAAAGACCAAGTTTCTTGTTCACAAGTAACAACCTCCACAAAACACATGTAGCTGTGCCTCCCATGAGCCACTGTGCTGCTTAAAATTTAATGCTGGCATATATTCCAGGGAAGAAAACCAGGATTATATGGAGCACTCTGGCTCAGGCAAGGCAGCAGTGATGCTGTTACCTAAATTGAACACACATCTTCCTGCAGAGCATGCCCAGAGGAGAAAGTATGATCCAGGGGTGACAACATCTGGCACAATCTGAATTCAACACCCTTCCCTCATTAACTGACTACACGACTTGGCCACTAAGATACTTTTGCCACCCCTTTTGTAAAGCACTGGTTAGAGAGGTGGTGTGTGTAGTGGTCTGAGCCTTAACTGGGAGTTAAGAGCTCAGATGGGGGCAAGGCTGAGAATCTCTCCCCCAATCCCAACAGAGGGGTGGGGGAAGGGAAGGAGCAAATCCACCAAGCAATAATTTGGAGTCAGCTTGGAAATAGAGAGGTAAAGAGTTTTCTTTAAACTACATATATATATATAACAATAACAGGTAAGGTTCACAGGGGCAAGGAACAAGGAAGGATGGGAGGGGGAAAACAAACAAGAATACAAAACCAGTCTTTCTGAAGAGGTGTGGAGGCAGCAGGGAGAAGGATCAGACCCGACCACGTGGCAGAAGAGCAGGAAGGCAGCTGCAGTAGGTCTCATCCAGAAAAGGCAGGAGCCAAAAAGGAGAGCTAATGGCTGCAATGTCCCCTTTCATACCCTAGCTGGGCAGGGAGAGGGGGAGTGGAACAGACTCAGTTTCCCAGGGGGAAAATGCCCTGCAGGGAGGACAAAGCACTGGCAAGCCCTCCACCCCCTGTTTTCAGGATGGGGTTAACCCATCGCAGTGTGCCAATGGAAAACTCATCTAATAGAAGGAAATTGTTTACCAAAAAGGAGAAGGAGGCTGGACCTGGAATATTTGAACCATTTGAAACTAAAAGGTAGAAATCTAAGCAAAACCTGACACTTATCACTGTAAGGTGCCAGGTGAACATGATACCACTGACATTGCAGGGGTAGCTTGTATGTACAAAAGCTAGCAAAGAATCAAGAGACAATTTGAAAAGGGGTTGCTGCTAATCACTTCATGAGACAAGGAATGGCTGAAACTAGCCTGACAACAGCCCACTGGGAAAGTGATAGATGTAAACTTATTGTCACAAGGTTGAGCATCTGACAGAAAAATCACCATGGAAGTATTGGAAGAAGGATGTCAAGAACACATAGTCAGACATCAGCTTCACAGAATGTCAAGAAATCAAAAGATGAAATGCTTTTATTATTTAAATGAAGCCATACTTTACACATCAAATAACATTACTGCTTTACATTATACCTCTAACCTCTGCAAAGGCATTTTGTCTCTGAACATCCCCTAAACAGACAGGAAAAAAACAAGGTTTCTGGTTTCCACCGCCACACACCCCTCCCTCATCCTCCAGGCAGAAGTAACGGCAGGGATACAAGTTCTGCTTGCACATCATTTTGACAAAGACCATAATTTCAGTCCTGTTAACATCTTTCATTTAAGGGGCTCAGGCCCAATTAGAAACATTAACAGTTGGTGTTTTGTGTCACTTCTGTCGCCCACGACAAGTGTCTGTAAACAAGAGAAAATACAGCTGCAGAGAAGAGGTTGCCTGTCCAAAGCATCCCAGAGCCATGTTGCACAAGTGATGAAATCAGCACTAGACTAATTAGCATTAGAGTCATTAAGTAACTTTTCCTCACAGAAGACTATGGAGTTTTTGGTTTTAGCTACTCCTCAGAAAACCTCAGCACACAGATAGGGCCTGCAGCATCATGGTGACAAATTCCCTGGAGGACATCTCCTGCCCTAAGCTCCCTGACATACAAATTGGATATCAGCTAGGAGCCCTCCATAGAATCTCCATCTTACAGCAATCCAAGCACAGGATCCTTAGGCATAACACTCACAAGCCCTCCAGTCCCACATAAAGAGATCAATGAATTAAGATATTAAAAATTAATAGAAATTTGAATAGTTAAATATGAATAATTTCATTTGGAAGGGGGTGGGGGTGGGAAGGATTTCTTTTGATACTCAATTGACCCTGCATCCTAGGTGACTGTACAATGAAGATGGCAAATCAAAGAAATTAGCGTCACAATACAATTGCCTGGAACCACAAAGGGAATCATAGAATCAATAAGGTTGGAAAAGACCTCAAAGGTCATCAAGTCCAACCTGTCACCCAACAACTCATGACTATTAAACTATGGCACCAAGTGCCACGTCCAATCCCATCTTGAACACCTCCAGGGATGGTGATTCCACCATCTCCCTGGGCAGCACATTCCAAGGGCCAATTACTCTGCCTGTAAAGAATTTTCTCCTCAGCTCGAGCCTAAACTTCCCCTGGCGCAACTTGAGACTGTGTCCTCTTGTTCTGGTGCTGGCTGCCTGGGAGAAGAGACCAACCCCCACCTGGATACAACCTCCTTTCAGGTAGTTGTAGATGGCAATAAGGTCTCCCCTGAGCCTCCTCTTCTGCAGGCTAAACAATCCCAGCTCCTTCAGCTTCTCCTCACAGGGCTTGTGCTCGAGGCCTCTAACCAGCCTCATTGCCCTCCTCTGGACACGTTCAAGCATCTCAATGTCCTTTTCAGTGGACTATCTCATGCCACTACAAATCAAAGGAGTCATCATGTGGGGCACACCTCACTGGGTTCACATCCACATCAGAAAATTAATAGGATAAAAATGGCTATCAAATATTTAATGAGACACAAAATAAGGTCAACCAGAAATAATGTTATAGCTGAAAAATTATACATATTTAGTATTGATTCTTTTAATGCTCCTGTAATGAGAGGAAAATAATCTTGTTCAACCAGAAATATCGCTTCTAATTGATACATGTTGGGCATCCTAAGAAGTATTCACACTGGGAAAGATCATAGAATTGTTAGGCTGGAAGTGACCTCAAGATCATCCACTTCCAACCCCTCTGCCATGGGCAGGGACACCTCACACTACAGCAGGTTGCTCACAGCCACATCCAGCCTGGCCTTAAAAACCTCCAGGGATGAGGCCTCCACCACCTCCCTGGGCAACCTGTTCCAGCATCTCACCAACCTCATGGTGAAGAACTTCTTCCTAACATCCAATCTGAATCTAACCACTTCTAGTTTTGCTCCATTCCCCCAGTCCTATCACTCCCTGACAGCCTAAAAAGTCCCTCCCCAACTTTCCTGTAGCCCCCTTAAGATACTGGAAGACCACAATAAGGTCTCCTCAGAGCTTTCTCTTCTCCAGGCTGAACAGCTCCAACTCTCTCTGTCTGCACAGGACCGGAGCTCCAGTCCTCTGCTCATCCTCATGGCCCTTCTCATGACACCTTCCACATGAAGGATACATCACTAGTCCTGCCACCACTGACCATACCCACACTGGTAAAGCTGCTGTACTTCCAAAGACCTTACAAGAAGCAGCCATGCAGAGCAGGAAGAAAAGTTCTGTGCAGTTAATCCCATGAGAGAGACCTGACTGACAATGCAGCCTGGTATTAAATCCTTCCTTCCAACAGGAATTGTGTTCAGGAATGGGCCTTTGGAAACAGCCTGACACAGCTAAACAGATGCTGGAGGAGTGACAATGAGGGAAGGCAAGGAGAAAATAAGCATTTCCCTCCTTCCCTTTTCACCCCCAAAATGTGCATAAATAACTGTGGCACAAGACTGGGGAAAAGTGTCTTAGTTTCATAGTTTCATAGTTTCAGTTAGGGTTGGAAGGGACCACAAGGATCATCTAGTTCCAACCCCCCTGCCATGGGCAGGGACACTCTACACTAGATCAGGCTGGACAGAGCCTTAGCCAGCCTGGGCTTAAACACCTCAGGGACGGGGCCTCAACCACCTCCCTGGACAACCCATTCCAGGCCTCACCACCCTCACGGTGAAGAACTTCCTCCTCACCTCTAGCCTGAATCTCCCCACCTCCAGCTCCATTCCATTCCCCCTAGTCCTATCACTTCCTGATAGCCTGAGCAGTCCCTCCCCAGCCTTCTTGTAGCCCCCTTCAGATACTGGAAGGCCACAATGAGGTCACCTCGGAGCCTTCTCTTCTCCAGACTGAACAGCCCCAACTCCTTCAGTCTGTCCTCATAGGAGAGGTGCTCCAGCCCTCTCATCCTCGTGGCCCTTCTCTGGACACCTCCAGCACCTCCAGATCCCTCTTGTAATAGGGGCTCCAGAACTGGAGGCAGTACTCCAGGTGGGGTCTCACCAGAGCTGAATAGAGGGGGAGAATCACCTCCCTTGACCTGCTGGCCACACTTCTCCTGATGCAGCCCAGGATCTGATTGGCTTTCCGGGCTGCAAGTGCACCCTGAGAGCTCCTGGTGAGCTTCTCATCCACCAGCACCCCCAAGTCTCTCTCCTCAGGGCTGCTCCCCAGCCAGTCCCTGCCCAGCCTGTATTTGTGCCTGGGATTGCCTCGACCCAGATGCAGGACACTGCACTTGGTCTTGTAGAAAATTGAGTACATTTAACATGGGCTTAGGAAAAGCCTGCAGCGTTCTGTAGGGAAAAATCAGCTCCAGAAGAGCATTTTCTATCATTTGTTTCTGTGAAATGTCACTAGCCCAAGCACCCATGGGAAGGTGGGAATTTGGACTGGCTGAACCAGTACTTAGTTTCAGACCCCCCCCCCAAAAATGTCCATCTTTTGTTTCTAACATAAAGAAGAGTGACAATGTTTGGCTTACAATCCCTAATTTCCATTCTTCCTCCGAACAATTCCTGGGGAAGGTTTGTATTTTAGGCTTCTTCTCTTTGAAATACTTACTTGGCAAGACTGCAGCCTCTGACTTTGTGTTGTAGGCTTTTCAAAAGCCCTTTCAAAAAGAAACATTTGTTATTCTGTGATGCTCACTAAGCACCATTTCTTGCTTGAAAAGGCACAATGTAGGTTGTATAATAATAATAGAGCTATCAAAAGAAGATCATTAACTACGCCAGGATTGCTACCTCCTCTTGGGACAGGCTTTGCTCATTTTCTGTGCAGGCTGGAAGGGGTCATCACATCTCTAATCAGTGCTGGTGTGATGATGACCATTGGGTCGTAACAGGGTTAAAAATTATGATAAACAGCACTAAAGGAGAAAAAAAGATGATGAAGAAGAAGAAAACAAAACTGAAAATGGGGTGGTCCTGAGCGTGCAAAGGAGGAAACCTCGTAACTCAGACTTTTATGAGCTGTACACAGAAAGAGAAGGGGACATGGGAATAAGATATGAGCTAGTTTCACTTCCCAGTAAGAAAAGATACAGGAAGACAAAGCCACAGAACATAATACAATAGAATGCAAACAGCTTTAGATTCCCTGAGAAAATGTAGAAGGATAAAAAGAGACACACACACCCCCCAAAAAAGGATAAAAAGGAGCTAATAAACAACAAATTTAACAAAAAAATAAAAAAGAGGTAATTTTGAAGCTCAGAAAGAACAAACTTGAATGAAAATGAATTGAGTTAGACAAGAACAGAATATTTAACAGCACTTTCTATAAAGCACAGAAGTGTAAACTTCATGAACTGACTGAAGAATGTGTCTCTAACAATGGGAATTGTTACCAAGTTTTTTCATAGTCTTTCCAGTCACTCTAAAAGAAAGATGAGGCAGACTTTTAAAAGCAGTGGAGAATCAGTGATTGAGTGCACCATGAGCAACCTTGCAGATGACACCAAGCTGAGTGGAGCTGTTGACATGTCAGAGGGACAGGATGTCAGCCCGAAGGACCTGCGCAGTCTGGAGAGGTGGGCCCAACTGAACCTCAGGAGGCTCAAAAAGACCAAGAGCAGGGTCATGCACCTGGGTGAACAATCTTTATTATCAATAGACTGTGGGATGAGGTGATGAAAGCAGCCCTGCAGAAAAGGACTTTGGAATTCTGGTGCATGAGCAGCTGGACATGAGCCAGAAATGGGCACTTGCAGCCCACAAGGCCAGTGGCAGCCTAGGCTGCATCAAAAGCAGTGTGGCCAGAGATGGAGAGGGGATTCTGCCCCTCTGCTGTGATGACACTTCACCTGCAGTGCTGTGTCCAGCTATGGAACCCTCAACACAGGAAGAACATGGACCTGATGGAGTGGGTCCAGAGTGTGGCCACAAAAATGTTGGGGGGGCTGGAGCAACTTTGCTATGAAGACAGCCTGAGGGAGCTGGGGTTGTTCAGCCTACAGAAGAGAAGGGTCCAGAGAGACATAATAGTGGCCTGACAGTACCTGAAGTGAGCCTACAAGAAGGCTGCAGAGGGGATGTCTCCAAAGGCCTGCAGTGATAGGATGAGGGGTAATGGTTTGAGATTAAGGATGCATAGATTTGGCTGGATGTTAGGAACAAGTTCTGCACCATGACGGTGGTGGAACACTGGAACAGGTTGCCCAGAGATGCAGATGAGGTCCCATTCCTGGACATATTCAAGGTCAGGCTCAACAAAGCTCTGAGCAACCTGATCTGAGATGTCCCTGCTGACTGCAGGGGTGTGTTGAACTAGATGACCTATGGGGGTGCCTTCCAACTCAAACCATTCTATGATTCCATGAATCAAGAGCATCATGGTCTGCACAAATGTCAAGAAACTACAGAAGGAAAAAAACAAACCAGATGTCATCATTATATGATGTCTGAAACTGATATTTAGAATAGAACAGAATTAACCAGGTTGGAAAAGACCTTTGAGATCATCAAGTCCAACCTATCACCCAACACCATCTAATCAACTAAACCATGGCACCAAGCACCCCATCCAGTCTCTTCCTAAACACCTCCAGTGATGGTGAGTCTACCAGCTCCCCGGGAAGCACATCCCAATGGGTAATCACTCTCTCTGTGAAGAACTTCTTCCTAACATCCAGCCTAAACCTCCCCTGGCACAGCTTGAGACTGTGTCCTCTTGCTCTGTTGCTGGCCACCCGGGAGAAGAGACCAACCCCAACCTGGCTACAACCTCCCTTCAGGTAGTTGAAGACAGCAATAAGGTCTCCTCTGAAGGGCAGGTCCTGCCTGACCAACCTGATCTTCTATGATCAGGTGACTGCCTAGTGAATGTGAGGAAGGCTGGGGATGTAGTCTACATGGACTTCAGCAAGGCCTTTGACACCGTCCCCCACAGCAAACTGCTGGCCAAGCTGTCAGCCCTGGTTTGGACAGCAGCACTCTGTGCTGGGCTAGGAACTGGCTGGAGGGCCAGGGCCAGAGAGTGGTGGTGAATGGTGCCACATCCAGCTGGCAGCCAGGCACTAATGGTATCCCCTGGGGATCAGTGCTGGGCCCCATCCTGTTCAGTATCTTTATTGATGATCTGGATGAGGACATTGAATCCATCATGAGTAAATTTGCAGCTGACACCAAGCTGGGGGCAGGTGTTGATCTGTTAGAGGGTGGGAGAGCTCTGCAGAGGGCTTCACTAAGGCTAAAGGTTCCTGCCCTCTGACTGTGGTTATATGCAGCTTAAGGGTTATCATCTGAACTGCTACAGACAGATAATTTTAAGAGGGGGGAAGAAAAAAGAGAAGTTTACAGATATTTACAGCCAAACAGCCCTGTGGTAGGATTTTGTGTGCATTTATGCTTCATTGGTAAAACTGAGGTAACTGAGACACAAAAATCCAACATTCAATGCACTCTTGTTTTGAACAATCTTGAAGGACTCAAATGGAAATATCTTAGCACTGTAATTATTAGCATTGTTGTTGCTAAGTGCTCCCCGGCTGTGATCCTCCTTTGCCTGTTGTTTCTCACAGATAGGTTTAAATCACATTAAGTTCCCCTAATC
This sequence comes from Colaptes auratus, assembly GCA_015227895.2. NCBI lineage: Eukaryota > Metazoa > Chordata > Aves > Piciformes > Picidae > Colaptes > Colaptes auratus. The sequence continues at coordinate 3,634,250 of CM037647.1, read as the reverse complement.
TAATGAGATTAGATATTTCATAATAACCTGACTGCCTTTCCAGACACAATTTTACTTTTATCATCTGTTTAGTAATCCCATTTTTATATTAAAGCCTAAAAATGCAAGGACATGGAAAATAATGTATTGTGGCCAATTTACATTATACCAACAAACAGCATTTGAAGGATTTAAACAGATAGCAGCAATTATCTTTCTCTTTGTGGAGCATGAAAGTAATAAAAATGGTTATTTTTCCAAGATCACAGTAATATTCATGTGTCTCCTTAACTTCCTTCCTTGGAAGGTCCCATTTGTTTTCTTTAAAGAAAAGAATAAGAAGATTTCAAAGATGATGATTACTTGGTACTTAGGAGAAAATTAATAGCAGCTACGACCAAGGTACGTGAAATGAGTAACAGGACGGAGGAAACTCTCTTACCCATGATTAATAAAAAAGGCTCTTTTCTGTGGTGAAATAAGGGGGGGGGGTGGTGGAAATAAACAAATCAGAGTGGACAGACAGAAAGTCATTTTACAGAACAGGTCTAACTGATAGAAGACTTCAGAAGGTACTAAGTCAAATAATATTCAAATCAGTAGCCCCTTAGTGCACAAGAGCAGCACGAATAGATTTGCTGGCTAGGATTTAATTATGAAACTATTGATTGCTATGGTTCGAGGCATAAAATGATCATTAGATGGTACCAAAGAAAGATATTCCTTCTATGATATATTACAGCTGCAAAGGAAGCCTACATTTGCTCTGAAGCAACCAGCTTTGCTGTCAGAGAATGAAGAGTAGGTCAACTGCAGGTCAAGATGCCGGGTTCTAATAAAGAGGCAATTAATTTTATCTTAAGAAAAGAAACAATCATAAATTTTAGACTCCTATCTGAGGGGGATCTCAGGCAGGCCTTCCAGCTTACACCAATCTAATTACTTGTTCTTTGTGAGTTCAGGGGACAGGAGACCAAGTTTCAGAATACAGAATTAACCGGGTTGGAAAAGACCTTCGAGATCATCGAGTCCAATAACTCTCACCCAACACCACCTAATCAACTAAACCACGGCACCAAGTGCCCCATCCAGTCTCTTCTTCAACATTTCCAGTGATGGTGACTCCACCATCCAGCCCATTCCAATGGCCAATCACTCTTCCTGTGAAGAACTTCCTCCTAACATCCAGCCTAGATCTCCCCTAGCACAGCTTGAGACTGTGTCCTTTCCACTCAGTCTTGCAATGGGAAGAAGGAGAAGCGGGAAGCTGGCCTTCCTGCCTGCCTTTATCCAAGGCTAGCTGAGCCAGACCATGCAGTGATACAAGACTACTGAGATTAATTCAGGCTCTTGGCTCTCCTCTGAGAGTCTGATGACACAACTCCATACTCTCCTTGCTGCTGATCCCTAGCTAACACAGAGTGGGGCAGGCAGTGTAGTTACCTATGAACCATGCAAATACAGACATTACTGAAAGCAAAAGGCAACATGCACTTCCAAAATCAGATGTGCATTTTTCTTTAGCATAATGCATGGGGATTAAAAAAAAAGGAATTTTCTGATTGCTTGCTTTGGGAAAGACAAATGTGTTCAGTCTCACTACATAAAGATTTAACATACTTCAAGAACAAAAATCATAATCATTCACTTTAGGCAAAACAAGCAAGTGGGCAGAAATCATTCCTCTTTCATAACAGTTGAGAAGACTGACCTTCAGTCTCTGCAATGCTGGTCTTAAAGGGCTTACACGAGAGCTTTGAGAAGCGATGCAAGCCTGCCTGTGCAGAACACTGGACTAATTCAGTACCTTTGTATCATTTCCAGGCTACCCTGTGCCATACCCAGTGGACAGGAGTCTGGGTTCCTTTTTCCTATGGCAATTCTTGTGCCCTATCTTTACGATGTTTGTTTCTAAAAGCTAACATCATATGGAACTGTGAATAATCAACTATCCTGAGATCTTCAGGCCACCACTGCTTGCATGGCCAATCTGGTTTCTGGAAAAAGGTGCATCTAATAAGCAGGTATGAGGGGTCAACACCCACCCTGAAAACAAAGGTGGGGGAAGAGCTTGTGAGTGCTTTGCCCTCCCTGCAAGGTGTTTTCGCCCCTCCCTGCCCTGCCCTGGGTATAAAAGGGAGGACACTGCAGCCATTAGCTCTTCTGGCTCCTGCCTTCCCTGGATGAGAGCTACTGCAGCTGCCTTCCTGCTTCTCTGCCACGTGGTCAGGCCTGATCCTTCTCCCTGATGCTTCCACGCCTCTTCAGAGAGATTGGTTTTGTATTCTTGGTGGGTTTTTTCCCTCCTATCCATCCTTGTTCCTTGCCCTTGTGAACCTTACCTGTTATTGTTATATATATATATATATTTATTTATACATAGATAGATAGATAGATAGATATAGATATTGTTCAAAGAAAAACTCTTTACCTCTCCACTTCCAAGCCAACTCCAAATTATTTCTTGGTGAATTTGCTCCTTCCCTTTCTTCTTCCTCTCTGTTGGGAGGAAGGAGGGGAGAGCGGAGGAGAGATTCCCAGCCTTGCCCTCATCTGAGCTCTTAAGTCCCAGTTAAGGCTCAAACCACTACAGCAGGAATTAACACTAATAATGAATAGAAATTAGGTAAGAAATAACACTTGTGTAAATTTCACAGCTTAAAAAAAGGACTGTAGCTTCATATTCCTCAGACATACAAAAATGATTCTGAGGTGACCACCCAAAGCGTTCTTTTCAGAAGATGTAAAAGAAAAGATAAGGTCAGAAGGACTTTCTCTGCAGAGAATTATTGTGGTCATAGAGTATCACAGTATCACCAAGGTTGGAAGAGACCTCAAAGATCATCAAGTCCAACCTGTCACCCCACACCTCATGACTAGACCATGGCACCAAGTACCACGTCCAGTCCCCTCATAAACACCTCCAGGGACAATGACTCCACCACCTCCCTAGGCAGCACATTCCAATGGCAAACGACTCTCTCAGTGAAGAACTTTCTCCTCGCTTCGAGTCTAAACTTCCCCTGGTGCAGCTTGAGACTGTGTCCCCTTGTTCTGGTGCTGGTTGCTGAGAGAAGAGGCCAACCTCTTCCTGGCTACAACCACCTTTCAGGTAGTTATAGAGAGCAATGAGGTCTCCCCTGAGCCTCCTCTTCTCCAGGCTAAGCAACCCCAGCTCCCTCAGCCTCTCCTCACAGGGCTGTGCTCGAGGCCTCTCACCAGCCTTGTTGCCCTTCTCTGGACACCTTCAAGTGTCTCGATGTCCTTTCTAAATTGAGGGGCCCAGAACTGGACACAGCACTCAAGGTGTGGCCTACCCAGTGCAGAGTACAGGGGCAGAATGACCTCCCTGCTCCTGCTGGCCACACTATTCCTAATGCAGGCCAGGATGCCATTGGCCTTCTTGGCCACCTGGGCACACTGCTGGCTCATGTTTAGAGAAAAGAGCTGTCAACAAGAAGAAACACAAGCAGAACTTATTAAAGGAATCATTGGAAAAAGTCCTCCATGCCAGAAATTTAGGTTTTTGTTCTTTTTTAACATTGCAAAAGAGTTGTGGCCCATTTATTTTGTTGTTGTTGTTGTTCTTTAAAAAGCAACCTCTGGTCAGAAAGTAGCTTGCATACAAATCTGTTTAGAGAAGAAAAAAGTCAGAGGAATTACAAGACTAAATACTAATAGCCTGAGGTCCAGCTGTTTACAGAGTTAATGCCCTCAATCACCAGCTAAATTTGCTTCATTCCATATAGAAAAGACAGGGAGGAAAGCTCATCAAAGCAGAGGCCAGAACACACATAGCGCGGAGTCCTTCCACAGATTTGCTGTCAGCTCACATTAATGTTCACAAAGAGAAGGAACTTAAAATTTTGCAGCAGATGCTTAATACTTTGCAGGATCAGATCCAGCTTGACAAGTTTTACTTCTGACTGGGAAGCCAACATGTGCCTGCAGTAGCATCCAGTAGCAACCAGCAGCTCAGCACCTTGCAAAATCTCTTCAACGACTTGAATAGTTCCCATGTCATAACCTGCCATACTTACATGTTGTCTGTATTGGTACAGTATACAAATCATGAACAATTAAGAGCTGCCCCATGCTAATAACATAGGAGTAACAGCTTTTTTGTTTTGGTAGCTGTTTATCCTTAAACCATCTGTGACTGGAATTGCTATTGAACTGGGACACTCTACAGCACAGGATTCAAGCCTGACCTGTTAACATCCTTCAAGAGCTGTCTGATTGTACTCACATACCAAGCACAATAGGCACTTAACCCTAATGCAGCATTAGTTCTTAGAGTTTTCCATACTTTCTGAATCTGTTTTAAACTCAATGTCTCAAGTTAAAGGTATTAAGAACACTAAGCTTTCCACTGGAAAACAGATTTGTACTATAGAGGCAGTTAACCCACTGAAATAATGTAAGAAAATCATCTTTGTAGACTTGAGGGGGGGGGGGAAATCATGTAAGAGCTTCATATTTCAAAAGAAGCATGGGTACATTTTGTCAGTGAATTAATTAGCCTCTTCTCTGCAGTGCAAAACCAAAATCCACACAGGGTAATAGCTGCTCTTGGTCCCTAGTCCAATTTATGCATCCTGACAGGCAGTCTAATGGCACAGATGATTTTTCATAAATCAACAATCTCAGAGCAACAAATCAGAAGCAGCAGCAACTAAAGGCTTAGGGAACCCAGTTTGACAGTGGGTGTAGCTTGAATTCTACCAGCTCTATACCCAGCCTCTGGATTTGGGGGATTCACTTTTACTTCGCTTTTAGCAGCCCCAGTGCTGTTTCCTGAAACTTTAGCCATGTATCATAGAGTCACAGAATTGTCAGGGTTGGAAGTGACCTCAAGGATCATCTAGTTCCAACCCCCCTGCCATGAGCAGGGACACCCCACACTAGATCAGGTTGCTCAGAGCCCCATGTAATTTTTTTATATGAACTCAGACATAAGGAAAAAGTAAAAATCCCCTATGCTCATTTTAACAACTGAGTTTGCTCCAAGTCAAAACTTCTTCTCTGACTGTTTCTTGATGAAATACATACAAAAGGCTGCATCCTTGAAAAGGAGGCCTGACCAATGTTACATGCAACCACATTCTCCAACCTCATCGCAGCTTTTTGTTTCCAAAGTTCCTTCTCAAAAAGACAACAACAAACCAACCACATTTCAAATTCCATTAATGCCTTAGAGTAAGTCTTTGCAGCTGACTTTTGATACAACTTCTTCAGTTTCTGTGCAATACAGAAGCCTCTTGCTGTCTTTACAAGTACCATCAATAAGGTTCAGCTGTGGATACTCCATCACTCCAGACTGGTCATAAGTTTTAGCAATCCAGATAGAAAGAGGCTGCTCTGTTGCCCTTAAAAACAGTTATTTCTGCTGCTTCTAGAAGCACCAACCATCAAAGACAGCATGTGTGTTTATATGTCCCACTCTGCCTGCTGCCCTAAGCAAAGAATTCTGTAAGATCTGCCATTTCTGTTACTGGCACACATTTTCCATCAGCTGGGAATTTTCCTTGGGTTTTATTTGTTGGGTTTTGTTTTGTAGTTTATTTTGGGTTTTTTGAATGTTCATCTGTAACTTTTATAATCCTAGCTCCTAGAGAGTAGGGATTAACTCCTGAACACTAAGCTGGATGGGGCCATGGGAGTAATGAAAGACATTGAACCTACTGACTCCCACACCTCAGTGCAATGTTCCTCAAAAAGCACACCCTAAGCTCAGAGCAGAAATGTGATTTTCTCTGGGAGTTCATCACAGTCTCAGAAATGTGCCATCCCCTGCAATTGGTGCTGAAGACATGGCATACACCATTAGCCTTCCAGCACCCCAGCAGCAGGTAGAGTATGCTCCTGCCCACAGAGCCGGGTTCATGCTGGGCACACAGGTACCTGCTCCACTAGGTCACAGAGAGCCTGGGAGACATTTCCATTGCAGTGCTCTGCATGTGCAGGCTCCTCTTGCCAAAGCTGAAAACCCATCAGTGCTTGCACATGCAGTGTGCTTGCACATGCATGAAGACAAGCAGCTCTGGGACCTACAGAGAACAGAATGGACAGCAGTAGAGCAAGGTCAGATAGAGCCTACCTTCTTCCTTCTCCCCATTCTGTTATGAAGTGCACCCAGACTCTCCAAAGTCAGATAACTACTTACCTTTTCTATTCATAATGATTCATGAATCACTTATAACTGATTTTGCATAATGCATCATAGGGTCTGTGGGACTCTTAAAAGCACATAAGGAGTGAAGTAAAAGACAGCATTTATTTAGCTTTCTACTGGGCAGATAGCACCAGCACATGCAAAAAGCCAATAACATTTTATGTTGTGGTGGAATGTGATTACACTTGGAATGTCATTGCTTTATTGCAAAGCCATATTTATGGCCTAATTAAAATACAGAATGCAGTTCAGAATTGGTTAGATACCAAGGCATCTGAAAGCAGTCTCCAAAGATCAGAGGGTTCCTCCGCCCCTTCATGGGCCGCATGTGTGTCTAAATATACAACTGTATTATTTTGAGGCAAATTTTGCTATGCCAGATATTCCACAGAATACCACTTTCATCATGTGTGCTATTTGGAAAGAAAAAAAAGAAAACAAACCATTGTGAGAGACTAAAGCTTGCCTCTCCTGGTGTGACTCAACAAAGATAAAATCACTTGCTGCTTGCCCAGACAATAGCTGCTGTTCGTTGGGCAGAGCCACTGGAAGGACTCTTGGAAGGTGCAAAGATAACCTTGCTCACTGGACTGCAGCTGGCCTACAACAATGGCCCAAGGGCCCAGCTATCACGCCTTCAGGACAGGACCATTTCCAGCCATCAGATACCCCGGGAAGGGAGGATGATGAGACAATGGAATCACCACCTGTTTCCTGATGTGTCCAGACGGTTGCCCAAACTCACCTGAGTACACAGAAAGATTTCCTGGGGAACGATACCTGGACACTTACCTAAGGATGATTTCCCAGAACTATATCCTGGGGAACAACACCTGGACACCTGCCTAAGGACTAAAAAACTGTATAAAAGACTGGAGCAACTACTGGCTTAGTAGAAGAAAACTGGAGAAGCAAAATGCAGCACCACACGCTGGAAACATCATGGGGCCAACACAACGGATCCTGGACTCTGAAAACCCTCTCTCCATGCCCTAAGTTCCGGCTGCTGCAACTCATGGAGCTGAAGAAGCTGCCCAGAGGACCACATCCCTTCTACAGCCAAAGCCTCAGCACCCTTCCTCTACAGACCCAACATCTCCTGCAGCACCGTTTATCTTTCCTCCACAGACTCAAACTGCCTTGGGGGGGGGGGGGGGGGGGTGGGTGGGGGGAGGGGTGTGGTAATATAATTCCTTTTCCCCTTCACTCTTCTCTCTCTATTTTTTCTCTCTCCCCTTCTGATCCATCCACTGTATTTATGTAATAAATAGTCTAGCTGTTGCTATTTTGGCCTCGTTTGTGCCTCTCATTTCACAACACGGGAATATTCATTAGAAACCTGAATCTCTTTCCCTCTCCGGATCGAGACAACCACCACACCCCCCTCCAAAAAAACCCCACCAAAACCAAAACAACAAAAAAACCCAACACCCACCACCAAACAAGCAAACAGGCAAGCCAAACACCATCATGAAGGGCAATTGTTGGTAGACACTGCAAGCTTAGACACATTGAATTTTGGGAAATAGAACCTTGGCAGACTAAACCAAACCCCTAAGAGCCTGAAAACAGAAGTTTTCTTCACCATAAATAAATAGGAAGAAAGTATTTCATCCTTACAGGTCATTAAGCTGTCTCTCCATGGCTAGCTTTACCCTTTGCTTGGCCGCCCTGCTTTCTGGCCCCTTCTGCTATTGCCTGTCATAACAGGAAGGGCCTTCTCCAAAACTCCTGATTGTCTCAGTCTGATTATCCCAAGGACTGTGTTTTATAAAAATGAACTTTCTTTGAAAACTCTGAGGAGGAAAAGAAAATATCCAAGCACATAAAAATCACAATAGACTATTCTAATGGGAGCACTATTAGCGAGAGTGTCATTCATTTGCCTAGCTCTGTCCCACTTCTCTGACAATGAAGAATGAGAGTTATTTCTGGAAGAGTCAGAAAAATCCCCAGTTTGAGCAATTATTACATGCAATCATGTAACTAAATAGGAAATTTCATACTGGGAGGCAAAAAGCCTACAGTAGAAAGCATGGAAATATCAACTACAAAGTGATAGATCAAAGCACCTCTCCCTCTCCCCCTCCTTGTGCTATTCCCATAGGCTCTATTTCTTAAGGACTAAGCAAGTCTGCTTGCCAATGGCAGCTCCTCTACACCCTTTAAAATTATTTCACCAACATTTCAAAGAGGCAACACAACATTTATGGTTATTCACTGCTGTTTACCAATCCAGAAATAAATTCAGGATAGCTAGGTTATCAGACAGACAAGCATTCACCCCATCTCCATTTTCTTGCTCACAGACAGAACACAAAGGTCCTCCAAAACCAGAATGAGACAACCCAAAAGGACAGAACACACCACACCTTCAGAGCAACAGAAACTCTGCCCCACCCCCCCAGTGCACACATTTCTGCAGGTGGGGAAATAAAAAAGGTATTTTTGAGGTTATCTGGGGAGCTGCAGAAGCAGCAAAGCAAAAATTGGCCTATCTACAATGCATGGCCACTTCAAACAAATAACAGATACACATCATTGAACCCGAGTCCTGAGGTCTTTCCAGTATCTAAGGTTGGTCAGGAGGTGACTCTTTGATCGCTTGTATACAGTAACAGGCATTCAAGAATCAATAGCTATTAATAAAATACCAGCTTCCCCCCAATAAGTATGCACAGATCTATGAAATATTCAGGAGAGGTAGGGGGAAAAAATGAGATCACAACAAAGTCAGAAATATTAATGTATTAATTCTTTGTGTAAAAAAAGCACAGTTAGATTTTAACAAAAAGGAAAACCCAAGACCTGCAAAAGCCTTTGTCGTGTGTATAAACTGCACCAGGGGAAGTTTAGGCTTGAGGTGAAGAGAAAGTTAGCCATTAGAATGTGCTGCCCAGGGAGGTGGTGGAGTCCCCATCCCTGGAGGTGTTCAAAAAGGGATTGGATGTGGCATTTGAAGCCATGGTTTAGTAGTCATGAGGTCTTGGGTGACAGGCTGGACTTGATGATCTTTGAGGCCATTTCCAACCTTATTGATTCTGTGATTGTATTTCTCGGTGTCAGAGAAGCCCATCCGACATAAACACCATGAATTTAATGGAAAATTTGCCATGGAGAATTCCTTTGTTTCAGAAGTAAAGGCTTTACCCTGGAAAACCTCAACCCCAGCAGCAGACACAACAGCAGAGCACTGCACATGCCACAGATCTGGCAGTTGTTCCTTGGCAGACGTGTCTTGCCAACTGTGGCAGATGCGTCTCGCCCACTGTGGCACACGAGCCTCACCCACCGTGGCATGAGTCTCACCCACCGTGGTACATGAGCCTCATTCACCATGGCACGAGCCTCACCCACTGTGGCACACAAGCCTTTGCCCACCATGTCACGATTCTCACCCACCATGGCACACAAGTCTCTCCCACCGTGGCATGAGTCTCACCCACCGTGGTACATGAGCCTCGTTCACCATGGCACGAGCCTCACCCACCATGGCACACAAGTCTCTCCCACCGTGGCACATGCGCCTCGCCCACCATGGCACACTGCTTTTCAGGAGGAAATCCCCATGCTACACATTTGTCAAACTCAACTTCATAACCTCAAGCTCCCAGCCCTTACAGAGGTCCAGGGATTCCACCCCTCCGTTTCCACTATTCCTCAAACCAAAGTGGTAGGACTTTGGCACTCCCATGTTCCAATGTGAATGGGTTCCCTGCATGGAATTTCTTTGGAAGCAATGCAAATGTGTGCCACATCGACCCTGCAGGGGTTGGTCACACCAGATTCCAGATATTGCACACAGCAAGGCACGCAGGGGCACGCCGCAGGAGCATTTGAGCCTTTTCTTCTACTATTTCCCAGCAGTAATGTGCTCATTATTACTGACCTCAGACAATCCATTCAAGCACCAAAAGCAAACACTCTAGAGAGTCTGTATCAGGCCATTAGTCATCTGTCTGACATTTCTTCTTTGTCTAGCTGAACAATGTGTTTGGACAGAAAAAGAAGAGAGAACAGGGCAAACAAGAGAATACCTATCCAACATGGTCAGCATTGTGCCTGGCTAACCAGCCTTTGGCAGCAGATACCACACAGTTCAGGCCTCAGAGAATCAATATAGGAGCCTTACATTACATCTGCCTGTCTGATCTGCTGACCCCATGTACACGGCACCTCTTACCTGGGACCATTCTCATAGATTCGTTGAGGTTGGAAAAGACCTCTAAGATCAAGTCCAACCATCAAACCAGCACCACAATGTCCAGAAGTGATTCTATAGAATGGAATGGAATGGAATGGAATGGAATGGAATGGAATGGAATGGAATGGAATAGAATAGAATAGAATAGAATAGAATAGAATAGAATAGAATAGAATAGAATAGAATAGAATAGAATAGAATAGAATAGAAGTAGAATAGAATAGGACCAGACCAGGTTGGAAGAGACCTTCAAGATCATCGTGTCCAACCCATCATCCAACACTATCTAATCAACTAAACCATGGCACAAGCACACCATCAAGTCTTTTCCTAAACACCTCCAGTGATGGTGACTCCACCACCTCCCTGGGCAGCACATTCCAATGGCCAATCTCTCTTTCTATGAAGAACTTCTTCCTAACATGATCTGGATGAGGGTATTGAGTCCATTATCAGTAAGTTTGCATATGACACCAAGCTGGGGGCAGGAGTTGATCTGTTAGAGGGTGGGAGAGCTCTGCAGAGGGACCTTGACAGGCTGGACAGATGGGAAGAGTCCAACAGCATGAGATTGAACACATCTAAGTGCCAGGTTCTACACATTGGCAACAACAACCCCAGGCAGTGCTACAGGCTGGGGTCAGAGTGGCTGGAGAGCAGCCAGGCAGAAAGGGACCTGGGGGTACTGGTTGATAGTAGGCTGAACAGGAGCCAGCAGTGTGCCCAGGTGGCCAAGAAGGCCAATGGCATCCTGGCCTGCATCAGGAATAGTGTGGCCAGCAGGAGCAGGGAAGTCTTTGTGCCCCTGTACTCAGCACTGGTTAGGCCACACCTTGAGTCCTGTGTCCAGTTCTGGGCCCCTCAGTTTAGGAAGGATGTTGAGTCGCTGGAACGTGTCCAGAGAAGGGGGTGGGGTGGGGGGTGGGGTGGGGAAAACAGGACCACACAAAAAGTGGATTAAGGAATTTCCCTCACTGAAGTGGCTTGGTTTGTTTTTTTAAGAACAGATCAAGTACAGGATGTTTCAGCACCCATGGATCCTGCCTTGAGGAGGAGTGACGAGCCAGATGCCCTTCTCTACGATTGCATCATTTAGTAGGAGAGTTCAATCCTGTGTCTGAATAAATCAGACTTTGTTACAAATGGTTTCTAGAAACAGAATACAGCACAGAGGATTCTTTTTCTGCTTGTTTGTACAATGATGATGACAAACTGGCTGTTAGAGCTCCGAAAGGATCAGACCTTGATTGAGTAAACTCTTTCACAAAAGCAAGTTACGCTCCTGAAGGCATTAATGCTTACTGCAGAAGCAGATGACTAAATCATGAGAGCTTTTTGCTCCCAGCCACTGACATCGATCCGGAGGCTGCTGCATGTTTTCAAGATACCATGTCTCCAACAAGGAAATTAGTGTGGTGGCTCTTATACCATCTCTCATCTCACCAACTGCTTATAGAAATTGCTACAAATGGACATGAAGAGTCTGTGGGCCACAGAAATGGATTCACAGAATCACCAAGGTTGAAAGAGACCTCAAAGATCAAGTTCAACTCATTACCACAGACCTCATGACTAAACCATGGCACCAAGTGCCACGTCCAATCCCCTCTTCAACATCTCCAGGAATGGTGACTCCACCACCTCCCTGGGCAGCACATTCCAATGGCTAACAACTCTCCCAAGTGAAGAACTTTCTCCTCACCTCCAGCCTAAACTTCCCCTGGCACAGCTTGAGACTGTGTCCTCTTGTTCTGGTGCTGGCTGCCTGGGAGAAGAGACCAACCCCCCCTGGCTACAACCTCCCTTCAGGGAGTTGTAGACAGCAATAAGGTCTCCCCTGAGCCTCCTCTTCTCCAGGCTAAACAATCCCAGCTCCCTCAGGCTCTCCTCCTAGGGCTTGTGCGCAAGGCCTCTCCCCAGCCTCACTGCCCTTCTCTGGACACGTTCAAGTGTCTCAACGTCCTTCTTAATCTGAGGGGCCCAGAACTGGACACAGGACTCTAGGTGTGGACTAACCAGTGCAGAGTACAGGGGCACAATGACTTCCCTGCTCCTGCTGGCCACACTATTCTTGATGCAGGCCAGGATGCCATTGGCCTTCTTGGCCACCCGGGCGTGGTGGTCCTATTGTACCAAGGAGAAATCCTGCTGTAAGAGAGTTCAGGACAAAAGCTGACCAGGTGAGATGGAAAGGCTCGCCCTTGCTTGTTCTTTCTTATCAATGAGTATCAAATCAATATTATTATTTCTAAGCATGAGCTTAGTGCTTAAATTTATGCAGAAGCACGACCATGTATATGCAAAACAATTTGAAGTACTCAATTTCTGTGATAACATGCACAGCAGCTAAGAAACCATGTAAAAATGCTAATTATGCTCCAGCCAAGAAATACAACTACCAGCATGATTTGCGGTCAGCTCTTTAATTAATCTTACTATTAATAAAGTCACAGAAAAATCAATGTGTCAAAAGGACTTGAAAGGATTACCAAGTACTCTGGACAAATTAGCAACACTTCCATGCCTAGAGCACAGGAAAGCACAAAGCTGTTTAATTAAACTATTTACCAGTGAGGAATTTAAATCACTGTGAATATTACATTTTTTGGTACATTTTGTGCCTCAGATTGAAAGCTCTTAGGGATAAATAACACCCAGCCTCCCAATGGCATTCTTTTTTCCAGGAAGGATGGTGAAAAATGCTGCAGTTAAACCCAGTAAATGAAGGTGAAGTGAGGAACAAAAGAATACAAGAGAATTAACCAGGTTGGAAAAGACCTTTGAGACCATCAAGTCCAACCTATTACCCAACACCATCTGATCAGCTAAACCATGGCACCAAGTGCCTCATCCAGGCTCTTCCTAAACACCTCCAGTGATGATGACTCCATCACCTCCCTAGGCAGCACATTCCAATGGGCAATATCTCTTTCTGTGAACAACTTCTTCCTAACATCCAGCCTAAACCTCCCCTGGTGCACCTTGAGACTGTGTCCTCTTCTTCTGGTGCTGGATGCCTGGGAGAAGAGACCAACCCCCACCTGGCTACAACCTCCCTTCAGGTAGTTGTAGAGAGCAAAAAGGTCTCCCCTGAGCCTCCTCTTCTGCAGGCTAAGCAACCCCAGCTCCCTCAGCCTCTCCTCCCAGGGCTGTGCTCCAAATCCCTCCCCAGCTTTGCTGCCCTTCTCTGGACACGTTTCAGCATCTCAACATCTTTCCTAAACTGAGGGGCCCAGAACTGGACACAGGACTCAAGGACTGTCACATGGCATTTAAATTTAGAAGCCTGGAGAACAACTCAACGCCAAATTAACAAAAGATGTTATGAAACTGCTTTGAAGAAGCAGCAGCAGAGCTAGAAGATGGTGATCCCGTGGTGACTCTGGTCCATGCACACTCTGCCTCAGTCAGCTGCCACTGTTTCTTATGAAAATATCAATAGCAAAAAACCAAGCCTCACTGTTCCCTGAATCCTTGCTGGTGTAAGTCTGTCCTTTTCCCAGCTCTAGTTTTTCAGCATCTGTTTACTAGACTCCAGCGCTGTCATTGTCTCAGCATGAGCTTGGGCAAGATGCTAACACTTCTCAGTGTTGCATCTTCCCTTTCTCCAACCAGCAGTTAAATACTTACTGCTTTCTCAGAGCTGCACTGAGAAGCTTCCTTGGCCATGCTAGTGCAGCATTCTCTGACAATACAAAGGAATCATTCTTTTCAGTGTTACGATAAACAGAGCTTCCCTACGGCAAGAGTGCAGTAGCTCCCTCTCTGTGGGACTCATCTACAGCCCAAAAGTGGGATTGAAAGCCTTCCATTGAGTTAATGAGTTTGGAGAATCTGTCATCCGAGGTGGCATCACTCCATTGTTTTGCTGGACTGACTCAACAGTCTTCCAGTCTGTTTACTTGTCCTGCAGAGCAAAGAAATGCTCTCTAATGCAAGCACTATCCACTGGTGCATAGATCACCTGCTGCTGAGCTTGTCCAACAGCCCACAGAGGGATTCGAAGCAAGTATTTCTGCATTTCAAGGCACCTAGAACTTAACATTTGCCTTCACACAGAATCTATTGGCTGCAGTTCAGACAAAAGGATACTACTTAACACAAGAAGCTAAGCCCTGCCTCGCCTTTTAGCACTTGACAAGGGATCTCAGGAAAGAAGAGACCAGCATAAGAGTATTTTGTGCCTGCTGAGTTAATCCACAGATACTGACTTCCATTCAGGGTGGTTTAAGACCGATTTCCAAATAAATCTGGAAATGCCCAAGAGATGCCCTCAAGATAGAGGCAATGAGAACAGAAGCACACAAATCAAGATAGGATAGGATAGGATAGGATAGGATAGGATAGGATAGGATAGGATAGAATAGAATAGAATAGAATAGAATAGAATAGAATAGAATAGAATAGAATAGAATAGAATAGAATAGAATAGAATAGACCAGGTTGGAAGAGACCTTCAAGATCATTGAGTCCAACCCATCATCCAACACTATCTAATCAACTAAACCATGGCACCAAGCACCCCATCAAGTGTCCTCCTAAACACCTCCAGTGATGGTGACTCCACCACCTCCCTGGGCAGCCCATTCCAAAGGGCAATCACTCTCTCTATGAAGAACTCTTCCTAACATCCAGCTTAAACCTCCCCTGGCACAGCTTGAGACTGTGTCCTCTTGTTCTGTTGGTGGTTGTCTGGGAGAAGAGACCAGCCCCCACCTGTCTACAGTCTCCCTTCAGGTAGTTGCAGAGAGCAATAAGTTCCCCCCTGAAAGATGCAGCTTGCAGGACAGTGGGCTATCCACAGTGTGTAGTAGGTTGGACTTGATGATCTCTGAGGTCATTTCCAGCCTGGTTGATTCTGTGAGTCTGTAAAAAACAGAGTGGCCTCTGAAGCAGGAAATGCTTCAGAGCTGTCTATATCAATACATTAGTGCCAACTAAAATCAGGAGAGTCCAGATCTGCCTGAGGACCTCTTCCCCAGCCATACCCATCGTGCTGAACATCTGCTATCTGATCGATAAACAGCGACAGAACTATGAACCCAACTCAATTAATACACAAGCCCTATGAGGAGAGGCTGAGGGAGCTGGGGTTGCTTAGCCTGGAGAAGAGGAGACTCTGCTCTCTACAACTACCTGAGGGGAGATTGTAGACAGGCAGAGGTTGGTCTCTTCTCCAGGCAGGCAGCACCAGAACAGAGGACACAGTCTCAGGCTGCTGGTTTAGACTGGATCTGAGAGAGTGAGTGCCCATTGGAATGGTCTGCCCATGGTGGAGTCACCATCATTGGAGGTAGGAGGAGACTTGATGCGTGCCATGATCTAGTTGTTTAGGTGGGTTGGATTGGTTGATAGGTTGGACACGATGATCTTGAAGGTCTCTTCCAACCTGGATTTATTGTATTGTATTGTAATATTTTCATAGTGTTTCTTTACAAATTCCATAATGCCAGGCAAGATACTCACTAATTATATCCTTTAGAACAAGGGTTAAAGAGGGCTCTTCCTCACAGCATACCTGAAAACTATTTCATCACAGACCTATCTTCACTGCTTACCGTCCCAGATTGAGGTTTTCAGCCAGCAGACATCTCTATCAACTCACCAGCTCCAGGCCATCTGTGACTGTGAACTGTGAGACCCTACACAATTACTTCAGAAGTTCAGGTGCCACGCCAAAAAAATTAACTTTCCTTTCTTACATGTTAATTTAGTTCACCAAATAATAGAAAGGAAAGGAAACAGGGCAGTAGATTAGCTAGCAGGAATGGCAATGTCTTTCAAGGAGTGACTGCTTTATCCATTGGCTGCCTAAAAGCTTCTCTTCAGGTCTTTTTCAAAGACAGGCAGTGGTTCTGGATGAGAGGCCAGTAACCTGCCCTGTGAGACTGCTATTCCACCATTGTGAAATTTGCTGCATTATTAGTATTATTATGGGGTCAACTCCATCATCTTGAACCTGACAGTAAACCTCAGCAACAAAAATCCAAAGGCATCAATTTTAGTGATAGCAAACAATTTGAACATTTGTTCTAACCATAGCAGGAAATTCTGCAGCTGAGTTGCCTTTCACAGGCAGGGGATGGGAAGAAGGGAAGAGCAGAGGAGGGCTGCTGGGTTTTTTTTGCCCTTGAAATTGAGATTTCTCAGAACTCTGCTTTTCTATGCTTTAGGCACAAGTTTTCCAATAACATGCTGCAGAAGGGCTTGTTTTGAAAGGTGTGTTAGATTCAAACCTGAATGCTACTCCAGAAACCACACAGGGTAAAAGTGAAGGGGCTTATGGGGATAACCTGTGAAAATCTTCCTGTTTTCTCAGCTCATATTCTCTACCCATACTGTAAAATCAAATTAGCATATAAACTAGAGGCTTACAGCTAAAATCTGACCTCTTGTAAACAATATAATTCTGTATAACATCATTTTTTTCCCCAGAATTAAGACATTGGTTGATGCATTTTGAAACTACTTCCTGCTTGTGCAGCAGGTATAGGCTCGCTTTTGGCAAGTAACATATAATTAGATTAGGACTCACTGTTTAGAGCAGCCAAAGGTAAAAGAAATTCTCTGGCCATTATCGCACAAAATGAGAACTGGGAGAAAAAAGGGTTAAAAGCACAGCCCAGTCACAGGATCACACGATGTTAGGGGTTGGAAGGAACCTCCAGAGATCTTTGAGTCCAACCCACCTGCAAGAGCAGGACCACAGAATCTAGCACAGGCTGCACGGGAATGCATCCAGATTGGTCTTGAAAGTCTCCAGAGAGAGACTCCTATCTCAGTGCTCTGTGACCCTCACAGTGAAGAAGTTCCTCCTCATGTTGAGGTGGAACCTCCCCTACTGTAGCTTATATCCATTGCCCCTTGTCCTATCCCAGGGGGCAACTGAGCAGAGCCTGTCCCCTCCCTCTTGATCCCCAGCCCTCAGATATTTATCGATATTTATTAAATCCTATCTCAGTCTTCTCTTCTCAAGACTAAACAGCCCCAGGGCTCTCAGCCCCTCCTCACAGGGCAGTGCTCCAGTCCTTTAATCATCCTTGCAGCCCTCCATTGGACTCTCTTGAGTAAGATCCCTGTCCCTCTTGAACTGGGGAGCACAAAACTGGACACAATATTCCAGGTGAGGTCTCACCCCAGTGTTCAAACATGATGCAGAACAGGAGGTGGTCTCCTTTCATGGAGTAAAAAAAATGTTGCTTGGTGTATAAAGATGAGGCTGTTACATATAGGTTATGCCAGATTTTGGCAGAAGATGCTGCTGACATGCTCTGGCCATGTCCAGTGGCCAGATAACTTTCCATACTGGTTCTTGAAAAGATGCCCCTAGGGCAAAATGGGAAAAGTCATTCCAAAAGCCAAAGGAAGTTTATTCCTTTGTTTTGCAAAAGAGCCATGAGTAATATACACAAACAGAGGAGTAATAAACTCTTGGCACTCTCACTTGTAAGCTCATTTATGAAGCTTTAGAGGCCAGGAATTTATCATGATCATCATGAATGTCTTCATGGAAAATGCCACCACTCTGCAAGAAAGAGATGAGACCAGTCTGCACTGTTTCCTTTTCATATCAGCATGATATATGTAGTTATTATAGTTAACTTATAGCCCATTAAGATGAATCAGCATTCAACCGAATGGCAGTGGGACATGGAAACTTATGTATTGTAGTTTCAAACTACAGAAACCCATATACATGCATTTTCAAAGTCCTAGCAGAGAACAGACAGAGCCCATCAAAAATGAAACTGCTGTTATCTAATTTATAATGCTTCAAAAAGCATGCAACTAAATAATGCCCAAACTACCTAAACAGCGTGGTAGAAGAGAGCAACCCAGGAGCAGTTATTTTTCAACAAGCAGGCAGGAGGAAAAACCTGTGCAAGTCATCACAATGCTTTACTTCAGTAGATTCCAGCAAATGAGAACATCTGGAGCAGCAAATTTTGCTGCCATTTCCAGAATGGACAAACCTGAGTTTTACCTGAGAACAGCTAAACAACCTGTCAGTGTCACAGGAGCTTCCTGAAAGAAGATTCTTAGTCAAGGGGAACTTTTCTTAATAAAACTGTCTTTCACTCCACAACTTCATTAACATTCAGGGCTCAAAGCTCTAGGAAGAGCAGCTGAGAAGAAAAACTCCAACGGTTTCTTGGTGAACATAGGCTAAAGTGATTGCTACACTGACTAACCTGCCACAAAATACCATGGGATGAACCTCAACACACCAGGTCTTCTGCTCATGTGAGACTGAATATTGATTATATATTAAAATAGCCACTAAATTTTAAATCACAGTTGAGAAAGTAATAGAATGGTAGACTTAATCCAGAATATTATCACTCTGTGACTGCATTTCCTATGCAATCAGCACAGCTTTCCACACAGTTGCCTCTTGCTGCTAGCCATGGGAAGATCCTGCTCCTTAGTTCTCATGATCAGAGATGGGAAACATTATTCCAAAACAAACTTTTATCAACACCAAAACCCAGGACAACTCAGTTTAGTTTGGGGAAGATGCAGGGCTATGAGGGAACACAAAAGTTTGGTATTTAAAATTCAGAAATAGCCAAATGAACTTATTTTGCTCAGTTCCAATTGACCTAGCAGTTTAATATTCACATCCTTTCTTTTCATGAAGACAAACCCCTCAATATCATTCACACAGCTCAGGAAGAGTTTCTGACTTAGAGCTTCCACACATCACAGCTTTCCACCTATTGAAAGAGGCCAGAGCACAGGGGCAAGGCACCAAAGCAACAGCTCAGCATCACATGGCATCTCCCCAACAGCAGACAGAGGCTTTGTGCCTCCATGAGCTAGACTCAGGCTCCCCAACACAGGACAGATCCTGCCCTCTGGAATAAGTCTGCTTTTAGGCCAGCAGCCTGTAAAACACGTGCCATGCTGGTCACATGCCTTAAGTGCTCACACATGAGCCTTATCAACCTTGTCTCGAACCCATCAGAGCCTGACACAGCACTAAAATTCAGCTATAATCAGAACACCAACCCACCTCAGGCTTTCAGATGTGTCTCCAAATGCATGGCTCAACAAGAAGATAATGTCTCATCTATTTAGTTTGAATAAAGAGGAATCAATTTTCCAAACTGAATAACAGTTACAACAAATTTCCCTTGTGCCTTGTGCACCTTGGTGCCACCATGAGGAGGAACTATTTAAGTTGCTGTGTCCTTATGTATGTCCCCTGTACTCAGCACTGGTTAGGCCACACCTTGAGTACTGTGTCCAGTTCTGGGACTGTCAATTTAAGAAGGACATTGAGACTCTTGAGCGTGTCCAGAGAAGGGGAACGAGGCTGGGGAGAGGCCTCGAGCACAAGCCCTACAAGGAGAGGCTGAGGGAGCTGGGGTTGTTTAGCCTGGAGAAGAGGAGGCTCAGGGGAGACCTTCTTGCCCTCTGCAACTACCTGAAGGGTGGTTGTAGCCAGGAGGGCATTGCTCTCTTCTCCCAGGCAACCAGCACCAGAACAAGAGGACACAGGAGAAAGTTCTTCCCAGAGAGAGTTGTTAGCCATTGGAATGTGCTGCCCAGGGAGGTGGTGGAGTCACCATCCCTGGAGGTGTTCAAGAGGGGATTGGACGTGGCACTTGGTGCCATGGTCTAGTAGCCATGAGGTGTTGGGTGACAGGTTGGACTTGATGATCTTTGAGGTCTTTTCCAACCTTGTTGATTCTATGATTCTATGATTGATGATCTCAAGGTTGATCATCTTTGATGTGATGATCAACCTTGTTGATTCTATGATTCTAAGTGTTTGCTGCCCGTTAGGGTGGTTTGGTTTTTTGCATTTGGCATTCATTTTTGAAGATTATGAGAGGAAGAATCTGTATAAACAAAATGCAAAGATACAAACCCAGGATTAGTGCTTCTATTGCACAATATTTATTTTAAACACATTTATTATTTTAATATACAATTATTTCTAGACCAAACAGGCGATTGAACCAAGTTTCTACTCATCTATGTTATGCTCCTGCTGTGCTTTTTAACTGTGGTGTCAATAAAGAAGACATTTTAGCAAGGTAATACACCTGCAAGAAATAGTTCTCTCACTCATACTGCTATTTTTGTTCTTATAACTCTTCTGAGTTGATTTTGTTTGTTTGGGGGGGGGGGATTTTCTGTGCATAGACTTCAAATGAATGTTCATCCATTACTGTCAAGCAGCTTGTCTTACTACTCCACACTTTTTCTGTAAATCACAAATACCCTGCTTTCTAAACCATTTGCATGCCTAATAACAGTGCCTGGCTGGAAGGCAAGGAACATTAGGAAATTAGTAGTGCATATAAGGAAAGCAAGTGTCAGCTTATCAAAAGCACTTCTCCCATCACTGTGAAGGCCACTGCCTCGCACAGCACTCACATCCAGAACAAAATGTAAGGTCTGAAACTTTTCTGACATGGCAGGTTGCAAAAGAGCATGAAAAAGTCCAAAGTTCACTCAAAAGACACAGAAATAACGGCTCTCTGGGCAAAATAAAAACCACTTTCCTGACAGCTATTTAGTATCAGCCTCTCTCAAGAGGTGGGCAGGACTCTTCCTACTGTTTTTATGAAGTACATAATCTTAGCTACAAGACATGTTGTCATCATCAAAGTCAACACTTTCTATGGCTTTCCCCAAGGATAACATGTGCATTACAACCTAGTCATCCCGGGCTGGAAATCATTCTCATACCGAATCCTCCTGTGCCACCTTTCCGCTTGAGAAAGCAGCTCACCCCAGCGCGGTTCTAAACATGCTATTGTGTCAAGCTGACTTATTTCCATTTCAATACATCTGCCTGGTATTTTCCTCCTTTGCCAGACAGGTGCACCATCAAGAGAATCCTGAGACCAGCTCTCTGCAGCATTGTGACTGAAAGCTGCTGTTCAGTTATGTCTACTTGGGCAGGGTGATCAGAGAGTCATAGAATCAATAAGGTTGGAAAAGACCTCAAAGATCATCCAGTCCAACCTGTCACCAAACACCTCATGACTACTAAACCATGGCTTCAAGTGCCATGACCAATCCCTTTTTGAACACCTCCAGGGATGGTGACTCCACTACCTCTCTGGGCAGCCCAGATCTGGCAGATTCCCACATTTTCCCCAGAGATTTCCAGACAGGGTCCCTTAAAAACCTCTAGATGGAAATGAGCCCTACCTGCTCTCCACCAAGAATTTTTGGAGCACATTCTGCTGGCAGGTATTTAAAAAAAAATCCCTAGATTTATTCTCCAGTGCTATCATAGTGATATCACACTACAAGGCTATAACATGCCTCATAATCCTGCAGATGTTAATTCTCAGCATCAGCAGTTTCCAAGCCACCTAATAATAACTGAGTTTGAGGACTTCGTTCATTTTCAGGTTTGCTGTTAAGTATCTGTCTCAGCTGTGTCCAGAAAGCTTCTCCTCCTGGATCATTTCTCATCTTTCTATTCACTGGCCACTTTCAAGCCACAAGTAACAAACTGTTGTTTCTTACCACTAGATGCACAAACTGGTCTCAGTCTCTGCACCTCGCACACAAGCCAGCTGTGGGGCATGTGGGGACAACAGCACCATGAGAGTGCTGAGGCACTGGTTACGGAGAAGGTATGAAAGCTGTAACCCTTGAAGTGTTCAAAGCCAGGTTGGATGGGGTCCAGAGCAACCTGGTCTATTAGAAGCTGTCCCTGCCCATGGCTAGAAGTTGATAACTTTTCATGTCCCCTCCAATCCAAACCATTCTATCCCCTAGTAGACGACAGCACTCAGTGTGTGCACCACAGGGATTTTTGAGCCACGTTCCAACTTAATCCCAAAGGGCCCATACACAGAAAAGGCACTTCCTCATACCTTTACCTATCTCACTTGTGCCTGAATTTTTTTTACCAATAGGCAGCTAATACAGAATCATGGAATTACAGAATGGTTTGGGTTGGAAGAGACCTCCAAAGGCTATCCAGTCCAACCCCCCTTCAGTCAGCAGAGACATCTTCCACTAGATGAGGTTGCTCAGAGCTTTGCTGAGCCTGACCTGGAATACAATAAATACAATCCAATAAATCCAGGTTGGAAGAGACCTTCAAGATCATCGTGTCCAACCTATCAACCAATCCAATCCACCTAAACAACTAGATCATGGCACCAAGTACCCCATCAAGTCTCCTCCTGAATACCTCCAATGATGGTGACTCCACCACCTCCCTGGGCAGACCATTCCAATGGGCAATCACTCTCTCTGTAAAGAACTTCCTCCTAACATCCAGTGTAACCCTCCCCTGGCGCAGCCTGAGACTGTGTCCTCTTGTTCTGGTGCTGCCTGCCTGGGAAAAGAGACCAACCTCTGCCTGTCTACAATCTCCCCTCAGGTAGTTGTAGAGAGCAATAAGGTCACCCCTGAGTCTCCTCCTCTCCAGGCTAAGCAACCCCAGCTCCCTCAGCCTCTCCTCATAGGGCTTGTCTTCCAAACCCCTCACCAACCTTGTTGCCCTTCTCTGGACACGTTCCAGCAAGTCAACATCCTTCCTAAACTGAGGGGCCCAGAACTGGACACAGTACTCCAGAGATGGGGCCACAGCTACCTCCCTGGGCAACCTGTTCCAGTGTTCCACCAGCCTCATGGTAAAGAGCTTGTCCCAGAAAAATTGTCATTTGGTAAGGCCCAGGGACTAATTAGAAACTAAGTAATAACCACAACACAGCAAGCATGAGAGTTGTATTGCTGTGCAGCCGAGAGCTCACCTGTACAGGAGAAATCATCCACACGGACGTATCCCGTGACACAGTCACAGCGATAGGACCCAGGCAAGTTAACACACACGGTGTTGGCGTGACAGTAATGCATCTTGGCAGCACACTCGTCAATATCTGCAGGGAAGAACCACCAAGGAAAGTTACAGTCAGGCTCAATAAAAATCAATAACATGACACAATCTTAGAATAAGAAAAAATAAATTCCATTTTCAACTCCAAAGGCAATCTGGCTTAACTCTAGCATAAAAAACATGATAAATTTAGTAGAAAAGTATTCCTTAAAAGAGAGCTAAAATCCCTGTATCACACAGAATCACCAAGGTTGGAAGAGACCTCAAAGATCAACAAGTCCAACCTGCCACCACAGACCCCATGACTGAACCATGGCACCAAGTGCCATGTCCAATCCCCTCTTGAGCACCTCCAGGGATGGTGACTCCACCACCTCTCTGGGCAGCACATTCCAATGGTGAACCACTCTCTCAAGTGAAGAACTTTCTCCTCACCTCAAGCCTAAGCTTCCCCTGGCACAGCTTGAGACTGTGTCCTCTTGTTTTGGTGCTGGGCGCCTGAGAGAAGAGACCAACCCCCTCCCGGCTACAACCACCCTTCAGGTAGTTGTAGACAGCAAGAAGGTCTCCCCTGAGCCTCCTCTTCTCCAGGCTAAGCAACCCCAGCTCCCTCAGCCTCTCCTTGTAGGGCTGTGCTCGAGGCCTCTCCCCAGGACACGTTCAAGTGTTTCAATGTCCTTCTTAAACTGAGGGGCCCAGAACTGGACACAGGACTCAAGGTGTGGCCTAACCAGTGCTGAGTACAGGGGCACAATGACTTCCCTGCTCCTGCTGGCCACACTATTCTTGATGCAGGCCAGGATGCCATTGGCCCACAGCAGTGGGTCCTTCTAGTTTTCTTCAGGAACCAACATACATTTTTTTAGCTCTGGAAAAATGAGGCTTACATTTGGGGATTTTCTATGACAATGTCAAAAGATGAAAGTTGAGGCAGAGTTTTCAAACATAAAACAGTGCCAGAAGCCTGCAGCACTGAAATCCTAACTCTGTCTTGTCGATAAACTAAAGCATAATGGCACAGTAGCTCTGGACGGACGTGATGGTGGCAGATGCAGCTGGCCAGGGAAGACACAGCAAGGTTTGTCAGGGCAATGGAGCAGATTCAGTTGCTGAGTTGATCAGTGACTATTGCAGCCCTCCAGGCTCACCCAGGTGCTCTGACAGTGTCCTGACCTTGAAAAGCACTTAGACTGCAGGAGTGACTGAATAGTGCTCTCTGCCACTACCACATCCTCCACAAGCAGAAGATGAAAGCAGTCACCTAAGCACATTTTAATGCTGCTTTACATCATACCAATGGGGAAAAAAAAAAAAAGGAAAAAATTACTAAGGAGCAGTAGAAACATGACCCTATTTCTCTGTTTCCTTCAACAATCCCTACTGCTGCTGCAAATCCAAAATTCAAACCTGCTTTCACAGTAGTGAATCAAACCTATCATTTACTTGCCTGTTTAAATACCCCAAAGCTCTGTGATGTTGTAAACTGCAAAAATCTTCCCCTCTCCTTCCCCACAAAACCAGATATTATACTGAAGAATTCTCTTTATTTTTCTTCTCAGCAGGATAGATTTTCTGCTTAGCAGCACAGATTTTACATAAAGTAATTTATGGTTTTCAAAAGATTAATTCTAGTGTTACACACGTCCACACAAAGAAAGATGAATCAGACTCATTTTTTTTTCTCCCCTATTACTTTCTCCTTGCTATTGATTGCTGGCTCTACAGAAAGGCATTCAACGACCACACAGTTGAAGATAGCTTGGCCAGGAGTTTGCTGTGGGGGACGGTGTCAAAGACCTTGCTGAAGTCCATGTAGACTACATCCACAGCCTGCCCCACATCCACCAGGCAGTCACTTGAGCATAGAAGGAGATCAGGTTGGTCAGGCAGGACCTGCCCTTCAGAGGAGACCTTATTGCTGTCTTTAACTACCTGAAGGGAGGTTGTAGCCAGGCTGGGGTTGGCCTTTCTCCCAGGCAGCCAGCACCAGAACAAGAGGACACAGTCTCAGGCTGCACCAGGGGAGGTTTAGGCTGGATGTTAGGAAGAAGTTCTTCACAGAGAGAGTGATTGGCCATTGGAATGTGCTGCCCAGGGAGGTGGTGGAGTCACCATCACTAGAGGTGTTTAGGAAGAGACTGGATGGGGCGCTTGGTGCCATGTTTTAGTTGATTAGATGGTGTTGGGTGACAGGTTGGACTTGATCTCAAAGGTCTTTTCCAACCTGGTTTATTCTATTCTATTCTAAATATCTTCCCCAGCCAGTGGGGTACAGTTGAGTTGGTCACACCACAGTGTGGTCTTCTACCACACCTCTCTGCACAGGCACCTTTTGAGACCAGCTACAGCCTCCCTACTCCTGTGCTTACAGAGACACAATGGAAGTGCCACAAGGGGTTAGCTCCAGAATAGCAGCATTTAACCCCAGAAGGTGACAGGGTTTAACTGTGCACGTACTGAGTTCTTGGTTGCCTACATCAAGGTATCCTATTTAACCTTCCTAAAACAAATTAGCTGCACTTGAGATGTACCCACAGTTTCTAGCCTCTGAAAATGAAACACTTGCCAGTTATGCTCACACTTCCTACACTACAGACATCTGTCCAGTAGGAACTGCTTCGCGTTGGCCACCAAACAGCTGTCATTTGGCAGCAATTTCTGACTGCTGCCAACTTGGGCTGAATTAGAAATCATGGCCTGGAGGCAAAAGACTTTGTATACCATTGCAAACACCTTGAACTACCTTGCTCCCACATTTCTGTTGTTTCTGTTGCAGTGCCACTTGATGAAATGAATTTTAAAGAGTCAGGAGCATCAAATATATGGAAGATAAAAGCCAAGAAAAAAATCCTCCCACATGTCTTGTTATCACACCACTGAGTGCTAGAGCCACTTGGGAAACACTCAGGTGTTGATGTGTGTTCACACTGTTCTGCTTGCAGCCTCTTTTTAATAGGCTTTTGGAGCACAGCTTTGAGGAGTTTTCTCTTGCATACCTAATAATTTTCTAGAATAAAAGGGAAAGGAACAAAAAGAAAGCAAGAATGTCAGAACAGCAACTAATTCACCTGAAAATTAACCTGATGCAGTACCCCCTCTCTCCAGCTTCCCCACTGAATTCACTGGACACATTGCTTCTCTTTCTTCCCCCAGAGGGAAGCGAGAAGACTGAAAGTTTCAAAGGTGAGGACTTTTGAACACTGATTCGTTGCAAGGAAGGCCCACACTGCCAAAACACAAAATACAAGAATATCCAGGGATAAAAAGAAAATTCACAACCTGTATGGAAATATCACTGTAGGAGACTGAGGACCTCAAGTGATGACTTGACTATAAATAGGGGAATTGAGGACAACTGACACTGGGTTGCTACAGAAGTCCTTGAGTCAGGAAGAAAAAGACTGGACCTAACAAAGGAAGCAGAAGGAACAAAAGATTCCACTCTTCATCTGCTTAACTCTCCTCTCAATCTTTCTTGGTGCATTTGCCATAAACTTTTTCAGTCTTCCACATTTTCTTTTCCCTTTGCAATATTCAGCTTCGACTAATACAAACATTTCCTTTACAGAGAATAATACAGAGAGGTCAAAACTGGCAGTAGTATTTTCTTACCAAAGCCTGTAGGGCAATGCTAAAGCTGTTCTTCTGGGCCACAATGCTACAAATTCTTGTAAAAGCTTTAGGTATTCATCACAAAAAGCTCTGGGTTTTCACTTAATATTGTTTGAGTGAAACCCATGAAGCACATAGTGGTATATATCAGCTCAGTTGTAATGGAACTCAAATTGTGATTCATGTGTATGGATTGCTTGTCTCACTTGAAATATTAGAGCTCATCTTCTAGAGGTCTTTTGAGGTGCTAAAAATACATGATTTATGTTTCTCTCCAGACTGGGGAAGTAGTTTGTTTTTCTTTTAAAAAGGTATACATATGGTCTTTAAAATGAGACTTGACACAGCATAATGATCATTCACATATCACCAGCTTCCATCTACATGAGGCAGCTCTTTGCAACAACAAAGACATTTGGGCTCTGGCTTTTCCCAAGCTGATAGAACGATGCAAACAAAGTTTCCACAACGGTGGGAGAACATAAGACAGGTCCTAGAATTTCAGTCCCCCTAAGCTTATGTGAAGATAAACACATGCCTGACTCCACTGACTTAGCAGCTCCTTGCTCATGATATTTACTTTTAGTTCTCCTTGATTCTGCCCTCTCCAGTTCATAACTCCTCTCCACTGCCAGACTCACTTGACTTCAGTTCTGCTTCCCTTTGGTCTGTTTAGTTTTCACTCACCCTCTCACCGTCTATCTTCTTTCACCCGTCTAACATGCCCCATATCTGGTTTTTACCTTTAGCACAGGGTTGGTGTCTCAAATTGTGCACTACAGCCCTCAGGGAGCTGTAACGCTTAAGACAGCAGCAGTCAGCACTTCCCTGTGAGCTGGCAGCAGCTCAGCTTCCCCCAGCTGCCTAATAAGAAAAGACTAATTACTAGCTGCAAATGTTTAGGTTAGCCTTAAAACTGTTTACCAACTTGGACTCTTTGATAGTAATTCATCACCAGGGCAGCAGTGCAAACACAAGCACCCTCACCACTTCTCTGACTTTAAGGGATGGAGCTGCTGTCCAGTCAGAGGCAGGGAAACAACCCAAACCAAAAGCCAAAGGAAAATTTCCCTTTCAATAAGATATAGAAGACATAGAAGGTTTCAGCTCAACATGAGGAGAAACTTCTTTACAGTGAGGGTGACAGAGCACTGGAACAGGGTGCCCAGAAAGGTTGTGGAGTCTTCTTCTCTGGACACATTCAAAACCCATCTGGATGCATTCCTGTGAGGACTACCCTAGGGGATCCTGCTTTGGCAGGGGGGTTGGACCCAATGATCTCTAGAGGTCCCTTCCAACCCCTAACGTACTCTAATGCTGTGATACAGCTGGGAAATGTTACCCTAATGTTGTTGAGTAACTAGCCAACTAAAAATGCCTTCATAAATTACATCTTGTGTAACATCACCTGGGAACCCATAAGCAGTAAAATAACTACCAATATGATGCATATTAGAAACAAATATTTTAAATCACTGGAGGTTCCACTTCAACATAAGGAGAAATTTCTTTACTATGAGGGTCACAAATCTCTGGAGCAGGCTGCCCAGATTGTGGAGTCTCCCACTCTGGAGAAAAAAAGCCATCTGCATGCATTCCTGTGCAGCTTGCCCTCAATGCTCCTGCTCTGGCAGGGGGGATGGACTCAATGATCTCTGGAGGTCCCTTCCAGCCCCTAACATTCTATGACACATTAGTAAACAGTCCACCCAGTAGTGGACTGGGTGGAACTGCTGAAAAGTGATTGCTTCCTAAAATCTGCTCAGATGAAATTCAGCCTTACACACCAAAATACTGCCTAGGCACAAGATGAGTTCCTCCCCATCCTTGATGATGCTTACAATAATACATAAATCATTTCTCTCTTTCCTTCAGTTACAATAGTCTCCAATGACCTGACCAAATTTGGAGCTAGGACACTTCAGCTACCATCATTTCGGTCATCATTCCTCAAAAATCACGATCCTGTCATGAAAGACAGCAGCAGATGCTAAACCTTGCTGCCCAAACTATCTAGTGTCCCCCTAAGAGAGAAGATTTTCCTTTCATTATTCTACTAATCCTGTTGCTCTCTCAGGAAAACTGAAAATTTGCAGTTCTGCTCTCCCTGGTGCTTTCCATCATCTCACTAGCAATTTAGGATGCATTATGCCAATGGCACCCTGGCCAGTATCAGGAACAGTGTGGCGAGCAGGAGCAGGGAGGTCATTCTGTCCCTGCACTAGTTAGGCCACACCTTGAGTCCTGTGTCCAGTTCTGGGCCCTGCAGTTTAGGAAGGATGTTGACTTGCTGGAACATGTCCAGAGAAGGGTAACAAAGCTGGGGAGTGATATGGAACACAAGCCCTCTGAGGAGAGGCTGAGGGAGCTAGGGTTGCTTAGCCTGGAGAAGAGGAGGCTCAGAGGAGACCTCATTGTTCTCTACAACTCCCTGAAGGGAGGTTGTAGCCAGGTGGGGGTTGGTAATTTCTTCCAGGCAACCAGCACCAGAACAAGAGGACACAGTCTCAAGCTGTGCCGGGGAGGTTTGGACTGGATTTTAGGAGAAATTCTACACAGAGAAAGTGATTGCCCATTGAAATGGGCTGCCTGGGAAGGTGGTGGAGTCACCATCATTGGAGGTGTTTAGGAGACTGGATGGGGTGCTTGGTGCCATGGTTTAGTTATTAGGTGGTGTTGGATGATGGGATGGACATGATGATCTTGAAGGTCTCTTCCAACCTACTTTATTCTATTCTATTAAACATCTGTGTGGTTGGGCTGGGAGGTGGGAGCATGTTCCTCAAGAGCCTTGAGGTCTCTTAGGATAAAACCAGTTGATTTAAATTGAACTTTGTGAAAGATTATTTAAATCAGTTAGCTGCCACTGACATGGCAGCATTAAAGAAAACAGAAGTAATGTGGTGAAGGTTTTACCAGAAAGGAGCTGTTAGGTGTTCACGAGAGGATTGGATGTGGCACTTGGTGCCATGGTCTAGTCATGAGGTCTGTGGTGACAGGTTGGACTGGATGATCTTTGAGGTCTCTTCCAGCCTTGGTGATACTGTGATCCAATCCCAATCCTTCTCTGGACACATTCCAACAAGTCAACATCCTTTCTGAACTGAGGGGCCCAGACCTGGACACAGTACTCAAGATGTAGCCTAAGCAATGCAGAGTACAGGGCACAATGACTTCCCTGCTCCTGCTGGCCACACTATTCTTGATGCAGGCCAGGATGCCATTGGCCTTCTTGGCCACCTGGGCACACTGATAGCTCATGTTCAGGCGGCTGTCAACCAGCACCCCCAGGTCCCTTTCTGTTTGGGAGCTCTCCAGCCACTCTGACCCCAGCCTGTAGCTCTGCATGGGGTGGCTGTGGCCAAAGTGCAGCACCCGGCACATGGATTTGTTGAATGCCATCCTGCTGGACTCTGCCCATCTGTCCAGTTGGTCAAGGTCCCTCTGCAGAGCCCTTCTGCCCTCTAACATCTGCTCCCAACTTGGTGTCATGTGTAAATTTGCCGATGAATGACTCAATGCCCTCATCCAGATCATCAATGAAGATATTAAACAGGATGGGGCCCAGCACTGATCCCTGGCAGACACCACTAGGGACTGGCTCTCAGCTGGATGTGGCACTGTTCATCACCACTCTCTGGGCTCAGCCCTCCAGCCAGTTCCAACCCAGCACAGAGTGCTGCTGTCCAAGCCACAAGCTGACAGCTTGGCCAACAGTTTGCTGTGGGGGACGGTGTCAAAGGTGTCACCGTAGCTTTCATGCCAATTTCTGGTTGGAACAGAGACAACATGCTGGAGCCCAGCTCTAACATGCCCTGGCTCAAGGGGTGGATGGTCACTCGCAAGGATGGCAGTGCCAGTGGAACCCCCCTCCTTGAAGCTCTGGACTGCATCCTGCCACCCACCCGTCCCACTGACAAACCTCTGCACCTGCCCCTGCAGGATGACTTATAACCATTACTTTGTATTAATAAACATCAAAATGTTTGCAGCTCCAGCTCTTTGGGGTGGTGGATAACTTACTCATAAGGTAATTTCTGACAGTTGCAAGCGAGTTACTCTCGCAGGCAGCATTCACAGATGATAATGCAGTTTAGAGAACACAAGATTAAAAATAAGCACAGAAAGCAGAACGAAGCATTTGGGGAACAGGTTTTGGCCAACAGCAGCAGCTCCCTCATTTGCTCACACATGCCAAAGCAACCAGCAAAAAAACAAGATGATGATTCTTCTACAGCAGCAGCCGCTATGATGTTAGAACCTAACTGAAGTTCTGAGAGTTTGCTTTATCCAGGATTATTCAAGCCTTTTATTTTTTTTTTCCTAATTACTCTCTGAAAATACACTGATAGTTGTATTTAGAATGCACAGCAGCAGAATGGGCTGGCAAGCAGTGTCCCTGAGTGGGTGTAAAGGCTTTCCTTTAAAGATGCTGCTTCATTTGCTCTTTCACTGCGTGGCTTAGGAGAGGCTATGTAGTGAGCAAGCTCGGTTTCAGTCTTGCAGTCTGTCTGGCCGGCAGGATTCAGAACTTTTACTCAAGTCAGTGCCACCATCCCTGCTCTCCACCTACTGTCTGGCCTCTTGGGAGTCACTTTTAAGCAGATCAATGTCTTTAAGGACAGTGCCAGGAGAGATTCGTGGGCTCTGAGGAACGTTCCTTACGCCCTCTCATGGACGTTACAGCAGAGAGGTTCTTCAGCACCCCCAGAGATTTTAACACAGGAATTACCAGCAGCTACTTCAACAAAGAGTTGTGTACTTCAGGAAAATAACCCGGTGTCTGTCAGGGGGAAAAAAGAAAAGGAAAAAAAAACAACAAAAAGAACACTTTCATGTGCTGTATGAAGCCCTCTGAAGAGTAAAGGGTAAGATGTGACTGCTGCTGATTATAATGAGACCACTTCAACTGAAATGGAGTTAATCCCAAACAAGCTGGTGCTGGCCCTACAGGAATTGCAGAAGCAAGCCTACAAGAGAAGAGGTCTCCCACTCTTCAGCTGAGAGTACACAGGGGGTTTCATGGGTTACAGAACTGTTGCTGTATCCCACAAGATCAGGACTATGTAATGAACCAGCAGGGATCAGTGCTACCTCTATCTAGAGTCAGAGTGATACACTTGACTATATTGCCGAGGACACTGCAACAGGTGAGAGTCAAATTCCAAGAAAGGTGAAAATGAACTGTGAAACAGAATGCAGTTCAAACCTGATGCATTTTGAAATCTTCTCTTATAAAAATGTGAAATTGGAAACAAGCTCATATAGCTGTAAGACCCATGATGGGGTTTAGCTTGTTCTTTCATCCTAGTTTTGCCTTTAGAACAACTCAAACCCAAATTTGGTGGTCATTTTTACCATCTCTTTAAGAGGTGGTGTGTTCAGGAGTTCACATTATACATTCAGTAGCATACATTATACATTCCTTCACCCATCACTCAGTCAAAGTCAGGAAATGAACAAACTTGTACACGTTCCCTTTCTCAGCAGCTTTCCTAAAGCTTCACTCAAACTGTTTATTCTGTAATAAAGAAAAACTCCTGCAGATGTGATAAGCAGAAGCTGAGTTACCCAAGATTCATCCTTGCAAATGTAATAAATGCCTGCATGGGTATAGCAACATGTATCCCAATAAAGAAAATGCTGCTTAACACTACCAGAGCTATGGTGTTTGGCAGTTCATCAGAAATGAAACAGAACACAGATCACGGAAAGCCAGAAAAGCCAGTGGCTCTTTCCCTCCTGCAGCAGGCAATAGAGTGTGGAATAAAATGATGACATTCCTCCCTAAGCATCCTATCCATCTTTCCCTAAAGCAGGAGATGTTTTGGGCATCCCCTAGCTGTTGAGGAGATGACAGTGGGGAAAAAAAAAGAGGTTCGTCACAAAGCTTATGTGGGACAAATTCTTGCCACCAAAGATGATTTGATAAGCCAAACCATAAATTGTGAGCTCGACTGTCACAGTCTGTCAGCACAGTACACCTCCAGGCAACTGCAAGCTTTGAAGTTTGGAATCATCAATTTGGCACTTTTCTCCATCACACCCTTGCCAAAGCCTGCAGTATGTGAACAAGGGTCCAATCTGATCTGTGCTCCTCCAATCATTCCAGGGGACAGGCTCTTCTCACTTGCTCCCTGTCGCTGGACAAGGAGCAATGGATGGAAGCTGCAGCACAGGAGGTTCCACCCCAACACAAGGGGGAACTTCTTTACTGTAAAGGTCACAGACCACTGGAACAGGCTCCCCAGAGGGGTTGTGGAGTCTCCTATGCTGGAGACTTTCAAGGCCTGTCTGGATGCATTCCTGTGTGATCTGAGCTAGATTGTATAGTCCTGATCTAGCAGGGGTTGGACTCGATGATCTCTTTGGGTCCCTTCCAAACCCTGACATCCTGTGATCTGTAAAGTCTGATCCCATAGAGAAATAGGCAAACTGTGTTGGACTGTTGCACCATCTGCAACGCAGAGGAAGTTAACTGCTGTCCTCTAGCTAGATCTCATGACAGAAACCTCAACAAATTACTACAGGGACAGGAGCAGGTAGAGTTCTATATAGTAAATCTAACTGGACTGCTCTCCCTTAATATTTAGTCCCACTCTATAATCAATGTTTCTTCTGCAAAGGCTCTTACTGCATGAGAATTCATTCCAA
Source organism: Colaptes auratus (assembly GCA_015227895.2). Taxonomy (NCBI): domain Eukaryota; kingdom Metazoa; phylum Chordata; class Aves; order Piciformes; family Picidae; genus Colaptes; species Colaptes auratus. The sequence continues at coordinate 3,600,806 of CM037647.1, read as the reverse complement.
ATCTAAGTACTTCATGCTTGGCTGTAAGAGTTACAAGTCCACAACAAATACAAGGTTGTGCTACTACTGCTCCCAAATATATTACAGCCCATTAGAAAACAACGCAATATAATCACCTCATTCCTACACAAACAGCTCTGTTCCCTAGAAAGATTGTGTCTGGTTTATGGATTACATGAATGTATTCCCCAGCCCTGCTTGCTGTTGCTTTTGATTTCACTCACAAAAGGATCTCCTTTTGGATGTCAGTAGACATTGAGGAAATGAACACTGCTGCTGGAAAAGGAATGTCAGATTTCTGTATGAGATTTACCTCCTCCTTTGTCGTTACTTTAAGTCTTCCTAAACACTCTTAGAGGTTCTCTCCGATGCTTCTATGGGGGAAGAGGGGAAGGGGTGGGGGGAGTGCTGGTTTTCTCTCATCTTCCACTCACCTACGTTAGGCAAGCCATATGACACACTCAAATAACTATATTCATTTTCATTCAGCTAACACCTTTTCAATCCCTTCTGTCTGATTTTACTAATGGCTAAGGGTGAACAATGGATTACTGTATCAAAGTGAACAATTCCTTCTTCATGCCACTATACTGACAGCAATTACACTAAATACCTGGTTCCAGCAGCACATGTCTCATACCATCATCCACATTTTTTATCCTGCACTGCTCTATTTTTAGCCTTAATACTCTTACCAAGTTTGTCTTCTTCTATCTGCATCCTGCGATATTGACTGGCTTACTCTTTCAAATCCACACAGATGCTATCTTCAAATGATAAATTGTGGAAGGCTACCCATGTAATTGATCTAGGATCCCTGTGCCCACAGCAACCTTTTACTGGGGCATTTTGGAGGACACTGCATCTCTTTGAAAAATTCAATGCCAATGAAAACTCCATGGGTTGGGTTTGGGGTTTATGGGGTTTTTTTTTTTTGGAGGGAAGCTTTATCATGTCAAAAAAAAAAGGGGGGGGGAAGCCCTAGAGAATTCCAATTCCTGGAAAACTGCAAGTCCTGCATTTAATAATGCCTTTAAATATACACTGTCAAGATAAATGAGACATGTTAGCAGCAAACAATCATACTAAATTAATAGCCCATCATTTTCCCACTAAAGGAACTTGTTCACACAATGACCATTTCTGCAGCACAAAGAAGCACAACAGGCAACGGAAAATATTGTCCCATGTTGATAAGCACTCACTGTGCCCTATCTTCTCTATTTATGGTCTTCACAACATAGATAGAATAGAATAGAATAGAATAGAATAGAATAGACCAGACCAGACCAGGTTGGAAGAGACCTTGAGATCGAGTCCAACCTATCACCCAACACCAGCTAATCAACTAAACCATGGCACCAAGTGCCTCATCCAGGCTCTTCCTAAACACCTCCAGGGATGGGGACTCCACCACCTCCCAGGGCAGCACATTCCAATGGCCAATCTCTCTTTCCGGGAAGAATTTCTTCCTAACATCCAGCCTAAACATCCCCTGGCACAGCTTGAGACTGTGTCCTCTTGTTCTGGTGCTGCTTGCCTGGGAGAAGAGACCAACCCCCACCTCCTTTCAGGTAGTTGTAGAGAGCAAAAAGGTCTGTCCTGAGCCTCCTCTTCTCCAGGCTAAGCAACCCCAGCTCCCTCAGTCTCTCCTCACAGGGCTGCGCTCCAAACCCCTCCCCAGCTTTGTTGCCCTTCTCTGGACACCTTCCAGCAACTCAACATCTTTCCTAAACTTGCATTTTCCTAAATGCTCTGCCTTACCATCTTTTCAAACATTCATTATTCATCTGTTTCCATCACATCTGCTTCCTCTATCCATCTCTGCTGAAAAAAAATCCATGTGGAAACACTGAACTCCAAGTGGCAGACTCACCCCCATGCCTAAGTTGGCAGCTACTCCTCTTCCACACCACACAAACAGAATCAAGTGGCTTCTCCTAAAAGAGGATTTAGTGATTTTATTTTCATGGGTCCAGACTATTCCCAGTTAATCAAGTTCCTCAGGGCACTGGAATCAAATTTCTTACTTGGATAAGAAAATTACAGATCTGTGCAAAACAGTTCCTTTCCCAGTATCCTCCTAAGCCATGCTAAACACCTCTCTCTGTTCTACATCCTTGCTACACAATCTAGTCTTATTCTTTGTGACTTTTTAAATTCAATTTACTCCATAATGTTAAATTAAATAAGCAAACATCAGCAGAACACAAACACCTAATTTTAGATGTTACAGGTATTTCCACCACACCCCTATAAACATAACCTTAATTGACATAACTGAAAAATCTAAGATGCATTTCTCATCCAAGCAAATCTGGTAATCAGGGGTGATTTATAGCTCTAGTTACTAAAAGAGGCATTTTCTGCTTTGGAGATTGCAACAATACTGCAGCTCCTTAGGCATAACCTGAGGTGAGCTAAACAAGAGAAACAGTAAAAGGGGGTGGGGGAGGAAAATCCAACAGATGATCACCAAAATATTCTATAGAATAGAATAGAATAGACCAGACCAGGTTGGAAGAGACCTTCAGATCGAGTCCAACCTATCACCCAACACCATCTAATCAACTAAATCATGTCACCAAGCACCCCATCAAGTCTCCTCCTAAACACCTCCATGATGGTGACTCCACCACCTCCCTGGGCAGCCAATGGGCAATCACTTTCTCTACAAAGAATTTCTTCTTAACATCCAGTCTGAACCTCCCCTGGCGCAGCTTGAGACTGTGTCCTCTTGTTCTGGTGCTGGGTGCCTGGGAGAAGAGACCAACCTCTGCCTGTCTACAACCTCCCTTCAGGTAGTTGTAGACAGCAATAAGGTCTCCCCTGAACCTCCTCTTCTCCGGGCTAAGCAACCCCAGCTCCCTCAGCCTCTCCTCACAGGACTGTGCTCCAAACCCTTCCCCAGCTTTGTTACCCTTCCCTGGACACGTTCCAGCAAGTCAACAGCTTTCCTAAACTGATTAGCCCAGAACTGGACACAGTACTCAAGGTGTGGTCTAACCAGTGCTGAGTACAGGGGCACAATGACTTCCCTGCTCCTCCTGGCCACACTGGTCCTGATAAAGGCCAGGATGCCATTGGCTCTACCTGCAACTAATTCCAGTCTTAACATTTAGCATGCAATGTTATTTTAATTGCTTTGCTTTTGGCTATGAGGTTGAACTGGTGATTTAATGATTTCCCCTTCGATAATGTAGTCAAAGTTTAGCTGTGATTGAAGAAAAAAAAATTATGGAATAAACCCCTTGGGACATGCAGGTCCTTACAATTTTATTTCTGATAGCTCTGCATCCCAGTTACTGCATCCACCTTCATCAATGATGCCTTCAGTCATGTTTCCTTTGTCAGTATAAGCTACTGAGCAACTCATTGCCACAGATTGCCACAAATTCCACCAAAACCAGTGGTCAGAGCACAAAGAAAGGAGGAAACAGAGAGATGCTGACTCAGTCCTCCCCAAGCATGAAAGCTAACTGTGAGCACATCTGCTGTTTGGTTGATGTTTTGATGGAAGATCTTGAATGGGCACATAGAATCATAGAACCAATAAGGTTGGAAAAGACCTCAAAGATCATCAAGTCCAAGCTGTCACTCAAGACCTCAAGACTGCTAAACCATGGCACCAAGTGCCACGTCCAATCACCTCTTGAATACCTCCAGGGACGGTGACTCCACCACCTCCCTGGGCAGCACATTCCAATGACAAACAGCTAACAATTCTCTCTGCGAAGAACTTTCTCCTCACCTTGAGCCTAAACTTCCTCTGGCACAGTTTGAGACTGAGACTGTGTCCTCTTGTCCTCCTGCAAAGAGCTTAACTGCAAACAAGCTTTCTGAGCCTCTTCCAGAAGCAGGATTTTCATTTGTAGTGCACAGCACCTTGGGAGCATTATGTTGTTGTTAGCAATACTAAATTACTACTTCATTACCATCACCCCATGCACATTTCAGAGCACACTCTCAGCACTAAGTCCCATTTTTAGTATGGCCATGACAGACTTTTACCAACTACAAGCAGTTCTCTGAAAACCCAGCAAAATTCTCTGTGAAATGCAGGACTCTTCATCAGGGCAGTGACAGAAGCATTGATCAGATTAAAGTAATCCTTGTGGAAGTTCAGAAGCACTGTGAGTTCAGTGGGCTTTGACAAAACCTACTGCATAGTGTGTGTGTGTGTGTGTGATACAGGCTACAGAGGGAGATAAACCAACATAGATCTCACAGTGAAAGAAGAGAAAGGAGAGCTGAACCGTGATGGACCCCACAGTGGAGCAGGGAAAGAGTGGCAGGAAGAAGGAGTGGCAGAGTCAACTTGTGATGACCTGAATACAGCCCCTGTTCCCTTGCACCATTCAGGGATACAGAAGCACCAGAACAAGAGGACACAGTCTCAAACTGCACCAGGGGAAGTTTAGGCTCGAGGTGAGGAGAAAGTTCTTCCCAGAGAGAGTTGTTAGCCATTGGAATGTGCTGCCCAGGGAGGTGATGGAGTCACCATCCCTGGAGGTGTTCAAGAGGGGATTGGACGTGGCACTTGGTGCCATGGTTTAGTAGTCATGAGGTGTTGGGTGACAGGTTGGACTTGGTGATCTTCGAGGTCTTTTCCAACCTTATTGATTCTATGATTCTAAGCTGGGAGTGAAGTTGAGCCTGGGAAGTAGAGGGGTGTGGGGAAGGTATTTTTTTACTTGTTCTTGTTTCTCATTATCCTTCCCTGATTTGACTGGCAATAAATCAAATTAATTTCCTCAAGTCGAGTCTATTTTGCCTACAATGGTAATTGCTAAGTGTTCTCTCTGTCCTTATCTCAACCCACAAGCTTTTAATTGCATTTTCTCCCCTCATGCTGTTGAGGAGGGGGAAATGATGGAGCAGCTTGGTGGGCACCTGGCAGTTAGCCAAGGTCAACTCACTTCATTTACTTATAATTTTAAATGGAGAATTTTATTGACTTTTGCCTGTGACAAAGTAATCTGAGGAGTTGTATCCCCATGTTTGGTATCTCTTAAGTAGTAAAGAAGGAGGAATCAGAGACCCAATTGAGATGGAAAGGCATAATCATGGTTTGTCAAGTTTCCACTCTACTAACATCCTGCAAGAATGATGCTGATAACTCTAATTGTAATAGCAGATAGATGAAATTTTAATTAGTTAGGCATTGTTTTTCATTAGAGTGAGTGATGTGCAGAAAGCCTCCTGAGTCATAAAACCATCACTGCACCCAACTGCCAACCTTGTTAAGGGAGTTCATTTGGCATTCCATTAAAGCAAAAGGAAAGGTGTGACTGCTGTATCTGTATAATAAACATCAGCTAAAACCCAGTAATGCACAATCACAGGGTTTGTACACAGGGTACATGCTGCTTTCTCACAAAACACTGGCATTCAAGATACAAAACAAACCCCTAACTCTTCTTTTTACAGTCACTCACCTTCTTCCAATAAAGAGCAGCTTCTTGTCCTCCTGAAGTGCCTCCACAAACCCAAACACAAATACTGTGTCCAGTTCTGGGCCCCTCAATTTAAGAAGGACATTGAGACTCTTGAATGTGGCCAGAGAAGGGCAACAAGGCTGGGGAGAGGCCTCGAGCACAAGCTCTATGAGGAGAGGCTGAGGGAGCTGGGGTTGTTTAGCCTGGAGAAGAGGAGGCTCAGAGGAGACCTTCTTGCTCTCTACAACTCCCTGAAGGGAGGTTGTAGCCAGGTGGGGATTGGTCTCTTCTCCCAGGCAAACAGCACCAGAACAAGAGGACACAGTCTCAAGCTGTGCCAGGGGAGGTTTAGGCTGGATGTTAGGAAGAAATTCTTCACAGAAAGAGTGACTGACCATTGGAATGTGCTGCCCAGGGAGGTGATGGAGTCACCATCCCTGGAGGTGTTCAAGAGGGGATTGGATGTGGCACTTGGTGCCGTGGTTTAGTCATGAGGTCTGTGGTGACAGGTTGATGATCTTTGAGGTCTCTTCCAACCTTGGTGATTCTGTGAAACAATCTCTAAACACAACAGACCTGTGGTCTAGCAAGGCTTGAATGGTTCTACAGACATTCCTACTTCAGAATCAGTTGCTATTTACCTGCCAGCTCTTCAGGAATCTTAAGAACTTTGTTCCTTAGTTCCACCTTCTTCTTCTAATGAGAGAGGCAGCCTTCATCACTTCTTCTGTCTAGTCCCCAACCCTGAACTCACAAAGAGCTGCTCTCTTGACTGTTCCTGCAGATATTTGAAGAGACTTATGTTCTTTCTATCCCTTCAACCAAGCTATACATATCTAAGTTCTGGTCTTGCCTCATAAATCACTTCCTACAGCCCCTTCATCATTTTTACAGTCCTTTCTGAATAGCTCTCTATTTATTAATTTCAGATTATCTAACTGCACATGTCATTTGCCTCAATGTCTCACATGCTCTGAATTCAGCTTCTGAATTTTCACAGGGATTTGGGAAGGGTAAAATCAGATGCTGCTTTGACCTTGGAAAATTCTCCCAGAACCAGACTCTGGTAGAAAATTTCCAGAGGGGAGGGGGGGGGAAAAAAGAAAGGAAAACAGATTATACAGGAATAGTGAAATCTCTGTGGTTAAACTCTTTTGAGGTTTGACACAGTGTCATAAAGAAGTACAACAAAGCTGGGGAGGGGTTTGGAGCACAGCCCTGAGGGAGCTGGGGTTGGTTAGCCTGGAGAAGAGGAGGCTCAGGGCAGACCTTATTGCTCTCTACAGCTACCTAAAGGGAGGTTGTAGCCAGGTAGGGGTTGGTCTCTTCTCCCAGGCAACCAGCACCTGAACAAGAGGACACAGTCTCAAGCTGTGCCAGGGGAGGTTTAGGCTGGATGTTAGGAAGAAATTCTTCACAAAAAGAGTGACTGACCATTGGAATGTGCTGCCCAGGGAGGTGGTGGAGTCACCATCACTGGAGAGGTTTCAAAAAAGCCTGGATGAGGTATCTGGTGCCATGGTCTAGTTGATTAGCTGGGTTTGGGTGATAGGTTGGACTGGATGATCTCAAAGGTCTCTTCCAACCTAGCTGATTCTGATTCTGTGTGATAAAGACCTCCTGAGCAAAGGAAGACTGGTATTAATTTCTTACCTATCACATGATACGGACTGATTCTGGGTTATACAACTCTGCCTGCTGTTTTTCTAGAAGCTACTGGAATCTTGTACTCTTATAAACCCTTCATAAAGCTGCTATTACCTAAATCCAAGGAAGGCACATAGAACCACAGAATGGTTTGCGTTGCCTCAACGACCTACCTCCCTGGGCAACCTGTTGCAGTGTTCCACCAGCCTCGTGGTGCAGAACTTGTCCCTAACATCCAATCTCAATCTCCTCTCCTTTAATTTCAAACCATTCCCACTCATCCTATCACTGCAGGCTTTGGAAAACATCCCCTCTGCAGCCTTCTTGTAGCCACTTCAGTTACTGGCAGGCCACTATTAGGTCTCCCTTGAGCCTTCTCTTCTCCAGACTGAACAACCCCAGCTCCCTCAGCCTGTCCTCATAGCAGAGCTCCTCCAGTCCCCCCCAAGCATCTGTGTTGCCCTCCTCTGGACCAACTCCATCAGGTCCATGTCTTTCCTGTGCTGAGGGCTCCAGACCTGGATGCAGCATGGCAGGTGAAGTCTCAGCAGGGCAGAGCAGAGTCTGCTCCTCTCCAAGAGGCTGAATCACTTCTCTCCATCTCTGGCCACGCTGCTTTTGATGCAGCCCAGGATGCCATTGGCCTTCTGGGCTGCAAATGCATATTGCTGGCTCAAGTCCAGCTTCTCATTCACCAGAATTCCCAAGTCCTTTTCTGCAGGGCTGCTTTCTGTCACCTCATCCTCCAGCCTATATTGATAACAAGGACTGTTCTGAGACAGGTGCAGGACTCCCTCCACTTGGTCTTGTTGACCCTCATAAGGTTCACCTGGGCCCACCTCTCCAGCTTGCCCAAGCCTTTCTTGAATGGCTTTTTTGGACATCATGCCAAGGATGATGGGCAGAGGGTGTTCTCTTCGGCACAAGGACAATACAATAATACAATACACCAGGTTGGAAGAGACCTTCAAGATCATCACGTCCAACCCATCAACCAATCCAACCCACCTAAATACAATACAGTGCAATACAGTACAATACAACCCACCTAAACAACTAATAAACTAAACCGTGGCACCAAGTACCCCATCAAGCCTCTTCTTGAACACCTCCAATGAAGGTGACTCCACCACTTCCACAGGCAGCTGATTCCAGTGGGCAATCACTCTCTCGGTATAGAACTTCTTCCTAAGATCCAGTCTAAACCTGGATCTTAGGACAAGACTCAGGCCGTGAGGTCTGCTAGAATACCTGCACACCAAATCTTCAGCTGATAAAAAAACCCCAGATGGCTGAGATCTGCACTATTCAAAAAAAACCCTGGTGCACATGCACACAGCCATACATAAGAGAACTTAAAAATCCTCAGTGCCCTGAGGCAGATGAAGGAGGGGCTATGTTCCCTACATGCTGTGCTCATGTTAAACAACAACATTCTCTCACGCTTTAAAACCCTGAAGCCTCTCTCTGGCCATCACAAGCAACAGGCATAGAATTAAAAGGACATCACATACTGCAATTTTTTTCAGCAATCAGATAAGCACTAAGACAAAGCAGATAAAAATTGCAAAGCATCCATCTTCATTCAGTTGCAGGGAGGTTTTAAGACTTGGCTAGTGAATACTGAGAACACATCCAGAGTATTAGTGCCCATATGCTAAAATTCATATTTGGTTCTATGTTGGCAAATTTAATTCCTTGCAGCATCACATATTAAAACATCTGATTAGCCATGTTGTTGATAGGATAATAAAATAATATTTGAATAATTCAGACATCTACTGCTGGATGAACAGCTTGTTTCCCAGGTGACCACAGTGAATCACACTCCTTACCAAGTTTCTCTTAGGTGTAGCCAAGTTATGACTACCTTGAAAAAATAAATCACACAGAATCACAGAATCACCAAGGTTGGAAGAGACCTCAAAGATCATCGAGTCCAACCTGTCACCACAGACCTCATGACTAAACCATGGCACCAAGTACCATGTCCAATCCCCGCTTGAACACCTCCAAGGATGGGGACTCCATCACCTCCCTGGGCAGCACATTCCAATGGCTAACAACTCTCTCAATGAAGAACTTTCTCCTTACCTCGAGCCTAAACTTTCCCTGGTGCAGCTTGAGACTGTGTCCTCTTGTTCTGGTGCTGGTTGCATGGAAGAAGAGACCAACCCCCTCCTGCCTACAACCTCCCTTCAGGTAGTTGTAGACAGCAATAAGGTCTCCCCTGAGCCTCCTCTTCTCCAGGCTAAATAATCCCAGCCCCCTCAGCCGCTCCTTCTCTACTCATCTCTCTGTCATTGCTCTCCCTTATTTTTCTTTTCTTAGTCCTCTTGCTGGTTTCTCTGATGGGGAAATTGTTCTTCTTTTGAGTACAAATTTCCCTGGTTTATGTTTTTGCAGTGTTGCAATTTATCAGTCTTACTTTAACCTGCCATGTTATCCGGTGCCCGTGTAAATAAATACTGATAGTTGATGTCTTACAACCAAGCCAAAAATCCCAGCCCTCTTGAAGGCATAATGGAATTGGTTTGACAATAGCTATTGATGCTACCTGATGTACAACATGAACAGCTATTATGGCTTAAAACAGTAGTCTCTCTGCTAGACTTCTGGATTAGCCATAAACCACAGAAGGTATATTTCTGACCTCAAAAGCATTTTGGACAGCTGTAATTCCATTAATTTCAGTAGAAATAATTTTCAGTAGGTTTGTGTGTGCAGGTAGAAGAAGAGGAGGAAGTAAAGAAATGAAGCCTGCCATGGCAAGGCTACACAGATGGCTGTAGATCAAAGCTATGCTGTCTTTCAGAAAGACAAAGGCACTCCAGCCTGGCATCTTCAATCCAGTTGGACCAGACTGTCCATCCAACTACAGATGTCAGCGTGGCATCATCCCTGGATAACTACCCTCTGCAGTGTATTATACAGAACAGGGAAAGCCCTGACACCCAGAGTCTGGGGTTCGATGTCTTAGATACACTGTTAAACATAAAATCATCTCACTGCATTGTTAGGGAGAAAAATTACACAATTCAAAGACTATTTGGTTCTCTGCCACCTGCCTGCTGCTTGCCCCACACAGCCAAGAACTGCAGTAAAAACCAAGGAAAGGTAAGATGACAACGTAATAACAAACCCAGAGGAGTCAACAACCACATGCCCACAGTAAATAAAGAGCTGTCAATCTGACTGCCAGGGCTCCTAGGTTGGTCACCACAGTGCAGACACAGGATCATATGCCATGACAGTACACTGCAGCCTTGCAGTTGTTACAAAAGGGTTTGTGGAAAAGAATTCTGTAGTTCACACAGTAGAGGCCCTCCTGGATATGGATTTTAGGAGACACCAAGAACACAAGAGATGTGGTGAGAGGCTGAATCCAAACTCAGCAGGTTTCACAGAATCACCAAGGGTGGAAGAGACCTCAAAGATCATCAAGTCCAACCTGTCACCACAGACCTCATGGCTAGACCATGGCACCAACTGCAGGTCCAATCCCCTCTTGAACACCTCCAGGGATGGTGACTTTGCCACCTCCCTGGGCAGCACATTCCTATGGCTAATGACTCTCCCTGGGAAGAACTTTCTCCTCACCACCAGCCTAAACTTCCCCTGGTGCAGCTTGAGACTGTGTCCTCTTGTTCTGGTGCTGTTTGCCTGGAAGAAGAGACCAACCCCCTCCTGGCTACAACCACCCTTCAGGTAGTTGTAGAGAGCAACAAGGTGTCCCCTGAGCCTCCTCTTCTCTAGGCTAAACAATCCCAACTCCCTCAGCCTTCACCAACAGAAGCTGGCTGTTATATTTTGTTCACCCTGAAAGAAGGGAAATGTGGCTCTACCTGCCCTTTCTTCTTCCTCACTTAAACAGCCACATCCTTATTTTCCCAGCACTGAAGACCACTCAAGTAATGATGGCAGGAGGCTGTGGACCCCTGGATTCCTTTGGCAAAAAAACCCACCAGGAACAGCCCAAGTCACAGCCATACCTCAACATGAATTAGGAGAAAATTAGGCTAACTCCTTTCACTTTGAGAGAGAAAAGGCAACCTACACCTGATCACAGAGTCTCTTCAGCAATCAGTTTGTAGGGCTTCCATGATTTCCCACAGCCTGTTATCGACATGGGCTGCAAGAGGTGGCTTTAAAATCAGTCATTGTTCTTGTGCCTGTAACCTGGAGCTCACAGAGATACTCTGACCTGAGATCTCTTGGAGGAAGTGACATCAACAGATGGTTTTTACACCATAAAACTGTTTCACATCAATGAAAAGTCCTTCAGTAGAGTGTATCTGCCTCAGTGTTCAGATGCCATTTCCTCCTTAAGCCCCTGAAAGAAGAAAGCTCCTCAATTTATAGGAGAAGAGGGATGTCAAAACTAAAAGATGCAACCCTGTCCAGTCCTTCATGCTCATTTCCATTACTGCCCTTTCTCAGTGGGCAGAGGCAGATGAGGGAGAATTTTTCCCTTCATAGCTGGCAAGTTCTTGGATTTGACATGTTAACCATTTATGTTTAAAATGCAGATTTACTCTGCAATCTTCACCAGGCTGCAATTTTTTGAAATCAATGCCACTATTCACATATTACACTGACACTGAACTGCAAGGCAGCAGCAATAGCTTCCTTTATTTCTCCAACACAGCTCTTTTCCAGAGGCTGCAAGGTTCGCAGCACACTGCAGCATGTGATACAATACAGTAATACAATACAATACACCAGGTTGGAAGAGACCTTCAGGATCATCGCGTCCAACCTATCAACCAATCCAACTCACCTAAACAACTAAACCATGGCACCAAGCACCCCATCAAGTCTCCTCCTGAACACCTCCAATGATGGTGACTCCACCACCTCCCAGGGCAGCACATCCCAATGCACAATCACTCTCTCTAGGAAGAATTTCTTCCTAACCTCCAGCCTAAACCTCCCCAGGCACAGCTTGAGACTGTGTCCTCTTGTTCTGGTACTGGTTTCCTGGGAAAAGAGACCAACCCCCACCTGGCTACAACCTCCCTTTAGGGAGTTGTAGAGAGCAAGAAGGTCTCCCCTGAGCCTCCTCTTCTCCAGGCTAAGCAACCCCAGCTCCCTCAGCCTTTCCTCATAGGGCTTGTGTTCCAAGCCCCTCACCAACTTTGTTGCCCTTCTCTGGACACCTTCCAGCAACTCAACATCCTTCCTAAACTGAGGGGCCCAGAACTGGACACAGAACTCAAGGTGTGGCCTAACCAGTGCAGTGTACAGGGGCAGAATGACTTCCCTGCTCCTGCTGGCCACACTGTTCCTGATGCAGACCAGGATGCCATTGGCCCCCTTGGCCACCTGGGCACACTGCAGGCTCATGTTCAGCCTACCATCAACCAGTACCCCCAGGTCCCTCTCTGCCTGGCTGCTCTCAGCCACTCTGACCCCAGCCTGTAGCACTGCCTGGGGTTGCTGTGGCCAATGTGCAGAACCTGGCACTTGGATGTGTTCAATCTCATGCCATTGGATTCTGCCCATCTGTCCAGCCTGTTCAGGTCCCTCTGTAAAGCCTCTCTACCCTCCAGCAGATCAACTCCTGTCCCCAGCTTGGTGTCATCTGCAAATTTACTGATGATGGACTCAATCCCCTCCTCCAGAACATCAATAAAGATGTTAAAGAGCATGGGGCCCAGCACCGATCCCTGGGGCACACCACTAGTGCCTGGCCGCCAGCTGGATGTGGCACCATTCACCACCACTCTCTGGGCTCGGCCCTCCAGCCAGATGTTACAGCTGTGGCAGTGTGAAGTGATCATTATACTGAACCTATTTCTCCTTACCAGCTAGTTATGAGAAAAGTACCTAATAAAAATTAAAAAAAGGAAAAAAAATTAAGTAAGAACAACAAAAAAAAAACCCAACCAGAAAAGCAGAATAAATACAGGCATAAGAAAATGCATTGTATTTATTTCCTACCAGCCTGATGGCCCCAGCTTGTACTTTTAGGAACAGAGAGCTTGTCAGTCATTGTCAGACTCCTAAATATTTTAAGAGAGCTTTCCAAAGACCACAGACACAACCTGGAGTTTCTCCCTAAGGAATGGAAGCAGACAAATCTGGTACAAGAACAAGCAGGGAATAAATATGGCTTGTCTGGGGAATGCAGAACAGGCAGCTTTTCAGGAACACAGGGTTCACAGAACCTGAATTCATCTCTCACAAATCAAAAAGAGCAAAGTCCAGCACCACAAAATATTTCTTGGGGTTTGGGAGCTATTTAGCAGAGATGGATGACTTATTTTTCTTCTCAGCAAATGGGTCACGTGTCAAAAAACACACCAAAAAAAAAAGGCTTTCAGCTTGCCAGAAAGTATTCCTGAATTTAGAACAAATTAAGAAGGCAGAGCTCAGTAATACAAATAAAACACTTTTTGGAGAGTGTGACATTTCTGAAATTACATCTTTCAGCCTCGCAAGGGACAAGTATCACACACACAAGAGCATGTGGAGAGGTTTGAACAAGGATCTCTCCAATCAGGAGACCATCCCAATCACAGTTTGGAGAAGCATAAATAGAGGCAATATCGAAAGATCTTCCTGTTTGGGGCGGTGAGTTTACTCTCTGGGGATTATTTTTTTCGTTCTACAACACCTCTCAAACATTTTCAATTCTTCATCCTATTTCTATCCATTTCTTAATATCTTGGTACTTGTTCATAAGCCTATAAACAGCTGAAACACTGCTGATTCACAGGATGTTAGGGGTGGGAAGGGACCTCTGGAGATCAAGTCCAACCCCCCCTGCTAGAGCAGGGACATAGAATCCAGCACAGGCCATACAGGAGCACATCCAGATGGGTCTTGAAAGTCTCTAGAGAAGGAGACTCCACAACCTGTCTGGGCAGCCTGTCCCAGTGACCCTTACAGTAAACAAACTTTTGTTCATGTTGAGGTGGAATCTCTTGTGCTATAGTTTCCATCCATTGCCCCTTGTCCTGTCACAGGGCACAGGTGAGCGGAGGCTGTCCCTGTCCCTTCCTGACACCCAGCCTCAGATATTTATAGACATTGATTAGATCGCCTCTCAGTCTTCTCTCCAGACTAAAAAGCCCCAGGGCTCTCAATCTTTCCTCATAGGGCACAATTCTGAAGAGTAACTTTAGTAGCATCTGATACCTAATTCAGGCATATTAATATCTGTGCATATCTAAGGACTCTCAACAGGGTTTACACAAGTGAACAGCAGTAATTCAAATACTCAGAAATCTGTGACCACCATTACTAGAAGAGCTGGGAGCTTGGCCTTCTCATGTCACCAAATTACAACCTTTTAAGAGCACACATTATGCAGGTCACCTTTTAGCAATTATTCCTCTCTTAAAAGCAAGTTGGTTTTTTGTCTGTTAAGTCTCTCCAGTCCTTCGGGCACTGTGTGGCTTATCACAGAATAATAGAATCAATAAGGTTGGAAGAGACCTCAAAGATCATCAAGTCCAACCTGCCACCACAGACCTCATGACTACTGAACCATGGCACCAAGTGCCACGTCCAATCCTCTCTTGAACACCTCCAGGGACGGTGACTCCACCACCAACCTGGGCAGCACATTCCCATGGCTAACAACTCTCTCGGTGAAGAACTTTCTCCTCACCTCCAGCCTAAACTTCCCCTGGAGCAGCTTGAGATTGTGTCCTCTTGTTCTGGTGCTGATTGCCTGGGAGGAGAGACCAATCCCCTCCTGGCCACAGCCTCACTTCAGGTAGCTGTAGATAGCAATAAGTTCTCGCCTGAGCCTCCTCTTCTCCAGGCTAAACAATCCCATCTCTCTCAGCCTCTCCTCATAGGGCTTGTGCTCAAGGCCTCTCCCCAGTCTCATTGCCCTTCTCTGGACACATTCAAGACTCTCAATATCCTTCTTAAATTGAGGAGCCCAAAACTGGACACAGGAGTCAAGGTGTGGCCTAACCAGTGCTGAGTACAGGGGCAGAATGACTTCCCTGCTCCTGCTGGCCACACTATTCTGGTGGCTCATGTTCAGCCAGCTGTCAATCAGTACCCCCAAGTCCCTTTCTGTTTGGCTGCTCTCCAGCCACTCTGACCCCAGCTTGCTACATTTGAAATTTTTCATTAATTTTAACAATGATTTCTCATAAAGACAATCTTGACTTATGAAAGGAAGAAAGAAACAATTCAATCTGAACCTGTCTGCAAAGATAATCTTCTATATTCTTGTCTTCTCCTACATCCTTCTCTTTCTAGTGCAGTCTACAGATACGAGCATTGCTTGAAAATGTAGGACCTCTGAATGTTAAAATGCAACCGCTTAAATTCCCTTGAGCAGGCCAAATCTAGGACACCTGGGCAATTTGTCTGATCAGTACTTCTCTTGAACACTGACTTCCTTATGTATTTCATTTAGAAGCATCCTTTAAGATCTAAAGTTTGTCACTAACTTAGCCTTCAAAACGCAATTTAAACCGAAGGACTATGGCAAATTTACCCGCAAAAATCCTTTGCAGCTATGCCTGTGAAGCTCTCAGATTCCACCACCTCAGTCAGGAAAGTCTGGGTCAAAATTTATATTGCAAACTTCCAAACACTAGATAGAATGGATCTTGAATGAAACAACAGTATGTGGAAACACCAGCATGCCATGCCATGCCTGCCCCATGAGAAAACCAGCTGGGGCCGGTTCAGGGGCTGGGAATGAGTTCTCTTCGCCAGGCCGTTCAATTCACAGGATCACAGGATGTTAGGGGTTGGAAGAGACCTCCAGAGAGCAAGTCCAACCCCTCTGCTAGAGCAGGATCATCGAATCCAGCGCAGGTTGCAAAGGCAGGCATCCAGATGGGCCTTGAAAGACTCCAGAGAAGGAGACTACATAACCTCTCTGGGAAGCCTGTTCCAGTGCTCTGAGACCCTCACAGTAAAGAAGTTCCTCCTCATTTTGAGGTGGAACCTCCTGTGCTGTAGTTTATATCCATTGCCCCTTGTCCTATCCCAGGGTGCAACTGAGCAGAGCCTGTCCCCTCCCTCCTGACACCCAGCCCTCAGATATTTGTAAACTTTTATTAAATCTCTCCTCAGTCTTTTCCAGACTAAACAGCCCTAGGGCTCTCAGCCTCTCCTACTAGGGCAGTGCTCCAGTCCATCATCCTCATATTTCTCCATTGGACTCCCTCCAGCAGATCCCTGTCCTTCTTGAACTGGGGAGCCCAAAACTGGATGCAATATTTCAGGTGTGGTCTCACCAGGGCAGAGTAGAAGGAGAGAAGAGCCTCCCTTGATCTGCTGGACACACTGCTCTTAATGCACCTCAGGATACCATTGGCCTTCTTGGCCCCACGGGCACATTGCTGATCCATGGATAACTTGTTATCCACCAGAATTCCCAGGTCTTTCTCCACTGGGCTGCTCTCTAGCAGATTACTTCTACCACAGTAATTTACATCTCATTTTCAGACTGTGATTGCAGTGGGGTTTGATATGTTTTATGATAGGAAACAAAAGGAATGCTGCAGCTTAGCCACAGACCTGTTACACCCTGACTAGCCATGGCCTTGCACAGAACTGATGGAATTGTAACAAGTGGCATCATTTGCTGGTGGATATAATGATTACAGAGAACTTTGTCCTGCCTGTAACACCCCAGCAAAGAAGTCTGTATATCATTTCTTCTCACTTCATTTATTATCTCCTTTTTTTTATTAGGTGTGTTAATACTAAAATGTAGCCTGCATTAGGAATACTGTGGCCAGCAGGAGCAGGGAGGTCATTGTGCCCCTGCACTCTGCATTGGTTAAGCCACACCTTGAGTCCTGTGTCCAGTTCTGGGCCTCTGTGCTGGGGTGAGACCTAAACCGGTCACAGCCCCTCAGTTTAGGAAGGACATCAAGACACTTGAACATGTCCAGAGAAGGGCAGCAAGGCTGGTGGGAGGCCTTGAGCACAAGCCTTATGAGGAGAGGCTGAGGGAGCTGGAATTGTTTAGCCTGGAGAAGAGGAGGCTCAGGGGCGACCTCATTGCCCTCTACAACTACCTGAAAGGTGGTTGTAGGCAGGAAGAGGTTGGTCTCTTCTCCCAGGCAACCAGCACCAGAACAAGAGGACACAGTCACAAGCTGCGCCAGGGGAAGTTTAGGCTCGAGGTGAGGAGAAAGTTCTTCACAGAGAGAGTTGTTAGCCATTGGGATGGGCTACCCAGGGGGGTGGTGGAGTCACCGTCCCTGGTGGTATTCAAGAGGGGACTGGATGTAGCACTTGGTGCCATGGTCTAGTCATGGGGTCTGGGGTGACAGGTTGGACTCGATGATCTTTGAGGTCTCTTCCAACCTTAGTGATATTGTGATACTGTATGTTCACTATTCAGATAGATCATAGAATGATCATAGAATGGTTTAGGTTTGAAGAGACCTTAAAGATCATTCCCTGCCACGGGCAGGGACACCTTCCACTAGCCCAGGTTGCTCAAGGTCTCATCCAACCCAGCCTTGAACACCTCCAGAGAGGGGGCATTCCTGACTTCCCTGGGCAACCTGTTGCAGTGTCTCACCACCCTCACTGGAAAGAATTTCTTCCTAACACAACATCTTCCTTCAGAACTACAGGTGGCTCAAAGAGGTTCTTCAGAATGTTCAGATTTTAAAAATTCATAATCTCATTACTGAAAATTATTTCAAAGTGAATTGAGGCGCAACAGAATTTGATTAACCACAGTTATACATCTGAAACTGAAATGAAGACAGTTCTAAATCAAATAAAGCACCTTATTGAAATACACAACCTCAATTATTTAGCAATCCCCCCCCCAAAAATTAAGACTGGAACACAAAACAATGTATATGAACCTGGGAGTAATCCTGTCAACACATCATGTTGACTATGAGTAAATCAAGAAACAAGAGCAGACTGCAAACATTTTCATTTTTTTAAGTGATTTTTTCATTTATTTATACTTTTTAGTGGCAGTTTGCAGTTTTTTTAACCCATGAAGTGAAATCTTCAGGTTTGTTCCTTACTTCTAACCACAGTTAAGCCTCACTGGAGGCGACATTAAGGGGGAAGAATTTTAAAGCAGCTAATCCTGTAGAAGAGAAGGCTAAAGAAAGCAATGGATCAAACATCTTAGCATAGAGCAGAATAGTATTAACCAGGTTGGAAAAGACCTTTGAGATCATCAAGTCCAACCGATCACCCAACACCAGCTAATCAACTAAACCATGGCACCAAGTATCCCATCAAGCTTGTCTCTTCCTAAACACCTCTAGGGATGGTGACTCCACCACCTCCCCGGGCAGCACATTTCAATGGCCAATCTCTCTTTCCATGAAGGACTTCTTCCTAACATCCAGACTAAACCTACCCTTGCACAGCTTGAGACTGTGTCCTCTTGTTCTGTTGCTGGTTGCTTGGGAGAAGAGACCAACCCCCACCTGGCTACAACCTCCCTTCAGGTAGTTGTAGACAGCCTGAGCCTCCTTCTCTGAGCCTCCTCTTCCCCAGGCTAAACAACCCCAGCTCCCTCAGCCTCTCCTCACAGGGCTTGTGCTCCAAACCCCTCACCAGATCTTTTGACAAGTAAATTGATATTTAATAGGATCTATATCACAGAATCTCATAGAATGTTGGGGTTGGAAGGGACCTCCAGAGATCATCCAGTCCAACTCCTCTGCCAAAGGAGGATAAATAAGGCCACCAAACAAACAAACAAAAGTTTCACATAACTAAGTCTACAGAGAAGGTTGGGGATTTAACAGGGCCACTGAATGCCAAAGAAAGTGAACACTAAGAATTGAACAGGATTGAACTGAAGAATACCAAGAAATAACTTTAATAAAAGGCTGAAGCTACCTGGAACAAAAGTGAGACAGTCAGAGCAAGGATGAAAAGCACTTCAAAGAAGATATCAGGAGTAGGCAAAAAACTTTGGGGGTGGGGGGAAGGAAGTCTGATTAACAAGGTGAGCCTTGTCTCCTATGTTAGCCACACAGTAAAAATAGGGCCTGAGCTCAATCTTTCAAAGGAAAGGAGAATGAACAGTGACAGGCTCTTTTTTACCTAAGCAAAAGAGAGTGAGGAAAATAAAGAGAATGACTAGTTATGGATTCTTTTGTTCTCATACAGATTCAATGGAAAGTTAATTCTGTGTAGCTCCAAGCCTGGGCAAGTATCCCATTTTCTCATAAGAATAATAACAGACAGAAAGGAGTATTTCCAGCATTCTGGAAGCACCACAAGCCACAATTTTCATTAATGAAACCTAGAAACAAATGAAAACACAATTTTTCCCATTAGCCCATCTACCTTCATAAACCTTTATGTGAAAGCTATGTTCTTGGTGATCCCAGATCATCACTGCTAAAGCAAAATTAACACTAGAAAGCACTAAATATAAGATCTGTGTTCCAAGAAAGAAGCCATAAGCACATATTCATGTCATTTTGACACTAAATAGAGCAGCAAAAGGTGGGAACCATGAGCATAGAGGTAGGCATGAATGGAGAGTAAAAGAATGACACTTGAACACATCCAGAGAAGGGCAGAGAGGCTGGGGAGAGGTCTCGAGCACAGCCCTATGAGGAGAGACTGAGGGAGCTAAGGGTGTTTTGCCTGGAGAAGAGAAGGCTCAGGGGAGACCTTACTGCTCTCTACAACTACCTGAGAGGAGATTGTAGACAGGTGAGAATTGGTCTCTTCCCCCAGGCAACCACAAACAGAGCAAGAGGACACAGTCTCAATCTGTGCCAGGGGAGATTTAGGCTCAAGGTGAGGAGAGAGTAATTATCCATTGGAATGGGCTGCCCAGGGAGGTGCTGAGTCACCATCCCTGGAGGTGTTCAAAAAAGGATTGGATGTGGCACTTGAAGCCATGGTTTAGTTGCCATGAGGTGTTAGGTATTAGGTTGAACGTGATGATCTCTGAGGTCTTTTCCAACCTGGTTGATTCTATGATTCCATGATATATACTCCCATTGCTAGCAGATCACCTGAGAAAAAATGTCCTTTTTGTTTCAGTAAGACAGCTGACTACTTACACAAGGGCAATATACTGGACCTAAAACACTTAGATTTAAACTGAGCATCTGATAGCATCCTATAAGAAGATTTTATTTAAAGGCACATAATGAGGAATAACATACAGATAAATCACAATATAGACAGACAATTGTCTTTGAAGGTACTCCAAGAGTCCACACTAAGGAAAAAAAAAAAACAACAGTTCTTAAGATGGAGAAATGTTACTAATAGCATCTCTCAGGAACCACTCTTGGGATTGATCCTGCTAAATATATTCATTAGCAACCTTGGTTCAAGGACTAGATTATGAAATGCAAAGATGACAGAGTTATCAGCACGGCAAAGGACAAGACCATGGTAGAGGAAGAATGAGGTGACCTTGTGAGCCAGAAAAGTGAATGGGATGAAATACAAAAGCAAAAAGTGCAACATCATGGCAAGGCAAAGTAAGGATGAGGAATTTTTTGCTTTAAATTAGACATTCAGCCATCGTAAGAAACAGAGGAGAAGAAAGCTGGTTGATAGAATGAGTGTGAGGCACCAAGGCGTTGCAGCTGCGTAAAGGTCTAATGAATTCCTGCAATGTGCAAGATATTTTCTATCAACCTAGAGATGGACAGGTCAGATCTCATATGAAATAGTGAGGAGATTCTTGATCATATTTTCAAAACAAAACCTGGAAATGTGTCCAGAAAGGGTTTCTGAGGGGATTGTGAGGATGGGAAAACAGCCTTCATGAAAAGAAGCAAAGAAACTTTAGCCTTTTGTCCTGATTTTGAGTCAGATGGCAGCTGAGTCCTGGCAGTCCAGTTACAACACAGGGGTTTTCTCCCTCACCTCCTCCCCTCAGGGTAGACAAAGAGGAAAGAAGGAGAAAAAGCTGAAATGTCAGTTGAGATAAGAGAGACTGAGAGAGTTGGGACTGTTCTGTCTGGAGATTAAAAGGCTCCAAGAAGACCTTATTGTGGCCTTCCAGAATCTGCAGGGGGCTACAAGAAAGCTGGGGAGGGAGTTTTTAGAATGTCAGGTAGTGATAGGACTAGGGGGAATGGAACAAAACTAGAAGTGGGGAGATTCAGATTGGATGTTAGGAAGAAGTTCTTCCCCATGAGGGTGGTAAGACACTGGAACAGGTTGCCCAGGGAGGTGGTGAAAGCCTCATCCCTGGAGGTTAAGACCAGGCTGGATGTGGCTCTGAGCAACCTGCTGTAGTGCAAGGTGTCCCTGCCCATGGCAGAGGGCTTGGAACTGGATGATCCTGAGGTCACTTCCAGCCCTAGAAATTCTATGATCCTATGATAAGGACAATCTACTACTCTATTGCAGGGATATCAGGTGACACAAAGGGAAAACAGAGAAACATGAGAAAAGGAACCAGCGTGCACAGCCGAGGAAACTGCAAATAACCACTGCTGCCACACACAGACCGAAACCGGAACCAAAGGGACGACCTCCAGCCCAGGAAGTGAGGCAGCAACACAAAAAAATCCCAGAAGAGGAAACTTTACAAGCTATAGGATGTACAACAAGTCCCAAAACTCTAGCCAACCCCTTTCCTGTGACACAGTGAGCATGACATGAACACAGTGTAGAACATTCAGCTTGCTCTGGTGATCTGTACCACTGGCCTTCACCCCTCCTAGTGGGGCCAGCCAGCTTAAACCACTACACCCTTTCAGCCAAGTTAAAGACTGAGAATAGATATATTTTATTGCTATTATACATAAGCTTACTGTGCATAGCTTTCCCTCGTGCTTAGCTCTAAATATGGAGAGAATGCAAAAGTATTAAATAGTCACGTGGAAGCCAGGTCTAGTCCACAAGGACAAAGAAAAGCTTGGACAGGACCCAACAGTGCCTGACAGCTTGTCAGTGTCTGCATAGAAAGTCAGGATCTGGCTTTTGCTCCTCAGCCCAAGTGTCTACACGCCAACTACTACGATATCAAAAATGCACACTTGCAGATTGGTCTCCGAAGCTGGCTCCAAGTGGTAGCAAGGCAGGAGAGAGCACCAACTAAGCAAACAACAGCCACTCATATAGAAATATATAGTGTCAATAAACACCTCACAGCAGGTGAAGTTACTGAGCCCCAAATGGGAACTCTTCATCTTTATAGGAGTTTCAGTTAATCAAATCCCTGTAAGCAACAGCTCGGATTATGTGATACAACAAAATCTTTTCACACAGAAACATATATTCCCTCTGTGGCTAATATGAGATTTGTCTTAGTAACCTGTTCACCCACCAAGTGTCACCTCTTTGGCTAATGGTTTAGATCAAAGGAAAGAACACACCTCATAATGTACATAACCAACTGTGTAATGCTACTCAGTGGGGAAATATCCCTCCTGTAACACTGCAGTGATTACCTTATGCCTTGAAGCATGGGAGCTGATGATCTTTATCTTACCTTTCATAACTACAAATGCTACTACTGGCCATAAAATTACCCAAGCACTTCAAAAATTCAGCCACAATATTTGATTTGATGACCCTCTGCACTGGGGACTGGCACAAGCTCACTAGGCATTCAATGTCTGGCAAGTCGTTTGTTTTAAATTACACTTTTATTTTCATATTGCAGAACAGGATTAGAATAACCTTTCAAGTAAGTTACACCATAGCCTTCATAAAAAGCTGTGAGCAGCTAAATCAAACCTTGCTTAAGGGCTTGACTGCGACTTCAGCTTATGCTACACGTCATAATAAATCCACTCTTGCAGTAGATGCCAACAGCTTCCCACTCAGAGCAGGTGGATTAGAACCATGGAGAATGCACAAAGACAATATCCCGCTTCCCCAGCTTCCCACACAGGAGCCAGCACCACTCACAGTTTGCTGCAGTGTCACCACTTTGCTGCTGCTTCCAAACCTTGCAGCACAAGAACAAGGTCTCAGGCAGAGAGAGGTTCCTGGGCCATACCACCTCCTGTGATAATACTTAGCTATTCCTCTAAACAGCACCTCTTGTTTAGTCTAAAGTGCCAAAAGGGATGGTTCAGCCTTAAGCCCTTCTGTTTTAATTCCATTCCTTTGGATGCTTAGGTGTGAAAAGTGCCAGTATCTTCATTTTCAAAAGACATCTTCACATCCATTTCTTTGCTTACTAAGGCAAAATACTTACCAAGACTCTTATGTCTGAAGAAAACACTTTTTAAAGGAGGGGGAAAAAATGAGAGAGAGGGAAAAAAACCTTAACAAACAAAGAGAAAAAAAATGTTTCTTTCCCAGGCAGCTCTAAAGTTAAAAAGAAAGAAACCAGACTCGGTTATTAAGCAGCAAGTAGCTCACTCATCCTCCTTACCCACCCTCCACATACACACACAAGCGTGCGTGCAGGCTGTTCTGCTTTACATCCCAGAAGTTAACAAGGGGAAAGGACAGATTGAAAGCAAAATTAAAGCAGGAAGTCTCAACAAGGAAATAAGGAAAGATGAATTTTCAGACATCTCAAGATTATGTAGGCAAAGCCACTTGGTTCGGTCACGCTTGCAGCCCAGTCACCGAAACGGCTGCTGAGAGGAAGGAAAACTGGGGGAGAGGTGATAGGAGGGCTGTATGGAGAGGGGGGGAAAGGAGAGGGGGGGGAAGGAGAGGGGGGGGAAAGGAGAGGGGGGGGAAAGGAGAGGGGGGGGAAGGAGAGGGGGGGGGAAGGAGAGGGGGGGGAAAGGAGAGGGGGGAAAAGGAGAGGGGGGAAAAGGAGAGGGGGGGAAAGGAGAGGGGGGGAAGGAGAGGGGGGGAAAGGAGAGGGGGAAAAAGAGGGGGGGGAAAGGAGAAGAAGGAAAAAAGGGGGGGAAGGAGAAGAAGGAAAAAGAGAGGGGGGAAAGGAGAAGAAGGAAAAAAGAGGGGGGAAAGGAGAAGAAGGAAAAAGAGGGGGGGAAAGGAGAAGGAGGAAAAAGTGAAGCTAACTCTGAAACTTACTTATTCCAAAATAAAAACATTTCAAGACTGGGGGGGGGGGGGGGGGGGGGAAGGGGGGGGGGAGCATTTTATTCCCAAATCAAACCATTCAGTGGAGAATATTCTGCAGAAGAAAACGAGCATCTGTCAAAGCCATCACGAAGCCACCATTCCTTTGGCAGTAGTAATGTGTTTAGGAGGTTGCTTGCTTAGCAAAGTGCCATGGCAACCACAACAGTACCTGAGGTACAACACTCTCCTGAGAAGCAAAACATTATTTCTCCTGAGAAATGATTTTGCAAAGGTGCAACAGAGAAGAAATTTTTAAACAGTGTAAGTAAATTCAGGGACTGGGAAGCCACTAAACTCCTGAATCAGGCCCCCTTCAACTCTTTTTCTTTACCCAACACCATCCTTATGAAGCTCATCTTAACTGCATGCATTAATGTACAGCAATCATTCTCCACCCCTATGCCTCAACTCACTGGGCATAGCACAAATATAGGACAACTCCATGATCTTTTTGAAAGAAATCACTCCTACTAGATGCCATTTCATGTTCAAAAGCAGAGTGAGCGTGGACCACAATGGAACAGGTGGTGCCACATCCAACTGGCAGCCTGTCACTAGTGGTGTGCCCCAGGGATCAGTGCTGGGCCCCGTGCTCTTTAACATCTTTATTGATGATCTGGATGAGGGCATTGAGTCCATCATCAGTAAATTTGCGGACAACACCAAGCTGGGGACAGGAGTTGATCTGCTGGAGGGTAGAGAGGCTTTGCAGAGGGACCTGGACAGGCTGGACAGATGGGCAGAATCCAACGGCATGAGATTTAACACATTCCAAGTGCCGGGTTCTGCACATTGGCCACAGCAACCCCAGGCAGTGCTACAGGCTGGGGTCAGAGTGGCTGGAGAGCGGCCAGGCAGAGAGGGACCTGGGGGTGCTGGTTGATGGGAGGCTGAACATGAGCCTGCAGTGTGCCCAGGCAGCCAAGAAGGCCAATGGCATCCTGGCCTGCATCAGGAACAGTGTGGCCAGCAGGAGCAGGGAGGTCATTCTGCCCCTGTACACTGCACTGGTTAGGCTGCACCTTGACTACTGTGTCCAGTTCTGGGCCCCTCAGTTTAGGAAGGATGTTGACTTGCTGGAACATGTCCAGAGAAGGGCAGCAAAGTTGGTGAGGGGTTTGGAGCACAGCCCTATGAGGAGAGGCTGAGGGAGCTGGGGTTGCTTAGCCTGGAGAAGAGGAGGCTCAGGGGTGACCTTATTGCTCCCTACAACTACCTGAAGGGAGGTTGTAGCCAGGCAGAGGTTGGTCTCTTCTCCCAGGCAACCAGTACCAGAACAAGAGGACACAGTCTCAGGCTGTGCCAGGGGAGGTTTAGACTGGATGTTAGGAAGAAGTTCTATACAGAGAGAGTGATTGCCTTTTGGAATCGGCTGCCCATGGAGGTGGTGGAGTCACCTTCATTGGAGGTGTTCAGGAGGAGACTTGATGGGGTGCTTGGTGCCACGGTTTAGTTGTTTAGGTGGGTTGGGTTGGGTTGTATTGTATTGTATTGAGGTGGGTTGGATTGGTTGATGGGTTGGACGCAATGATCTTGAAGGTCTCTTCGAACCTGGTGGTGTATTGTATTGTATTGTACCAAACCAGTTTCCAACCAAAGCAGTGAGGCTCACTCCTTAAAAATCCAGCCAGGAAGGTGCATGTACTTCACTTCCTAGCTGCAAATGTAGCTTAAAAAAAAATCTTAGCTGCTACCAAGAGTTCTTTCTGCATTTTAAAGCATTATACCTAGAAATAGCCTAACTTAATCTAATTCTCCAGGGACAGAGGAAGGAAAAGAAAAAGGAAAATATCAGCTATCGATCTCTGGGCAGGCAAGAAGGTTTGAATGCAATGGAAAAGTAAAAATAAAAGCACTGGGAATGGAGGTTTTGCTGTCAAATTGGCCAGCAGTGCACAGGCCTTAGCTCAGCTCGTTTCCACAGGAGACTGCATGCACTGAAGTTTGGAGGAAATTAAGTCAAGTTGGAGGGAAAAAAAAGCAATTGAAAATTCCTGATAGTCTGAAAACTAACTTCATCTTTAAAACCAACACATGATTTTTGAGTGCATTCTATCTCAACTCTCATTTTTAGAAGCATTATATTATTGTTTTATTACATACTAGCACCAGAAAAGGAGGGAGAGGGTTGAAAGAGATCACTCTAAGCTTCCCTAGCCTTGCTTTTCTGGCTTTCCTTCTATTCTGCAGGCTAAAGGAGGAAGAAATTACACAAATCATCTCAAGCAACAAAAGGCAAAAATACTGAAGATAAATAAAACTGTTGACAATGGCAGACACCAATTATTTCCTTTTTCTGTCACCAGAGAAGCTTCCAATGCTTTTAACTCACAGCTCATGAATGCCACTGACTGACATTCAACTTCTGTGCTTCCAGCAGACTCACTTATTGTCATGCTAACATTTTATTTATTAAGCTTCTTCCCCCCACCTCCCTTTTGCCTGAACTTTCAGACTTTGCCTGGAATCCCTGTGCAAGGTGATGCCATTAATGACAAAGGCTAAGCAGAGTCCAGAAAATGAAACATTTTTTGTAATCTCCACATTCCACTTTATTTTATAGGAGGGGGCTGATTGTTTGTTTGAAAAGGTGGAATGGTCATTTGTTCTAACCATGCATTTAGAGTAACACCCACCTCCAATGGGTCAAATATTTCTTGGTCCTTTCCCTTGGTCTTCAACTTACTTTAAAAACCCCATTTCATATGCTATCAGACACCTGCTATTACCAGGTAGCATGCATGAAAGATGATTAATATATATAATTAATGTTGCCTTATACTCTTATCACTGTGTCAAAACCCTGCAAGTAAAGAAAATGTTTTCTTGCAAGAATATTTTAATATGCAGTTCCTGAACCAAGCACTCACTACACAACTAAGGGGCCCAGAACTGGGCACAGTACTTGAGGTGTGGCCTAACCAGTGCAGTGTACAGGGGCAGAATGACCTCCCTGCTCCTGCTGGCCACACTGTTCCTGATGCAGACCAGGATGCCATTGGCCCTCTTGGCCCCCTGGGCACACTGCAGGCTCATGTTCAGCCAACCATCAACCAGTACCCTCAGGTCTCTCTCTGCCTGGCTGCTCTCCAGCCACTCTGACCCCAGCCTGTAGCACTGCATGGGGTTGCTGCAGCCAATGTGCAGAACCAGCACTTGGATGTGTTAAATCTCATACCCTTGGACTCTGCCCATCTGTCCAACCTGTCCAGGTCCCTCTGCAAAGCCTCTCTACCCTCCAGCAGATCAACTCCTGCCCCCAGCTTGGTGTCATCTGCAAATTTACTGCTGATGGACTCAATCCCCTCATCCAGATCATCAGTAAAGATGTTAAAGAGCATGGGGCCCAGCACTGATCCTTGGGGCACACCATTAGTGACAGGCTGCCAGCTGGATGTAGCACCATTCACCACCACTCTCTGGGCTCAGCCCTCCAGCCAGTTCCTAACCCAATGCAGTGTGCTCCTGTCCTGGGTTAGGAACTAAATAGAACTTGCTTATATAGAAGAGGAAAGACTGGGCTTTTATTTTCAACAGTGTACTGAAAAGAGGCTCAAAATACCAACTAACTGCTGTAAGAGCCTCCTCAGAGACTGAGGCACAACTGACAGTCCAGTCAGGCTTCAACGTGCAGAAGAATCTTTCCCCATCTCCACCACTATCTATAATTAATCTGCTTTAACTCCTCTGAGACACAATGCTTTCAATTCCAAAGTGCTCACAGGAGTCAACTTGTTTAAGCTAAAAAGTGGTAATGCTTGTGCTAAACACAACACTGTTCAACAGTGACTGAAAGAGCACAGGAGCAGTAAACTAACTTCTTCACAGGATAAAGGTGGCCCCAGCTTTCCCTGCACCACTACAAAAGGGGATTTTCTAGTAAGAGCTCCAGCAGCTAGCAGGAGTTGCAAGCTATTTACAGTTTCACTTACAAAAGAGTTTCCCAGTGCTGAAAGTTCACAAAGTCATGATCCCAGAAAGTTGAAAATTTTGAAGAGAATAGCTTCATTCAACAGAAATGTCCTCAAAGTGTTTAGCAATCACAAAGTGCAGAGGTACAGAGTGGCAAAGTACTTCAGTGTGTTTTCAACTTCAAGCAGATGAGCAGCTAACCTGAAGGGTCTTGCTCACAATGTTAAAAGCTAAGCCCAGGCTGACTTAGGTGGCTGAACTGGGACTCAGGAGTCAGATGCTGAAGCCATGATTCAGTGCATCAGCAGAGCACCCAACTTCACAACTGCCAAAGGATGCAGTGATCACCCAGCAACAGACACAGCCAATACAAACTATATTTTGAGGTGAGATGAACAGCACCTGCAGTCCCTAGCACAGTGGTTACTTTATTCATAGTTTCAGTTAGGGTTGGAAGGGACCACAAGGATCATCTAGTTCCAACCCCCCTGCCATGGGCAGGGACACTCTACCCTAGATCAGGCTGGACAGAGCCTTGTCTAGCCTGGTCTTAAACACCTCCAGGGACGGGGCCTCAACCACCTCCCTCGACAACCCATTCCAGGCCTTCACCACCCTCACGGTGAAGAACTTCCTCCTCATGTCCAGCCTGAATCTCCCCACCTCCAGCTTCATCCATTCCCCTAGTCCTATCACTCCCAGATAGTCTGAAAAGTCCCTCCCCAGCCTTCTTGTAGGCCCCCTCAGATCCTGGAAGGCCACAATGAGGTCACTCGGAGCTTCTCTTCTCCGATGAACAGCCCCAACTCCTTCAGTCTGTCACAGTATCACAGTATCACAGTATAACCAAGGTTGGAAGAGACCCCAAGGATCATCAAGTCCAACCTGTCCCAACTCACAACTAGACCATGGCACCAAGCGCCACGTCCAATCTCCCTTGAACACCTCCAGGGACGGCGACTCCACCACCTCCCTGGGCAGCACATTCAATGACGAATGACTCGCTCAGTGAAGAACTTCCTCTCACCTCGAGTCTAAACCTCCCCTGGCACAGCTTGAGACTGTGTCCTCTTGTTCTGGTGCTGGTTGCCTGGGAGAAGAGACGAACCCCCTCCTGTCTACAACCACCTTTCAGGTAGTTGTAGAGAGCAATGAGGTCACCTCTGATCCTTCTCTTCTCCAGGCTAAACAATCCCAGCTCCCTCAGCCTCTCCTCATAGGGCTTGTGCTCAAGGCCTCTCACCAGCCTTGTTGCCCTCACAGGAGAGGTGCTCCAGCCCTCTGCTCATGCTCGTGGCCCTTCTCTGGACACGCTCCAGCACCTCCAGATCCCTCTTGTAATAGGGGCTCCAGAACTGGAGGCAGTACTCCAGGTGAGGTCTCACGAGAGCTGAGTAGAGGGGGAGAATCACCTCCCTTGACCTGCTGGCCACACTTCTCCTGATGCAGCCCAGGATCTGATTGGCTTTCTGGGCTGCAAGTGAATGTCCCACAGTGGCACGTGGGACATTCAGCCCTTTTCCTCCTTCATTTGACACTTGAAGATCCCAGACTTATTTCATGACACTAACATATCAGCTAAGGATTTCGTTTACCATACTTGGTGTTCTATGACAATTTCTGAACCATGTGTGAAGCTTGTATTTGTTTTACTAACCAAACTTAGTATTACCAAGCATCATTTCCACAGGTTTATCCTGACTCTCATGACTCAGTGCTTTCATCTGGAAGGTGAAACTAAGAGTATACAAACAAAACTTGACAGCCTGGCAGAAATTACAAGAATCACAGAATCAGCCAGGTTGGAAAAGACCTCAGAGATCATCAAGTCCAACCTATTACCTTTCATAGTTTCATAGTTTCAGTTAGGGTTGGAAGGAACCACAAGGATCATCTAGTTCCAACCCCCCTGCCATGGGGTGCCACCTAACACCTCATGACAACTAAACCATGGCTTCAAGTGCCACGTCCAATGCTTTTTTGAACACCTCCAGGGACGGTGACTCCACCACCTCCCTGGGCAGCACACTCCAATGGCCAATTACTCTGTGAAGTACTTTCTCCTCACCTCGTGCCCAAACTTCTCCTGGTGCAGCTTGAGACTGTGTCCTCTTGTTCTGGTGCTGGTTGTCTGGGAGAAGAGACCAACCCCCTCCTGGCTACAACCTCCCTTCAGGTGGTTGTAGACAGCAATAAGGTCACCCCTGAGCCTCCTCCAGGCTAAACACCCTCAGCTCCCTCAGCCTCTCCTCATGGGGTTTGTGCTCCAGACACACCACCACCACCCACCACCCCCCAGCCTCGTTGCCCTTCTCTGGACATGTTCAAGTATCTCAATGTCCTTCTTAAATTGAGGGGCCCAGAACTGGACACAGGACTCAAGATGTGTCCTAACCAGTGCTGAGTACAGGGCAGAATGACTTCCCTGCTTCTGCTGGCCACACTATTTCTGATGCAGGCCAGGACAGCAGAATTCAAAGCTGTCTTGACAAACTGGAGAAACAATTCTTTACAAATAGAATGCAGTTCCAAAAGGGGAAGGTTATACACCCACACAGAATCAGAAATGGGCCTGATACTGGGTGGGAGCAACAAATGAGATTGATTGTTTTTCCAGCAAACCAGCTAACCAAAAAAAAAACACAACCCCAAACAAACAAAAAAAGCCCACATCAAACCCAAGGGTTAGAAAAGACTATTTCATACAGTAGCCTAACACCTGCAGCTTTTCAATGAAGATTATGTTCGCCTAGCATCTATTAATTCCTGGGATTTTTTCCAGGGAATTTAAAGCTGACACACAGTGCCCAGATGTGGAGGAAATACTCTAAAGCAACGAGTTGCAATGCTGAGGGAAACAAAAAGATTTACTGTGTTTTCTGCTTCTTCCACGATGGAGCTTCTGTAATTTTGCAACAATAAGATACTGACTCCCACACCCTTGTACACAACACTGACATCCTAGGGCCCCCTACTTTTCCCCCCCCCCCCAGTAAATTAGGATTGAGAGTACAGCATAGATTAGGTATTAGAAAAGGTCTTCCAGTGGTAAGAGCACCAAAGACCTGGAATGGTTTTCCAACTGGAAACTGTATAATTTCCATTTCTAGAGGGTTTTTTATGGCAAGGTTAAGCAAATATACAATACACCACACCAGGTTGGAAGAGACCTTCAAGATCATTGTGTCCAACCTATCAACCAATCCAACCCACCTAAATACAATACAATACATACAATACAACCCACCTAAACAACTAAACAGTGGCACCAAGCACCCCATCAAGCCTCTTCTTGAACACCTCCAATGAAGGTGACTCCACCACTTCCACAGGCAGCCGATTCCAGTGGGCAATCACTCTCTCGGTATAGAACTTCTTCCTAACATCCAGTCTAAACCTGCCCTGGCGCAGCCTGAGACTGTGTCCTCTTGTTCTGGCTGTCAGAAAAATCCTTTTTCATAAGCTAACCTATTGCTGAGCAAGTAAAATGTACTCTACTGATCACTCAGACCAGTTTCCTGTCTTTCAGTACTGACTTTTCCTGTAAAAGCATAAGTGATGATACAAAAATATAGCAAGGAAATGATAAGTGAGACTGATTGTTATTATTGTTCCTTGTCACAGCTACAGAGTTCTACCAGTGTATCAGAAGCACTCTCAGACTGAACAGGGGACAATCATAGTCACAGTCTGCTCCTGAAACCTTGTACAACTCATGAAAGTTAATCTGAACATACTAAAGGATAAGCAAAAAGGGAAGCAGCAGCATGGACCTGGAAAGAGAGTGTATCACGGCAACATAAAATAGTGACAAATGATCTTTTTGTCCCTTCCACACAAAAGTCTCTCTTTAAATTCTCCTTGAGTAAGATCTGCAAATAGCCTCTTGAGGCTAGAAATTACAAGGAATGATGAGGAACTGTAGTTAGTTCCTCAGTTCTTGACTTCAGCACAAGAGATGTTTGATGTGCAGTGGAACATCTACTTGGTATAGCTGTTAAGTCTCCAATCTCATTATGGAGTGAGGCCACACAACCAGTGGAGAAGGTGCTAATTTGTGAGAACAGGTACAAAATCTTAGGTACTGGTGCAGATTCCACTTAGGCATCACTGCAATGGGTAGAACATGGGATAGACAAGAACTTCATGCTGTGAACCCGTTCCAAATATTCTATTTCACTTGATCCTCAAAACACTGGAAGCACTTCTAAAAGACCTTGGATCTCTGTAGGTGGTAAAGAATTGCACTTTTAAATTCAGCTCTTGAAACTTGGCATTCAGAAAAGAGTATTCTGTTCTCAAAGGGAATATATAGGGACTCAAAACAACCAAGCTTATAAACACTCTGAGCCAAACAATTTTCAATTTTACTTTTGGATTTATTTTTTGTGTTTTCCAGTTAGGCTATAAAGTTCCTCAGCCTTTAATGAAGACAGCAAGAGAAGCCATTAGCCATCAACCAGCTGAATATTATAGAAGTCTGAAATTAAAAGTCTTCCTTCCAGCATAACACCACATTGCTGTGTCTTCTACTTCAGCATGAAGTTTCTACTTCAGAATAGAACAGAATAGAACAGAACAGACCAGGTTGGAAGAGACCTTCCAGACCATCGCGTTCAACCCATCATCCAACACCACCTAATCAACTAAACCAAGCACCCTATCAAGTCTCTTCCTAAACACCTCCAATGATGGTGACTCCACCACCTCCCCAGGCAGCCCATTCCAATGGGCAATCACACTCCCTGTGTAGAATTTCTTCCTAACCTCCATCCTAATCCTCACCTGGCGCAGATTGAGACTGTGTCCTCATGTTCTGGTGCTGGTTGCCTGGGAGAAGAGACCAACGTCTACCTCCCTTCAGGTAATTGTAGACAGCCATAAGGTCTCCACTGAGCCTCCTCAGCTGTTGTTGGCTGGTTCTGATGTCAGCATTCAGAAAGCTCATCAATCCATATGATCAAGGCAGGTAACAAAGACATCATCTTTTCAGGTAAGAAATGCCAGGACACCCATCATTTTTTAGTTTTCTGTCACTGGATTTAGCATTTTCTTTCTGGGTGAGACGTCATTCTCACCCAGAGATTAAGGACAGCAGTCCATGGGGTGTTAAAATGTGCACATAGAAAGCACCTGTTCCTGTGTTTAGCCTGGAGAAGAGGAGGCTCAGGGGACACCTTATTCCCACCTGATGGGGAAATTTATACTCAAAAGAAGGAACAACTTCCCCATCAGAGAAACCAGCAAGAGGACTAAGAAAAGAAAAACAAAAGAGAGCAATGACAGAGAGATGAGTAGAGAAGGAAAGGCTGAGGGGGCTGGGATTGTTTAGCCTGAAGAAGAGGAGGCTCAGGGGAGACCTTATTGCTCTCTACAACTACCTGAAAGGAGGTTGTAGCCAGGTGGGGGTTGGTCTCTTCTCCCAGACAACCAGCACCACAAGAAGAGGACACAGTCTCAAGCTGTACCAGGGGAAGTTTAGGCTGGAGGTGAGGAGAATGTTCTTCACAGAAAAAGTTGTTGGCCATTGGAATGTGCTGCCCAGGGAGGTGGTGGAGTCACCATCCCTGGAAGTGTTCAAGAGGGGATTGGACGTGGCACTTGGTGTTATGGTTTAGTAGTCATGAGATGTTGGGTGACAGGTTGGACTTAATAATCTTTGAGGTCTTTTCCAACCTTATTGATTCTATGATTCTAATTCCAATTCCTACTACCTTCTTTGTTCACTAAGGTCAGTAACGAACTTACAAGGTTTTCAAGGATGTTCCTATAGGCAAACTGGTAAGCACATGAGCTTCAGCTGGTCAGCATTCATTCAATCAATTCAGCACTCAAACATAATTTGGAGATCTCCCACCTGTCCTTAAACTAATGCAAATGTTACAAGAAATTGGTACCAATTGCACCCAACAATTATGCTGTACATTTTGGGATCCTACACCATGCACCTGATTAAAGGTCTTATGCTAGGACTACTCTCAAATTACCGTCTCCTCTTCTGGAGAAAATTGTCTGTCCTTCAGCTCATAATATGAGCCAGCACAGACAAATTTCAGCTCCTGAATTTATTTATTGATGATATATGAGAGGTTGGTAGCCAGGTGGGGGTTGGCCTCTTCTCCCAGGCAACCAGCACCAGAACAAGAGGACCCAGTCTCAAGCTGTGGCAGGGGAGGTTTGGGATGGATGTTAGGAAGAAGTTCTCCATAGAAGAAGAGATTGGCTATTGGAATGGGCTGCCCGGGGAGGTGGTGGAGTCACCATCACTGGAGGTGTTTAGGAGCAGACTGGATGGGGCGCTAGGTGCCATGGTTTAGTTGATTAGGTGGTGTTGGATGATAGGTTGGACTCGATGATCTTGAAGGTCTCTTCCAACCTAGTTAATTCTATTCTAAAAACCTTTCTGCTGGGTTGAGTGACCAGTAGACAACTTACCTTGGTTTGGTCTCAGTTTCCTCATCTTTAAAGATGTTGCCACTTATTCATCAGTACCCACTTTTTGTTCTTTGTGCTGAGCTGGCCAAGATGAGTGCTACATTGCACTACCTTGAAGCAATTATTGCAAGTATTTACTCCTTAGGCTACTAATATGCACACAATCTTTCCAATTATTAAAACTTATTTAGTCCTAGTCAAGTAACATAGAGATAGAGACAACAAATGCTTGGGGCCTACACTGCTATTTTAGAGGTGTTAGTAGCTCCCCAAGATGTATGGGTGTCTGTTTCCTTCACCAAAATCTCTAACCCTAAGGCAGATACCCAGGGTCTGTGTATAAAAGCAGAGCATTTCACATCAGTGTGCCTTTCTGAGCAGGAAGCAGCCCATGTTAGTTGACACCAAAAATCCAAACAAAATGGCAAGGGTTTAGCTCAAATCCCATCACTCCTCCAGGCTTAGGGTCCTCACTCCATTTGACAGGGAGTCACTTACCTCCACCTCACACTCTCCTATGGGCACAATGGGCCAAAGTGTGTGGGCTCCTAATTCCTACTTAAGCACTTAAATCACCCATTAAAGTAAAGAGAATTTAAGGGATTTAAATTGAAGATTAAGAGCTGAAGTATCTTTAGGGACTGATCCTCTCTCTCTCTCAAAAACTCTCTTTTTCCCCTCCCCCTCTCCTCCTTTTTTTTCCCCTCTCCTTTTTTCCCCTTCTTTGTCCAATAGAGAGGAGAAAGAAGCAGTTTCTTCCCTTTGTGCAGCAGCCCAACCATTAAATGTGCTCAGACACATTGAGCATCCAGGTCACTCCTCCACTTTAGAGGATTCACTCTGCCACTTCCCTGGCCATCATCCTAACAGCCACAGTAAACTCATCTGCAGGTGAAGTTCACACTGGTCTACGTTTGGTCATAAAAAGATTCATCGGGAGAGAGTGAAATTCCCCTTGTAAGGCCAATGGGCAAAGCACTTACCAAGGCAAGGGGACAGGACCATGTCAGCTGGTCTCCCACATAACAATTGTGTATTTTCTTTATGCTGCACTCGTTTTCATCACATGCTGGTGCACTATTGCACACAAGACAAACTCAACTCTTTCCCCCTCCTCAGACAGCAGATTCTTATTTGATTACACTACGGCTTTTACTGGATACAAAAAAACTTTGGTCCTAAGTAAGTGAGCCCTTTCATCCTCTGGAGAAACAAAAGCAGGGGGATTGCTTAGCTGAGGATTCTTAAAAACAAAACCAGAAATTCACAAATTGTTTGGGTGGTGGTTGTTTTTTCAGAACAATCCAGATCTGCGTGTTTCAAAACACCAGAAAAACACACTGATGGCAAGGAAAAAAAACAACACAAAAACTGAGAAAGACTTCACTCCAACAGCCACATCATCGAAATGTAAGCAGAGAAGAACTGTTACAGTATTAATAATACATTCTCCTTCTCTGGAGACATTCAAAACCCATCTGGACACTTCCCTGTGTGACCTACTCTAGGTGATCCTGCTCTGGCAGCAGGGCTGGACTGGATGACCTTTTGAGGTCCCTTCCAACCCCTACTATTCTGTGATGCTTACTGCATATTGCATTCCCACAAAAACCTCATTTGCTGACCTTAAAAAGCAGTGCTCTGTGTGACTTCCAAGTTCACTCACACTAACATTCTAGAACCCAGGCTGTCACCTGAGATGTGCAGACGGCTGTCATTTGAAGTGCCATAATACACCTTAGACATCTTGATCCAAGTCTGCCTTACTCATTCAAAACAGTCACACTAGGGTTTTTTTAATCACACCTAATAGCTCATGGAGTGTTTAAGTTTTTGTCACTAGGAAAAAAACTGTGTCTGCAGTGGCCAATTATGCTTCTAAGTGTAGTTTTGTGAGCACATGTCATGTGTTTTGCATGTACTGCACTTTTTCATCTGCTTTGCAAAGAGCAGAAACAGGATTTTTGCATCTGTTGGCTGTGAGCACTGCTCCTGTCCCTGTGGCAATTGGCAAGTCCCTGGATGGTTACTGCCTTGAGGAGCTGACTCCAGGTACCCTGGGAGATGACTTCCTGGGATCCAACATGTAGAGAACTGCTGCAACACAATGCTGGGCCCCAATAATCAGCTCCTGCTTTTGTGAGACCATACTGAGCTCTAGTTCCACTAGAAGTGGCATTTAAGGAGCCCAGGGAGAGGCTAGGAAGCCTTTTCAGCAACTTTGAAAAATAAGACATTAGAAGAATAATGTCAATGCACAGACAAGGGAAGAAAAAGAGTGATAAAAGGCTTAGGAAAGCATCTGCATCCTGCTTAAAGCACTTGAAAATAGCTCAGCTCTCACACTAGAGAGACAGCAAAGCCAGCATGGTAAACAGCAGAATGTTTTCACTATTCACTTCTAGTTCTGGGGCCAGTGACTAAAACTGCTGGCCTAAGCTTCAGAGAAAATGAATGTGAGCACAGGAAAAGGCAAAGCTCTCAGAAATCTCAGCTAAAATCAAGCAGCCTGTTAAAAATTTGAAAAATTACAGAGAGTCTACGTGGTTAACCTGTCCAAAAAACCCAAGTCGGTCACACAGTGACAGCCTGGGGTTTGCATCACAGGTTTGATAGGACAGGTAGGAAAAAGCATGACTGTGAAAGGGAAATTACCATTTGCAGGAAAGGAGAGTTTAGTAAACAATACAGAATTAACCAGGTTGGAAAAGACCTTCAAGATCATCAAGTCCAACCTATCACCCAGCACCAGCTAATCAACTAAACCATGGCATCGAGTGCCTCATCCAGTCTCTTCTTAAACACTTCCAGTGATGCTGACTCCACCACCTCCCTGGGCAGCACATTCCAATGGGCAATCACTCTCTCTGTGAAGAATTTCTTGCTAACATCCATCCTAAACCTCCCCTGGTGCTGCTTGAGACTGTGTCCTCTTGTTCTGGTGCTGGCTGCCTGGGAGAAGAGACCAACCCCCACCTGGCTACAACCTCCCTTAGGTAGTTGTATACGGCAGTAAGGTTTCCACTGAGCCTCCTCTTCTCCAGGCTAAGCAACCCCAGCTCCCTCAGCCTCTCCTCATAGGGCTGTGCTCCAGACCCCTCCCCAGCTTTGTTGCCCTTTTCTGGACACATTCCAGCAAGTCAACATCTTTCCTAAACTGAGGGGCCCAGAACTGGACACAGGACTCCAGGTGTGGCATAACCAGTGCTGAGTGCAGGGCAGAATGACCTCCCTGCTCCTGCTGGCCACAGTATTCCTGATACAGACCAGGAATGCAACGAAGGCAGCTGGTGAGTGACCAGGCTTTGTTCAAATGCGACAACTGCAGCCTCTAAGTACAGCAAAACACCGGAAAGGACCAAGAAAACCCAAATGTGTCGTGTGTCAGTAAGTTGCATGAAGTTCAAGTGTACTTAGCCCTCCTTGCCCCACGGTTTGGCTGCTGCACATTTCTGACAGCATTCCTGTTGTACACTTTAAATGCAAAGATTAATTACCTCTGTCTGTTAGGCATCGTAAGCTCCATTACACTGAAACGAGGTTTGGTTTGTTTGCTTCTCTGGTGTTTTAATTATTGCAACATGATTACAACAGAGGAAACAACAGCCTAAAGGTACAGACATAGCTAACATCTAAAATACCCTGGTGTATGAATATGTATGAGTGTGCATGCAGCTATGGACGATGCTTCCTTCCATAACTAAGCACCTCACATAATCAAAGCTTAGAACACTCTTGCTGGCACCTTCACATTTTATTCATGTCCTCCAGAATTGCTCCTCATCACAGCAAAGTGACAACAAGTACCCATCACTCATTCTTT
This sequence comes from Colaptes auratus, assembly GCA_015227895.2. Classification (NCBI taxonomy): domain Eukaryota; kingdom Metazoa; phylum Chordata; class Aves; order Piciformes; family Picidae; genus Colaptes; species Colaptes auratus. The sequence continues at coordinate 3,562,592 of CM037647.1, read as the reverse complement.
TGCGAGGGGGGGGGAGGAGGTGGAGGGAAACACAGGAAACGGCCTGAGCTATCGGTAGTTATTGAATGGAAATGCACAGCACACAAACTGAAGAACAGGGTGATCTGACCTCACACTAGCATTCATCCTCATGCTCACAGCTCATTATTCACGTGCCATTCAAGCCAACCTCAATGGTTAAACACTGAGAGTGGCATCCTGTGGTTATACTAAACCTGCAATGGCATCTCTTAAGAAAAGCTAACTCTCAAACTAGCAAAAACCAAAACGGTGGAACTACAGTGGCACACCACAAGCACACTGATTCAGGTTCAGTTAATAATATATAATTACATTCATGTATAGAGGCTATTTCCTCTCTCTACACTTATCATAACATTACATTACTCCTCTAATTCAGCCAAGCATCACACAGCAGTTCAGTCCTGCTGTTGGTTAAACAACTGCAAAAAAAAAAAACACCACCCTGTTTTCCATTTTCTCAAGTATATTTCCTCTGCACAGCCAAGCAACAGTCTACTCTGCCCCACGACATAAAAGTGACCTATGAGAAGACATACAACTGCCATACATCCAAACAATATTCCCCCAGGCTTTAAATGCACCCCCGATCAGGAACATCACAGAACAGCAGCAGCTGCTGCTGCTGCAGCAATTCAGAAAGCCCTCACTCAGTTTATCCCCTGTAGCTCCAAACAGTTTAACAGATGAGACAGCCCTTTCTATCTCCAGGCCAAAATACCTCCTACTGCTATACAAATATTTCAAGGAATAGCAGCACAGCTTTTGTGCTACTTGTTGGATACTTATTTTTATGTCACAACCGAAAAAAAAACCCCATCAGTATCACCTCTTCAGTAACATTCTTTTCCAAGACTTAGGTCAAAGAAATTGCACCAATCAATCAGGTTCTAGAGTCAAACACTTTCTTACAACTAATTGAATTGAGAAGAGAATAGGTAGCTTATGCCCCCTGTACCCTTAAACCAGAATGGGGGTTTCATGCCCACATCCCAACTCTCCAGCGCCACAGAGACCACCTCAGGCTCCTTCAGTTTTGTCTTTTGAAGGATGGGGAGTTATCAACTGTAAAAGAAACTCACACAAGTTAAAAATCAAGAAACATCTCTACTACAGAGGGGTTGCTTTTCCCTGAAGATTTCTGTTTTAGTGGTTTGGTGTTGGTTGGTTTTGGTTGGGGGGGGTGTGGTACTTTCAGGCTGTCTCAGCATCACCAATTCTTGAGAACTGAATATGCCCTACCCATTTCACAGGGGTCAGATTAAGGAAGAATGTCTCTGGTTTAGTAACAGGAAGAGTTCTCAAGTTGGTGGCTTTAGAATTAATTAAAATACAGCAGAAACTACCAGGGAAAGATTTATATTCAAAGGATATTATGGCTAACAGTAATATGTTTGCAAAATCAATGGCACCCTAGCACACAACAGATACAGCTCAGGGGAATTCATATTGATTAGATTCCCATGCAGTCCAAGACACAGTTCTCTTTTCCATGTTCCTCATTAGTGCATTTCAAGATTTGTGTGAATTGCAAAACAGATGTAACTGAGCTCCAGATATTTATATTGTGTTAAGTAAGAAAAACACACCAAAAAAAGCCCTGAAAGAATTCTACTCACCTAAAACTGAAATTCATTTGTTCCCAAATGCTTAATGAGAGAGGATGGTTCTGTCCACCTCCACATTCATCATCTGCTGCCCATTAATGAATATCCAATAATGCCAATACTAGGCAAGAAACAGCTGACAGAACCTGTTAGCACGCAGACTGTTGTTGCTTTCTTTGTGCACCCACCACACAAACCCAAGCCCCCCGGCAAGCAAAACAGCAGGTGGCAAAAGCTGCAAGTCTTTGTAAGAGCCAATGTTTTGCAGCCTGGTACGCAGGATAGCGCCGACAGCAAAACCAGCAAGGTGCTAATTGCTCAAAGCTATGCTGGTGCACGGCAGCTGTTGGGCTGTCAAGCATCAACTGCCCTACCAGCCACAAAGGAGGGTCATGTTTTAGCCAAATTTGGTATTACTGCTTGTACAGGGGGGAAAAATGACTCGATGAATGTGCCACACAGAGTGGCGATGCCAGGCTCTGAACGGATTCGCATAGGAAAGAAAGCCTGGAAATCGTGCTTTGTGCTCTTTCACAGGCTGCTGCTGCCCTTTTCATGACAGCACCGATTCAGCTGGCTAGACTAAGAGCCAAAATGCAAATCAAGTCACCCAAGGAGTAGCAGGTTAAAGCAAGCCAGAACAGAGTAGAAGGCCTGACCCTCAAAGGTTGATGTCACCTGTGCCATACAGAGGACACTCTTCATTCCCACCGTAGTGGTTTCTTAAACAGACATTGTAATTGCAGTGAAACAGAGTGCTGAAGTGAAAAGTAATTCACATGCATGAACCTGGCATCTCTAAGACTAGAGTCTGAATCAGTCTAATTGTTGGCTACACAGATTCTAATAGCTACCAATGATCTTAATCAGGGGTGACCTTATTGCTGTCTACAACTACCTGAAGGGAGGCTGTAGACAGTTGGTCTCTTCTCCCAGGCAGCCAGTACCAGAACAAGAGGACACAGTCTCAGGCTGCACCAGGGGAGGTTTAGGCTGGATGTTAGGAAGAAGTTCTATACAGAAAGAGCGATTGCCCATTGAAATGGGCTGCCCATGGAGATGGTGGAGTCACCATCATTGGAGGTGTTCAGGAGGAGACTTGATGGGTGCTTGGTGCCATGGTTTACTTGTTTAGGTGGGTGGGCTTGGTTGATGCGATGGACATGGTGATCTCGAAGGTCTCTTCCAACCTGGTTTATTCTATTCTATTCTAATACTCCTAGATGCTTGCCTAATTGTCCATTTTGCCAGTTAATTTACAATTCAAGTCCACGTAAGTACTGCAAAATTCTTTTGCCTAAGAAACTCACAATGGAAAACAATGCCCAAATTCCAATGTTAAGGAAGAGAGAGCTCCATGGAGAGAAAATAATCAGGATTGTTCCTACTCCTGCAAACAGAAATGCAACTGCAACAATTTCAGGCTGCCATGGCATCCCACATAAGACAAATAGCAGCCTAGCCACGACATCATGAAGAGCTGAGTCAGCTCTACACAAAACTGAATTTTACTGCCTTATTGGATGGGGGACTGGAAAGCAAAAAAATAGCGATCTGAGTGATCTGCTCCTGAGAAAAGAAGGCAATGGCAACAGCAACTTCTTGAACATCACTATGAGGATGGGCACTACTTCATAATCTCTCCCTTGGGCAACAGCAGAAGGAGCACCACTAAACCCTGTGTCTTGGGCTGCAACACACAGAAAGCAGAGAGAAAGCAGATGGTGGCCAGCCTGCTATGATGGAGACCTCCTGCCCCAGGAAGACACCTGCTTTCCTTATGCCTAGAGCCAGCCCTGAGGCAACCAGTAATTTTTCAGTGCAAACTCTTTGCAGATTAGATCTTCTCTCCTTCCAAAGCACATCATGTCTCTGGGCTGACATTAGCTGGCATTCACGGCTGAAGATGCTACTGTGTGTTCATATAATTATCTCAGCACTAATAGCTACCAATAGGTACAGACACATCCTCTGGTGAAAGCTTGAAGGGAAAATATGAGTCATAAGAACTAGGGAAACAAAACAATGAAAATGAAGACAAGTAAACAATCCTAAGGAAGATGAGAGACAGAAAGGAGTCTGCACTGCCAATTTCATCCTAACCATTTTCAAGCAGTTTATTAAGCCTTTAAGAAGAGAGGAAAATCATTTTCTGCTATTGAAGCACAGTGATCCCTGGAGGAACAACTGGTATGAGGCACACACAGCTTCAGTGAGGGACTTCAGGACAAGATATAACCACAGCAACGACTTCCACAGAACCAATAAAATTAAAAAGGGGGGGGGGGGATTAAAAGAGTTTCATAAAATGTAATTAATCTGAAACTACCAATAGTAAAAAGCAAAACTGAGATGTTTAACCTAGAAATGAAAGAAAGAACTTAAAGTTCTCAGAAGAACAGAAAGTGGGGGGGGGGAAAAATTTCTAGGGCACCCAAAGGTTATTTTGAAATTTAACCTTTCGAGATATGAAGAACAGACAAGAAAAAAAGGCAAACTGACTACTAAAAAAATACTGTAAAAGTCAACAAATCAATAGGAAACTACCATCAATATCAGGTGCAGATGCTGTACAGACTTCTGTACTGATTTCAGTGAGTTGAATCAAAGACTCTTTCTAAACTTTTTTCCAGCCTCCAAAATCATTCAGGTCCAAAGAGGCCAGTAATGAAATAGAAGCAGATGTCTGTGGTGGGTTGAAATTACCACACACCCCCCAACTAATTTGGAGGAACTACTCCCAGAATAAATTGCTCAGACCAGCTCAGTTTGGGATGGAAGCAAATGAAGCTCTCTTCACAAGCAAACCATGGTTTAGTTGTTTGGGTGGGTTGGACTGGTTGATGGGTTGGACGTGATGATCTTGAAGGTCTCTTCCAACCTGGTGTAGTGTATTGTAAACTAAAATCTAAAGCAAATAAGAAATGCAATGGATATGAACACAAAATACACAATATATGTTATATATCTAGATAGATACAGATATATTTACAATTTATAGACCACACAAACTCCTCAGGCCCCCTCCTGGATGGATCCAGAGGGACTGGATCATTCACCTCCTCCCCCCACTCCCTCCCTCCTTCCTTTTACCTCACAGAGTCAAAACAGAGATACCCATGGAGAGAGAGAGGCTGCAAGCAGAAGAGACACAAGAACAAAAGAGAAGAACTGTTTATGCCTCTAGTCTACATCCCCATTAGCAAGCCAATGAATTATATAGAAACTATCATTCTTTTTCTTTTGTATTCAATGAGAATAATTTTAGTTTCAGTCTTTGCAGTCAGGATTTGAGTTAAAGTTCCCCTTTCAAACAGTAACAATGTCTCAGGGGAAAAAGAAACACCTTTTCAGGTCTTTGTCAGAGGCAACTCCCTGCCTAAATGAAATTGATTTGTCTGTCAGAAATCACAGAATCACCAAGCTTGGAAGAGACCTCAAAGATCACCAAGCCCAACCTGTCAGTGCAGACCTCATGACTAAACCATGGCACCAAGTGCCACGTCCAATCCCCTCTTGAACACCTCCAGGGATGGGGACTCCACCACCTCCCTGGGCAGCACATTCCAATGGCTAACAACTCTCTCTGGGAAGAACTTTCTCCTCACCTCTCACAGATTAAGAGGAATTACAATTCTAAAAACTAAATATGTCTGGGGATATTTTATAGAATGCCTTCCCTCAGCTGTCAATAACATTTACCAAATAAAAATGAAGATAAAGGGGGAAAAAATGTAAGAAAACTTATTTCTTACTCTATAAGCAGTTTGTTTACTTTTCTACAGTAACTTAAGTCTATTTTGTGGTATTATTGTGCTGGCTCTTATCAATTGCCTTCATCCAGTAAAACTTACAATACTCCAGCAAGACAACAAAGGATTTTGTTAGCACTATTATCCCAGCTTCCAGACAGCAAACCAACACAGAGAAACCTGTCCAGATACATACCAGGGAACAGACAAATCCTACATCCAGGTAAAGCTTCCTTTTCATACCAGGACAGGGCAACAGTTTTATTTTTAGTTGCAGTTCAAATATAGTTCCTCATACAACACAGAAAGATAACAAGATGCTGCTCTTTTCCTTAACTGAATTTATAAATGTGTTGCCATAAGTGAATTCCACAGAGAAAAACTAAACCAAACAAAAAGAACCAAAACCCAGGGAATTGATTTATTACTGGAAAATAAAATTTAATACAAACCTATAAAGCAAATAGTCCCAATATCAGTTGTGAGCAGAACAAACATATGCCCATGTAAACATATTACATCTGGAAAATGCCTCTTAATAAATTCAGGACAGATTGCACTTAATACAGGCACATCCTCGACAATCAGTGTACAACTCCACTCCAAATTAATGCCAACTAAAGCCACAAGGAGAAATGCTGGGGGGAAAAAATAGAATAGAATAAATCAGGTTGAAAGAGACCTTCGAGATCATCACATCCAACCCATCATCCAACACCACCTAATCAATTAAACCATGCAACCAAGCACCCTATCAAGTCTCCTCCTAAACACCTCCAATGATGGTGACTCCACCACCTCCCTGAGCAGCACATTCCAATGGCCAGTCACTCTCTCTGTGTGGAACTTCTTCCTAACCTCCAGCCTAAGCAAAATATGCATGCTGAAATCCTAAGGAGGAAAGCAGAGAGTTAACCATAGACAGCAAAGGCCCTAGGTTAGCACTAATGTCTTTTCCAATTATTTCTTCACATTTGTGCTTTGTTTCTCATCTGCATGTTAGGTTTGAGCCCCCAGAACCACAACAGCAAGACACTCCCTAATTCTTGCAGGAAATAAATGCCAGGATAAACTGACATTTGTCACTGGCTTAGAGAGTCTTGCACTTTTAGAACCCATTTTGGCTTTCCATCTCCTGGAACCTAATATATTCACATAAGCAAAAAAAGGTAATAGATAATATTCACTTGCAACAGCCCCCAGTTATGCTGTTACCAAGGGGGGGGGGGGGGGGGGGGGGAACCACACCACATTTTCTATTAAAAATAATCAAAAATAAACATGTTTATAAAAAAAACAGATTATTTTTCCATAAGTTGTTTGGGGTTGGGTTTTTTTTGCACAGAAGAATATAAACTTAATTCCAATCAGTAGTGGGGAGAAGGGAAAGGTTTTATTAGTTTGCTGCCATTTTTCCCCTCCCTCCCCTTTCTTTTGCAACTAACTTCACATATTGCAAAGCACAAAGTAATTTTAATCATGTGAGCTGTCAACACAAAACATCTACCAGATGTCCTTCTCAAAGCACCACAAGCTTCTGTATTTGTGACCTGTATTACAGACCTCGGGCATCCTAAGTTTCCTGATGCCCCCAGGCTCTAGCCTTTCACTTTCACAGGCTTCGTAGGAACATTCATCTCTGTTACCTTCTCCCAAGACGTGGTGCTGAGGCTTCACAGCCAGGCACAGGGCCACTGTGTCCTGCAGGGTCCCTATCAGCTCTGTGGCAGGTAAGCCAGAAGCAACTGCAACTGCTTAAAAGTCTTTTAAAATCTCTCCTTGACACACCACAGCACTGCAAACAGCTCCTGAGGAGTTTAATATTATTTTTCCCCAAGATCCCTAACAATTATATCCGAGTCAGAACCAAATTATTTTCTTCACTGCATCCTTTACCTCAGGACTCAGCGCTGTACAGACCGAGATCAGAGTCCTCTAAGTCCTTCACACACATCCTCTAGCGAACTGGGGATGGGGAGGTGTTCATTTTCGTCTGTAATAGATCTTGCTGTAGGACAAATGCACATCCTTCCCTCCCATGACAACCTTATAGTTACATCTAGACAGCCTCCAAATTGGATCTCTTGTTCTACCAGTATATTGCCAGCATAGACCTTGGGGCAGTTAGATGACATGATTTACAACAAGCATTTTCAGGCGGTCGCAGTCAAGCCCAATCCAACAGGTTATCTATAAACTCGCTGGGAGAACTTCCATTTTGACAAAGGACTCCACACCTCCAAAGCCATTCTTTAAGAGCAATGGAGAGAGAGCTTGAGCTTCAAAACTGCACATCAAGTTTCTATCAAGTAGCTAAAAATGCCTACAAGTACCAGCATTTAAAAGAGATGATCTTCCTCTCATTTCAAGGCTTTCAACTATGCATAATTCCACATTCCCAAGTACAGTGAAAAGGTAACAACAGAGAGTCAACAGCATCCAAGATTCCTCCGGTCCTCTCAATGAAAAACAGTGCAGGAATCACCCCAAAGAGAGAAAATTTAGGCTGGATGTTACCTCTGATGGTTTTCTATTCCAACCTCCTTTTGAACTTCACAGGTCCTTGAAAGACTTGCTATTTTGTCAGAACCTGAGTAACTAAAGGCTTTTGTACTGCAACAGGAAAACACCATTCAGCATATATGCATACACACATGCACATCATTTTCTCAATGCTTCTAGTCAGCTCCAGACTCAAAAACAAAGGCAAAAGCTCAAGCTCTAGGTTTGAAGAGGAAGCAGACCATTTTTAGCTACTTGTATAGAAGTGCTGCTAAGAGGCTTCCAAGCAAAACATCACAGTATCACTAAGGTTGGAAGAGACCTCGAAGATCATCGAGTCCAACCTGTCACCACAGACCCATGACTAGACCATGGCACCAAGTGCCACATCCAATCCCCTCTTGAACACCTCCAGCGATGGGGACTCCACCACCTCCCTGGGCAGCCCATTCCAATGGCTAATGACTCTCTCTGTGAAGAACTTTCTCCTCACCTCGAGCCTAAACTTCCCCTGGTGCAGCTTGAGACTGTGTCCTCTTGTTCTGGTGCTGGTTGCTAGAGAGAAGAGGCCAACCCCTTCCTGCCTACAACCACCTTTCAGGTAGTTGTAGAGAGCAATGAGGTCACCCCTGGGCCTCCTCTTCTCCAGGCTAAACAGCCCCAGCTCCCTCAGCCTCTCCTCATAGGGCTTGTGTTCAAGGCCTCTCCCCAGCCTTGTTGCCCTTCTCTGGACACGTCCAAGTGTCCTCATTACGTCCTCATTACACACAAATATTTCTCAGTATTTTACAGGCCAGCTCAACCACAAGCAAAGCTCTGATCATCACCACAGGAACAACTCAGGGTTTTTTAATTTGCTTTGCTGCCAAATGTTTGGTACAAATATTTACCTGGTCTAAACTGCAACAGTTCCACTTAAAAACTCTTCCCAATTTTTCTCTTCTTCCCTGATGTCAGTAGAAATGTGACAGGGGCTATGCCGTGTCACAGTCTGAAGAAAGGATTTTGGCAATATCAGGATCGATGCAGGGGCTTAATGGATAAAGAACAGCAGGAGCTCTTTTTTGCTCACAAAGGTTGGTACACACATATCATGTCACCATTTCTTGAACAGATTTCTCCCCCTTTCAGTGCTGGAACATGCAATGGGGACAATTTGCTGTAAGGGTCATTATACTGTAAAGATAATGATGCTGACCCAGCAGGGGTCACCTACTGGTCAGCTTTTAAGTCAGATTCTGCTGCAATTAGTAGCTAACAATATGTCACTGGACTTTTCATTAACCCACCTAAAAATAAGCTAAACTTCTATTTTTAAAAAGTGGTTAGAAGGCTGTGAAGCTGAAGCTTGAGGCACCCAAACTCCAGGCCACCTCCTGGGGAAGAGCTCCTAAAGAGAAGCAGTTTGCTCCAGCTCTGCTCCCACTCAGCCCCACTCCACAAATTCGGAGACAAGCGAATGCACCCCTGCCCCCAATCTGCAATGTGAGCACACCCAGAGATCTCAGAGGCTGAATGGAATTAAGTACTTTACTGGCATTCCAATCTTTAAGACCACTATTGCTTGATCCTTTATTAGAAATTATCAGCCTGCCCTTGGCAGTATCAAAAGGTAAAGAGCAAAGCTTTGTATCTGAGATAGCAAACTCTACCCAAGTGTAATTCAGAAGAGCAATTGCTGAATCTTCAGTCCCTCCACGGGAACAAAAATCTCAACAGCCTCAGAGCAGGTTTTTCGTTGCCATTCTGGAGGAGTGAGGAGGTATTTTCTTCTTTAACAGCAATGATTGTAATCTATTCAAATGCAAGTTACTGATGTCAGAACTGACAGTTGCAAGGCTGGATTTCTTAGGAGTCATAATTATTTATGACACTTTATTACAACAACTCCAAAACATATGGTTATCTCATTAGAAATTACAATTTATTTTCATATAAATCTCAGCATGACATTACACCAAAAGAACTCAAGTTACTCCAGGGGATGGCAAATAATTTCACTTTCCAGGGTTTGGCAGTTGGAATATGAATTTAAACTGATTCACTGGTGCATATACATATATATATATATATATATATATATAAAAGCACTTTTGGTAACACAACTAATTTAGCTAGAGCCAGCAAAATAGAGGCAGCAAAATAATTTTCCAACACATTGCTGAACCTTCTTTGTATAAAACATAAAAAAATAGAACATTCCATTTGAAAACCTTCTGTCCACTAGCAAGCAGGTTCGGAGTGCCTGGAGAGCAGCCAGGCAGAAAGGGACCTAGGGTACTGATTGACAGCTGGCTGAACATGAGCCAGCAGTGTGCCCAGGTGGCCAAAAAGGCCAATGGCATCATGGCCTGCATCAGAAATAGTGTGGCCAGCAGGAGCAGGGAGGTCATTCTGCTCTGTACTCAGCACTGGTTAGGCCACACCTTGAGTGCTGTGTCCAGTTCTGGGCCTTTAAGTTTAAGAAGGACATTTTGATTCTTGAAGGTGTCCAGAGAATGTCAACAAGGCTGGGGAGAGGCCTCGAGCACAGCCCTGTGAGGAGAGGCTGAGGGAGCTGGGGTTGCTTAGCCTGGAGAAGAGAAGGCTCAGGGGAGACCTTATGGCTCTCTACAACTACCTGAAAGGAAGTTGTAGCCAGGAGAGGGGTGGTCTCTTCTCCCAGGCAAGCAGCACCGGAACAGGAGGACACAGTCTCAAGCTGCGCCAGGGGAAGTTTAGGCTCGAGGTGAAGAGAAAGCTCTTCCCAGAGAGAGTTGTTAGCCACTGGAATGTGCTGCCCAGGGAGGTGGTGGAGTCCCCATCCCTGGAGATGTTCAAGAGGGGATTGGACGTGGCACTTGGTGCCATGGTTTAGTAGTCAGGAGGTGTTGGGTGACAGGCTGGACTTGATGATCTCCGAAGTCTTTTCCAACCATGTCGATTCTATGATTCAATGATCTCTGCCTATGAACCTATGCAATTCTTTGGCAGAGGGAAGGTCGACTTTGTTTTTAACTCCGTTTCCTCCACTAGCAGCTCATAGCACAAGAAAACTGCAGCCTCATTATTGAAGCCCATAAGCCCACAAATGCAGAAGACTGACTGACAAGTACCTAATCACATTATGAAAGATGAATTTGAGTTCAAGCAATGACTAAGATTAAGTCTTCCTCTATGAAAATAGTAGGCAGGACAAATGCAATATTTGCATTTCATCACCAAGAGAAGAGTCCCTGATAAATGAGATGATACACATCAATGGAAGGCTGTAAGTGACACTCTCGGGTACCTGAAGCCCTAAAAGTCTTTGCAAGTGTATTGCAAAGAAACTGAACCTCTGAAAAAACAGCCTGGTATCAAGCCACATATTGATAAAAAGGGGGATGGGGTGGGGGATGGTTTTGTTTCCTTGGGGTGTTCTCTTGTTTTGTTGTGGTGAGGTGGGGTGGTTTTTTAAAGTCTCCATGCGAGGACTTGGATCTAACTGAAACACTGCCACTGAGGCAGACTTTGGGTCAGAGATGATGATCTTGACTGTAAGATTTCTACATTCCTTCAGTTCAAGAGGGACAGGGAGGTACCAGAAGTGCAGCACAGAGCCACAAAATGATTAAGGGAGTGGAACATCTCCCTTCTGAGGAGAGTCCAAAGGAGGTAGGATCTTTAGCTTGGAGAGGAGGAGACTGAGGGATGACTTCATTCATGTTTTATAAAGATGTGCAGAGCGAGAGCCAAGAGGATGGAGCCAGGCTCTGCTGCGTGATGCCCAATGACAGGACAATAGGTGAAAGCTAAGGCATAGGAAGTTCCATGGAAACATGAGGGGAAAAAATTTGTCTCTGAGGGTGACAGAACACTAAGACTGCCTACAGGGGTTGTGGGGTCTCCTTCTCTGGAGGTGTTCAAGACCTATCTGTTCCTATCTGTGTTCCAGTGTGATGTGGTATGGGTGATCCTGTTCTGGCGGGGGGGGGGGGGACTGGATGAGCTTTGAGGTCCCTTCCAGCCCCTAACATTCTGTGATTCCTCTGTCATTTTGCTACAGTTTCAGTGCAGGGGAAAAGTCAGTGTGGTTACAATGCACACAGTCGTTTGTTAGGAGTATTTGTCCCATTTTCTAACTTTAGGTCATTTTTTGATGTACGTACATACTAGGTAGAGTTATGTGTGGGTGCACACATGTGAAGCACAGAACATAACTTTCCTACAGTATCCAGTGAATAACAACTGCAGGAAGTAAGAATATCTTGTGAAGCAGGGGTGGTTTTTTTGAGAGTACAATAAACAGAAGGACTATCATTAAAAGCTGACCCAAAAGTCAAGTCAGCAGACACCATCCAAAAGCTCAGTCATACATCACTGCCACACAGAAGGTTTATATGGGTACCACAGACTGTTAATGTCATGTCCCAAGCCACAATGCACTGAAATGAGAACAGCTGCAATGAAATCACGACAGAGGAGGAAGGGGGGGGGGAGGGAAGGGAAAGAAAAAAGCATCAACAAAATCCAACTTATTTTATAACAGCAAGAAAAACATCAGCTGTGGAAACTCAGCAAATTGCCAGCAGACTGGAAGTCACAAGTGGTTCTACAGCATTCTATCAGGACAAAAAATGGGCTGAGTTTTCTCAAATATTAAGGCATTTAATTCATTAACTCTTTAAGCTGAGGTAACAGCACTAAGGTGACCTTGAGGGTCAGGGCAATTCATGCCTGAATTAATCTCACAGAAATATATTCTTCACAGATCTTCTCCTGTCACTATTAATCCATGCAGCTTCACCAGGAAAGGAGGGGGGGGAAAAAAAGGATAAAAAAGTCAATACAAGGAATTCTCAGTGCTATATTTGGGCTCAGAACCTTCAGCCACTTCTATAAGGGCAGCACACCTGGGACATCATGTCCTAACCACTGCCTTGTGAGCTGCTTCTGCCAGAGAAGCTGGGTTTGGTTTTTATACTCTTGTAAAATAGTTTTATATTGTTACCTGCTCCTGAAAGACAAAGTCAGACTCACAGCTTGTTTACACTCATTACATCAACAGCTGGAAGACATCCTGGAAACCAAGTGCCATCCTACTTAGGTCTATAGGGAAAGCACCCCCACAATATAGTCACACAGTCAGAGTATTACTCTTCTAAGCCCACTTTAGCCAATGGCTCCTTCCTTACCCATTATAACAGGAACATTCTCTGGTGACACTGGTGAAACCTTGAGCAACCAAGTCTAGTTCAAAGGTGTCCCTGCCCATGGTGGGGAGGTTGGAGTAGGTGATCTCTCAGGTCCCTTCCAACCTAAGCCATTCTATGACAAGGCATCTTGTGGTACGATTCTGCATCGCTTTTACTAGGTGGTTCTTGAGGACATAAATAGTTGTGCATGAAGGACAGAAGGTTAATATTTACTTTCTTGTTTCATACACTCCTGTCAGTGAGAAGAGGCATGCACTTATCCTAACCGGGAGATACATCCCACTTCAGACCTAAATGGCTCTCACAAGGAATCAGAGCTCCATAGCAATTACGTAAGAATCACTTTTACACCTATGTAACAACCTTGCAGTAGAAATGGGCTGCTAATGTTTCAAGCTTAGAAGGTAATAAAGAACATAGAACTGAAATCTTTCAGGGAAAGGGGTCCTGCTTTTGCTCCTCACTGTGAAATACACAGCAGAAACTCACAGAGTAATAGAATGGTTTGGGTTGGAAAGGACCTTAAATAAAGATCATCTCATTCCATCTCTTTTTTTTCCCCAACCATACTGCAAATATGACCATGGAACATTAGTTTTAAAAGACACAAATACATTTCAAAAGGCAAAACAGACTTCAGCACAATTCTTCAGAGATCTTACAAGATCAAAATGATGCCATAAATTCCAAGAGGATAAAACCTCGTGAGTAAGGGCAGGCAGAAATAACAATGAAAACACAGGTAAGGCAAAGTAATACCACACATGAGAATTCACATGCACTACTACTTCAGATAAATTGGAAGAACTGAAAGACCCAGAAAGCTCCAAGTTAATCATCTGGAGCACTCATCTGACATACCAGGACATCGGAAGTGTGAAACAGTTTAACTTCACCACCTCAAAGACAACAGCAATCTTAAACGTCTTTGAAATTCAAAGGCTCAGGAACAACCGAGACAAATTCAGAAGTACAGTTGTGAATGGTATCTGCCTTGCTTCCACCAGTAGTTTGCATGTTTGCAGCTTGTTTGTAGTGTTTTGTGCATTTAGTTCTCACACAACACACACAGAGAACCAAAACTCACCCCCCAAAATTCCATTATACTGTGCAAACATCCCGACAGATTGTACCGTCAGCTACATGCCTTTGCCTTATTGACTTTGATTTATTTAAATCACAGCTTCACCATGCAGTGGAGAGAACATTAGACAGCCAGCTATGGGAAGATTCTACTCAGCAGATTAAACATACAGATGAGGGAAATGAGGCTAGAGCGGCATACAAAGAGATTTTGCAGCGAGCCATTGTGGGGAGTGAAAGGAAGCTCTTCACAGGGCTGAAAGAAGTCACCTCCTGGCTAATCGATTGTCAGTCTGGAGCTCCCCTTGCTAAAGGGCCTTTGCTTCTCTAGGTTACGTGCTAAGAGCTGCTCTGCATCTAACCAATTTATAATTTCATAACATGCAGAAAGTGCCTCTCATCTGTCCCCTGATCTCAGCAGCAAAAGCAGCTGTGTTTGTTCTGTCGCCTCACGATTCCCCCACAGGCACACAAGAGTCAGGGATTTGATTTCCCTCCCGAATTTTAACACAACACAGACCAGATAGGTCGTAATTCTCACTAATTTCTTCATAAAGCTCTTTTTTTTTTCCCCCACCACTACCACTAAAGCACTGCAAACATCTCCAAAGTTATTTCAGTCATTTACATTTTTTCTATACAGGAGGAAAAAGGGACAGTCTGCTCCTAGGTAAATAAAACCACTAAGCGCTGATTTCATTTAAACCAGCAATAAAGAACAAATATCGATTCTGTATCATCACAGCTGATACAGAGCCTCCTTACTGTCCTCTGTTTCCTCAGAAGCCCTTGCAGTACCTATAGAGCAGCTCTTCTCACACTTTTTTGCACAAAGGAAGTTTTCTGCTGCCTACCTTTCAGAAGAAGTGGGCAATCAGTTTTCCCAGTCACTGAAAGCGTGTCTATGGGATCACTTAAAATTTTGTTTGCAGAGAACTAACTAAATGCCCTCAGATTTATGGCTGCAATTTACTGAACAGCTTCGTAAAGTGCTATTTAAAGCAGCCCTGTTCACTTGCATACACTAAAAAGTCTTTTTATGAGAGCAGGATTAGTTAAGCCCAGTCCATGCATGTCTCCTTTTTTCATTCTTTCCTCCTGTCTTCCAATTTTCGCAGTGCATTTTAACAGCTTGTCAAAAATGCCATCTCCCTTCCATCACCAGTAATAGTGGAAACAGAATCAAACCCTGCCTATAATGGCCAAAAGATTAAATATTATAGTCTGACACATAAGGGCATTTAAAAAAATATAATGAAAAATGCACAATGCAAAGGCAGGAAGGAATGTGGCGTGTGATATGCTAATTCCTCAGTTTAGGCTTTAATAAGTACATCACAGTGATGAATAACAGCAAGCTCTAGAAAACAGCGAGAAATAAAAAGGAGAATAATGCCCTACAGTATTTGTTCCTGTGATGGAACCATACATCAACAGAAGTACCTCAGTTGCACTATTCTAAGAAATAGGTCTCTTCTATATCACAGGAAAAGCATTTCAAGTAAAGCACTTGGCCCACAGAAGTACTTCAGGAAGGTCTGCAGGTCATCATTTCTCTATTGAAGCCTCCGCACACCCTCACACTTACCTTTCTCACAAATGTCAGCAGAATTCCCACTTCCTACATGAATACATCTTACAAAAACATTGCTCTGCACAAAAACATTTTAGAAGGTAGCTGCTATTGTCTGGGGTAGGGGGGAACTGGTTTACCAAGTGTAACAACTGCGTGACCAAGGTGTGCCAAGGTGCAAGTGCATCAGTGAAGTACGCCCACAGATAAGGGATCCGAGCAGTCCGGCACCACTTGTAAACTTCAATCCATATTTAGTAACATAAAAGGGGTCCCTGTGACATTCACCATCATGAAAGTGCACTCTGCAGTGGATTTCATTCATTGGCCTGGTTTGCAATACTGTGTTCCAGATCAGCTTAAGGGGACAGGTGTTTGAATATTTTGTTTACCTTCACAATACGCAGAGTCCCCCTGGACAGAGAGATAACCGTTCTTGCATTCACAAGTAGCTTTTGTGTTCCAGTTTTTGCACTCTGAGTTTTCACCACATTTGTGTCCCTCTGCACAGAAGTTATGGCCTGAAATACAAGGAGAGTGCAACCTGGTATTAAAACATTTATTTCTTTTCACAGCTCTTCAGATTTAATATTTGCACTGACATTCTTACTCTGAAAAACTGTGGCATGCTACATTCCTGCGGTGGGTTAACGCCCATTCTGAAAACAGGGTGGCAGGCTTGCAAGTGCTTTGCCCTCCCTGCAGGGTGTTTTCCCCCTGGGAAACTGAGTCTGTTCCACTCCCCCCTCCCTGCCCAGCTAGGGTATAAAAGGGAAAACATTGGAGTCATTAGCTCTCCTTTTGGCTCCTGCCTCTCCTGGATAAGAGCTACTGCGCTGCCTTCCTGCTCCTCTGCCATGTGGTCAGGCCTGATCCTTCTCCCTGCTGCCTCCATGCCTCTTCAGAGAGAGACTGGTTTAGTATTCTTCTTCTCTGTCCCCCTCTCATCCATCCTTGTTCCTCAAGAACCTCACCTGTTATTTTTTATATATATATATATATATTTTGTTTGAAGAAAACTCTTTACCTCTCTACTTCCAGGCCGACTCCAAATTATTGTTTGGTGGATTTACTCCTTTCCTTTTTTTTTTCCCCCCCTCTCTGTTGGGAGGGAGGAGGGAGGAGCGGGGGAGAGATTCTCAGCCTTGCCCCCATCTGAGCTCTTAACTCCCAGTTAAGGCTTAAACCACCACAATTCCTTAACTTCTCTTTTCTAAATCCATCTGGGTTTTTTGCATGCCTCCATCAATCCACTCCCAGTAAAACCATTTTCTTCAAAAATGTGTTGGTATGACTAGTTTTAGGTAGGAGAACAGACAATTTCAAAGCATTTAGTCATCACAATACATTAGCCTTCTCCCAAACCCACGTAGGATAAAATGCCACCCTTATCTCAAATTGCCAAGAAATGCAACACTACCTTACAGCAAAAAAAAAGAAAGATAATGAAATGCACTATAAAAATAAATAAATAACTAAAAATCCCTCACCATTCTCTTATTCTACATAATCAAGTATGCTCTTAGAAGAGCAAAAATAAGATGTTGCATTAGAACACAAAACTGTCCTGATAGTCACAACAGACTCCATGCTCTGCCTTGTAATTCTGTCATCAAAACCCAGCTGGATTGTTTCTACACTTTATAATTAACCCATGCATCATGTTTTGTAGGGGAGAATGTTTATTAATCTCTCCTTTTCCCCTGACACAAACTCTGAGTAGCTTCTTTGTGAGCAGTTTCTTTTATTCCATACAAAGTCATTTCTACAAACGTGATGAACTTTCCCTCTTTCTTCAAAGGCACAACTGGCTGAAGTTCTTTCTTCCCGATTTTCAGTTTCTCAGAGACGTGTCAAAATCTCTGTCTGCTGAAGTCTTCATCTCTTTCAAGGCACTGCACTGGAAGTACTCTAAAGAATAACCAAACACCTTACAGAATTTGACAACAGGAGGGTTTTTCACCCTCATTGGCGTATTCCTGGTGGATTTTTCTCTATTAATATCCAGAAGTCAATTTCTATTTGCCTGACATATATAATCAGCCAGCATACACCTGGATTTCCTCTCCTGGAGGAGGGAAACCAGGAACTCACACCTACCATTAGCTACTTGTATTGTATCTTGCATATGAGTTCCAGAATTTCTCCCAGTTATGCCTGGTCATTTAAAAAAACCCCACACCTTCAAGTCCTAGTTCACGAATCCTAAACATTCTTGCCACCCTCTAAGGACAGCTAAGGAAAAGATGACTTGGACTTCTAAACACCACATTCAGAATTTTGTTCATAGTCATGGAATATGGACAGGTTGGAAGGGACCTGAGACATTAACTGCACTCTTTGGAAGAGTTCGGTTTATACTAAATACAGTTTTCATCTACAGTAAGCAAATTTCCATAAGACTATCCTGAAGCTGTTGTTCATTGGAGGGGTCTAATTTGTTTTTAAACATGCAGTTCAGGCCAGGCAGAGAGGGACCTGGGGGTGCTGGTTGATTGTAGGCTGAACATGAGCCTGCAGTGTGCCCAGGCAGCCAAGAGGGCCAATGGCATCCTAGCCTGCATCAGAAACAGTGTGGCCAGCAGGAGCAGGGAGGTCATTCTGCCCCTGTACTCAGCACTGGTTAGGCCACACCTTGAGTCCTGTGTCCAGTTCTGGGCCCCTCAGTTTAGGAAAGATGTTGACTTGCTGGAGGGTGTCCAGAGAAGGGCAACAAAGCTGGTGAGGGGTTTGGAAGACAAACCCTATGAGGAGAGGCTGAGGGAGCTGGGGTTGCTTAGCCTGAAGAAGAGGAGACTCAGGGGTGACCTTATTGCTCTCTACAACTACCTGAAGGGAGGTTGTAGCCAGGCAGAGGTTGGTCTCTTCTCCCAGGCAGCCAGTACCAGAACAAGAGGACACAGTCTCAGGCTGCGCCAGGGCAGGTTTAGACTCGATCTTAGGAAGAAGTTCTATACCGAGAGAGTGATTGCCCATTGGAATCGGCTGCCTGTGGAGGTGGTGGAGTCACCTTCATTGGAGGTGTTCAAGAAGAGGCTTGCTGGGGTGCTTGGTGCCACGGTTTAGTTGTTTAGTTGTTTAGGTGGGTTGTATTGTATGTATGTATTGTATTGTATTTAGGTGGGTTGGATTGGTTGATAGGTTGGACATGATGATCTTGAAGGTCTCTTCCAACTTGGTGTATCGTATTGTATTGTTCAGGCATCTACCAATGTAAAGCTCCAATTTGGTCATTTTAGTGCACTTCAGCTTTCTGAGTCTGACCATCAAATATTGGGCTGTGAAGCCATTTTTTATAAACCTAACATTTGCTGGCAAGAAGGACACTCTCTCAGGGTCAACCTCCACCTCTACATTCCAACTTCAGATTGGTTTTCTTACAACCAAAGTACCTTCCTAGAGCTCAGTTAGCTCATTCTGTCATTGTAAGCCAGCTTGGGAGAAAGGCTCAACCCTGTTAATGAGAACTGCAGAGAATCCTTCCAGTCTTCCTTCATTTCACAGTCTGGTAAAAACCACTCAAGTATTCCAGATACAGCCTTGTCAAGCCCGAGTTCATTTTGTACTGGTTTAAAAAGGTGCAGTTACACTGCCCTTAGCCATTTATGCAATCTCAGTGTTTGGCTCCTCATTTTTGCCTTTATCATTATAATTGAAACCGAACACTGGAACCCATTTCTCCAAAAACTTATCCACTCAGCATCTAATTTGTACTCCCCAAGCAGGATTACTATTCTGTTGGCATTCTAGATAATATCCAAGAGACAACAAGTCTTATAACATTTTCTTTGTCACTGTTTCCCCTAAGACTGTCAGATCCCAAGTCTATTTCCTGCTTCTTTAGAATAATAATTCTGCTTTGAACTCAGACACAGCAGTAGTTTTATATTGGACTATTATTGGTAGCTACTACCACTCAGAACCAATGTAACATATCAGTGTGTTAAGCTAAGCAGTATCAAAACCCCACATCTTGACTCTGTGTGGATTGGTGCTGCTTTCTTAGGATTGTTTATATTATCTTTACTTATTTCTACTTCCCTCTCATCCAAACCTGTAAAAAAGTAGGGCCACTTTCCTCAGCATGGTTTAATTACAATAGTCCATATACAACTTTCTACACCAAAAAAACTTTTGTCCTAGGCTCTTCTGATCCCTGTGAGTCAACATTTTACCTTGCAGGTGGCTCGTGGCAAAATTACCACCATAGAATCATAGAATTGTTAGGGTTGGAAGGGACCTCAAGGATCATCTAGTTCTAACTCCCTGCCATGGGCAGGGACACCTCACACTACAGCAGGTTGCTCACAGCCACATCCAGCCTGGCCTTCAAAACCTCCAGGAATGAGGCTTCCACCACCTCCCTGGGCAACCTGTGCCAGTGTCTCACCACCCTCATGGGGAAAAGCCTCTTCCTAACATCCACTCTGAATGTACCCATTTCTAGCTTTGCTCCATTCCCCCCTGTCCTATCATTACCTGACACCCTAAAAAAGTCCCTCCCCAGCTTTTCTGTAGCCCCCTTCAGATTCAGGAAGGCCACAATTAGGTCTCCTCAGAGCCTTCTATTGTCCAAACTGAACAGCCCCAACTCCCTCAGTCTATCCTCATAGCAGAGGAGCTCCAGCCCTCTGCTCATCCTCATGGCCCTTCTCTGGACACCTTCCAGCACCTCCAGATCCTTCTTGTAACAAGGGCTCCAGAACTGGACACAATACTCCAGGTGGGGTCTCACCAGAGTGGAGTAGAGGGCGAGAATCACCTCTCTCAACCTGCTGGCCACACATCTCTTGATGCAGCCCAGGATGTGGTTGGCTTTCTGGGCTGCAAGTGCACGCTGGTGGCTCATGTTGAGCTTCTCATCCACCAAAGCCAAAGGGATGGCTTTTCAGACTTCACTTTCCCCACAAGTCCCAAGTCCCAGATCAGTCATCCTCCTCTAACAACATTTTTTCCCAAGCACAAGTTGCTGATTAGTTTTCAGTATCACATCATAGCCCTGTGAATTCTTCACTGTTTAGTTGCCATCTCTGAGGTTCACCAGCAGAAATGATGACTGCCTATCCATTTTGTACCACTAGGTCTGTCACCTCCTTTAGAAAACATTCTCTGGAAAAATCTGTATTGCTTTTAAATCCTTTGTTCTCAACTCAAATAGGAACTTTCCACATTCAGAATCTTTCTTGGGCTTTTGAGCTTCAAGGCCATTAAAAGAGCATGGGGGGAGAGGGGGGGGCGGGGAAAGTAATGCTCTAGTTCTGTAACCTGCATAATCAGGGGCTCTGAAGAACTTTCCATTGTTCTCTCATTAGGAACACAAAGTGACAGAACACCTACTGCATCTCTAGATTGCCTTGGCATTAATTCCTATAAAAGCAATTTCAAAAATGCTGACTACAAGTGACTCAACTTCAATTTCCCACAGCATTTCAGAAAACTTGTTCCATGTTTTTGTCAGTGGAAAATGGAAGCCATTCACAGAACTCACAGGATGTTAGGGATTGGAAGGGACCTTGAGAGACCATCTAGTCCAAGGCCCCGGCCAGAGCAGGATCACCTAGTGCTACAACACTGTGTGGTGCCAAGCTTTTACAAAACAAATGGAAGTTAAAGGTCAACCAGTACAGAAAAAGGGGGGGAGGAAAGAACTTGATGGTATAGAAAGATAAAGGTTCACTGTGCCTTGATTAAAGTACAAATGTCACTGACTGGAGCAAAGGCTTTTCCAAGTACATCTTTTTTTTGCAGTGAAGATGAAGGGGTACTGGTTGATAATAGGCTGAACATGAGCCAGCAGTGTGCCCAGGTGGCCAAAAAGGCAAATGGCATCCTGGCCTGAATCAGGAATAGTGTGGCCAGCAGGAACAGGGAGGTCATTCTCCCTTGTACTCAGAACTGGTTAGACCACACCTTGAGTCCTGTGTCCAGTTCTGGGCCCCTCAATTCAAGAAAGACATTGAGTTGCTGGAAGGTGTCCAGAGAAGGGCAACAAAGCTAGGGAGGGATTTGGAGCACAGCCCTGTGAGGAGAGGCTGAGGGAGCTAGGGTTGCTTAGCCTGGAGAAGAGGAGGCTCAGGGGAGACCTTATTGCTCTCTACAACTACCTGAAGGGAGGTTGGAGCCAGGCAGGGGTTGGTCTCTTCTCCCAGGCAGCCAGCACCAGAACAAGAGGACACAGTCTCAAGCTGCACCAGGGAAGGTTTAGGCTGGCTATTAGGAAGAAATTCTCCACAAAAAGAGAGATTGTCCATTGGAATGTGCTGCCCAGGGAGATGGTGGAGTCACCATCCCTGGAGGTGTTTAGGAGGAGACTGTATGAGGCACTTGGTGCTATGGTTTAGTTGATTAGATGGTGTTGGGTGATAGATTGGACTCAGTGATCTCAAAGGTCTTTTTGAATCTGGTTAATTCTATTCTATTCAGCACTTTAGAATAGCCAAGAGGTGCACAACCCTGGTCTTCATTCTCCCCAGCTAGGTTTTTGGAGACAAGAGAGGAACAAAATGCTGCCGCCTCTGAGTTCATGCTGGGCCTGAGCACTTTTCCTGTTCTTCCGGCAAATAAAGACCACCTCATATTTGGACTGCAACTTGAAGAAATGAGCCTCACATTAACACTCCCAGTTCAGCTCCTAACTTACATGAATATTTTAATTCATTCTTGTTCAGCAAAACTATCAGGAATGCACACAGGGCCACTGACTGGAACAGGCTGCCCAGAGGGGCTGTGGAATCTCCTCTGGAGACTCTCTACACCCATCTGGATGCATTCCTGTGTAACCTGTGCTAGATTCTATGGTCCTGCTCTGGCAAGGGGGTTGGACTCGATCTCTGGAGGTCACTTCCAACCCCTAATATCCTGTGACTGCAACAGCCATGTTTATATTCCTGAATAAACAGGGAGAGGCCTAAGCACTGTCTTAAACATCAGTTTGCTCATGGCTAATCTATTCATGGGAGCAATTACTTATCCTCAACCAAGCAGAATGGAAAAGAATGCAAACATCCAATTTTTATGAATTCTTTTGTGTGAAATGGATTATAGGCTTCCTTTAAAATACCTACACAGATGGCAAATCCACCCATTGATGCCTCTGTGGGATCTCTGAATCTCAGCGGCGTGGGTGGCAGCTAGCAGAGGGCACACATTGCGATTGCCCAGGTGGAAAGAACTGAATTACTGAGACTTCAGAATATTCAGCAAAGTCTTATCAGAGACAGTCAGCTCCTCTCTAAATATAAGAAATGGCTTAAAATAGAATCGTGGCATCTGAGCAAGCAGGCAATTGGAGAGGATTTGACAGAATCACACAAAATCTTAAAGAGTTCTGATAATCTTAACTAATTTCAGGCCACCACAGACGACAAGGCAAGTGAGCACAAATTAAAGATACAGAAAAACACGTTCAGAACAGATGTCAGAAACCATTTCCCCCCCACAAGCACACCCAGCCGTAAATGTGCACATCAGCCCTTCAAAGTCACTCAAGACATTCAAGATACAATTAGATAGCACCAGCTGGGAATTTGTTTGGATTTTTGATGGGCCTGATGACCTCTGTTCCTTCCCCAAACATTTCTGATAGCATTACACCCCTCCTTTATCAGGGCTGCTAAAATGTTGGCTCTAGTTTTCCTTAAGAATATATCGGTATCTTTCCACTTCTCTCTTCTGACTGGAGAATGACCACAAATAAATGTATTAAGACAATTATGAAAATGATCCTATTTTATACTAGCAAACCATAGAATCACAGAATCACCAAGGTTGGAAGAGACCTCAAAGATCATCAAGTCCAACCTGTCACCCAACACCTCATGATTACTAAGCCATGGCACAAAGTACCACATCCAATCCCCTCTTGAACACCTCCAGGGATGGTGACTCCACCACCTCCCCAGGCAGCCCATTCCAATGGCCAATCACTCTCTCTGCATAGAACTTCTTCCCAGCATCCAGCCTAAACCTCCCCTGGTGCAGCTTGAGACTGTGTCCTCTTGTTCTGCTGCTGGTTGCCTGGGAGAAGAGACCAACCCCTACCTGGCTACAACCTCCCTTCAGGTAGTTGTAGACAGCAATAAGGTCTCCCCTGAGCCTCCTCTTCTCCAGGCTAAACAAGCCCATATAAAATATAAAACTATCACTTCTGCAGCACCAGAATCTGCACAGCTGGCTAGGGTTTAGTGATCTCAAATCAGATTATGTAAAATTATTGCTCTCTACAACTACCTGAAGGGAGGTTGTAGACAGGCAGAGGTTGGTCTCTTCTCCCAGGCAAGCAGCACCAGAACAAGAGGACACAGTCTCAGGCTGTGCCAGGGGAGGTTTAGGCTGGAGGTTAGGAGGAAGTTTTACACAGAGAGAGTGATTGCCCATTGGAATGCACTGCCCAGGGAGGTGGTGGAGTCGCTGTCACTGGAGGTGTTCAGGAGGAGACTTGATAGGGTGCTTGGTGCCATGGTTTAGTTGATTAGGTGGTGTTGGATGATAGGTTGGACACGATGATCTTGAAGGTCTCTTCCAACCTGGTCTATTCTATTCTATTCTAAATTAAACATCTATTCCACTTTGGGACACCTGAATATTGCTCTTATTTTCCCTATCTCTTTAACATGTCCAGGTTCCCATTTCCAGAGCAGCATGCTAAGCTGTCTTCTGCAGTTATCCACTGTAAAGTACTTGACATTATTTAGTAGTTTGGCTTAAGAATTAACTGAAGAATGCAAGAACTCATTCAAGACTATAGCTGGAATCAATGTGTCTTATAGCTATGCCTCCTCCTAATGTTTTCCTGGGCAATTCTAATGTGCCTCTCTTTTATCTGAGACTTTCCTTGTAACATTTGTAATCTTTCCTGTACTTTTTACTATATCCCCAGCTGTGCACTTCAAAAAACTGCAAAACCCTGTTCTCTTGCTGTTCAAGAAGCTACCCTTCAAAAAAATCCACAGTTTGCTGTCTCACCTTTCAGAGACTTCTAAAAAGAATGCTGATGATACTTCCATTAATAGCATTAGCATTGCTTGAACGATCCCAGGTAATTCTCACTGCCCTGTGGTAGGACAAGGGGCAATGGATATAAACTACAGAACAGGAGGTTCCACCCTCAACATGAGGAGGAACTTCTTCACTGTGAGGGTCACAAAGCCCTGGAGCAGGCTGCCCAGAGAGGTTGTGGAGTCTCCTCCTCTGGAGCCTTTCCAGACCCATCTGGGTGTGTTCCTGTGCGACCTGTGCTGGATTCTATGGTCCGGCTCTGGCAGAGGGGGTGAACTCAATCTCTGGAGGTCCCTTCCAGCCCCTAACATCCTGTGATCCTGTGACTTTCAACCTTACAATCTTTAGGAATGTTAAAGTTTAACCCCACAGTTACTACAGAAATGTGTGAAGTACTTCTGGGGGACAGCTCCTAGGAAGAGTCACAAGATCTGCAGTAACAATTATGCTCTTTGGTGATTTGAATCAGTTTTTAATGAGTCATGAGCAATGAGACACATTGCACAGCAGCTTTTACACCTTCAGAGACTATGGTCCCAGAACTCAGTGGTCTGACATAAACCAGCAACTCCATAAATTCTTTCAAGCTGCTATTTCACTGCAGACATTATTGCACACTGCTTATTCCTGTGCATAACAATAATGGTACTGCACAGCCTAAATAGCTTATAAAGAGATAGTTTTTAATTTATTGGTTTTTCTGGTACAAAGCTCTTCTAAATCCTAAATAATGCTTCTATGAAGAGCCTTCTCATCCTCTAACTGAAAGCATAAAAACCTCCTTAAAACAAAACAAAGCCAAACAAATAAAGGGGGCAGAAGCCCCATTTTCACATGCAAATGCTACCTGCCACAAAACAGGCTCTGCAGCTCATCAGTCACATTTTCTTCACTTCCAGCTAACCAGCATCAGCAGTCAAGCTAAATCCAGCAGCCAAACTACATTACAGGCCAGCAAATAAAAATTACTTTCTCCAGAAACCAAACAGCTCTCACTACTTCATGGTTTCCTCCTGCTCTGTCTGTGAAGGAGAGCAGGACTGTAACTGCTAGGGCTGCAACAGCTATTCTTACATACTAAGATTGTGAACATAACAACATAAAAATTCTCTCACAAAGTTTTATTTGAATCACTCAGTCAAAGTTGGGGGAGGGGGAGGGGAGGAAATCAGTCTTTCAAAATTATACACTGTCTTTGGCAAGGAGAAAAACAGCTAAAGGGAACAATAAAACACTTTTATGACACTTTCCTCTTTTTTTTTTTTGGTATTAGATTTGTCCCTGGGCTATAAAAAAAAATGTAGCAGGTGTGCTGTAAGAAACAGGAGTGATTCTTAAGAAATAGATTTTGGTTACAGAAGGCTTCTCTGTAAAGTTTTTAAATGAACTCAAATTTCTGGTAACCTAAGGAGAGAGCTTAAAACCTCCACGTTGAACTGCTGAGAAGTAGAAAGCAGACACGAAGTTCAAGCAAACTTTTATATTAAGCACACAGATGGAGATTAAAATCTAGGCACACTAGAAAAACACTCAGGGATAGAGTTTATACACAGCTTTATCACAGTATCACTAAGGTTGGAAGAGACCTCAAAGATCATCGAGTCCAACCTGTCACCACAGACCTCATGACTACACCACGGCACCAAGTGCCACGTCCAATCCCCTCTTGAACACCTCCAGGGATGGGGACTCCACCACCTCCCTGGGCAGCACATTCCAATGACAAACAACTCTCTCGGTGAAGAACTTTCTCCTCACCTCCAGCCTAAACTTCCCCTGGTGCAGCTTGAGACTGTGTCCTCTTGTTCTGGTGCTGGTTGCTAGAGAGAAGAGACCAACCCCTTCCTGGCTACAACCTCCCTTCAGGTAGTTGTAGAGAGCAATGAGGTCTCCCCCTGAGCCTCCTCTTCTCCAGGCTAAACAATCCCAGCTCCCTCAGCCTCTCCTCACAGCGCTTGTGCCCAAGGCCTCAAAGGAGTTCTGGTTTGCATTCAGGCACATCAAATCACAGAAGCAAGCTGTGATTGTCGGGCAGAGCTCTTCCACACTACACCTGCCTTGCCTTATACAATCATTCAGTAAAAATCTAGAAACTGTATTTTAGCACTACATTAGTCTTTGCTGTACTATAAACACACGTATCAGACCTGATAAATAAAACCAAACCAGGGATTTTATTTGCAGTCTTTACTCTTCCCCCATTTGCAAACAATAATGGCTATGTAGGAAGCCCACCAGCTGTGTGCACGACAGTATTCAGCTCTCTCCTTTGCTACCTCACAATCTCCACCACTGTAAACATCACAGATTGATTTCTTCCTTGCATACCCCATTTTATTTTAGGCACTTATCTATTATTGTGGCAGATATTAGAGAGATCCCTGAAGAGGGTACAGTCTCATACCACAGCATCATGAAGTTTCCGTTTTTCTCTGCAGCTTTTTCCTTCTACTGATCCCCCACGTTCATCCTTTCATTAAATGGAAATTCCTTTGCTGCAGCTGGAGAAGCACAAGCTGCAAACCTCTTACCCTTGCCCACTTCAGCAAAGAACATGGAAATTCAGTAGTACCACAACTAGATACTAAAGAAAGCACAAACTGATCAAAAACCAAAACCTACCAGTCACTAGCACGCACTGAAACCTTTACACACAATTATTGTTCTCATTTAACATTTACCAGTAAACACTTACTAATCACCCTGCTGATTAACTAAAGGTTAGCTAGAGGCTGACACAAAGAATCATCTGCATCATCATCCATCTAATGTGAAATTTACACATGATGTGCAAATGATCCATGTGGATTTCCAATGAATGTTCTGATTACTCAGGACTATATTTACTCCAACATTTCTTCCTTGTTGCTTTAGCCTATAAAAGCTGAATATAGTCTCAGATGGAGGTTGTTATTACAAAACAGGGAGAACAAAATAGAATTAACCAGGCTGGAAAATACCTTCAAGATCATCAAGTCCAACCTATCACCCAACACCATCTAATCAATTAAACCATGGCACCAAGTGCCACACCCAGGCCCCTCTTCAACACCTCCAGAGATGGTGACTCCACCACCTCCCTGGGCAGCACATTCCAATGGGCAAACTCTCTTTCTATGAAGAGCTTCTTCCTAACATCCAGATTAAACCTCTCCTGGCACAGTTTGAGACTGTGTCCTCTTGTTCTGGTGCTGGCTGCCTGGGAGAAGAGACCAACCCCCACCTGGCTACAACCTCCCTTCAGGTAGCTGTAGGCAGCAAGAAGGTCTCCCCTGAGCCTCCTCTTCTCCAGGCTAAGCAACCCCAGCTCCCTCAGCCTCTCCTCACGGGACTGTGCTCCAAACCCCTCCCCAGCTTTGTTACCCTTCTCTGGACACGCTCCAGCAAGTCAACATCTTTCCTAAACTGAGGGGCCCAGAACTGGACACAGGACTCAAGATGTGGCCTAACCAGTGCCAAGTACAGGGCAGAATGACTTCCCTGCTCCTGCTGGCCACACTATCCCTGATAGAGGCCAGGATGCCACTGGCTTTCTTGGGCACACTGCTGGAGGCACTCCATCCTTTCCAATTAAAGGACATGTTGGCACAAAGCAGGACCAGAAACTATGGTGCTTGCAATATCAGAGGGCACCTGCTGCCATGATAAAACTCATACCAAATATAGACTTCTTAATAAATATCCATTTTTAGCACCAGCACCTTACATATGATAAAATTATATACTACCACTTGAGGTTGCATAGAACTCGGGCAAGTGGCAAGCAGCATATATTCTCCTTCAAGTTATAAAGGCTTACCTACAATTGATGCCTTTGTAAAGTTGACAAAATTAATCATATCCTTAAGCATAATGTTCACAAGAGTTTTAAATGGCAATGATGAAACACAAAAGGAGGTGGTTCTGTTTTAGCTGTCAGCTAAAGCAGAGCAGAGTGCATCGGTTGGAAAGCACCACGTACAGGCGTTCACAGGAAGTGAAAGTACAATTCACAGACTCACAGAATGGTTTGGCTTGGAATGGAGCTCCTAAGGTCATCTAGTCCAACCTCCCTGCAGACAGCAGGGACACCCTCCACTAGATTAGCTTGCTAAAGCCTTATCCAGCCTGACCTTGAGTATCTCCAGGGATGGGGCCTCAACTACCTCCCTAGGCAACCTGTTCCAGTGTACCTATCATTAACAATAACCTAGAAGTGAATAATTACAGAACTTGTCTTTCACCAACTTTGAAGCCCTCAGCTTTCTAATGCTTTTTAAGTAATGATGTTTTCAGTACTGCACTACATCAAACCAGGCCATCTGTTAAGAAGTATCATTAAGACAGCAAGCCCTCTGAGGGACAAAGGAACAACATTTGCTGAGAGCTTAAGTACAGATGTTTCCAGAAACTGTTTTTAAAAAGAAATGTTGATGTGTATATTCTTAGACCATGATCTAGCAAGCAGTCTCAAATCATAGAATGGTTTGGGTTGGAAGGGACCTTTAAGATCTTCTAGCGTCCCTGCAACCATATGAATATGCTTGCAAGAGTTCAAGGTGTTAGTAAATATTTAACCATGTGTATCTATTAATATTTAATGCCCCTCCAATGGCATCTACAAGGACACTGGAGGTGTTTAGGTCTCAGTAACTATCTAAGCTTGGAAATGTCCAATGCTCATTTAGTACACTGACACACAAGCTCTGCTCTGAAAAGAACAGGCTCTCCTTAAGCTCAGATGAGACTCAGGACTAAGGGAGAGGTGTGGAACACAGGTCCAACATGGACAGAGACAGGGAATGATTATTCTGATGCCTTTCACCTAACAGCTCACTGATACAAGGTATTTTGAGAAGAAAGCTTCCTCAGGTTCTCTAGCCTGATGACAGCTGCATTTTCCACCTTTTCCTCATTAGAGGGGATCTTCCTCAACTAAAATTTTAGCTGTGGCTTGTTCAGTCTAGTCCAGCATGCAACCAGGGCTCACCAGGGCTGAAATGTAACAAGCAAGAGGAGCCTACACCTGAGCATCTCACTGCAAAGAAGAAACATTAGCTTCTAGGCTCCAGGTTTATTATTTCACTTCTGTTCTGTAACTGCTCAGCTTAATTCATAAAAGAGTCCTGAGAGAATTGAGCTCCAAATCAGCCTCCATATATTGGAATCTTAACATTATTACTGTGATTTTTAAACAGAGAGTTTAAAAACCCATTTCCAAATTCCTGTATGTTCAGTGCAGTTCAAAGTTTAAGCAGCATGCATTCTTAAAGACACACTTTCTCCTCCAACTCTTCCTTTTCTCCCTTCCCCTTTCCAATCCAGAGCAATTACAGTATCTGGTAAGTCTCCCACTCAAAGGACTATCACAGCCTGGATTGCCATGAAGGCTAATTATAGACTCAGGTTTATAGATGCACCTAATACCTCACTAAAAAGGAATTACTCTTTCCAGTGTTCCCCCCCTCCCCTTGAATCAGCAACTTCTATTCCTTCCAAGCATGCACAGTCTCCAGCTTACCTCTGCAAACACTGCAGCATTGGTTCTCTGGAAGAACGTGATCCTTTTCTGAGCAGTTCAATGGTGGACAAGTCTCTGTTACCTTTACTAAAACTCCATTCTGAAAATAAACAACATTATTTTAAAATGACATTGATGAAAGCATCTGCAAAGGCAAGGATCACATCATTTTCCATTGATAGCTCTGGTAATCTCTAACAAAAATATAGGTAAACTGCAGGTAGCAAGTTACATTCATTCTTTAAGCTATAACACCAAAACTGAAGTAATCTATTTTGACATTTTTGTGCCCAGAATTGAAAGGAAAGGAGGAAGGAGGAGGAAGGAAGATAAACCAATACCAAAAGAAGACAAAATGTCATGTTATTAAAGCACCATCCTCCTAATCTGAGGGACTTTGAACAGAGGCTATTGAAAATGCCTGCGTCTACGAAGAAATAACCCTATACAGCCACCCCTTTACTAGCCAGAAGCTTGCTTTCATAACTACAAGACCATGTCAAAAGCCTAGCTCAGGGGCCACAGCCAGATAAAACTCTCTGCTGGTAGCCTCACCAGCCATGCCACATGGATTCAGCTACATCACTGCAGGCTCCAGAATTAGCTCTCACAGCAGCAAGCTGCCCTACAGAGTCATGAACGCTGAGATGCCTGCTGAGTCTACAAGGTGCAAACGATGCACAAGGCCAGCAGCTACCAAGGACTCACAAAGGGGAAGGGAAGCAGACCTGGGGCATGCAAAACTGACCCTCCTGCACTCACTGCCAGTCGCTGCCCTTGAGAATGCAAACTTCACGCTAAACAGGGCCAAGTAATTTTCTTCTCTCACTTCCCAACTGTCTTTACTGGCAAGCTGCATCAGTTTCTGTCATGAAAAATTACATTAAAATCCCACAGCCATCAAGGCTTTTTGTTGTTGTTGTTTTTTCTTAAAAGCAGCTCCCTGCAGCATCACATGGAGCGTGCATCATCAACACAAGTGCCCACACGAGAACACTGAAGTTAATGGAAGTATTAGGTTTCCTTCTGATCTCACTTCCCTAAGTGAAAAGGGGGAATCTCCTACGGTTGCCTGTGCAACTGCAGCAGCAAAGGTGAGAAAAGAACCAGAGCCACTGAGCCGTCATTTACTATCATGTTATCAACCTACCAGCTGGAAAAGCTCCGGCTAGAACTCATCGCCTCTTCCAGCTCAGACAAGACAACTGCAGCAGAAAGGTTACAGTGTGTCAACATATGGACAAAAAGTGTTGACTGAGGGTATGTCTGGCCAAAAAGATGGCAAGAAAACAAGAGCTTGTATGGAAGCCAAATCAGTGATCAGGCTGGGGGAGTTCAGCCTGGGAGAGGACTCAGAGAAAACCTTAGAGCTGCCTTCCAATATCTGAAGGGATCCTACGGGGAGGCTGCAGAGGGACTGCTCATAAGGATGTCTATCAATAGGACAAGGGGGAATGGTTTGAAGCTGAGGGACAGTAGATTTAGGCTGGATCTTAGGAAGAAATTCTTCAGTACAAGGATGGTAAGACCCTGGGATAGGCTGCCCAGGAAGGCTGTGGAAGCCTCCTCCCTGGGGGCGCTCACGACCAGGCTGGATGAGGCCTTGAGCAGCCAAGTTGGAGTCGGTGATCTCTAAGGTCCCTTCCAACCTAAGCCAGCCTACAATTCTATGATGAGTCAAAAAGCTAAAGCTAAATTCAATCCAAGCTCACACCTTTGGAGTAAATCATAAAGAGAGAAATCCTCCACAAAGAGAGAATTCCATTAATTTAGTGACAACGAGGTTTTGTTTCCCTAAGCCATGCATTCAGTGCAGAGTTTGAATCTTGGGAGAACACAAGCATATTGGTAATTAATTTTTAGAACAATTAGAATGTTTCCATGTTGAGTATTCTTTGGATTAAAATCAATTTGTTATAAACTAGTACAGAGCCAATTATAAGAATTATCATCATTAGATTTCCGATTTTATCCAGTGAGATAAGCAAGGCTTCACACTTCAGAATTATTGCTTCAGGCAGCCTTAGGAAAATTGCTAACTTTTTGTACTCAATTCACACATGTAGCCACAGAATCTGGGCAGAAATAGATATCAAGACGACATTCCTCTGGAATAAATAGGTCAAGCTCCAACTGTGACATACAGTCGACAGAGAATGAGATCTGAAGCCAAGCATTTACAACAAGATAATTCAATTCCTTGTAATTACAAAGGTAAGTACATTAAAAAGATTGGCTATAAGCCCAATCAGTGATGTGCACTGAAAATCTGAACCACAAACAGCTCATCTCACAGGATCAGCTTTGGAAAACAACAGCAAGATTTCAGATAAGGTTATTTTGGGTTTCTGTTGCCCTTTGGGGTTTCTCCACCACCACCACCCTTGTTTCAGCTGATACTAATCAGCTTTTCAGGAGAAAGTTCTAAATCACATCCTTAGCTGTCACTCTTGGAACCACATTGTTCCCTATCTCAATGAAATAATTTTGGTCAAGCTTCCTCAAAGTCATTGGGAGTCTTGTCCATCCTTCTGGCACTTGTATGGCACTCTCTGGCTGCCCACTGCCAGCAGTAATGAAGAGGAATTTATTTTCTACCCCTTACTCTCAAATATGTCATCTGGTTATGGAAAGGCAACATGCTGTTCACAGGCATTAACCCAGAACTCAGCTGATCAGCAATAAACTCCCAAACCAGCCTAAGTTGTAGAACATTTTCCAATGACTTCAGAGGAGCTGCTTCAACATGCTGGTGAAATCCACAAACCAGTAGACCCACTGGGAATGCAGAAAGGTGGAGTTTTCTGAAGAAGACACATGCTCACATTTTCTAGAGGGACCACAAACGGCTGGAGAAATGGGCCAGGAGGAACCTCAAGGGTTTAACAAGTGCAAAGCCCTGCACTTGGGAAGGAACAGCTCCATGCACCAGTGCCAGAAAGCAGCTGTGCAGAACAGGACCCAGAGGTGCTGAAAGACACCAAGTAGAAGATGAGCCAGCCACGCACTCCTGTGGAAAAAAAGTCATTTGGTCTGCGTATAGGCCAAGTATTGCCAGAAGGTCAAGGGAGGTGATCCTTCCTCAGGCCACACTTTGAACACTGTGCTCAGTTTTGGGCCCCTCACTACAAGAAAGACATGGAAGTGCTGAAGCACCAGAGAAAGGCAACAAAGCTGGTGAAGGGTCTAGAGAACAAGTGCTGGCACAAGTTGCCCAGGGAGGTCGTGGAGATACTGACAAGCAATCTGGTCACAAACCTGGGCAACTGGCTCTAGAGGGTCCTGCTCAAGCAGGGTAGCCGGGCAAGATGACCACCAGAGGTCCCTTCCAACCTGAACCATTCTGTGATTCTTAGAAACACTCATGCACTAAATTGTGTTATCTTGTCACTGTGAATTAATCTGCAGAGTGCTTGTGGGCAAGCTTCCAGCTGGGAATGGCTGGCTGTCCATCAGGAACATCTGTGCTTATGGTCAAGATGTGCATCATAAACACATTTTTAGTCTGGATTAGTTTTCGGGGAGGGGGGAACACACAAAAAAACCCAACACACAACCTGCTCACAGCCTGATAAAAGACAGTATCTCATCTGTATAGATCCATCAGTGGCATTATTTTTGTTAGATGGAAAAAAAAACCCCAAACACAAAAGTTAAAAGCCTCTTTAGCTTGGATCACTATGCAAAGAAGGAAATACTTATCTTCAAATAAAAACTGAATTGTGAAACTTCAACTTTATCTTTTTTGACACTACTCCATCTACAAACACATCCTCCTTTACAGACACAAGAGCTGCTTCCCAAGACTTTTAAGTCATTTTTATCAACAGTAATAAATTAGCACTTGACATGTAGCCTCTAGTGCATTCCCTCATTGTTCAAAAGCTTTTCAGACTTGATGTCTGTTTTTCAAATCAGGGAAATTAAACCATATTCAATTTTCATAGTCCTTTCCCTACTACAAAGCCATCCATACCACACCTTGTCCCCCAGTAAGACAATGAAGGATAGAAAACAACGACAACAGCTACAGTTCAACTCCTCACCATTCACCCTTCATCTAGGATGGAGGCAGTAAATAAGTATGTGATTTGTGTACAGCTCTAAGAGGTCACGCTGGAGAAACATGGAATGAACTTCCCACCTGGAGACTCACTGAAAAGTCCTCACAAGTCAGAATGACAAGTTTTGGCAGTGAGGGTTGATGTCTTCTTGAAAGACTGCTGTGAAAATACCTTTTTGTTGGGTTGTGGGGTTTTTTTTTTTGAGGCATGAACCCATTTTCTTTATGGTATCACCTCCACAGATGATGTTTCAAATACCTACCAATAACCTCCATTGAAATGTAAATGACACAAACTGCAATGTTACTATAATTAGCATGACCATAACAATTTCCTTCAACAGTAAGAAAAAGATGAAAATTCCTTTCCTAATGATTTTGGTCCTTTCTGAAGTGACAGCTATTCGATGGTCAGTATTTGCTTTCAACCTTCAGGAATGTATTATCATCCTCATACATATATACAGCTCTTATTTACAGCACAGCGAATTCCACAGGCGTAATTCTGATCACTCCCCCTGGTGTCACTTGAGTGGGAAAATCCTCCTGTCCCCATCTTTTTCATACAGGCAGTTTCTCCCCCAAAGAACCATTCCATGTCATGTCATAAATAGCAGGCACCTTAGTCTGTCTTCAAGGCAAGCACCTTGCCCACAGATTTATATCTACAATGTTGAGTTCCCCTATATAGCTAAACATTACCAACAGCAAAGCAATTCTGCATAACAAGCTGCTTTCACAACATCTGCAACCAGTTATTGTCCATTTCCATTAGTGAACATAAAATTACTACTCTCTACACTCTGCTATAAGCATAACAATAAATAGATGATTGTAATCTTCCCCCCATGTTTTTCATAACTATTCTAGCACACTGATCTGTCAATAACATCTGTAAGCCTCCTCTTTACCACCCTCCCCCTGCACAAATTCAACAAGATGGAAAAACAAAAAATACTTTCAAATTACACATGAGAGGAAATGTGTTTTAAAATAGCTGTGCCTTTCTGAAGTGATAAATCATATTTAAAGCACACAACAAATACATCTCTCAGCAGAGCAAGGGGCCTTTTACAACCATCTACTACTGCTCTCTCATCCTAAGGCTGGTCTTGACAACTGGTTTCTGCATCACTTAACATACCATGTAGCATTCTCATACTCACTACCAACCCCTGAATGTTCCTATCATTTACCAGTGTTCTCAAATATTGACTGGAGTCATCCAGGTCTTGTGAAGTTGCCAAGAAAGATCCCAGTCCAGTCCAATAGTCGGTAATTCACCTCAATTATTACTGGGGCTAGTGTTACGGTGCACACCAAACCCCGCTTCCCCCATCTCCATCAGCAGAGGTTTGAATGGGGAAAGACAAAGGCACGAAACTGCCTTTCGAGGTGCGAAACTGCCTTCCCCTTCGCCTGGGGACAGGTCCCGTTCTCCCGCCAGGGCAGAGGTTACTTCCCCGTGGGGAAGTCCGCTGGGGGTTGGAGTTATGATTAAGTGGGGTGCTTCGTGCCCATTATACAATGGCCTTAAACTCCTTGTCTAGAAACACCTTAAGATGAGCGGCCACAAAGCGATCGGGGCTCTCGCTCCTGCGCTCTCGCTCTCTCCACTCGGATCTGGCTTCTCCCCGGACCTGCCTGCTGCGGAGTGACCGTGCCTGCCTTGGGGGACCCTGCCTGCCGTGAAGCTGCGCCTTTCTAGCACCGTCCAGACAGTGCTGCTGCTGCTGCTGCTCACGAGTTTCCCCTCGTAGCAGCTGTGTCTACGGACACTTCGATTCTGGCGGGTCCCTTTTCCTTTGGATTGTGCAGTGTAATCCACCAACTGGATTATAAAACCTACAGTTCCTGGAGCCTGCCACAGACGAGAGACCCAGGGACCATCGCCAAATTCCTGCTCCGTCCTCATGAGTACAACCTGGCATTCTCATCGGCTTTCCCAAGGCCCTGGCTTGCATCTGATTTATAGGTGGGGTAAAGCTATCTTGTGACTTAGCCTTTTCCATTTTCTGAATTCTCTAAATTGTACCAAAGTTGCTCATAAGCATCCTGGTAGAATTCAGGACCGAACAGAACCTGCAAATACTTTAACAAGTTTTATACCGAGTTTTGGGGCGGGGCTTTTGGGGGAAAATAAAGATAACTCTGTTTTTGCAATCCCCACCTCGTTAATTTGACCAATCGTATCAGCTACATATAGCTTAAATAACACTAGGGAAACTCTGGAGTGACTCAAACAACATAAGCCAGGCCACTTCAGATTTTAGCAGTTTGACTGAAATCAGTAACCAGGTTAAGATGCTGCTGGCCTTTTCTACAGTTCACAGAGGCAGACATGGAAGAAAACGTCCCTCCCTCCAAGTCATTTTGCCCAGGGTTTTGTTACCCTGTAAGGGTCATATTCCTGCCTTGTTTACATATTTGTGGTTCTCACAAAATTCAGGGTCACCTTATCAAGGCAACAGATGTCACATTTGCATGAAGGAAGCCTAAAGAAATGCCCTAACTTGTCCTTGTCACTTTTGAACACCACACAAGCATTCAAAACCAGAAAAGGTCTATGGGCTGAAACTTACTCGGCACTCCCTGCAGCTCTTGGTTAGCACTCGCTGGCCTTCTGCTAGCACTTTGCCTCCAAAGATACACTTTGCTGCAATTTGAGAGAAGAACAAAGATTAAAAAACAAACCAATTAAATCAATATTGAAGTCACAAACAAATTCAAGATACAACAGAAGAGTAAATAGAACGACTAAGAGGGGATCTGATCAATGTCTATCAATATCTGAGGGGTGGGTGCCAGGTGGAAAGGGCCAACCTCTTTTTGCTGGTGCACAGTAATAAGACAAGGAACAATGGAGACAAACTCGAACATAGAAGGTTTCACCTCAACATGAGGAGAAACTTCTTTACAGTGAGGGTGCTGGAGCACTGTAACAAGTTGCCCAGAGAGGTTGTGAAGTCTCTCTGGAAACTTTCCACCTGGATGCATTTGTGCGCAGAGAACCCTAAGGGGATCCTGCTTTTGGCAGGGGATTTGGACTGGATGATCTCTGGAGGTCCTTTCCAGCCTCTAACATTCTATGATTCTGCATTTCCCACATGCTAAAAAACCCAAATCTGAATACAATGCAAAACATGCTGCATTTTGATTTCATCAGAAGTCAGCGTTAAATGTAATTACAAAGCAGCTAACAACAAATCCATTTTAAGAGCAAGCAGCATCTAGGCCCAAACTAAAGAGAAATAATAAGAGCATAAGACAAAATGTACTGGATCAAATTCATTAGTATTCAACAGAAAATATTTTCATTAGTGACATTCTGCAGATTAGCCACAGCGTTTGTGTTAGTAGAGGTCTCCATGACTCACTGCGAGAACTGGAGACATTCATTAGCATGCTGTTCATCAAGGGAATAATATAAGCACAGATTTCAATTAAACTTTCACATTTTTTGTGGGCACAAAGGTGAACTCTTCAACTCGCTAGAGCACTGCAAAAATGGATTAGATGCAGCGACTGACTGTGTTGAATCAACAAACTGTAAATAACTATTTCAGAAAAAGGTTCCTAAAGCACACATGAAATAAGCAGATTTCCCAGGAAACTGAAAGCTCCTACTACGAAATTGTGAAGTTTGAGCCTTCTGAAGACAACCAGCTCCACAACCCCAGCAACAGACTACAACATGGGAGTGCTCATTTGAAAGGAAAGTCATAGCAGCTTAGCTTAGGACTTCGTCACTATGAAGAAGGTGGCAACCTCCAGCAGGGCTACAGTGACAATCAGCTCAGTCCAGTGTTACCAAATCTAGCACCATCCTTTTGGAACAAGATGTCTACATTCCAAATCCAGAGGAGGCCAATAAATCCATTAATTAAAAGAGAAGCATTAGACTACGGCTATATTGCACAAATGAAGTACCCATCACAAAGTCAGTCCACAGTACTAACAAGACCAATGATAAAACAACTTCTTGTGGTGTCTCAGTGCTCTGCTTGATCTGCCTGACTTCTGACACAAAACAGATAGCTAAAAGGTATGATCCTGTGTTGCAACTGAGCAAAGCTTTCACAGACAACTGAGTCAAGGCACACGCACAGTGAATAGAACAGAACAGAATTAACCAGGTTGGAAAAGACCTTCAAGATAGAATAGAGCATAGCATAGCACAGCACAGCACAGCATAAACCAGACCAGGTTGGAATAGACCTTCAAGATTGTGTCCAACCCATCAACCAATCTAACCCACCTAAACAACTAAACCATGGCACCAAGCACCCCATCAAGTCTCCTCCTGAACACCTCCAATGATGGTGACTCCACCACCTCCCAGGGCAGACCATTCCAATGGGCAATCACTCTCTCTGTATAGAACTTCTTCCTAACATCCAGCCTAAACCTCCCCTGGCACAGCTTGAGACTGTGTCCTCTTGTTCTGGTGCTGCCTGCCTGGGAGAAGAGACCAACCTCTGCTTATCTACAACCTCCCTTCAGGTAGTTGTAGAGAGCAAGAAGGTCACCCCTGAGCCTCCTCCTCTCCAGGCTAAGCAACCCCAGCTCCCTCAGCCTTTCCTCATAGGGCTTGTGTTCCAAACCCCTCACCAACGTCGTTGCCCTTCTCTGGGCATGTTCCAGCAAGTCAACATCTTTCCTAAACTGAGGGGCCCAGAACTGGACACAGGACTCAAGGTGTGGCCTAACCAGTGCAGAATACAGGGGCAGAATGACCTCCCTGTTCCTGCTGGCCACGCTACTCCTGATCCAGGCCAGGATGCCATTGGCCTTCTTGTCCGCCTGGGCACACTGCAGGCTTATGTTCAGCCTACCATCAACCAGTACCCCCAGGTCCCTTTCTGCCTGGCTGCTCTCCAGATACTCTGACCCCAGCCTGAAAGTGGAAGTGTTCCAAGTACTCAGCTCCCAAAAAAGCATCCCAGACTGTTTTACCTTGATTTCTCTCCTGATTACCAAGGTAAGGGAACCAAGTATTTACAGGTATACATGTGTAACCCCTATAGGTGATATCAATAGGAGTATTTCGCAGCAGCAACTGTCACAGCTAGTTTGATTCCCAAATTTTAAATATAAATGACTGCTAGATCAGCTTTCATAAACTTTCATCTATATATTTGCTTCTAATGACTTTAAACTCTTGAAACTGCTCATTTCTTGAAGAAAGAGGAAGATTTTCATCAGAGCTCAGTTTTCATCAAGAATGCTTTCTCCTTTTGGTATCCCAGTTTTCTTCAGTTCTCTAAAGCTGCCCTACTTTTTATGCCTGAGTGGTTGTGATCTCACTTACAAAGAAAACTCCAGCTCAGGAAACTTTGTTTAAATTAAAAATCCCAGAATCTAGTTTTTGAAGATGATGAATTAGAAGAATGTCCTTTTGCTTTCTGCCTCTTCTCCTGCCACGACTGCTTGTGACGAAAAGGATGGACAGAGCAAGTTAATGCACAACCCAGAAAACATGAAGAGATTTTAAATGAAATTACAGGCTTTTGTCAAATATTAGTTGGAAGGCTAACAGAAGATGGCAGGGATCAAAACAGAACCGCCTCCTTTTTAAAACCCTTGACATCTCAGACATTAGAACTACTTTGTTCGTTAACCCTCGGCTCAGACAGGAAGCTGTTCAATAATCCAGCCATTCAGTAATCCCTCGAGACAGCAAATTACAACTTGATGATTCTATCAGAGCTAAATAGGAAAAGCAGGGAGAAATTAACACCTGCAGTGCAGCTCTTTGGAAAGCCTCAGCAATTACTGCTCTCTACCCAGAAGTGACTGACTGTGGCCCTAGCACATCATTCTGTCAAGGAGCTGGCATTTACAATCAATTTCAATCAACTTCCATACATCTCTTCCCATTGACTGACACGTTGAGTTCTTGTCAGAATAACAAGTCAGGTTTGTGCCAATCACTGACAAAAGGCAAGTTTCATTGTTCATCTTCCCATTACAAAGAACAGGAGCACAATTTACTCCTGGGGATGTAGGTTGAATCTACAATTTTGTGCCTCCCAACTCCTTTGTGTCAGTTGTTGACCGCTGTGTGTACAGGCATGTCAGCAAAGGAGCGTCGAGAGAAGCATCCAGTTCCATGACAGAAATTTCTAGACTCACAATGTTACAAACAAAAATATTTTGAGGTGGAAAAAATACAGGGCAGCATGGCCACTTGACCATCCCTTTACATCTTCTAGTGAGCAGAATCTTCATGCCAACACATAGCTGAGAATAAGGAGATGTCATGAGCAAACAAGAGTAAGTGCAAGACCACAGCCAAAGAAGATTTGTGCATGGGACTAATGAATTCATGGACTGAAAAAAGGTAACAGAATGTGTGGGGGGAAATAAGAAAAAGACATTTTCCTAATAAATAATTCCATATTTCTGTCTTAATGAGTCCCTGGAAAACTTATGCACAAAGTTTCCAAATCTCCAAGATTTGGTGAGGGGGAGGGATATAACTTATGCATTCCCCCCTGTACACCGCACTGGTTAGGCCACACCTTGAGTCCTGTGTCCAGTTCTGGGCCCCTCAATTTTAGAAAGATGTTGACTTGCTGGAACATGTCCAGAGAAGGGCAACAAAGCTGGGGAGGGGTTTGGAGCACAGCCCTGTAAGGAGAGGCTGAGGGAGCTGGGGTTGCTTAGCCTGCAGAAGAGGAGGCTCAGGGGAGACCTCCTTGCTCTCTACACTCCCTGAAGGGAGGTTGTGGCCAGGCGGGGGTTGGTCTCTTCTCCCAGGCAACCAGCACCAGAACAAGAGGACACAGTCTCAAGCTGTGCCAGGGAAGATTTAGGCTGGATATTAGGAAGAAATTCTTCACAAAAAGAGAGATTGCCCATTGGAATGTGCTGCCCAGGGAGGTGGTGGAGTCACCGTCACTGGAGGGGTTTAGGAGGAGACTTAATGGGGTGCTTGGTTGCGTGGTTTAGTTGATTAGATGGTGATGGGTTGGACACGATGTTCTTGAAGATCTCTTCCAACCTGGTTTATTCTATTCTAATCTGAAGGCAAGACTGGCATCAATAATCAGCTCCAATTTCTGTATAG
The DNA here is from genome assembly GCA_015227895.2 of Colaptes auratus. Taxonomy (NCBI): domain Eukaryota; kingdom Metazoa; phylum Chordata; class Aves; order Piciformes; family Picidae; genus Colaptes; species Colaptes auratus. The sequence goes on along the minus strand of CM037647.1, from coordinate 3,521,245 downwards.
AAGTTGTCTTTGTCCCTGGTACTACTACTATAGCAGAGACATTGAATATTCCTTCTAAGAATGTCACTTTCACTTCCAGAAGGATCTGAAAGCTGACAATAACAATGATCTCAACATTGACTTTTTTTCTTTTATTCTCCTCATGAATTTATTTTAAAGTTAACTACACCAAACTATGACTCCACACAGTGATATTAACCAAGGGTCTGAAATTCTATTATAGATAGGTTAAAAAAATAACCAGAACAGCTCAGTTTATTGCTTGTCTCTACACAAAGTTCAGACCATAGGTTTGATGCTTGATGCTGAAGCCAAGTAAGGCTTCCTAACCCCTAGCAAGTGGATGAGTAATTAATTCTACACTGACAACAGGTGAAAAAAATGGAATACTTGTTCATTCCTTCTTCTTAAATCAAGTTTGCCAGAGTGCAAACCAGTTCAGGTAACTCCTGTTACTTGATTTACCAGAACCTAGGAAAGTCAAGTTTAACTCTGCTTAAAGAGAGTGAAACTAATAGGTCTGTGTGGTGTACTCACCCTTGCATATTTTGCAGCACTGGCTTTCCACATGCACAGGGAGAGCATCAGGAGGACACTCAAGAGGGGGACAGGACATCCTTCGGCACTCCACAACTCCACTCTAAGCAAAGGATTTAAGACAGAACTCAGCCACAACTGCTGCAATTAGTGAGTATTTTATACAGTACACTGAAAACCCAAAAACTATTTAACAGCATCATGAATTGCAAAACCATCCTTGGGTAACAAGTTTAATTCTATCCAACCACAAACTTGAATCAAAATGCATCTGAAGGCGAACCAGTCTGTTTTGATACACATTTACTGGGGTTACCCCACTTCCCCTGAGCAAAGCACCACATGAAGTGGAAAACATCAGCCCATCTCTAGCAGAACACAAGCACCACTTTCTGCAGACTGTGCCAATCATCTCTGAGATTTTTAACAATCAGTTTTCTATTTTCTTGAGCAAACAAAGACTCTCTTCAGATATTTATCAAATAATTTCAGCACGACAAGATTTACATACTAATTCTCTTCTGTTCCTTGCTTTTGCAGAGTGGTAAACACGGCAAATACAATCTGCACGTTGCTCCCGTGCAAGATGCAACTAGGCATCCATGAATACTATTAAGATAATGTTCCCTTTTTGACAAACCTACTGCAGCAAAAACAATTCCAAACCAAACACAGACAATGCCACGCTTTCACCCCAAAACCATAAAGTCCTCGCAGATATAATTAGAGCAAATAAGAAAGCATTCTCTAGGGCAAGCAGATTTTATTCACGAAGGCTGCACATAAGCAATGACAAAGTTTTATTTATTTTAGCATCTCCCTCCCTATTGTTGATGCTAACACTAGATGCATACAAAACCCACAATCCTCACATTATGTATTCAAGTACCTTTTTCACATTGTAATTAGGTCCTATTCCTTAAAGTCTTTAGAAATTCTTACTTTGCATGTGCAGTTCCTGCAGTGATCATCTTCAACCCATGAGTCTTTGTCTCTGTAGATCAATCCATTTACTTGACAAGTCTTCTCACAATGACAGTCTTCCAACTGACTCAGTCTTGTTTCTGCATAATTTAACTATAAAGGAATGTAATTTGATGAGATTTCTGCAACTCAAACACATGGGTTTAAAACAGGCAAATATCAGAAAGCAGTTCACTTATTTGTAGCTGAACCAAGTTTGACTCAGAATCACAGAATCACCAAGGTTGGAGGAGACCTCAAAGATCATCAAGTCCAACCCGTCACCACACACCCCATGACTAAACCATGTCACCAAGTGCCATGTCCAATCCCCTCTTGAACACCTCCAGGGATGGGGACTCCACGACCTCCCTGGGCAGCACACTCCAATGGCCAACAACTCTCTCCGTGAAGAACTTTATCCTCACCCCAAGCCTAAACTTCCCAACCTCTGAAACGCGGGATGCCACAAGTATGAACTAACCCTGCTCCTCGGACTTGGGAGTTGAGACCCCATCCCTGGAGATATTGAAAAGTGAGGCTCAGCAGGGCTCTGGGCAACCTGATCTAGTGGAGGATATCCTTGCTTACTGCAGAGGGGTTGGACTCGATCTTGGGAGGTCCCAACCCAGACCATTCTCTGATTCTATCCATGCTAACTGACAACGCTTTATGACTCCTGCAGTTGTACTGTAACAAACTCCACTAAGATCCCCTCAGAAATGTCCAGGCACTACCAAAAGTACACAAACTATATATTTTTTAATTATTTATTTGTTCATCAACTTGATGACAAGTCAAAAGAGCATAAAGATTGGCAGACTGACTTTTCCCAATCAGCCCCAGCCCCATCTCTTCACTGCTAAGCATCACCCAGACTAATACTTTCTGACTTTTAGAAAGATCTTAGCCATATAACATTCAGGGAGATTTAGAGGGAAAGCAAGCATTTTAATTTACTGTCCTATCAAATATTCCAGACTCAGATCAATGGAGAAGCCACTTTCCTGGAGTAAGTCCTGGGCTGGCGGCTAGCTCATAACACTCCATGTTGTTCCCATTACCTCCTCAATTCCAATTACTGAAATGTGCTATCAAGTTCAAACTGATGGATCTCCTCCACATATCACATGTGCACAGTGGCAACTGCCACTGTTTCCTGATGACACTATGCAGTAAGAGGGAACAATGTTCATTCAGTGTTAATTCATGTAGCAGCAAAGGACAAGGCTTCTTGAATCAGCGTCCCCTAAGCTTTATCACAGACCTGCCCCTCAATTCAAAGCACCATCTTACATCCTCCAGAGAGGATCTGCCCCAGCTGTGCACATGTTGTACCCAGTGCTATCACCTCTAGACACCAAGAGATGACTTTCCCATTTACTAATACTAAAAATAAATGGAATGGACTAGATTAGACTAGACTAGACCAGACCAGGTTGGAAGAGACCTTCAAGATCATCGCGTCCAACCCATCAACCAATCCAACCCACCTAAATACAATACAATACAATAGAACCCACCTAAACAACTAAACTGTGGCACCAAGCACCCCATCAAGCCTCTTCTTGAACACCTCCAATGAAGGTGACTCCAGCACCTCCACGGGCAGCACATTCCAATGGGCAATCACTCTCTCTGTATAGAACTTCTTCCTAACATCTAAACCTCCCCTGGCGCAGCCTGAGACTGTGTCCTCTTGTTCTGGTACTGGCTGCCTGGGAGAACAGACCAACCTCTGCCTGGCTACAACCTCCCTTCAGGTAGTTGTAGAGAGCAAGAAGGTCACCCCTGAGTCTCATCCTCTCCAGGTCAAGCAACCCCAGCTCCCTCAGCCTCTCTTCATAGGGCTTGTGTTCCAAACCCCCTCCTCAACTTTGTTGCCCTTCTCTGGAAGGGCAGACTACACAGACTTAATGTTTAGAAGCAAATATGTGCTTCCTTCAGGCCCCAGAACTGTCATTGCTCTAAAAATTAGCCTGGTGCCATCTGGATAAGAGTTTTTCCTGGTCTTTTAATTCACATTTGTCCTGTGCATTTAAGCCATCCCACTAAAGCCACTGCAAATAACAAGGCTGCCTAAATCTGGCACAAGACAAGATGAATGCCTGCTCCACTCTGCTATAAATACGATGCCATTATCCTACATTATAAGTTGCTACATGTTAATAGTAGCAAATTTTATTCCAAAAAGGAATGCAGAGTGCTACAGTATTTTTTACATAATGCCATTTACCTGAATTTCATACATCTCCATTCCCTAAAATCCATTCACTTTCAATGAAAGTATTTTAATATGTCTTTTTTTTTTCATTCCTGCCAGTAAAAGAGCAAATTATTTAGGGGGAAGAAAGAAAATATACACTAGGCCCATTTCTGTGTTGTGGTGGTGGTTTTTTTCTCTGCAGTCCTCATGAGAGAAAGCCCTGAATAAAAGCTCCTTAATTCTTAAGTTGTTATTCTCAGATAACAGGGGTCTGATACTCATCTGCCCCAGAGGCAGCATGATTTGGTGACTTGAAAATGGTTTTTCACATCTTAGAGGCGAAACCATCCCCTTACTGAGCTCCTTGTTTCCAGCAGAAACCTTTTTTTCAGGTCACTATATTTAGTCACTGTATTTACAGTACACAAAATGGATTCAGTTTTGTTAAGAGGGTGATTGATTGACTCGTCTTACACACCTACTTTATTTACATATCTCAGTTTTATTGGGTTTTGGTTTGGGTATTTTTGGCGGGATTGTGTTTCCTTGGGGTTGCTTGGTTTGTTTCTTTGGTTGGTTGGGGTTTGGTTTGGTTTGCTTTGGTTTTTGTTTTTTTTTTCCACAGAATGTTAGGGGCTGGAAGGGACCTTGAAAGCTCATCCAGTCCAACCTCCCTGCCACAGCAAGGTCACCTAGACCAGATCACACAGGAATGCATCCAGACAGGTCTTGAACATCTCCTGAGAGGGAGACTCCACAAGCCCCTGAGCAGTCTGCTCCAGTGTTCTGTTACCCTCACAGTGAAAAAATTCTCTCTCATGGTTCCATGGAACTTCATATACCTCAACTTCCACCCTTTCCCCCTTGTCCTGTCCTTGGGCATCACTGAGCAGAGCCTGGCTCCATCCCTTTGGCACTCACCCTTTACATCTTTATAAACATTAATGAGGTCACCACTCAGTCTCCTCCTCTCCAAGTTAAATAGCCCCCAGCTCCCTCAGACTCTCCTCATAAGGAAGGTATTCCACTCCTACAAATTATCAATGAATTTTAGCAGCATCTCTCAGGCATTAAACAAAAATTAATCATTGTTGTTGATTAAAAGTAGATGACTGGACCCTCTAAATGACGTGACATTGGCCACATGAAGGGCAAAAATCTGTCTTTCTCAAAGCACTACACCAGTACAGTATCTTCTATCCAGAGATCCTTAGTTAAACTCAGAGCAGGATCACCTATACCAGATCACAGAGGAATACATCCAGACAGGTCTTGAATATCTCCAGAGAGGGAGACTCCACAGCCCCCCTGGTTTATTTGTTGGTTTTGTTTTTGTGGTGGTTTTTTTGGTTGTTTTATTTGGGTTTTATTTTGGGTTTTGTTGTTTCAGGGTTGGGGGGGGGGGGGGGGGGGATGTTGTTGGGTTTTGGTTGGTTGGGTTGGCTTTTGTTGTTGTTTTATTTGTCCATTAGCATTCCCATATAAATGGGCTATATAGATTTTTAAAGAGGAAGGACTTTGGAAACACCCAGATTGGAAAGTGGTACTTGGTATTGTGCTTTGTCACTGCTAGACATTACTCCCCAGAAACAAAAGAAAATGCTAAGAGAATATTTTCATGTCTTAACTTCTGTCATTGGCATGCTAGCTCGTGTAACGAGCACACCTGAATACAAAGCACACTCTAGTGTGGGCCCATATTTTACCAGAAAGAAATTATACTCCACTCAAAGCAATGCAGGAGATGCCCAGATTGATTGCAGCTGAGCATTAAAGTTGCATGAATTATTTCAGCCATTATATTTAGAGAGGAGCTAACAGTGTTCCAGCGTGGCAGTTGGGAATGCTGAAATACTACATGGTCCTCTTCTCCTGCAGCAAATTCACATTTTGGGCAGATTTCTAACACTCTGATCTATGGTGTCTGGCTATCAAGGGACACAAGATCAAATCAATCAAACATATATACTGGGAAGATTCAGAATTAATTCAACTAACAACAAAAATAAAAAGCCCTTTAAAAGCAGCATTTTTTCCACCTCTAAAAGCTATGCCTTTACAAGACACAGGTAGGAAGATGACATGACAGCAGTTAACTTGTTAGATAGAGGTCATGATCAAATGCTCCTGTACATAGCACTCCATGACAATCTGCTACAGACAGTGCTCTGCTGGGCCCCTTATACAGCCCCCATGTCCCATCCTGAGCCAGTGCTACACTCATGGGACCCTAAGGCAAAACCCAAGCAAGAGGCTCCTCTCTCCTCCTGCCTATGTGCTGCATAAGTTGCACTGATACCAAACTCACTGAAGCCTGAAGCCTCTGTCTGATGTTTTCTTCCCAGGCAAGCCTTGGTCTGAGTCTTCACAGTTGAATGTTTCTATATAAACTGTATGTACACACTCATTGCAAACAACAGTCACTGCTCTACTCATTGCAGTAATCCAGCAATACAGCTGTAACCCAACACAAGCTGAGGAAGAAACTGCAATTGCAGATGTAAGCAGAGCCTAAGAGCAACAACAGGACATCAAACCATGGGAACCACTTTTGCAAAGCATCACATCCATGCTCCACAACTCTTGGTGCAGGACCAGAAGTTGGGGTTCATTGCCTAGCTACAGTAGCAAGCCATGCTCTGACATGCTCCCTGCTAAACAGGACTTCTGCAGACAGCTGCACTGCCCTCCCTAGCCTTGCCATACATCATCCCCATATGATATACCTGGATTAATAGAATAAACCAGACCAGGTTGGAAAAGACCTTCAAGATCATCAAGTCCAACCTATCGCCCAACACTATCTAATCTACCAAACCATGGCACCAAGCACCCCATCCAGTTTCTTCCTAAACACCTTCAGGGATGGTGAATCCACCACCTCTCTGGGCAGCCCATTTCAGTGGCAAATCACTCTTTCTGTTAAGAATTTCTTCCTCACCTCCAGCCTAAACCTCCCCTGGCACAGCCTGAGACTGTGTCCTCTTGTTCTGGTGCTGGCTGCCTGGGAGAAGAGACCAACCCCCACCTGGCTACAACCTCATTTCAGTAGTTGCAGAGAGCAGTAAGGTCTCCCCTGAGCCTCCTCCTCTCCAGGCTAAGCAACCCCAGCTCCCTCAGCCTCTCCTCACAGGGCTGTGCTCCAAACCCCTCCCCAGCTTCGTTGCCCTTCTCTGAACACATTCCAGCACCTCAACATCTTTCCTAAACTGAGGGGCCCAGAACTGGACACAGGACTCAAGGTGTGGCCTAACCAGTGCTGAGTACAGGGGCAGAATGACCTCCCTGCTCCTGCTGACCACACTATTCCTGATGCAGGCCTGGATGCCATTTGCCTTCTTGGCCACCTGGGCACACTGCTGGCTCATGTTCAGCCTATTATCAACCAGTACCCCCAGGACCCTTTCTGCCTGGCTGCTCTCCAGCCACTCTGACCCCAGCCTGTAGAGCTTTAATACCACTTTTGACTATTGTGGCTAGGACTGAAAAGGCAGAGACAAAGCCTAATGCTTCCCACAAGTCTCTCCATTTTTATCCAGCATTTGTCTAGTAAATTAACTTCCTTTCCTGCTGCATGTATTTTTTCCTGGACAACAATAGTCCTCTAACAACTGCAACCAAACAGCCAGGGCACTGCTAGAACAGAAAAGAAACAAGCAATGAAAGATTATCCCAGCACCACTTTATGGAAGCACAGGGTTTTTGCAGCACAAATACTGAGTTATTTGCTTCCCCTCATAAACTACTTGCAAGCAAAAATATAATTAACAGCAGAGAAAGCAAGTTACTCAGTACAGTGCATAATTGGAACTTGCTCATACCACCAGCAGGGCTCAGAATAATTGCCCCTCTTTCACAGAGCAAGCAGCAAACTGAACTAAAAGCTTCACATCCCGCATTCAGAGTCAGCCTGTCCAAAGCCTATCAGCTGAGTAAGTGGATTGTGGGAATAATGTGCACACTGACGAAAAACAAAGTTTCCTCTTTCCTTTTAGGAAGGAAAAGAACACCTAAAGGCAGTAGAGTAGCAGTAGAAGGCTTTGATGCTAGTAGTGACTATGCAAATAGTTTTGAAATTCCTGTTCAGTAACTACATTGAGATTAAAGGCACCCACAGGTTGGTTGCAGTTACACTTCAATCTGTAAGTAATTAGCACCTAAGTGCTGTTCCAGATGAGACAATTAATTGCCTTTTACCACAAACCAGATGGTTCGACAACATGGACCTCAAAAAAGTGTTCACAGTTTGCCCTTTAACACACAACAGGGGTTCAGTCACCTCTAAAACATAGCTTCTTACCCCAAAACTTCACCACAGTCTTACTTACCACACTGTGGTACTATGGGAGCAGACCCAAAAGAAGAACTGCAAAATCCCACTAGGGCCTACAAGTTCTCCTTCATTTCAGTTTGCAGGAAGGAGACCACACCAGTCCTGAAGACTTCTCAGGACTTCCCACAGGCAAACACACATGCCCTGACAGCATCACAGGGTGAGGAAATTGTTGAGGGATTTCACTCCTTTGCTTCTGCATTTATACCTCAGCATGAGAAGGGAAATCGTGCTAAGGCTTCTTAGAAAAAAAATTAGACCCTGGGCATTTTTGTGACTATCTTGCAAATAATAAAGGCAGACAACAGAAACTGTGTGAGGCTTAAGTCACATCCATGAAGCTGCACCAGTAAGTCTACTGCAGAGAGCGCTACTGGCAGATGGAGCAAAAAAATGGCCCTACCATGAAAATACTTCCATGTTGGTCTTGGCCCAGAAGGAAATGGACAACTGACAAAAGAAGCTTAGGTACCTACTTTTGCAGTCATTTTGGCCAGGAGTTCTTGCAAATCCATGATTCCTTGCACCAGACTTAAGAAATCACTGCAGGTCGGGCACGCTCAATAAAGGAACAGGAAAAAGACATTGGAAGGAAGAGAAGGAGAGACACAATAACCCATAAATAAGCCACAGTACATCAAGATTCGGTTTGTCTGAACATAAAATGCTCTCTTGTGTGCACAGAATTACTGCCTTCTGGAAGCCAGCACATGCAAAACTGACAAGCCTGAAAATAGTCTTTCTAAAACCAAGTGATTTTTATGAAGGAAAACAGCACAAAAGTGTAAAATAGAGGATAAAGAAATTGCTACTTACTGCGATTCAGATTAGGACACTGCGTTATATATCCATTAGGTATGAAGATGACTTTCACATCTTGAATAACACCCTTTGTAAGAGAAGAGAAATCTGGTAATACAGATTGCAAGCATTCACTCTGACCTGAATGTGCTGCTTCACAAGTCACTTCTGAAGTGGGGACCAAAAAAAAACCACCCCAACCAACCAGACCAGCTCACTCTTGTCAGGAGGAAGGCTGTATCTGGACAAAAGAGAACTCCTCCTGTTTTCCTGTCTGCCTGGATATTAATTTTCATAAAGCACAGAAATAATACTGCTTTGTCTTTTTGGAATCCCCAAATATAAGCTGCTTAAGCATCTTAGAAGGGAATGAGAGTGGTACAAAAAGGCAGGGAAATAATACACATCATTCAAGCCCATGACACACTTCTCCAAAAGACAACACAGCAATGCTCTTTAGTGATGTAGCCAAACAAGGCTGGGAAATCAAACCTTCTGAAAAGAGAAGCACATAGTGCAAGAGGTAAGTAAGAGCCTGCACTTCAGTTGTTTGGTTCAGTTTAGCCTTGCTAGCTTTGTATCTCAACAGGCAGCTTGTGTAATCGTGCCATCAGTTTGAATTAAATCCTCTCTCTAACCCTGACAGATGGAAAGATCCCCTGTGCAGGATTGGCAGAAATCAGGACTCCGAGGTCAGAGCCAGCTAGCGCAGGTTGTATGAGGCCAAGAAATCAAACCAGGCAGGACAGGAGAGAGGAAGGACCAAAGGTCCAGTGCCAGCTGCATCCCCTGTTGTCTTTGTCTTGCAAGGATATCCCTGCCAGAAGCAGCAGGCACGAAAGGTCACCCAACATCCCTGCACACCTGGGTCCTGTAGAACCCTAGAACCTTCAAACAGCCTAGAAAAAAAAACTGAAGCTTGTGTCTAGATCTCTGCAGCCCAGTACAAAGCTCTTGCTCCATCTCTGACTGTGTAACATACTGGCTCCACAAGATCCGCTCGTTTGAATAATGCCATGGTCAGTAAGGGAGAGGAGCAAGGGAAAGCAAGGGACTTCTAGTGCCACTCTTTGCACTTTCCCTGGCTGTTAATCAGATGTTGTGACATGGCTCTGTCTGCTCCCAGACACAGAAAAATGTATTTAATTTGAAAGGAAATTTATAATCACAGCAGTTATTATCTAATTAAACCCCTGCTTTGTAAGACTGTGTTCCACTTTTCAACTCAATTGCAGTAGAGCGAATGCTACAGACTTAGGACACCATCCTTCTCTCAAAGGGTTGAGCCTCATCCATAAACACAATATAGTCCTGAGATAGCCCCTGAAGCCTGGCAAGTACAGTAGCATTTAACATTTATGTGTTCACTTTCTCAACGAGCAGAAGGTAATCAGCAAGCATGGCTTCCTGCTTACTGCTTCATGATCAAATATTAAGTGAAAATATTAATAGACATAACCAGATCACACAGTCTTTCTTGCAGTACATACATTTATTAACCTTTTCATCTAGGAGAATAATAAAGCCATCACAATAATGAGAAGCAATACTGTCACTGGAAATGGAACATCCTGAAAGCCATTTTACATCCTTTCTGCCAGCAGCGAGAAATTAGGTGAGGCACAAAAATACATCTCAGTGCTTAAGCCTCTCCAGTGAAAAGCTCAACCAAGAGTAAATGAGATTACAAAGTTCCTCCAGATCATATTGCACAGCTAACAAGACATCATCTAGAGAGATGTGATATTTTCCCTTTTCTATTTTTTTCCCCCAGAAGTGGACAGTGAACATCAAATATGCTTGCTGTGTTGCATCAGAGACCTGCCACTCAACTGTCTTTTGCCTTCTACTGTGAGGTGTCCCTGCCCAAGGTAGGGGGGGTGGGACTAGATGATCCTTGAGGTCCCTTCCAACCCTAACAATTCTATGATTCTATGATTTAAATGCTCCCCTAAGAGAAAACACAGCTATTTTTTTTTCCTCTTAACTCCTGGCTACATGAAAGCATGTTACCATGGAAAAATGTGTGAACTTCAATTCACCAAAATAGATGCCTTGTAAGTCCATAAACCCTCTGAAACAGAATTAATACAATCAAATATAGAAGCAAACCTTCAAAGAGCAGAAATTTTGTTGATGTATCTTTTTAATAGAAAGTCTTCATTATAGGCAAACACTTATTACAGCCATAATTATTGTATCACACATGAACAAGCTTGGACTATTCCTCCTTCAGCATGAAGTCTAAGTTGCCAAGAGCTCTCTAAATCCACAGCCAGAGGGATAATTAGGAATGCACAGATCCCTCGGTAAGTCCAGGGCCCTGGCTCACATCAGAATGGGTTGGAGTTCTTTGGTCACTGGTCCTTGAAAGGACATCAGCATTTGGCCTCGACAGGGAGGTGTCAGTGGTCAAAACCTTCCCAGTTTTTCCTTTCCCAAGCAGACACCACCTTTATGTTATCATTAAAGCATGTGGCTAATTACAGCTGAAGCTTCAGTTCAGCATCGGAGCTCACTAGCTTGAAGAGCCTTCATCTGTGCAGGTAGATTACCAACTACAAGATTAAATCCAGGCCTGCAGCACTAAATATCAAGTCCATCCCATGAGAATGCAATACAAAAGCTCTGCTTATTGCATTTCTCTTCCCTCTCAGAGGACTCCTCCCACATTCTGTGAAAAGGCTCAGATATTCCACAAGCTCCCTGCTTCATTTTCATCTCCTCCATTGAGTTTCACCCCCTTTAAAACCTCCTTCTCCCGCAGAGCTAACGTGTGCCACACAGCAGTGCAAGCTGCACGGGTCAGGGCTGGGGAAAGGCTCCAAACAGCAGCACCAGCAGACGTGCCCCAAACCCCGTGCCTAGGCAAGGCCACGCCAACACCACTAGCCCAGCACTGTGCTCCTCAAGGCAGGGTACACACCCTCATCAGGCACCTCAGCAGCTGCTCTTGGGACCGCATTCACCTCGCCTCAGTCTGTCCAACTCCAGGACTAAAATGACTACAGAGGCTCAAGCATACGTGCAATGCTGTGCAGTAAGAATATCAACATTCTTCTCAAGCACCTCCTGTACAATCCCCAGACACAGCAGCAGGATCAATAGAGCCTGCTACAGCAGATACAAAAATTACCATCTTTCAAGAGGAATCACCTAGTCAGCAGCGTATTAATAAGCTCATTTCTGCAGCAGCTCTTTGGAGGGAGCCTTTGGGGGAAGGGTTCTCTCAATGATGAAATGAATTTTGCAGATAATTCCGATCCTGACAGCAATCAGGCTCCTCTTAGAGTAAGGATTGTCTGGATGACTGGTATCACTCGCTTCCTCCTTTCAGTTGCATTTACTTTGGTTTCCTAATCTGATTGTAATGGTATTCTCTAGCCCTAAAAGAAATGCTGGCTTTAGGGCCACACAAAGAAACCTGAAGGGTTTCTTTTTGAAGGAAGCAATTGCTGAGATACCCTTCAAAGCAAATAGACAAAGCTATCTTAAGTCTGTTCCACATTTCCTCCCACCACTGCTGTGCTAAAATCATTCTGTCTTGTCTGAAATCCAAATGTTTGGTCTTAGCAGGCAAGATACAAGTAGGAAGAGATCCTAGTTGTAAGAGGTGAGACTTTCAATCCCCTTGATTATGCCATGGAGCACTTCATTTCCCAGGAAGGCCACAGACACAGCAGGGCTGTTTGTGGAATAATGGCTGTGAGAAAGGACGGGGAACAAAAGCATAAATAAGAAAAATGGCAACTGGCCCCAGTGACTTATGAATATCACATCCTCCCCTTCCTCTTCTGACACACACTGAAGATCTAAAATACACATGAGGATATGGCTGAGAATGTGCTTTAATGCTGTACATTTAGGGAGAGACACAACGATTCATTCACTACATTTAAAGTAAGAACATTCCTGGGAGGACAAAGATGATACCCCAAACAATATCCAGTGCTTTCTTGTCACACACACATTATCGTGGCTCCAACACGCATACAAAAATGCTAAGTCTTTTTTAATGCTCTTATTTCCCTGCAGATCTCTGTTTACATTAAGGAAAATAGATTTTGAGGGGGTTCAATATATGCTAAAACAGTGAAACAAATTGCTCTGAAAAAAAAAAACCCCAAAACACGAGAAAAGGAGGTCCTGCTGAGCCTGTAAATATATGGACAGAGATGTGCACTCTTTCCAAACTGGCAAAATACCAAGTCTGGGCAATGAGTAACGTCAAAAATGTAAGATTTTGGAAACTCTCAAGCCAGATGAAAAAAATACAACCAATTATGTTTCTGCCCTGGAGAAAGTTCGTAAAATATTCAAGCACGCATAAAGCAAAGTAAGGCATTTGTCGGCTTTCATTATGATCAATAAAAACTGTCAGCCTCATTAGCATATCATTAGCTACCCTGCTGTTTCCAAAGTGTTAATGCAGAGAAATATTAATTTACAGTCCTATAATATCCCAGAGTTCCGAGGCTCTGCCTGCCTGCATAAAAGACGTCTCCAAGATGGGCGACTGGGATAGAACTTCTTTTTCTCCTCCGTAGCTATAAACATATGTTTACCATCTGTGGAATTATGGGAAGCAGCTGAGGTAAAAACCCAGCAGCTGTAGAATGAAACGATGCTATCAATTTCACTTCACAGTGACAGCTCAGCTGCGGCAGGATGAAACCCACTCCAGGTTCAGAGCAACTCTCGGACCATCGCTTCAGCGGCAAGTTGGCTTTTACCTGTGTTTCACAATTAACATTGGTGGTTGCTGTGCTTAAATCACTTTTGCATCCAATAAATCATCCTAGCTTGTTGAAATCTGGCCACTTTGAGGAGAGGTCCTCAGGAAAAAGAAAAAAACAGCAACTTGTAAAATTGAAGCTCTCAGTTCATAAGGCAAAAGGGAAACGGAGTGGGTGGCAAATCACCTTGGAGACAAATCCATGCCAGTATCGAGGGCAGGCAGATTGGCCTAGCACTGCACTACTAACACTGGCACTGCAGCTTACTATCCAAAATTTGAGGAAATATCAGAAAACTTTCCTGTAGCCTGCTTACAAAGTAAAAGAATTCATTTTTAGGTGGAGGGGGCAGTTTGTTGGCTGGTCGGTTCAGAAATTCAGCCTCAACCAGAAACTCATACGGCCTCAGCAGGGGCCAAAAAACAGCTGAAAGGAAACATACTAGAGAGGGCTTTTCATGGTGTAGGTAATTTCTTGGGCCTTGGCAATTTTGGTAATATATTGCCAATAATTGAATTTGGAATATATTGTTATTAATTGAATTCTCTTTCCTCTGAAAAGTCCTCAGTCCCACGCTGTCCTAATCCATGATGTCATCTTGGGGAGCCTCATGAAAGACAGGTTTCCCAGCTAGAAGGCAGGAGCAGCCAGAGTCCTTCCAGCTAGCCAGCCTTTCAGTCCAGGCAGTTTGGAAGCAATGGAAGCTCCAAAGGTCAAAGAAGGTCATTAACAAAACTCAGTGACCCATCATTCACTTTCTGTGGAGAAACTCAGTGACACACTTAGCTGATGAAAACAGAAAGGAAGGAAGGTACTCCAGGAACACAAATATCCACTGGCTTGCAGTAAGGCAAATGCACTGCATACAACAGCCAGTAGTTGCCAAAGCTGGAAGGATCACAAGCCAGAAGACCTCTGCTCTGGAAGTCAGTGCTGACAGAGGCAAACAAGAAGAGTCACCCAAAGCAAACAGCAGAAGGCTAAGGGCATTCTACATATGAAATCAAAGTGGAAATGGCTCCCCAGAGTGAGCAAGACCATCACTATCTGGCCAGGAGACCACAGCAAAGCTGTTGCTTTGAGAAGGTTTGGGGATGAAAGCCAGGAACAGACTCCAGCACTGTCTTGCAGAGTCTCATTCTCTCCCCAGCAGTGGCAAGGCAGAGCACAGCAGGTAGGTGAAATGTACAGCAAGGCAATCAGACAAAACTCCCAAAGACTGCACTGCAGTCAGTGACCAGGATACTCTACCTTGCAGGAAGAAACCCTTTTCTCTAAGCATGGGACCTGCCTTGAAAACTAAGTCCACAGTTCCTAATGAAATTCACAGATCAGGTACCAGCAGTGTAAAGCAACTAATGAGAACTATCTTCTTGACTGCTTATTAATTTCCTCCTTTGTGTGGCATTTCAGATCTGCTTACCTTAAAGAAACCATGTTTCCTGTTCCTCTGTCCAAGCCATAAATTGCTTTCAGGTGTCAAATTAGTTTCTGGGGGATCGATGATGCGTTCATAAATCCTGCAAAGGGAATACATTGCCGTTACTGGATTCCTCCTTTTCCTCTGAAGAGTTCCTAGTCAAAAAATCGGTGAATGATAACAGATGAAAAGTAGAAACACAAACAGGGACAGATTTTCAAATTTTCAGTAAATACAAATTGTATCCTCAATAGTTAAAAGGTCTACTTACAAAACATATTAAAGTCACTAGTATTTGAAGACTGCACATGACTGAAACTCCTCTTGTGCAACTGTGCAGCCCCAGGCTAACAAAACCCAATGTCAGAACTCACCGGAGTAAGGAAGACAATAAAATGAGACCAATCCTAGCCTAGGGGTGGTCCTTCAAACTCAACTACCCACTCTGGAGAACAAGTGAAGTCACACTCAAGATCCAACCACAAGGATAGCACCCCGTGGAAGACACCCACGCAGGAGCAGTTCATGAGGAACTGTAACCCGTGGGGAAGGACTCACATCGGAGCTCCTGGAGGACTCTCTCCCATGGGAGAAGCCCCACACCAGAGCAGGACAAGGGTGTATAGAGAAAGGAGTGGCAGAGACCCCAGCCCCTATTCCCTGTTCCCCTAAACTGCTCAGGGAAAGACATAGCGAAATTGGGAGTGAAGTAGAGCCTGGGAAGAAGGGAAGGATGAGGGGAAGCTGTTTTAAGATTCAGGTTTATTTCTCATTATCCTGTTCTAATTTGATTGGTAATAAATTCATTTCCCTGAGTCAGGTCTATTTTGCCTGTGAAGGTAACTGGTAAGTGATCTCTCTGTCCTTATCCTGACCCACGAGCCTTTCATTCTACTTTCCCCAGTCCAGTTGAGGAGGAAGGGTGATACAGCAGCTTTGGTGGGCACCAGGCATCCAGCCAAGGTCAAACTCACTCTGCCATGTTATTGGAAAATTCACACTTTTGCAGAGACCTAGAATAACTTCCCAGCATTAAAGGGCATCAAGAAACCTCTGCAAGGTTGGTTTGAGGCTTGGGGGTGTTTTTTTGGTGCAAGTCCAAAGTGTCAGATGTCACTTTTGCCTATCCAGAAAAGGAGGAAATCCTTTGTCAAAACTAAATCAAAGCCTGGTAAGAAAAAAAATGAGGTAAACTTACTATTTCCTTAAGGAGAATAGAATAGAATTAACCAGGCTGGAAGAGACCTTCAAGATCATCAAGTCCAACCTATCATCCAACAGCATCTAATCAACTAAACCATGGCACCAAGTGCCCCATCCAGTCTCCTCTTAAACACCTCCAGTGATGGTGACTCCACCACCTCCCTGGGCAGCCCATTCCAATGGCCAAACAACCAACAAAAAAAGCTTACACCTAAGGACAAAACACTTACATGAAAATTCCAACTGAAGAATGTGAGTACATAATTCAGAAGATTTCTTCTAACACTCCTGATGATACATTCAAAGGTCTATGAAACTTTTGCTAAACTTTAGCTTTTCCACCAGCTAAACACTTCTTACTATCTATAAAACTACCATGCTGAGTGTACTGGTTAAAACAGCAAAACAAGATGATATTCCTCAGAAACACATTTAGAGGCTACAGGAATTTTGCATGCACCATCTCTATCAGTATTTAAGAGTGTAAACAGACCCCTTCTGCCATTACAATAATACAATACAATACAATACACCAGGTTGGAAGAGACCTTCAAGATCATCGCGTCCAACCTATCAACCAATCCAACCCACCTAAATACAATACAACAATACAATACAATACAACCCACCTAAACAACTAAAAAAACTAAACCGTGGCACCAAGCACCCCATCAAGCCTCTTCTTGAACACCTCCAATGAAGGTGACTCCACCACCTCCACGGGCAGCCCATTCCAATGGGCAATCACTCTCTCTGTATAGAACTTCTTCCTAACATCCAGTCTAAACCTCCCCTGGTGCAGCCTGAGACTGTGTCCTCTTGTTCTGGTACTGGCTGCCTGGGAGAAGAGACCAACCTCTGCCTGGCTACAACCTCCCTTCAGGTAGTTGTAGAGAGCAATAAGGTCACCCCTGAGTCTCCTCCTCTCCAGGCTAAGCAACCCCAGCTCCCTCAGCCTCTCCGGATAGGGCTTGTCTTCCAAACCCCTCCCCAGCTTTGTTGCCCTTCTCTGGACACCTTCCAGTAAGACAACATCTTTCCTAAACTGAGGGGCCCAGAACTGACACAGGACTCAAGGTGCGGCCTAACCAGTGCAGTGTACAGGGGCAGAATGACCTCCCTGCTCCTGCTGGCCACACTGTTTCTGATGCAGGCTAGGATGCCATTGGCCTTCTTGGCTGCCTGGGCACACTGCAGGCTCATGTTCAGCCTACAATCAACCAGCACCCCCAGGTCCCTCTCTGCCTGGCCGCTCTCCAGCCACTCTGACCCCAGCCTGTAGCAGATGCAAAACTGAAGACCTGCTCAAATGCAAAACTGCGGCAAATTAAGACCCCACCTGAAGTACTGTGTCCAGTTCTGGAGCCTCTATTACAGGAAGGATCTGGAGGTGCTGAAACATGTCCAGAGAAGGACCACGAGGATGAGCAGAGGACTAGAGCTCCTCTCCTATGAGAACAGACTGAGGCAGTTGGGGCTGTTCAGTCCGGAGAAGAGAAGGCTCCGAGGTGACCTTATTGTGGCCTTCCAGTATCTGAAGAGGGCTACAAGAAAGCTGGGGAGGGACTTTTTTACGGTGTCAGGGAGTGATAGGACTAGGGGGAATGGAGCAAAACTAGAAGTGGGTAGATCCAGATAGGATGTTAGGAAGAAGTTCTTCCCCATGAGGGTGGTGAGACACTGGCACAGGTTGCCCAGGGAGGTGGTGGAAGCCTCATTCCTGGAGGTTTTGAAGGCCAGGCTGGATGTGGCTGTGAGCAACCTGCTGTAGTGTGAGGTATCCCTGCCCATGGCAGGGAGGTTGGAACTAGATGATCCTTGATGTCCCTTCCAACCCTAACAATTCTTGCAATTCTAAGAAGGAATAAAGAATTGACATTCTCCTGGAGAAAGCAAATCACTGAGCTGCACTGTCACATTAGGAATTTCTCTTAGGATATATAACCCATCTTTATTCAGGTTAATAATGTCCTCACCAGAAAATGGTTTATCTTGTAAAAAGACTAGTCAGTTTTCCATAAAGAACTCCATTTCTGCTAACAGATAAAATCCCCATGCAGATCAGGTTCAACAACGCTATTTATTGCAGGATATTTGATTTTTATTCACCTGGCCTAGTTAAAGTTTATAAAGGAACTCTACACTATCTGTCTGCAATTACATATTAAAGAAGGAATAAGAAAAATCTGACATTACCACATGACATTTCAACAGCAGCAAGGAAGGAAGACAAATCAGAGACAGGCTAACGTGGTTTACCTCATTTTTTTTCTGACAACAAAGGCTTTCAATCTACATGCAAAAGGCTGTAGCAACCTTACTTCCAGATGCTCCTCAGCAAGTGCCATTCTACAAGACTTGCTCAAGATTCTCCACATTCCCCTCCTCTAATTACGTTTCTGAAGCAGGTATTTACCTTAAATTAAGGGATTAATTAAAGGTCAGTTTGTACCTTATTTCATATACATCTAAGAGGCTGGGGGTTGTTCTGTGTAGATCTGCCCACAGAGTGCCAGGCTTAGGGTTCAAGAGAAGCATTCCTATCCTTCCCTTGCAGCACTCCTAGAGCAGGTATGTGAGATTTCACAGGTACTGAAGATGCCCTGTGCATACAAAATTAAGGTGAGGCTGGTGCAAGCAAGTGGCAACAAGGCTTCACCCACTTGCAAATGTATCAAATCCTGCTGATTATTCAGGTGATTTTTCAGGAGTTTTCTACACTTAGAGAACTCATAAAGCACAAACATTTTGTAACACATCTTGAAGTGTAATGAGAGAAGTTACTACTCAGAGGTGAAACTCTCTTACAACTATTGCTTATGAAGTGGGGGGAAACCCTCAGTCTGCTCCCCTTCTTACATTGATTTTCTTTTGGAAGAAGAGAGAGGTGTTGCAGGTTGAAAAAACTACTGTTGCTCAATAGCTACAAAAAGATGCTTCTGGGTTTCTTTTACAGCTACATTAAGCTTCCACATCATTCTCTTTCCCTTGCTTGATGTTCTGGGCTGAGGTATGTCATCTACTATGGCTTTATCCATGCTTGACCAATACTTTGCGTTTGGCATAGGAATAGCTAAATTGCACCTACTACACTTCCAGCTTATGCAATGCTGGTCTAGAGCTCCTTGGAGATCTGTTTCCCATCCATTTGGCTTTGATACCCATGCAGAGAAATGTGCAATACACTTCACACGAACAAGAATACTTAGAAAGAGGACTCCAGGGAACTATGGTGTCTAAAAATACTGCAGTCTGAACAGCCCCTCCAGTATGAGGAGGGCCAGGGCTCCAGGTTAATGGAAGCTCTGCTTCATACTTAAGACATTCAGATTTATGATTACTGTGTTCACTTTCCAAGAGAAAGCTTGATTTGCTCCTACTTTGTGCTGACATATTTCAAGGAAGCTAGACCACAAACCTGGAGTAATGTAGCCACAAAACAATCCTCCTTTCTTGAGATGGCCATGTGTCGCAGTAGGGCGCAGGGCGGCACCCACAGCAACGGGGATGGACTTCAAGCAGGGGGGTAGGGAGCGCCCAGGTCAAGAGCTCCTGCCTGCAGCAGCAAGCCCATCAGACTGACGACTGCCTTCATGGCAGCTCACATTCGTTGCTCTCCCCTTGGAGTGGCTGCAGGGGAGTGGTTAATCGACCTCCTTCTCTTACTGGCTGGCGATACTTATTAGGGTAGCACAGCTGACCCTTATCTCATCTATTGGAGTTACTTGTTAAGCCATCAACAGGTGGCTCCCATTTCATCTCTCTCCCTGCAGTTTCTCATCTCCAATCATTCAGTCCAGGGGACACAGTCCCCCACAGCCATGCTCAGAATACCTTCACTAAGCACTAATCCATTTAGCTAAACACAGTAAGAAAAACATCTGCTAATTGCCCATTGACAAAGACCCCCCCCTATATCTTTGTGGTTTGTGTCTATTTCTCTGCTCCATCTGCACACTTGGATTTCTTTTCTTATGCAATCCTCAGAAACACCTTTTTCAAGGACACATTCCAAACAGCCATCTGTGACATAATGACTCCAAAAAAAAAAAAACCCCAGAAAAATCTATAAAGTAATCAGTAGGTTCCTGAAAGGAAGCACATCTAAAGTATTCCCATGCACACACACTTTTCTCTGCATAGAGGAAGAACCTCTCTAGAAATCAGCTTCTGTTTTGACAGGACAGATCCCTTCCACATATTCAATCAAAAATTATTTTTCTTAACTATATAATTAACTGGGAAAATAGGGAAATCTTCTCATTTTACATGTGTGCAAACTGAATCACAGCAAGACTGATTAACCAAGATCAGCCAGGGAGGGTCACTGCCCAAAATCCAAGCCATTAGACTGGACACCACCAGGCTTACCTGCCTCATTCACTGATCCCCATTCCCTCTGGGAACCCAAAACAACCACCATTGCATGGAATTGTGTCTTGCAGCGAATAAGAGATCTTACAAGCAAGTTTTAGTCTTGAAAAGTATTTCCTCTTCTGTGGAGATATAGCTCTACTTGCTACATACAATATCTGCCATGCCAGAAGCAGTTTGAAAACAGCTGAAATATTGAGCAGAACACAAAAATAAACTTTGTGTCTGATCACATTAGCGTACATCAGCCAGCGTGGACTGATCAGGAGATGCAACTGCCTACAGTCCTCAACAACAAAACACACTACAACTCCAGCAGTTGCTAGAAAGCAGCACAGCACATCATGGTATCTTCAGACTCTTTCAGGTCTACAATACAAGCAAGTTACTAAAAAATCATAACAATACCTTCTCAAATTTGCAGGCCAGATATGAACCAAACAGATTGATTTTATTGAGGGGTTTCATTGGAGGGGTTTGGAGCACAGCCCTATGAGGAGAGGCTGAGGGAGCTGGGGTTGCTTAGCCTAGAGAAGAGGACGCTCAGAGGAGACCTTATTGCTGTCTACAACTACCTGAAGGGAGGTTGTAGCCAGCTGGGGGTTGGTCTCTTCTAGGCAAGCACCAGAACAAGAGGACACAGTCTCAAGCTGTGCCAGGGGAGGTTTAGGCTGGATGTTAGGAAGAAGTTCTTCACAGAAAGAGAGATTGGCCATTGGAATGGGCTGCCCAGGGAGGTGGTGGAGTCACCATCACTGGAGGTGTTTAGGAAGAGACTGGGTGGGGTGCTTGGTGCCATGGTTTAGTTGATTGAACAGCATTGGGTGATAGGTTGGACTCGATGATCTCAAAGGTCTTTTCCAACCTGGTTAATTCTATTCCATTCTATTAGTGGTACAATTAAGAAACAAAATAGCTGCAGTTTAAATACTCTTGTGGCTGAGGAACCTCATTTCTCAGTCCTTGGCCTCTATCAATCCAAGCACTTGCTGCCACACTGACTCTCTGACATCTATACATTTCCATGTAGCGACAAGGTGTTGAATTCATCGCACCCAATTTGATGCCTCAAAAGTTTACATCTACAGTGGAGCTAGTCCTCTAGAGTCATTTATTTAATGAAGAGACATAAGTGTTTCTAGGATGTGATTCATCTTACATTAAATGAATCACTCTCAGAAGGCACCTCCAATAATCACACAGGAACCCTTGCTGACACCAGGGTGAATCATCAAAACAGATTTTTGCAATTCAAAACCTGATCCTCAAAACTGACAGTCTCTTGCAACCATTTGTTACCCTGTATACATCCATCTGGATCCTCAGATGCTTTAAATAAACTGAAGGGTCTAGAGAAGTCACACAAAATACTGCACTGCTCATGGCAGTATCTTTGAAATAGCACACTCAACTATGGCAACAGAAAGTCAGAGAAAGGCAGGTTTTGCACCAGCCTTTTCCTCAGTCTCATTTTACACAATGAATCACAGAAACATTCAGGTTGGAAAAGACCTTCAGGATCACCATGTCCAACCATTAACCCGACTCTACAAGGTTCACCCCCTAAACCACATTCCCAAGCACCACATCCAAATGACCTTTAAACACTTCCAGGATTGGCAACTCCACCACCTCCCTGGGCAGCACATTCCAATGCCTGACCACTCTTTCCCTGAAAAAATGTTTCCTAATGTCCAGGCTAAACCTAACCAGCTGCAGCTTGAGGCCATTCCCTCTTGTTCTATCACTAATTACCTCTGAGAGGAGACCAGCACCAGCACCAGCCCCTCCACAATATCCTTTCAGGTAGTTGTAGGCAGCAATGAGGTCTCCCCTCAGCCTCCTCTTTTTCAAACTAACCAGCCCCAGCTCTTTCAGACACTCTTCAAAAGATTTATCCTCCAGGCCCTTCACCCAATTTCCAGAGGTGTTGACTACCTTGACTGTTACTGTCACCTCCAGCTGAGGCTGCAAAAACATGGTGTATCTGAAATGGTAAATGCCGGATCTCCTTGCACAGACCATGATATGACAACAGCCAGCTGCTCCCAAAAGTCTGTCCAACATGTTTTCTGATTCCCAAGTGCACAGAGAAACTGCTGGTCCTATCAGTCTCTAGCTTTAAGATACAACATTGGCATTTGTCTTTAAGTCTATTCTTCTGATGGGATTAAGAACTGATTTAAAAACTAAATACTAGGATAGGATCTGGAGATGCTGGAAAGTGTCCAGAGAAGGGCCACGAGGATGAGCAGAGGGCTGGAGCACCTCTCCTATGAGAACAGACTGAGGGAGTTAGGGTTATTCAGTCTGGAGAAGAGAAGGCTCCAAGGAGACCTTATTGTGGCCTTCCAGTATCTGAAGGGAACTACAAGAAAGCTGGGTAGGGAGTTTTTTAGGGCGTCAGGGACTGACAGGACAAGGGGGAATGGAACAAAAATAGAAATGGGTAGATTCAGGTTGGATGTTAAGAAGAAGTTCTTCCCCATGAGGGTGGTGAGACACTGGAACAGGTCTAGGGTAGAAGCTCCATCCCTGGAGGTTTTTAAGGCCAGGCTGGATGTGACTCTGAGCAGCCTGCTCTAGAGTGAGTGTCCCTGCCCATGGCAGGGGGGTGTGAACTAGGTGATCCTTGAGGTCCCTTCCAATCCTAACAATTCTATGATATCTTTACAGATTTCTCTTTTAATCCATTTTCTATATGCTTCCCAATGAAAATATGTCAATAAGAATATGATTGGATTTTCTTGACAGTGTTTACAGATAAGATGCATTCTCTGACATGAATTCACTTCTGGAGCAACTTTAGCTGAATTATTCATTCCATTTCCACTGTAAAATAATCTTCCTGAGGCAAATTTGGCTATTTGTGTGTGTGTGTGTGCTATCTTCTCTGTTGTAGTAAAGGAGTTCACAATCACTTAACAGAGGAAAGCAATTTAGATTGAAATCTCAGGGTTTGAGGGAAGCCTTTTGTTATTCAATTTTGAATATACAACAGCAACTGTCAACTATTTAATCAAAGTCACTGTTTAGCTCTGGGAGACAAAGTTAGGAGTGTCCAGTAACAGTATGTGTTAAGTGAAGGACTCAAGAGTGTGCTCAGGTTTTAAACTCTCTGCCATCTATTTCACTGACTTTCCTGTATAATCACAGAGATAAAGTTAATGTAGTCTACTTCTGAGCTTAACTATTCCAAGTACAAAGGCAAATTTGAAAATAAAAATGTATCTAAATAAAACTCTATAAGCAACCTCCTTTTCCTCTTCATTCAAGAGAAAGGCAAATCAGCTCTGAAAATTACAATACAATACAATAAATCCAGGTTGGAAAAGACCTTCAAGATCATCATGTCCAACCTATCAATCAATCCAACCCACCTAAACAACTAGATCATGGCACCCAGTACCCCATCAAGTCTCCTCCTGAATACCTCCAATGATGGTGACTCCACCACCTCCCTGGGCAGACCATTCCAATGGGCAATCACTCTCTCTGTATAGAACTTCCTCCTAACATCCAGTCTAAACCTCCGCTGGCACAGCCTGAGACTGTGTCCTCTTGTTCTGGTGCTGCCTGCCTGGGAAAAGAGACCAACCTCTGCCTGGCTACAACCTCCCTTCAGGTAGTTGTAGAGAGCAATAAGGTCACCCCTGAGTCTCCTCCTCTCCAGGCTAAGCAACCCCAGCTCCCTCAACCTCTCCTCATAGGGCTTGTGTTCCAAACCCCTCACCAACTTTGTTGCCCTTCTCTGGACATGCTCCAGCAAGTCAAATTCCTTCCTAAACTGAGGGGCCCAGAACTGGACACAGGACTCCAGGTGTGGCCTAACCAGTGCAGTGTACAGGGGCAGAATGACCTCCCTGCTCCTGCTGGCCACACTGTGCCTGATGCAGGCCAGGATGCCATTGGCCCTCTTGGCTGCCTGGGCACACTGCAGGCTCATGTTCAGCCTCCCATCAACCAGTACCCCCAGGTCCCTCTCTGCCTGGCTGCTCTCCAGCCACTCTGACCCCAGCCTGTAGCACTGCATGGGGTTGCTGTGGCCAATGTACAGAACCCGGCACTTGGATGTGTTCAATCTCCTGCCCTTGGACTCTGCCCATCTGTCCAGCCTGTCCAGGTCCCTCTGCAAAGCCTCTCTGCCCTCCAGCAGATCAACTCCTGCCCCCAGCTTGGAGTCGTCCGCAAATTTACTGCTGATGGACTCAATGCCCTCATCCAGATCATCAATAAAGATGTTGAAGAGCATAGGGCCCAGCACTGATCCCTGGGACACACCACTGGTGCCTGGCTGCCAGCTGGCTGTGGCACCATTCACCACCACTCTCTGGGCTCAGCCCTCCAGCCAGTTCCTAACCCAGCTCAGAGTGCTGCTGCCCAAGCCATGGGCTGCCAGCTTGGCCAGGAGTTTGCTATCGGGGACGGTCAAAGGCCTTGCTGAGGTCCAGGTAGACCACATCCACAGGCCTCCCCACATCAACCAGGCGGGTCACCTGATCATAGAAGTAGATCAGATTACCTAACAAACAGGAGGAAAACAAATGCAAGGAAAGATAGTTGGAAGAGTACATGCCACTGTCAAGATCAGGGCTTTAATTCTCCGCACACAAATTGAATATGGGTAAATTCACAGAGACATTATCTGTGTGGGGCTTTCTTTACAAAACACATTAGACTTTTCACATAGAACCACAGAATGTTAAGAGGCTGGAAGGGACCTTGAAAGCACATCCAGTCCAACCTCCCTGCCACAGCAGGGTCACCCAGACCAGATCACACAGGAATGGATCCAGACAGGTCTTGAACATCTCCTGAGAGGGAGACTCCACAACCCCTTGGGCAGTTTGCTCCAGTGTTCTGTTACCCTCACAGTGAAAAAATTCTCTCTCATGTTTCCATGGAACTTCCTATGCCTCAACTTCCACCCTTTACCCCTTGTCTTGTCCTTGGGCATCACTGAGCAGAGCCTGGCTCCATCCTCTTGGCACTCACCCTTTACATCTTTATAAACATTAATGAGGTCACCACTCAGACTCCTCCTCTCCAAGTTACATAGCCCCCCAGCTCCCTCAGACTCTCCTCATGAGGAAGGTGTTCCACTCCTATAAACTTATCAATGAATTTTAGCAGCATCCCTCAGGCATTAAACAAAAATCATTCATTGTTATTGATTGAAAGTAGTTGACTGGACTCTCTAAATGATGTGACATTGGCCACATGAAGGGCAAAAATCTGTCTTTCTCAAAGCACTACACCTGTACAGTATCTTCTATCTGGAGATCCTTAGTTAAACTCAAACTCCTTTACCAACAAGGTCAATATTATTAACTTTACATGGCAAGTGACAAAACAGATACCATTGGTTCCTGATGATAACTATCTTCAGAATGTCGAAGCCCTAGGCTAGCAGCCTGTCTACAAGGCTGCAGTGTTTACCCATCTCCATATAACAAACTGAACACCAGAAAAATCAATCTAGAAAATACTTTGAGTCAGACTCTCACTGCAGAAACAGGAATTTGGCCATTTCCTTTGGATTTTCAAGAACTGTGGTAAAAAACATTATGACAAACTGTGAAGCCAACTGTATCTTATGCATGATGTACCCAGAGAAATTTGCACTTCACATGCACTACCCATAGTCTCGTTTGTCATTTTTTTCCCACAAAACCAGATTTTTCAGTTTGATACCCAAATGGTTTTGGCTAAGACAGAGTTAATTTGCATCAAAGCAGCTCATACGCTGCAGTGCTCTGGATTTCCTATCAGAACAGTGTTGATAGCACACTGATGTTTTAGCTAATGCTCAGCAGTGCTTGCACAGTGTCCAGGCCTTCTCTGCTCCTCACACTGCCACAGCAGTGAGCAGGCTGCTGGAACGTGTCCAGAGAAGGGCAACAAAGCTGGGGAAGGGTTTGGAGCACAGCCCTGTGAGGAGAGGCTGAGGGAGCTGGGGTTGCTTAGCCTGCAGAAGAGGAGGCTCAGGGGTGACCTTATTGCCATCTACAACTGCCTTAAGGGAGGTTGTAGCCAGCTGGGGGTTGGTCTCTTCTCCCAGGCAGCCAGCACCAGAACAAGAGGACACAGTCTCAAGCTGCACCAGGGGAGGTTTAGGCTGGATGTTAGGAAGAAGTTTTTCATAGAAAGAGTTATTGGCCATTGGAATGTGCTGCCCAGGGAGGTGGTGGAGTCGCCATCACTGGAGGTGTTTAGGAGGAGACTTGATAGGGTGCTTGGTTGCATGGTTTAGTTGATAAGATGGTGTTGGGTGATAGGTTGGACTCAATGATCTCAAGGTCTCTTCCAACCTGGTTAATTCTATTCTATTCTAATTCACATGAAGTTGGGAGGGGACAGAGTCAGGACAGCAGATCCCAAATGGCCAAAGTGATATCCCATGGCATGGCATATCATGCTCAGCAATACAATCTAGAGAAAATGAGAGGATATTTGGAGTTAATACATTTGCCTTTCAGGCAGCCATTATTTGAGATAAAGCCCTCATTTTCCTGGCAACAGCAAAACACCAGCCAGCTGATGTGAGGTAGTGAATTAACTCCTTTTTTACCTTTGCTTGTGTGCACAGCTTTTGCTTTATCTACTAAACCATCTTCATCTCAACTCACTCCTTTCCTCTTCTTTCAGCCATTCAGGTCCCCTCCCCATCCCACTGTAGAAGCAGCATCTGTGAGGTGCTTAGTTGCCTACCAGCATTAAACCACAACAGCAACCTTTTGTTTTTAATAGTGTTCCTGAAAGTCCTTTTTGGCCTGCTAGATCAGAAGTAAACACCATGCAGGTCACAGTCCTGGCACTGCCCATAAAACTTGCAGACAGGCAGCAGTAGCACAAGAGGAAGATACTTGTCACAGTTCCTGGTGAAGTCACTGCAGTTTGGCTGCAGCAGTGCCTAAGGTGGTATCTGGGTCAAAAGAATGCCTCCTCTTAAGTGCTGAAGGAGATGTCAGCTCCATACACAGACTTCTATTCTAAAAATCTACATCCACAACTCTTACAATTTCCTGTGAATGTGGGAATTTATCTTTAAACATCTCAATATCGAGTTGAGAACCACATAGCTCAAATACCACAGAAGTGTCCAACTCACCAAAGTCACTTGGGCATCTTTTTTTACCACTTGTGAACTGTCAATGTCCAAAGACCTGAGCATAAAACATGCAGCAGCAGGTCTGTCCATGATGCACACAAGTATCCACTACAGACAAGGAGTCAAATCCACTTAGACATGAAGCCAATGATAAAAATCTCAGGGTCGCTAAAAGACATCCTTTAGAATAGAATAAACCAGGTTGGAAGAGACCTTCCAGGTCATCGCATCCAACCTATCACCCAACACCATCTGATCAACTAACCCATGGCACCAAGCACCCTACCAAGTCTCCTCCTAATCACCTCCAATGATGGCGACTCCACCACCTCCCCAGGCAGTACATTCCCATGGCCACTCTCTGTTTCTGGGAAGAATTTCTTCCTAACATCCAGCCTAAACCTCCCCTGGTGCAGCTTGAGACTGTGTCCTCTTGCTCTGGTGCTGGTTGCCTGGGAGAAGAGACCAACCCCCAGCTGGCTACAACCTCCATTCGGGTAATTGTAGAGAACAAGAAAGGTCTCCCCTGAGCCTCCTCTTCTCCAGGCTAAACAACCCCAGCTCCCTCAGCCTCTCCTCATAGGGCTGTGCTCCAAACCCCTCCCCAACTTTGTTGCCCTTCTCTGGACACATTCCAGCAACTCAACATCCTTCCTAAACTGAGGAGCCCAGAACTGGACACAGGACTCAAGGTGTGGCCTAACCAGTGCAGTGTACAGGGGCAGAATGACCTCCCTGCTCCTGCTGGCCACACTGTTGCTGATGCAGGCCAGGATGCCATTGGCCTTCTTGGCCCCCTGGGCACACTGCAGGCTCATGTTCAGCCTACCATCCACCAGTAACCCCAGGTTCCTCTGTGCTTGGCGGCTCTCCAGCCACTCTGACCCCAGCCTGTAGCACTGCATGGGGTTGTTGTGGCCAATGTGCAGAACCCGGCACTTGGATAACCTATGAAACTCTGAATCAGGTTCTAAATCAGAACACTGAATAAAGCTTCCTTCCTTAAAAGAAAGCTAAAAGCATAGCACATTCATCTGTTACTAACCGTCATACCAAAAGCCCATCTCAGATGAATCAAATGTTCAGAGTACATCCCAGATGCCAAAGATCAGTAAACAAAGATCCCAGAAATAAGAGGAAGAAATTCACTCAATAGGTTCTTCCAAGTTCTAAAAGAAGGGCATTGGACCAGATGAGCTCTAAAAGTCCTTCCCCACTAAAACCAGTCTGCAACTCTCTGACTGGGCAGAGTTAGATTCTGTAGATAAATCCATTGGTCACTTGGGAAAACAAACAGAGCAACCTAGTCTAGTGGGAGGTGTCTCTGCCCATGGCAGGGGGGTTGGAACTAGATGATCTTTAAGGTCAATTCCAACTCAACCCATTCTATAAATCTAATCCAAAAAAAGCTCTTCCCACACAAATTCAACATGAAGAAGCCCCTTAGAGTGAGATGGATATGAAATTAAGAAAGCTGTGTTAAAAGATCTCTGAAACAGGTAGCAAACACATAAGCTTATCTTACATCAGGAAACAAGAGGGTAAAAATGTGCATCATAGTACTCACAGCACAAAGCAGCCCTGGGTGCTTCAGCTCTTGCTGCAGAATTAACACCAAAACAAAATTCTACCCAAAGAAAGAGGTAAAACTGTTGCTGTGTGTCACAGGATGGCTCTTGAGCGAGAAGCGGCAGCGCTGAAGCTTTCCTTCTATTGCATCTCCCTGCATTATACCAGGACACGCCAACCCCTGGCCCAAGATCTGTAGCACACAGGTCTTTGCAACTGGCAATTACAGGAGAGCCTGAAGCACAGTAAGCTTACAGCTTAGATGCAGCCCTTCTACACAAAATACATGCAGCCTTCCTCTTGTCTGTCTCATCCTACTCTCAGCCCAGAATCACTTTACCTAGAGCAGTAAAACAGGTACAGCTGCAAGGCTTTTGATTCAACTCTGTTCTGCCCTGTTATATATATATTTAAAATAAAAAGGGAAGCCAACCCCAAGCACCCTTTCTACTAAACAGCTTCTCTCCCTCCCTCCAAAAAACCATCTGCTAAGAAGCTGATTGCCTTACAGTGTATCTTGTCACAGGATCATCTCATCAAGGGGTTCCTGTCATCACTAAATTATTTGTGTATAATCACAGAATAATCTCATCCATATTCCAGAGCCGATTTCCCCTCCTGACTGAAGATAACTGCAGGCTGAGGGCTACAGGCTTTACTTGTTAGCACCCTGCCTTGGCTGTCTCTGTCTCACCAGAGTCCCCCCATTAGTGCTGTCTCAGCACTGTGCAATGGCTCTCCCTGGAGCTGCCACTCCTCCCCATTAGCCACTGTCCCTGTAACCCCACGGAGGGCAGACTCATTCCCTGCTCCTCAGCTCTCACTGCATTGGATAACCCACATCTCCATTTTCCCAAGGTAGTTTTCAACTGCCTGGTTTAGCCTTGGTGCTTTGAAAGATAGCACTGCACTCTCTCCATAATAACTAATTGGCCATGACAGAGGAGGTGTATGAAACATACAGTAAACATAGAACAGGCCATTATACTGATTCTAAAATTAAGTTTTGATGGAAACTGCCAAGCAGACAGACAGAAAAGCACTCTCCAGGGACAGCACTCAGGTTTGGAGCTCATTTCTCACAACATCTGACACACTCAGGAGGTGAAAGCATGGCTTAGCTGAAGTCAATGAGAGTTTTCACTGCAGACTTCACTGGGGCCAGGATTTCACCCCAGGGATCTTTCCATCAGGTTTAACGTAAAAGGCTGGTTCAGCTAGGGCTGAGGAAGTCCTAGTTGCATTAGCTGACACAGGGCTAGGTATTTGTTTTCACTTTTGACAGGCAGAAGGGAATGCCACTAAAACTGCAGCTCAATGAAATAACGCAGTTTCTGTCGACTCTCTTATCAGTGACCAGCCTCAGATATGAAAATGACTTCTAGGACTGGAAATTGCAGGCTATGCTACCCCTGTGCTGAGGACCAAACTATCAGCTTTCACCTTGCTGCTGCTTTGACAAGAAAGCTGGGGAGGGACAGTTTACAAGGGCCTGTTGTGGTAGGACAAGGGGCAATGGTTTGAAACTAGAGCAGGGTACATTTAGATTGGATGTTAGGAAGTTCTTTACCATGAGGGTGGTGGAACACTGGAACAGACTGCCCAGGGAGGTGGAGACATTCACTGTCAGGCTTTAAGGGGTTCTCAGCAATCTGATCTAGTTGGGGATGTCCCTAGTGCTGCAGGCAGGTTGGACTAGACGACCTTTAAAGGTCCCTTCCAACTCAATGCATTCTATGATTCTATGACACGTCAAGTGAGAAAGGACACTACACTGCTGGAGCAGCAAGATCTGTGCCACCATCTAACATCCCTGAGCCATGACAGCCACGCTCACCATATTTCCAAGCCTTCTCACCTTCCAGCTCTGAGGACTCCACATGCCTCCAGCTCCCCAGAATCGAGGAACTGCTCCTGCACCACTGCCCGGCGTTAGGAGTGCTGTCAGTTTACGCTGTCAACAAGTGGTGCCATCGTGGAGACTGTCAAGTTTTGAGTAGCAATAAATGCATTCAAGCAGTCTCCACCTCCATTCAAAATAACTTGAAGCTTTTTGACAAGATTGTATTTCTTAAAAGAATTACCTCAGGGAAATTATTGCTGTTCTAAATTGTCAAAGAAAGACTCCTCAAGTAGGAAGCTGCTTTTCATCAAATTCTGGGCTGGTTTCACAGACTTCAGCAGTCTCAGTCCTGTTTGTTCAGTTGCCCTCTCACAACCCACAACACATAGGAGGTCTCAGATCATTTGGAAAGTCTCTGTACTATTCAGATCTCAAGTCAGCTTCTGAACAGTTCAGAGAAGTTCTAATCTGCTCATTGGCAAAGATCCAACGCTTTTGTAAAAGTATTTAACTGAAATTATGCTACCATTTTCCAACCCAGCTCCAGTATTACCCTGTGTGGCTTCCAGTTCTTAACTCCAGAGTTTAGATAACCACTTCAAATGGAAGAGTTCATTTATGGTTTGGATCTCAGTTCATCTGCCTGGCTGGAGCAACATAATTGTTTTTATAATCTGAAAGGAAAAAAAGACCTCAGAACATTTGCTCTATCTGGTTGATTCTCAAATTACCATGATCACCTCTCTGCCCATATGACCCCATCAACACTCCAACAAATGGAAAAGAAAATAGAACCAAGTTACAGCAGATTTCCCCTGAAATCACTCTGAGGAAACAAATACTCAGACACATTTCAAACTATGCAGGCTGGATTTTCACAGACTGCTCTTGTAAGCAGCCCCTCGAAATTAAGGGTTTATTGCTTCAACATTAAAAAAAACCCTAACAGTCTACCTTATATTGAACCAATGTAAAAAAATCCAGGAATGAGCTAATGCACACATTTCAGCCCATTTTAGGGAATGACTGAACTGCCAGTCTTGATTTGAGATCATTTTCTCTACCATTATCTATCCTCTCTCTCTGACACACCCCTAGCACAGGAATATGATGAATGCAAGATGCCAATGGTAAAGCATCACACATTATTCCTGTCCTGTTGAAGTCATCAGCCTCTCTATCAACATTTTCAATTCACCAGGAAGCACCACAAGTTCCCAGGTCTGAACTGGACAAACAGCAAAACTGCTGTGAAGTCTATACTCAACAGGAGCTGGACTTTGCAGCTACTGAACTCTGACTGCAAAGCTCCCTAAAACTCGGGAGACTGCCACATTCAAACTCTTTATTGAACCCCTGAAGGCTGACTTCTACTCTTCAGTAACTGACACCAGCAACATCTGGATTAACTCCTGGAAGAAGGAGCTAATGCAGGCTCCAATCTGAGCACCAGCTATGGGGGCACAAGCTATGGGGGCACAAGCTATGGGGGCACAAGCTATGGGGGCACAAGCTATGGGGCACAAGCTATGGGGGCACAAGCTATGGGAGCACAAGCTATGGTCTTCGTGAGTGGTTGCTGCCTTCTACAAGTGGTTATTGTGATGATTGTGATGATGGGTGCTAAATCAATAATACAATACAATACAATACACGACCAGGTTGGAAGAGACCTTCAAAGGATCTAAGACACGACAGGCACGGAGAAGGATTGTAATCAATTCTTTTTCTAGTACTTTTCCAGCACTTTTGTAAATACTCATGGCCTTCTCCCAATTCTATCCACATAGTATACAAAAAAAAAACCCCAAGTTCAAGTGATTCATGCAGGATGAACATAAATTATCATAATTAGGGTCCTGGTTAAGATATATTATCCTTCAGTCTTGACTCTCCTCCAACCTGCTGTTCTACTGATCCATTAGCCACTCCATGAAAAACCTTAGCTATTAAAAAGCTTCTTTTAAAAAACCCCAATTTTTCTCAAGTAATGCTGAATGCCTCTTGAACATTTCCTTCCAGCTTAACTACAATAACTGTAGCGACACAGGCCTGACAGCAGCTGACATGATGTGCCAGCTGGAGATCCCTCTTAGGCTCAGAAGTTTATAGCCTTTCTGTCCAACAAAAGGGGACAATCGGCAGGTGAAAATTAACTTCCAATCCACAACACCACGGATCTGAGGTTGGGTGCACCTGTAATGCACAATTACCCAAGTAAACATTGCTCTGACAGCTTCTGCTCCAGCCTCGAGAGCAGAGAAGCAATCTAGGTCACCCAATCACACTCAAACGCTGAGAGCAAATTACCTAGCTGCATAACACTACCACCACGCCATCTTCTCTCTCAGGAGAAAGTGTTTTACGGTAAGTAAAGCAGCGAATCCCTCTTTTAAATGCAGCCCTTAACCTTCTTCAAATTTATTACATTTTAATTAAAGTCACAGGACTTTGTTTAGATAAGTTGAAAACCTCAGGTTGGCAGCCAGAATCTCCGATTCCTAAGAGCTCGCAGGTCTCAGATTCCCGTATTTGGACTATGTTGCCTTAATTTATTTATTTTCCCAATTAAAAAGTTCTCACTGCTCATGCATTTTTTATTCCCTAATGCTCTGTTCTACCAGGAGATACATAAAAGAAGCAGACAACATGTGGTTTTTTTTCCTTCAGTTGGAGACTACTTCCTAGCCTGCTCCGGTTTTATAATCTATTCTCTTACACTCTTACCAACCCCCTCCCATCAAGCAGCTAAGAGTATCCATCAAATCCACAGGCTGTACTCATAGTAAAAGGCACTTCAACACATTTTTTCCCCACTGGAAAGCATTATTATTACTTTTTTTCTTTCAGCAAAGTGCCTTCCTCCCTTTTATGCCTGCAGGCAGAGATGAAGTAAAGGAACACTGATACTGTCGGAACAGGTGAGTACCTTTGGAGCAATAGGGCTGCTGAGAAATTAAACAGCAAAAATACAAAGCAAGCCTTCAAAGCTTACACTCCCCAGATTAGACACACTGGGAAGAATTTGGGATATACCTTTCTTCAATAACTTGTCAACAAATACATTTTGATATGGCACCTATCACGTCTTAAATTGTAGGCTTTGTGCTATTCCCTCACTCTTCTCTCAGCCCTATTAAACATAACATTTCCATTAGAATAGAATAGACCAGAATTAACCAGGTTGGAAGAGACCTTCGAGATCATCAAGTCCAACCTATCACCCAACACCATCTAATCAACTAAACCATGGCACCAAGCACCCCATCCAGTCTCTTCCTAAACACCTCCAGTGATGGTGACTCCACCACCTCCCTGGGCAGCACATTCCAATGGCAAATCACTCTATGAAGAACAAACACAAAGGTATATTATTGTGAGCAAAAAAAAAGAGAGAGTGGAACAGAAACAAACAGTGTTAAGCTAAACAGATCAGCTAACTGAGATGAAGACAATCTTTACAGATTGTAGATTTCACAGCTCAATGAAATCAGAATTGCTGTAAGCATTTAATTGCTTCTAGGGTCTGAGTATAAGGATTCAATAAGCAACTTTCCTTTTACTCTCTGCAGTTGCAGAAAATGGCAGTAACCTTCTTCTCAAAACAGTATCTCATAATTACTTTGCTCCAGACTTTTTCAGATCTCCCAGTACCACAGACCCCCATCACATTCACAACTTTTTTCTGCACCCCTGCACTAAATGAAGACTTTAGGAATAAGTAACTACTACCATCACCCTACCCAGTCAAGTGCCACAATTCCAAAATGCTTTTGATCTTCTCACCAAAGGCTGAGGATGCACACAAAAGTAGGAGAGCATTTTCTTCATTCCTAAAGGCTATTGGTAAGGTCCCAATTTCAAGTGTTTGGAGTTTCCTCATCAACCACAATGCTGACAAAAGCCTAGGTCTTCAATACACCATGAGATCTGGGGAGGGGGAGAGCTCCCGGGGAAGGGCAAGGGCAAGGGCGGGGGGGGAGCTCCGGGCAAGGGCAAGGGCGGGGGGGAGCTCCCGGGCAAGGGCAAGGGCAAGGGGGGGGAGCTCCCGGGCAAGGGCAAGGGCAAGGGCAGGGGGAGCTCCCGGGCAAGGGCAAGGGCGGGAGCTCCCGGGCAAGGGCAAGGGCAAGGGGGGAGCTCCCGGGCAAGGGCAAGGGCAAGGGGGGAGCTCCCGGGCAAGGGCAAGGGCAAGGGCAAGGGCAAGGGCGGGGAGCTCCCGGGCAAGGGCAAGGGCAAGGGGGGAGCTCCCGGGCAAGGGCAAGGGCAAGGGGGGAGCTCCCGGGCAAGGGCAAGGGCGGGGGCGGAGCTCCCGGGTTAGCTGAGGAGTATTGCAGTCTTTACAACTTTTAAAGGGAAAATAAAAGTGCAATGACAGAATATCCTTCAGAAAATAGAAAGCACCAGTCCCAGACATGCAAAATGAATCTTCCAGGCTTCTCAGAAGTTTCCAGGTCAGACAGCAGATGGAAGGGGGGGGGAGGGGGAACCACATTAAAATAAAAAATACATTATTAAAAATAATAATAATAAAAACTTTTAAATACATACACATTTTAAAATTAAACCTTAAACATTTTTAAAGTAAAAATTAAAATCCTAATTTTTTTTTAAATTAAAAACTGGAAAATTATAAACTAAAACCAAATTTTAAAAAATAAAAATTAAATTTAAAAAAAAAATTAAAATAATAAAAATTAAAAGGGGAACAATAAAAACTTTTTTTAAAATGAAAAAGTTAAAAATGTTAACACTTTTAAAGTGTCTTGCTTGATTAAGTAAAATAAAATTAAAGTGCCTCTGACACATCTATCTGCTCTTCAAGCTTTCCGGTATGCTGAGTCCACAGATCACCACAGAGCAGTCTGCGCAGCCATCTATCACACTTAAGTGCAATCACAGTCAAGCCTAACATCAGGCAGGTAGTGCCTAAACTGCAGAGATGCTTTTACCACTCCCCAGGCAGCAATCAACCTTTTCCCACATTTGTTCATAATCACAACGAATCATTTCATTTTAATTCTTTGTTTTGCTTTCCTTATCCCCTGGCAGTTTGCTGTGCTTTTTCAAGCAGAGGCTTATTTCAAAGATTCTCTTTTTCCAGCTTTATGGCTGTGTGTAAGCACAGAGCATCTTGTAAAGAAGCACACATCGCTGAAGGTATTTTTCTTACCTGTTGCAGTCCACGTGGAGCAGAAGGTGGGATGCACTGAGGGAGACGGCTATCTTATGCCACTGCCCATCGGCCAGACGGTATGGGAACACCTCTGTTCTCGACTTCCCGTTAAACCTGTAGTGATATCTTATCTCATCCCGCAGGCCGCTGCTCTCCAGTTCAAAATAGCTGGATTTAAAACAGGAAGAAGAATCAGTTCCATGTTTTGGTTTATTCATTGCCCCTCTCACTTCTTTCTTACTCCACAGACTTCTCTCATCAAGCACCACATGGAAGGTCACAACCTAAAGAGGATGAGACACTGGAACAGGTTGCCCGGGAAGGTGGTGGATACCTCATCCCTAGAAGTTTGTAAGGCCAGGCTGGATCTTGCTGTGAGCAACCTGATGTAGTGCGAGGCGTCCCTGCCCACATCATGGAGGTTGGAACTAGATGATCCTTGAGGTCCCTTCCAACCCTAACAATTCTATGACTCTAAGATTAGCTACTGGTTGGGTTTTTTTCAGAAGAGGCAGAGATACCAGACCATACATTGATTAGGTTGATTAGGTGGGTTGGATAATAGGTTGGACAGGATGATCTCGAAGGTCTCTTCCAGCCTGTTCTGTTCTATTCTGTTCTGTTCTCAGTAGACATCAGCTTGACACTGGAAATAGGGGTAAAGGCAGAGAGGATTGGAAGAGTTCACAAGATAACACGCAAGGCAACCAACAGAACCAACTGTCTACATTCAATACAATACAATAATACAATACAATAAATCCAGGTTGGAAAAGACCTTCAAGATCATCGTGTCCAACCCATCAACCAATCCAATCCACCTAAACAACTAGATCATGGCACCCAGTGCCCCATCAAGTCTCCTCCTGAATACCTCCAATGATGGTGACTCCACCACCTCCCTGGCCAGACCATTCCAATGGGCAATCACTCTCTCTTTAAAGAACTTCCTCCTAACATCCAGTCTAAACCTCCCCTGGTGCAGCCTGAGACTGTGTCCTCTTGTTCTGGTGCTGCCTGCCTGGGAAAAGAGACCAACCTCTGCCTGTCTACAATCTCCCCTCAGGTAGTTGTTCAGTGCCTCACAAAAACAGCAATACCATTTACACAAAACTACCTCACATTCAACACACAATTTGACACTCCTGGAAATTGAAGTCCTCTTTTTACCCATGGAACAGGTTTAACTGACAAAAAAAAAATTATATATATATAAAATTATCCTTATTCTTGTCACCAAAATGTTTTGAATGAATACAGGGTTTGCAGGAAATGCAAAAATAAAGACCTGTACCTATTGTTACCAGTGAACAACCAACAAGCCATTCAGTTCAGAAAACAACAGGTAATCATTTATTTGGGGGTTTTTTTTTACTATTTACATTCAATTTTTTATTTACTATTTGAAAATCCACTTGGAAAAAAATCTGACTCTTCTTAGGACTCCCCTAAATGTAATCACGCTCCACTCCTCTTCTGACTTTTGTGGTTACAGCTATAATTGCTCAGCTTTATAAGGGAATAAAACCTCCTGGCTGGAATAAGAGTCTCAGCACCTGGCACACACCATCAGAACCTTCAGTTGTCACCAGGAACAGTGACAGAAGGGCTAAGTACAGCGGTAACTGGCTTCATGGCAGTGGGAGGACTCAGTTATTCTTCTAGGGGGAATGTAACCCCTTGAGGTGGTAGCACACTGACAGTGTGAATTGTGAAGTCTTCTCTTGGACCTCAGATCATGAGGAGTATTTACAGCATATCGAGTCAAGGCTTTCTTTTTCCTGCTAAAATGAAGCCCTGGATGTTAGCTTGTCCAGCTAGTGCCTACCCATGTTTGTCTCCACAGTCACGTCCTTCCCTACAAGACAACACCAATTTAACAGCTGAGAGATGAGTGCTAATTTGGGTTAAAAGACATATTAATAACTACAGTAATGAAATCCACTTCCAAACGTGAGTGGCACACACAAAAAAATAAGTATGCAGTGCTGACTTTCACCTAAGCCTTTTACACTGCTCAACTGCACGCAGACCTTAGCAGCCAGTGTGCTCAAGTGTCACAGGAGGTGTGTGCTCTTCATCATCAGTGGCTTTTACCAGTTGTATTGGGAGCTCTTTAGCACCTAAAAACCGAAACACAGAGCTCTTTGGGAAGAACTTACTTAGGTGATAAAACACTAGCTGGGCATGGTGCAAACGCTTGCAACACGCCAGGAAGGGCGACCACCAAAACCGTAAATCTGGACCGAAAGAGAATCTCAAACCCTTCTCCACCCTGACAATACCTTGCAATTACATTTTTCATGCAACATATGAGTGTATTGAGGTCACCTGAGTCAAAGACTCAAGTGGCAAAGTAAAAACAGTCACAGGCAGATAAAAGCAAAAGCGAAACAGAATGAAAACACAGCAGGCATGAGTACAGAATGGAAAAAATAAAGAAGGCTGGTGTGAAGGGACTGCCCTGCTGTGTGAACACAGGGGCACAAGGGGGGGGACAGAGAAAGAGGATTTTTCTAAACATGAGCAGAACGTTGATTAATGACCACCACCACTCATTAAAATACCTACATTACAGAATCACAGAATCACCAAGGTTGAAAGAGACCTCAAAGATCATCGAGTCCAACCTGTCACCCAACACTTCATGACTAAACCATGGCACCAAGTGCCACATCCAATCCCCTCTTGAACACCGCCAGGGATGGTGACTCCACCACCTCCCTGGGTAACCCATTCCAATGGCTAACGACTCTCTCAGTGAAGAACTTTCTCCTCACCTCGAGCCTAAACTTACAGTCCTAAGAAATCTGGAGAAGGATTTCTTAATTATTTTGAGTACAGTCAATAAACAGAACCTACTGCTGCTAGCATTTTAAGCCAGGAAAGCACTAGGACAAGAACTGCCAGTGAAGTCATACTTGCAAAGTTAAACACTTCATAATTGCCATCTGCTGTCAAAGCACAAAAGGAAGTCATCAAAGAGACCTCCTTTCTCTCTTGTTCAGATAAACAGCAGTGAGGCAGAAAACTGAGGGGGAAAAAAAGCTACACAGCATTTTCTCACACAAAATATGTGTGTGTGTATATATATATTCATATCATTGATCATAGCAGCTTAAGAGCCTGAGAGCAAGAGAAGCTCCTGCAGCAGGAAGCACATCTCTTCCTGCAGTCAATCCTTCACAATCTCTTGGAGCCACAGAGCCTAATCGTTTAGTACACAATGTTTTGTTTGTTAACAACGAGGCAACAGTTCAGCCCTGGAAAGGTCAGTCAGATACTGTACTTAATCACATCTCTGCTCTGTTGTACTGTACTTAATCACATCTCTCCTCTATTATGTGAGCAGCGCAGGGAATTGCAAAGCAATGTAGTTTCTCATCTGGCAAGCTTTAGTGCCAATAGTTAGTTCAGGACTGAAACCAGGTTGTTGCTTATGCACTGAGTTTGTTGTCAGCCTCCCAACTAATTCATACAATACAGAAGTGACTAGTTAAAATTCACTATAAAAGCCAGTACTGACATTTCTATATCTGGGTACACCTAACACTGCTAGGTACCACAGGACTGTATAAAACAGTAGGTTTCACCTCTTCATTGACAGGAAAAGAGGATGACAGCAGACAAACCCTGCACCTATTTTTCACTGCACTTCAGCAAGCGCAAATCAGAAGCAGTGACACTTCGACAGCCATCAATAAACAACAGTCAAGCAAATCCCAGCAGTGGAAACTGGCTGGGTTAGCCCAAGAGCTGTCTATCTCAAGGGTTTAAAAACACAAGGCACTGTGAACCAGCACTCTGGCATTGATTTTATTTTTGAAGGGGCACAAATTCTCATCAAGATGTTGACTACACATGCACACAACACACTTCATCACATCCACAGCTCAGAAAACGTAGCTGTCTTGTCTCCACCAGAGTAAAATTCACGTGCAAATAGCTTTCTCAATAGCAAACATCTTTTCTTTCCTCATCCTAGCAGACTCTGAAGGAAAGCCTCTTCAAAAGCAAGAACATAAAGGCTATTCATTCCTAGAAATAAATGTGCCTGCTCTGTGTTTAAATTCTAAGCTGCAAATTGTGGAATGGAAAACAAATGAGTGGGAAAACATAACCTTGGGCAAGAAATCATCAGCCTGTGAGAAAACAATTAGTAAATCAGACAAAATAAATAGATTATTTTTTTTCAAATATCTACCTCATGCACAGGTTTTTCATCTACTATAAACAAACAGATCAACAAACAAGAGGCAAGAAAATTAATGAATCTCTAACAGGTGCTTCGCAGGTACCAGCCAATATTTTGAGAGGAAAACATAGGAACAGAAAGAGTCAGGGTCCTGAATAGCCCGCAGCATCTGGGACTTCCTGAATAAGTGCATCATCAGCAGGTGTGGTGGGTTGATGTTCCCCCCAGCATTAACTTTTAGCCAGACCAACTCAGAAGCAGGTGAAGCTGTATTTACAAGCAAAAACTACTCTACAATGGAAGGCAATGAATATGTACAAAATACACAGGATGTACAATATTATACAGACATTTACAATTAGCAAACAACACCAAAATCCCCATTGGTCAAAAGACCAGGGAAGCTGTTCCATTGCCCCCCTCAAACCTCCCTGTCCCAAGACAGAGAAAGGAGTTGAGAGAAAGCAGTGGGTTAGACTTATCCCAATGCTAGCCGGAAGCTCATTAACTCTCCCCCAAGCAAAGCAAAACAGCATAGCAGAGGGAAATGGAAATGTGAAGAATTGTTATGGTACAGCTCCTTTTTTCCCAGACATTTATCCAAAGTATTTGTTTAGAATAATCTTTTCTTTTCCTTTTTTACACCCAGTAGTGATTTATTGATATCTTTCTACTTTTCCGCTCAAAATCCGCAGCTAAATTTTAAAGGCATAACCTTTAAACTACCACAGTAGGCAAGTGTAAACTTCCAGCATTGCCATGAGACCCCCATCAAAAGCCCAAGGGAAATCCCCAAGTATTACAACTAGTTCTGCTTCTGCACTTCATCCACCTGAAGCCTGTGTGTCGCTTGTGACTGCAGTCACTCCCTGAGACTCTCCTCAAGACCTTATCCCAGAGAGAGAGAGAGGGAGTAATCTACCTGTCAACTTGTTTGCACAAAGCTTTCTTGTTTTATTTGTTATTTCTTGATCAGGATTTATATATATATTTGTTTTTTTCCAAACAGGCAGGATCTAAATTTCATCAGACAGATTAAATTCTCACATGTATTAAGAGAGCTTACTGTTTATCGAACAACGACGAGATGTGACCTTGGCTGAAATTTTCCCACTACTTGAGTTTTCATATTTGCTAAGCATGTGAGCTCCTGTTGCCTTTTTTCATACAGTTAGAGATTTCAAATGCCTTTTTACTAGGTCTGTCCACAGTCCCTCATTCAAATCCCAATGTGTAAGAGGAAAAAAAAATATCTATTAGGAAAAACATGTTGCTAAATTCAGATTAATTTTATGCACATCCAAAAAAGTTGGGATATTTTAAGATCCTGCAATATGCTATGCAGAAGGACAATATTATTGCACACACAGCTGAAGATGCTTTGCAGTTCTGACAACTTTTGCAACCCCCACACAAATATTGTTACAAGAGGATAAAGCCTGATTCAGTGGCGCTGTTCTTTTTTGCCTCTTCAGTCACAATCATAGTGAATAGTTTCACTGTGTCCCTGACAGCTCCCTTTCACTTCCAGTTCAGAGGAAAAAGCTGTCTGAAAGTACACTGTAGGTTGCAAACATCTGCTTTGGATGTAATGCCCCCAAAAAACCCATGGAGAAGTCATTATCAGCATTAACTAACAGCATGTAAAACACCTGAAGCAGAAAAAGCAAAGTGTTTCTTTAAGGGGAGTTGGCTTAATCCCTCATCTGCATTAAAGGTCTTGGTTAATCTATTTATTACTTCCACTACTGATCTTCACCTGTGCCAAACAAACATGTTGCATTCAAAGGTTTGACTGCTGTTGGGTTGTGAAAGTGGTGAAAGCAGGGAAGGCTCACAGACTCCAAGAAGGACACAAGCCCAGGAAGAGCTCCTGGATCTATGTCCATCTGAATCTCCTTACTGCACATAACACTTTTTGTTTGTATCTTTATGATGCTCA
The DNA here is from genome assembly GCA_015227895.2 of Colaptes auratus. Classification (NCBI taxonomy): domain Eukaryota; kingdom Metazoa; phylum Chordata; class Aves; order Piciformes; family Picidae; genus Colaptes; species Colaptes auratus. The sequence goes on along the minus strand of CM037647.1, from coordinate 3,478,839 downwards.
CATCTATCACAAGACATTGAAATATCCCACAATGAAGACAGGGCACCATCTGGTAAGCATGATACTGGTTAAATGCTTGATAAGAGCTCTAAGAACTAAAGCAAAGCTACTTTTTACATTCAATTCTGGAAATGTTCTCCTTTATTACTTTCAAACACAAATAAAGGAGAGTTATAATTCTGACTGTACAACTTCCATCATCCCTGATCAAGTGCCAAATGAAGCCCCACAGCCTCTTTCAAGGAGCAGCACCAGCACTTACAGCAGATGCTCTTAAAGCTACTGAACAGATGTCCCAGGGCAAGGCAGCAGGCACAGATGGCATCTCTGTGAATATGTACAAACTTGGGGTTGCCATCTAGTCAAAACACTTGTGCATCTGCTTAACTTTGTGTGAGAGAAGGTCAGAACCACGGGAGTTCAAGGATGGAAGCACCGTTCACTTTGCACGTGCTGCAGCGACACAACGATGTCCGTTCTCTCCACTGCTGGAAAAAAATCCCTGCCACAAGAAGAATCAAGCTGATATTGAAGAACAGCTTCTGGAAAGTTCCATCAGGCTGGTCAAGGCACAGCTGTCAGTCTTTCATAGCAAAGAAGTTTAAAGGAACTTCAGAGACCAGCCCATTTGATGTCACCAGCTAGAAGTTTGGGAAGCTTCCACACAACTTTGCCTGTTCAGACATCTTTGCACACGCAGCTTTCTCACTGCACAACAGCACTGTGCCAAACAGAATATCAGAGCATTTAATGATGGTGAGTGATAAGGATGGCTTCAGGCAAGACTGTGCTTTAGGATCTTCACAGACATCTTGATGTATTCAGACACAAACAGCCATGGAATCCACTTGCTTTATCACACCGATTTCAAGGGTTTCAGTCTAGAGAGACTCAGTGATGAATCACAGATCGTTACTCCTTCGGCCTTCCACTGCTCCTCACTACTGATTAAGTCTGTGCACGCAGTGGAACACACAGCACAGTTATTTCAGTTGTGCTGCCAAAGTGGCTCAGCCTGGACAGCAACATAAAAGTAACTGGGAGCTTGTTCTAATGCTTCCCAGTGGAAAGCAAGTCAGGCCAAGAGCAAGCAGTGGGTGCACTGCGCTGCAGATAAACAGGCAGGCACAGGCCCAAGACCATCACCACAATCCACAAAGCCATACAGAGCAAAAGCAGTGCCTGAGACAAGAGATGCATCTCTTCAGAAGTAAACACTCACCTTACTGTTGTCACCAGAGTTCTGTATGGACACAAAATTAGAACAAGTAACTGCTGTCAAGGCAAGTATTTCCGTTGCTTGCACAGGCACTCTTCTAGTCTAGTCACTATAAAGTGACAGGGTAAGATCCCAAGCTCTGAAGCACTACTCATTGCCAAACACTGGATGTTGAAGAAATGGTCTTAAACTTGAGCAGTGTATGGATGTAGCCCTCCACTACATACTGACAAACCACACAAAGCTACTTGCTACAGGTGGTTTAAATACAGGCAGATCGAGGAGCGGCAGCACAAATCCACACGTGGTAAATCTCCACTTCCTACCATGGCGGAGACTACATACTGATCTCATCAAAGCTCACAAGCTAAATCAGACTGACATCAGGTAGCACAAAAGGTGTTGTGAACAGAAAAAGAATCATCTGTGACAATGAAGGTATCTTGCTGAAAAATCATATGAAGCTTCTACAAAAGAAAATGCAAAAGCTAAACACCGGCTGTTGTGCAAAGACTCTACCATCACCTACAGTATTCCAAAAGCATTCCTTCTACACAAGCAGATCCAAAGTAAGCCAAATCTTAATACTAAATACTTTCAAATCCCTCAAGTAAGAGCCCAAGAGTTCAATTTCACTCTGCTCTTGGCTACTGGAACATGTCCAGAGAAGGGCAACAAAGCTGGGGAAGGGTTTGGAGCACAGCCCTATGAGGAGAGGCTGAGGGAGCTGGGGTTGCTTAGCCTGAGGAAGAGAGAGACCTTATTGATAGCTACAACCTCCCTTCAGGTAGTCGAAGACAGATGGGGGTTGGTCTCTTCTCCCAAGCAACCAGCACCAGAACAAAAGGACACAGTCTCAGGCTGTGCCAGGGGAGGTTTAGGCTGGATGTTAGGAAGAAATTCTTCATAGAAAGAGAGATTGGCCATTAGAATGTGCTGCCCAGGGAGGTGGTGGAGTCACCATCACTGGAGGTGTTTAGGAAGAGACTTTATGGGGTGCTTGGTGCCATGATTTAGTTGATTCAATGGTGTTGGGTGGTAGGCTGGACTCAGTGATCTCAAAGGTCTTTTCCAACCTGTTTAATTCTATTCTATCTAAACAGGATTCTTTCAGACATTTGCATGCTTTCATTTCCAACAAAAGGAATGAAATCCAGTCAATTAAACAACTTTACTGTTCCACCCAAGCCATTCCAAGGACAATAGGAATAATGTTATAACAGCCTAGCTTGAAATATTTAGTAATAAAAAACCCCACACTGACATTTTCTATAAATAAACATTTTGTCTTTTGTTCTACCAATCTGTGGCAGCTGGGCATGCAAGCTGCAAGGCAGCACTCACTTAGGATGCTGAAAGCATGCATGTGTGTACCTGCAACTCAGCAAAGGACATCCAAATACAAATTTACTTTATTTTTTTTTTTTGATCCTATAAAGAAAAAATGTAACCCAAACATCTGCCTGCCAGCTAAAAGACAGCTGGAGCCAGAGCTGGTATGAAGTACCTATTTATTTTCATTGCATGTGTTGTAAGGACTGACCTTAGGCACTTTTGTTTCCATTTTATGAGACTAAAATAAATAAACAAATAGATAGGTAGACAGACAGACAGATAGGTAAATAGATAAATAAATATCTTCACAGTGCCTGCTACCTGCCTACTATCTGAAAAAGATCTGGTCTGTCTCCTATCCATAGTATTACAATACAATAAGCCAGGTTGGAAGAGACCTTCAAGATCATCACATCCAACCTATCAACCAATCCATCCCACCTAAACCACTAGACCATGGCACCAAGCACCCCATCAAGTCTCCTCCTGAACACCTCCAATGATGGTGACTCCACCACCTCCCTCTGCATCCCCTCTCTCTGTATAGACTTGTCTAAACCTCTCGTGCCTCTCTGTTCTGGTGCTGGCTGCCTGGGAGAAGAGACTAACCTCCACCAAGGAGGTAGCACAACGCTGCACCTAAAATAGTACAGCATTTTAGCAGGCTTCAGACAGCACAGTCAGCTGGACAGAAGAGTCTCAGCATTTGAGTGAGGTAAAGTCACGAGACTCCTGAGCTGCCACCTCTAAACCACACCAAAAAACACCCCACCAAATGATGGTCCTCATACACATGTAGACAGAAACACCCACAAGACATCTCTACTAAAGGTAGGTATCTGCAAGAAGTGGCCAAGTAATGGGAGAAATTTATTCCCTCCCAAAAAGCAGCAGCTGATCTCACAGTAAGGGATGCAATCTGATGTCAGCACTCCTGAAAGACATGGCCTCACTTTCCTACCTGCTTATTCCAGCCTCATCCTTTCTAGCCATTCAGTTGCAATGCAACATGCCAACCCACTGAACTAGACTGACAGAAAAAAGAAAGAATCATTTCTTTACATATCCCCACTCCAAACCCACCACCTCATACTGGCAAGGAACACAACCCACAATCACACTCTGAAGCAGTCCTTGAAGGGCTCATCATCCACAACCCCTGGCCAAAGGTCAGTTCCCCCAGGGCACCAGTGAACCATTTGCAATCCACAAAGCATTTCAATCTAAGAACTTTCCAAATAGGAGCTGTTAACTTTTTAAGGCTAAGCAGGGACTCTGGGCTGGCGTTAACTCAAGGATCACCATAGGTATGCAAAAGCCTGGAGTGTGACCAGAGTCCCCAGCAGAGCTGTAACCACAGCAGAGTATTGCCCCAGTCCATTTCCGCCCTTCCTCCCACTCATCACTGCAGCAAAAACTCTGCTCAAGGGAGCCCCAAATACACAGTCTGTAAACAGCAGATTTTAATCAAACAAAAGAGGATAACGCAGCCTTTTAAACTAATGAGATCTACCACAATATTTGAAAACAAATTGCTCTAATTGCTATGTCCTTACACAAAAGGTTCTTCTCTCTGATCTTGCCCACAAATCCGCTTTTCAGTGAATTCTTATGACAAACTGCATTTGTCTACATTTCTGTTAGATTCCCAGCAAAACATCTTTTCCTTTCCACTCTCAAGGCTCAGTCACGTCTTCCTCCCTGCTGCTCTCTGGATGCCTTCGGTCTCCATCTGCCCTGAGGGTCTCCCCCTTCCCCTCCTTCCCCCCCTGCTGCCACCTGAGCAGCGGCAGCTTTCCACAACTAGCAGCCAGTCATTAGGGCAGGCACTGCCACCCTCCTCCCTGTCAGAAGGCAGCACCTAGGGCAAAGAAAGCACACAGGCATCCTTACTGAACTGCAAACAAAACCTCAAAACCAGGCACAGCACCCAGTCTAAGGGCCAACCAACCAAACAGCCATGTATGAATAATGCCTTGCTGACATCAAACTGTCTGATCTTTGTTCCATTATTCAAGTTACATTTTCAACAAGCAGCCCAAATTCAGCAGACAACTGTTAGCAGAAAGTTGCCTCCAGTGTGAGACATTTCAGTGCCTTGCCTGTATCAGAGGTCCATAAACCAGGCAGATAGAATAACTCAGCATGTTGGAGCTCCTGGCTGACAGCAACATTTCTGCACTGTCCAAATTCAGTTTTAAAGAGTTTCAAACTCCATGAGGATCAACCCATTGGTGACCCTGATACAGGAATCAGAGGTGCAAAAGAAAAGGTTGTGCTAGGGGTTTAGGAAGCAAGAATAGGCCTGAAGCTAGCCACATAGGATCTTAGATGTGGTGCGCTACTGTTTTCACATGAGGTGATCAATCAATAAATAATCTTGTTCAACAGCTGCCAGCACAAGAGATGATGGCAGGTACTTGGTCTGACACCATACAGGTTAATACTCAAGCTCTGTTGTATGATGCAGGATTGGTATGTGTAACTCTCATTAGAATGGGTTTAGCACTGTTAGAGGAGTTATTCTTGCAACCAAGACATTAACAATAACTTGAAAGTAGAACATAATTGAGAAACTAAGAGGGTTTAACTCTTGTTTAAGGCACTGAAGGACTTTGGTTTGGGGCCATCTTAAATTTCTAGAGAGCAGTCAGGATTATAGGGGAGAGTAGCAGGAGAAACAGAGAGGGGTCAGGCACTGGAATGTGCTGCCCCTGGAGGTGGTTGAGTCACCAATCCTGGATGTGTTTAAAGATTGCCTGGATGTGGTGCTTGGGAATATGGTTTAGGGGTGAACCTTGTAAAGTAGACTTAATGGCTGGATTTGGTGATCCTGAGGGTCTTTTCCAACCTGAATGTTTCTGTGATTCTGAGTTGATAGGTTAGGATGGTATTAAGGTGTGTTGGTAGTATACCACTGGTTTATGTGGTTTGTGGAGTTTGGTGGGAGTGTGACTGCTCAGTAACAGAGATACAAGAACAAACCTAGCAGAGATAGGAGGGCAATAATTAAGGCTGCTGTGGTTATTTCTTGTTTGGTAAGTTCTTGAATGATGGGTCATTGAGGCAGGCAGCTTGTAAGTGGTGGGAGTCCAGGTAAGGCTAGTAGAGTGAGCATATGGGCTGCATTGAGCATAGGAAGTTTGTTCATGAGGTTATTACTGCTGATAATTTTAGGGTGTTGGTAGTGTTCAGGGTAAGGAATATGGTGGTGGTTATTAGGGTATAGAGGTAGAAGGTTAAGAGAGTGAGTCAAGCCATTCTGCCCCAACAGCCAACAAGGTTCAATCAATGTGTTCCAACAGCTGTTTATCAGCAGCATGCTTCAGAGAGACAATTGTCAGCTTCGAGTACGTAAAACACCTGCTCTTAAGCAGGGAGCCACAGGATGGAAGCTAGCTCCTTAAGCAGTAACTCCTCTTTCACAATACTTGAATCAGTGGAAGATGTATAGAATAGAAGAGTCCTTCCTCGCTTTCTTATTTTGCATACTTTAACCCTGTGTGTAGCAGTAGGTGGGTCCAATTCTGTATTTGTTTGCATCTCTAAAGATCTTTTGTGAACATAAGAAAGAAAGATGAAACAAAGCTCATCTGCTTGTTCCACTATGGGGGAAAACAAACAAAAAAACCCAGGTGTGCAGATGACTCACATATTTCACTTCAGCTCATTGAGAGAGATGGAAGTAAGGCTGGATCTTTATATTCTCAGTACAGCTTACCAGTTTAGCAATTCTACATATAAATATTAATGAGGATGTGGCCTTTACCCTAAAATTAAAAGGTTAATGGATATATGTGCAGAATTCTCCCTTTCCTTTTTGAGTACTAGGCATTTCAGAATCTAATATGTATATACACATCTTACAGGGAATAACCTGAAATGGAGCATGGAGTAAATCCAATCTTTCAGGTTTACAACTAGGGTCAGAAGTCACTTGCACAGGTTTCTTTTCATTAATTAGGTTTCAGTGTTTAATTTAACTAGCTTGTTACCCTTTTGTGGCTTTAATCAACCATATTGCAGCCTGGTAGCCTTCCAACTCTTACTTGTGCAGACAGAGCTTTCTATCCACTCCTCAACAGTCTCAGAAGCTGTTCATGGTGTCACCGAGGGCAAGTACTCAACAATATACTGGAGTCCTGTGCTTGTTCCCCCCCACCAAGAACCAAAAAACTGCCTTGCTAGGAGTGTGATACATTTATCACACCCTGAATTTGTATGTCAACACAGCTTGAATAGAATAAACCAGGATGGAAGAGCCCTTCAAGCTTGCTGTCACACAGCGAGTGCCCCAGTTCTCCATTCAATGAATCCAGTTCACCATAGCAGTACAATGAGCTCCAAGTTTCCAAATATTTGGCATGGCATACATTCTCTGAAGTTGAGGTCCTAGACATAGGTTATGAGCATCAACAAATAAAGACATTAAAAAATACTTGGAAAAATATTTTCAGCCCTCCCAGTAAGATAATCTTCCAATCATTCATCTCCTGACTGACTGTCTAATCCTATCACGGTGGGATCTCCCATTTTGAAGCACTCTTCAGAGAGAATGACAACACATGGATAGAAAGTTAGCACTACTAAACATGAAGCAAATGGAGGAAGATGGACCTGGGGGTACTGGTTGATGGTAGGCTGAACATGAGCCTGCAGTGTGTCCAGGCAGCAAAGAGGGCCAATGGCATCCTGGCCTGCATCAGGAACAGTGTGGCCAGCAGGAACAGGGAGGTCATTCTGCCCCTGTACACTGCACTGGTTAGGCCACACCTTGAGTCCTGTGTCCAGTTCTGGGCCCCTCAGTTTAGGAAGGAGGTTGACTTGCTGGAACGTGTCCAGAGAAGGGCAACAAAGTTGGTGAGGGGTTTGGAACACAAGCCCTATGAAGAGAGGCTGAGGGAGCTGGGGTTGCTTGACCTGGAGAGGATGAGACTCAGGGGTGACCTTATTGCTCTCTACAACTACCTGGATGGAGGTTGTAGACAGGCAGAGGTTGGTCTCTTCTCCCAGACAACCACCAACAGAACAAGAGGACACAGTCTCAAGCTGTGCCAGGGGAGGTTTAGACTGGATGCTAGGAAGAAGTTCTATACAGAGAGAGTGATTGCCCATTGGAATGGGCTGCAGAGGGAGGTGGTGGAGTCACCATCATTGGAGGTGTTCAGGAAGAGACTTGATGGGGTGCTTGGTGCCATGGTCTAGTTGTTTAGGTGGGTTGGATTGGTTGATAGGTTGGACGCGATGATCTTGAAGGTCTCTTCCAACCTGGGTTATTGTATTATTGTAAAATATTAGGGAGGAACAAGCAACTTAGCATTTAAAAAACAAGCAGATAATTTTTCATTCTCTTCAGTAGCCAGGAAGAGTTAGAAAAGCAACAATGACTTCTTTGTGAAGGCAAGAGAGAGGAACAACACAGAAGACAGAGAGACCTCCAAAAAAGCACATAATGAGACCTTGAGGAGAAGGTCAATAAGGGGCACAATTTTCACATCAGTAAGAGAAGACAATTTTACAGCATTCAGTTGCTTTAAATTGTGCTCCAGAGTAGTCAGGAAATGACAGTCAGCACCCTTGGTGAAAGCCAGAGCGTTAGACTGGGTACCTGAACATACTTGACACATTTCTCCAGACACTGATGTTTACCAGCAGTGAGAAGCAGCCATCAATACACCTCCAACTCAAGAGGCTAAAGAGCAGAAAGATTATGCCAATTCCATCTAATTTATGTTCTTGGGCTTTGGGCCATGCAAGGCCAGAGCAGATTAGGAGTTTCACAGTTTCAGTTAGGGTTGGAAGGGACCACAAGGATCATCTAGTTCCAACCCCCCTGCCATGGGCAGGGACACTCTACACTACATCAGGCTGGCCAGAGCCTCATCCAGCCTGGGCTTAAACACCTCAAGGGACGGGGCCTCAACCACCTCCCTGGACAACCCATTCCAGGGCCTCACCACCCTCACAGTGAAGAACTTCCTCCTCATGTCTAACCTGAATCTCCCCACCTCCAGCTTCATTCCATTCCCCCTAGTCCTATCACTCCCTGAGAGCCTGAAAAGTCCCTCCCCAGCCTTCTTGTAGGCCCCCTTCAGATACTGGAAGGCCACAATGAGGTCACCTCAGAGCCTTCTCTTCTCCAGACTGAACAGCCCCAACTCCTTCAGTCTGTCCTCATAGGAGAGGTGCTCCAGCCCTCTGATCATCCTCGTGGCCCTTCTCTGGACACCTTCCAGCACCTCCAGATCCCTCTTGTAATAGGGGCTCCAGAACTGGAGGCAGTACTGCAGGTGGGGTCTCACCAGAGCTGAGTAGAGGGGGAGAATCACCTCCCTTGACCTGCTGGCAGACAACTTTGGATGCAACTGTACTAAATCACTGCTGATACAAGGATTCATTACAGTAGAGATTTCAAATATCTTGGTCTTTTCCAAGTGTCTCAATGGTATGAAGAGTCAAAGATTGTGAGTGAAACGGATCACAGATATCTTCTAGGAAGACCTGGCTAGCATAATTCTCCAATAAAGAAAGTAATTTTCACTTTCTGCACCCCCTAGTAACCTGTTTGTCCATCTTGTGTTATATTTTGTTATATATATATAATTTGGAGACAAAATGATATCATCTTTATATTTGCCACTGTGTTCCAGATAACTATGTAGACACTGCACTGTTCAATTACACTTAAGTTGTGTTAATTAAGATTTACATTTTCCAAACGTTAGGATCATGAAAATAAAGTCTTTGTCATCATTAAAGCTGATTCAATAAGATATTGATAAATATGCATTTATCATGATCGCAGCATAACTTTTGCCTATCAAATGATGACATAAATTAAGAGCAAATCTCTAACTGCTGTGAAATCTCCATTTAGCAGGGCAAAACAGCAGATCCAAACTACTGACTTAATGAAAAGTGGCATTCCTCTGATTTTAATAATTCTGATTTCAGAATGTCATGCTACTGGAAAATAAAATCTTTCCCAAACTTACTAGAGAAATGAGCTATAAACCAAGCATTCTGGGTACTGCTGCCTCGTGGCAATCATCTCCATTTCATGTATCATGAAAAAAAAAAAAGCCTTTAAAACCAGTTATTCTGAGATATGCAACTTAGAATCTGTGTGTGTAGATATCCACACCTCTTTTTGCAGCTTGAAATGAAATCTGTCAATTACGTGTCCGACAGCAAAAGACATCTCCCATAATGATATAACTGCGGTCCCAAGGAGTGTGTTCTGAAGTCTTGAGCTTTTAACTTTGCTACTTCTGGTATGCTGGTAAGTTAACAAACATTATGTCACTAGCTGCAGTCTCTCCAGTTTTGTGCATAAGGGAAGAGTTCTTGGCTTTTCCATAGTCAAAAGCTATACTGGTTAGGTAATAAATGTAACCTTACACTCTCTCCCAGGTCTTAGCCATGCTGAAACACAATGATGTCTCTTTCTATTCTCTTGGCATTGTCTGTTTTCACAGACACATGGAAGGTTGAAAAAAAAGCTTGACAAAGGAAAATGTGTCACCAGCACAGGACCATGATAATGATCAAAAGCTTAGCAGGAGTGACAATTTTTAAAAGGCTACCCCTATGTAAAGGACCTGCACCCATTTCACTTCACACATAAAGCTAAAGCCTAATGTGACCTGAACAGCTTGAGAAAAATAAACATCAAGCTGAAACTTCTGCTACTACATCCATCATAATGTAAGCAGGGTTCTCTTCAGTAAGACCCCAAATATTTGCTCTCTACTCCTCATCAACATTAGCAAGTATTTTCTCCACTGTCATCCTCTTCACTAATTTCTGCCATCACAGACCCTTGAAAGCACTGTCTTTATCAAGGTCCAAACAGCAACATCAGAAACTAAGGAAACAAACAGTGACTCTGTTTTAAGTGATACACAACAAAGCCAGAAAAGAAAGATAATTGCAGTAATCCATCTGACAGCCAGAATGTAGCAGCAGTCATTAGGAATACTGGACATGCTCATTTCGACTCTTACATACAACTACCCCACTGTCCAGAGAAGGGCAACAAAGTTGGTGAGGGGTTTGGAACACAAGCCCTATGAGGAGAGGCTGAGGGAGCTGGGGTTGCTTAGCCTGGAGAAGAGGAGACTCAGGGGTGACCTTATTGCTCTCTACAACTACCTGAAGGGAGATTGTAGACAGGCAGAGGTTGGTCTCTTTTCCCAGGCAGGCAACACCAGAACAAGAGGACACAGTCTCAGGCTGCGCCAGGGGAGGTTTAGACTGGATGTTAGGAAGAAGTTCTATACAGAGAGAGTGATTGCCCATTGGAATGGTCTGCCCAGGGAGGTGGTGGAGTCACCATCATTGGAGGTGTTCAGGAGGAGACTTGATCCATGCTTGGTGCCATGATCTAGTTGTGTAGGTGGGTTGGATTGGTTGATAGGTTGGACACGATGATCTTGAAGGTCTCTTCCAACCTGGATTTATTGTATTGTATTGAAACTACCTCAGCTGCTACACACACCTGCAAAGGTTTAAGTGGCACCAGCAGCCAATCCTTCAACTACATATATTTTTAAATGGCTGTCTATTAATTTGAAATACAAAGATAAGCTCAGTGCCAGGAAGGACAACAGCAGTGTATTTTGCTCAGCGAAGATTAGTCCTGCATAGCACATCTCTCTGCAAGCCTCTCTCTCTGCATGCCTCTGTCTCTGCATGTCAAGATAGAGGAGCTAAGGTAGCTAAATTGAGAAGAGGCCATATCTAAAAATCCACTGCATAACCATCACTGCCAGTGTAGTCTGACCTTGAATTTTGTCAAGTGCATGTGTCCATCCCTACATGTGACAGTGGCCCTCTGTCAATGGCTCTCCTCAATGTCCTCTTTCTCAAATTAAAGAGGGGGGGGGAAAAAGGTAAGTTAGAAATTCCTCAGCATGGCAAACTGATCCTCCTAACCCTGGCCTCGACAGGAACTTCAAGGGTCCTCTGGTCCCATGTTTCTTGGGAAAGACATGGATTAAGCCATTGCCTTCTCTTTCATATACTTTCTCAACAAAACACACCACGCACCAAGGCCACGCACCAGCAAAAAGGGCTAACAGGTGTGTACAATTAATACAATTAAATGCTAATAAGAATTTTATTTCCTTTGAAAACAACAAAAAAAAACAACAACAACAACAACAAAAAAGGCTGCAGAGTGATTGCTGTTAGCTTTGGAATGGGAGCACCCAAGGAACATCCTACTACTTGTACGACAACAGAAAGTCAGACTAGATACACAAGTCCTTAAACCCTAAGAAATTATGAAAAAGCACCCCAAAAGTTACAAGCAGGATGTTGTTTGTCATGAGAGACACTTCACAGCCTCAAAACATCTCTGGGTCATAACACAAAGCACAATTACTTCTTTTTTTTTTTTATGATGATGACTGCCACTCTAAAAGCTAATGAAAGAGACCTCTTGTCCTCCTGCACTGACAACAGAGGAAGAGAGACAAATATTAAATAAGAATATACTGTATGAATGCCAGGAAGAAAACATACATATCACCATACATATCAGAAATGCTGAACCACAGGACTGTAAGGGTTGGAAGGTACCTCAAGGATCATCTAGTTCCAACACCAGTGCCATGGCAGGGCATTTTCCAATAGATTAGGTTTCCCAGAGCCACATCCAGCCTGGCCTTAACAAATTCCAGGGATGAGGCTTCCACCACCTCTTTAGGCAACCTGTTCCAGTGTCTCATCACCCTTATGGGGAAGAACTTCTTCCTAACATCTAATCTCCCTCCTCTAGCTTGCATCCATTCCCCCCAGTCCTATCACTCCCTGACACCCTAAAAAGTCCCTCCCCAGCTTTCTTGTAGCCCCCTTCAGATACTGGAAGGCCACAATAAGGTCTCCTCAGAGCCTTCTCCAAACTGAACAACTCCAACTCCCTCAGCCTATCCTCACAGGAGAGGTGCTCCAGCCCTCTCAAAAGGAACACGCTGTTAAAATGTTATAAACCACAGCAAAAGAGGAAACATGCAAGTTTAACTTTTATGAGAAGGCAAGCTCCAGAATGCACACAAAACACCAGCAGGAGAAATCGCATTACAAGGTTTGTAGCTTCCAAAAGTCCGCCATGTCTACACTACACTGGTTTTAATCCCCCTGCTGAAGTTAGTTTGTTTTACAGACTAGGACACATAAATAATGCACTCCTCCCAGAACAACCACCAAACCAAAACAAAACCAAACAGGGGTGGGGAAAAAAGGGGCAAAAAACACCCCACCAGAAAACGGAAAACTCCGCAGAAAGGCTTTACCTTGCACATCACATTTGGCATCTCCCACTTCAGCACTCCGTCAAAACAGAGCACTGAGTGCTCGGTATCTTTTATATTGTTATGGTACAAGAGAGAAACATTTTCCTCTTACCTGTGCTCTAGGTCTCGGATGGACACTATCACTCCAGAAGTTGATGCCTTCTGCTGCAGGGTGGCCAAAAACGTGAACTCGCTCTTATTGCGGAAGAGCTGAATTAACTTCTCGCTCACGTGGGGCGCTGCGTGGATTTCTCTTTCCACATCTGGGAGTTCGTTTTTAAAAGGAGGAAGAGAAGGAAACAAGAGTACAGTAAAAATGCGACACCAGAAAGATTCAGATTTCATTTTTCACTTTCCCTTCAGCATTTTTCATTTTTGAGATTCAGCTACCCTCTCCGCCACTGCACCTGCTCGGAGAAGAAACCCAAGCGGCATCTCTGTCAGCGTGGCCACTTGTCACTTTGACAAGTTCACAACTGGTCAGCTGCTGATTTTCTGACCGAATTTTGACAGGATGCCGAGCCGTTTGTGTCTGCTGTGAGCAGATTAAGTTGCTGTAAATAAGGTGTGCTGCAGTCAGATAAATCAGCTCCTAAATTCTGAGGAATCTCAGGCACTGCCTCTCCCAGCACAATTCACCGAGCTCCAATTTCAGTCTTTACCACTGACTCTGCTACCACCTCTCCGTCGTACATCAGAGGAAACCTGTCCTTGCCCTGCATAAGGCAGAGATGTATGATTGCTAATAATGCTATATGGCTGTGCTTCTGCCTGAGAAATAAATACAGGACACGCTTGCAACCCGCCATCGTTTCAGGGATTTCTCAGTTTGAACAAGCAAAGCGTGACAGCTCATACAATATTTATTAAACCACAGCTTGACCAGGCAGATGCAGAAACACTTCAGCCTCGCTAATCCTGCTGATGTCCAAGCAGCCATATGCCTTCTCAGTTTGATCTCCTAAGATTCAAACGCACCATCTCCCACCACATTCATTTTCATCTCCTCCTTTTCTTCACAACATATCATCACTACGAGAGGCAGTTAAGGACAAAAGGGAGAAATCACCGCATTTCACCTCCCCACCCCTTGCTATGTCTCTCATGCTGGGCCTTTGTCACACATTTGCAAGACCTGTGCCACTTGTGGTCACAACCATTTAGAAGCCCAGTGGCTTCCTTTCCAAAGGTTTACTTTGAAGCCAGAAACGCTGGCACAAATTCTCAGCTGGTAGAAAACCACAGTGGAACTGTACTGAATCCTGAGAATCCGGCCCAGCATGAATGCTGTACACACAAAGGAGTGATGGGATTTACAATTCAGAATTTCACTGCAGGAAAAAAAGAAAAGAGAAGGAAAAAAAAAAGGGGGGGGGGGAAGGCAGAAAAAAAATAGTGTCATTAAAGGAGGCTTTGCAGACAGAAAGAGGAGAGGCTGGCTTGAAAAACAACCTGGAACTCAAAAAAACACAACTACTGAGGGAATGCCATGGACTGAAACCAAACTCCAAGGAAAAAGTACTCAAGCATGTTTGGTAATTGGGTGTCTCAGTTTTTCCTGTGCAGCTTAAAGCCCTCCAAATGAGCCTACACACTCAGAATCCCTAACACCCTTCCACTCTGAACAGCTCACCCCTGAAATGCACTGCAAATTAGAGAGCAAAAAATCATGTTATCAGTTAAAAATCTTTGCCAGGGGCTCAAATTCACCTGATAAATAAATATGATGCCTGCTTTACAGCCTCAAACTATTGGTCTGCCCAACATCACTTTTATCATAGCACAGCAAAAATCTTCAAAGAACAATGAAATCTTTTCCACCTGCCATCAGAAAGGGGAGCAGAGGGATAAACAACCCAGCACAGAACACCTGATTATGATTTATCTATCTGGATTTCATTATCTTCACCATCACTTTCTCCTAGCTGGTGTTGCTACTGGTCATAAATGTTATCTAGTTTATTTTTACAAAGCTGGAGATGATGGCAGAGACACAAACCTACAAAGGCCATACACCATTACATTCTCCAGTACCCAGTTTGCTACACAGACAAGCAATTCACCAGTACTGAGTTCCAAGGTACAATTAAAACTCAGAGATAAAATGTCCAAGAAGTAAGAGGAAGATAATTATCCTTGTTCTGAAGGTTAGTATCCCACAATTTGGGATATTTTTTGTTGTTGTTTGTTTGGGTGGGGTTTTGCCTAAAGGTGGCACAACTGCCAGAAATCTCACATCCCTTACCCAAGCTTTCAGGGGGAAGGGAGAGGGGAAGGGAGAGGGGAAGGGAGAGGGGAAGGGAGAGGGGAAGGGAGAGGGGAAGGGAGAGGGAAGGGGGAGAGGGAAGGGAGAGGGGAAGGGAGAGGGGAAGGGAGAGGGGAAGGGAGAGGGGAAGGGAGAGGGGAAAGGGAGAGGGGAAGGGGAGAGGGGAGGGAGAGGGGAAGGGAGAGGGGAAGGGAGGAGGGGAAGGGAGGGAAGAGGGAAGGAGGGGAAGGGAGAGGGGAAGGGAGAGGGGAAGGGAGGGGGAAGGGAGAGGGGAAGGGGAGAGGGGAAGGGAGAGTTTTGAGAACCAGATCTTATAGTAGATATCTCTCCAAGGGGATTGTTTAGAATTATCTTTGATTTCCTTTTTCACACCCAATAGTGATTTGTTTACATTTTACTACTATTCTGCTCAAAATCTGTGAAAAATTTTAAAGGCATAGCCTAAACCTACCACAGGCACTTACCCAGGAATTCCACTGCAAGATGGCAAAAGTCCAGCCTTCAAGTGGACTCACAAAGCTAAGGAGCCCAGCAAGGCTCACAGGGGTCCAGAGGGCACATGATGTGGCATTTTGAACACAAGCCTGTCACGGTGATGACCACAGCCCTGGGCTCACAACCTGGGGCCTGACTACTGGGAAGGAGCCACACAGTGCCTCACTGAAGGCATGGCCCAGTCAACACTGCATGACCTCAGCCCCATGGGGCAGCCTGCCAGCCCCTCTCTGGCAGCGTCCTCACTCACACTATGCAATCTAATCACGGTTCAGTTGATTTAATAGATGGTGTTGGATGATGGGTTGGACGCGATGATCTCGAAGGTGGCTCCCAACCCGGTTTATTCTATTCTATTCCAATTGCTGGGCATGTCATCTGTTGGCGTGCAGAAAGCAGCCTACAAACGAACTGGCAGTGGGATCCACTTAAGAGTAAGAGCTTTCTGTTTTCAGGTTGATTTTCACACTTCAAAAGAAAAGGGGGGGGGGGGGGGGGGGGGGGGGGGATAGAAGGAAATAAAAGAAAATTGAGAATACATACACCTCCTCACCACAGGTGCCTGAAAGGGAAAATACTCTTTATGCTCTCCATAAAAATAACTGTCTGCTTGTAATGAAATGTCATATTTCCTCCATAATATAGAACAATATAGGTTTATACAGTAATCTTCAGTGAAACATCACTGCACCCTTGAATGATAATGCCATCTCAGCAAAAATAAAAGAAACAAAACATAGATACGACTTTCATATGCCCTTCTATGTGATTATATTTCCTTAATTTGAAATACTGACTGTCTGGAGGGTTTGTGGTTGGTTTTTTTTTCTCCAAATGTACCAGAGTGTTTCTAAAATTAACCAAGAAAAGAAAAAAAAAGGGGGGGGGGGAGGGGAAGAGGAAAAAACGCCCCACACCACACAAACGTACACAATTATCTCAAAAGCCACAGATACAAATCTTCGCCAAGCATCAAGTGAAGGCAACTTTCTGCCTTCAGCAAAAGAGAAGAGCAGAAGGTACACCTGTGTCGGAGAGAGAACATTTGTTGCTTGGTTTTAATGCCTTTTTCTTTAAAGGCACGAGTCCAAGGAAGAAAAGCCCAAACACAAAGCAATGGTGCAGTTTGCCAGGACAGCCAAACCCATTCAGCCACTGCCATCCCACATTTCCCTGCCTGGTGCTAGCACTCCTGTGCCCCAGGACACCACCTTGCCTTCTCCAGGCTGCCTTGTCCCACATGAGAGTATTCAGCCCATGTCAAGCACAGAATCACAGAATCACCAAGGTTGGAAGAGACCTCAAAGATCATCATGCCCAACCTGTCACCACAGACCTCATGACTAAACCATGGCATCAAGTGCCACATCCAATCCCCTCTTGAACACCTCCAGAGACGGTGACTCCGGGCAGCACATTCCAATGGCACAACCTTACCAAACCAAAAGGAGCTACCAGAACAACCAGCACACAGACTCAGGGGTGACCTTATTGCTCTCTACAATTACCTGAAGGGAGGTTGTAGACAGGCAGAGGTTGGTCTCTTCTCCCAGGCTACCAGCACCAGAACAAGAGGACACAGTCTCAGGCTGCACCAGGGGAGGTTTAGGCTGGAGGTGAGGAGGAAGTTCTATACAGAGAGAGTGATTGCCCATTGGAATGGGCTGCCCGGGGAGGTGCTGGAGTTGCCGTCACTGGAGGTGTTCAGGAGAAGACTTGATAGGATGCTTGGTTGCATGGTTTAGTTGATTAGGTGGTGTTGGATGATAGGTTGGACACAATGATCTTGAAGGTCTCTTCCAACCTGGTTTATTCTATTCTACTATTCTAAACTTACAGAGGGGATCAGCAGCATAACTCCACCCAGGATCTGCAAAGGAAGACTACAGCACCCTGCCTGGCTGCAGCAAGCTCTTACACACTCAGTCACCTTGATAGATTTTACCTGCAGCTGCAATTACTCACAATACTCAACTTGCAAGACCTTCAGAACAAGACTCAGAGTTTTATTTTAGCATGGGGTTGGTTTCACTTCATCAGAAGACCAGTCCAGGTGAATGGTCATGGTGCTCTGAGGCCAGTGATGTCAGGGCAAGCATTACCCTGTACATAAGAAAAGTACTGGTACTTTGGGTCATTCTAACCCTGTGTGACAAATGGAATTAAGAAGGTACAATAACTCAGGATTACAAACCTGATTTAGGCCCTCAAGTCACGTCTGTCTGTGTGTGTGGTCAAGGCATTACCAGCTGTGGCAACTGAAAATTAAAATCTCAGCCTTTTGCCACTTACAGCCCAGGGTATATTAGAAGCCCAAATAAGAAGCTGGCTTCATTAGAAACAGTGTAAGAATGCTGTTACCACACAGAAGCAGGCAAAAGGAGTTAGACAAAGAAAAGCATCATGCCAGGAAAGCAGGCAAAATTTTTGCCACTTATTTTGATGACAGTGTCAACAACTCATGGTACTGAGTGAGGCTGAGGGAGTTGGGTTTGTTTAGCCTGGAGAAGAGGAGGCTCAGGGGAGACCTTCTTGCTGTCTACAACTCCCTGAAGGGAGGCTGTAGACAGGAGGGGGTTGGTCTCTTCTCCCAGGCGATCAGCACCAGAACAAGAGGACACAGTCTCAAGCTGCACCAGGGGAAGTTTAGGCTCAAGGTGAGGAGAAAGTTCTTCACAGAGAGAGCTGTTGGCCTTTGAAGTGTGCTGCCCAAGGAGGTGGTGGAGTCACCACCCCGGAGGTATTCAACAGGGGATTAGACGTGGCACTTGGTGCCATGATTTAGTAGCCATGAGGTGTTGGATGACAGGTTGGACTTGAAGATCTTTGAGGTCTTTTCCAACCTTATTGATTCTATGATTTGGGATGGAATTTTAAGCAGAGGAAAACATGCACCAGTTCTTACAAGCTGAATCCCAATCCAGCTAGAAAAGGATTTTTTTTCCTTTAACAGATGTTTGCATTAAAGGAAAAATACTAACATGCAGTTCCAAATCAACCCACCATTTCTAAAGCAATAGATATTTTAGAAGAGGAATAGAAGAGGAACAGAAGAGGAATAGAAGAGGAATAGAAGAGGAACAGAAGAGGAACAGAAGAGGAACAGAAGAGGAACAGAAGAGGAACAGAAGAGGAACAGAAGAGGAACAGAAGAGGAACAGAAGAGGAACAGAAGAGGAACAGAAGAGGAACAGAAGAGGAACAGAAGAGGAACAGAAGAGGAACAGAAGAGGAACAGAAGAGGAACAGAAGAGGAACAGAAGAGGAACAGAAGAGGAACAGAAGAGGAACAGAAGAGGAATAGAAGAGGAATAGAAGAGGAATAGAAGAGGAATAGAAGAGGAATAGAAGAGGAATAGAAGAGGAATAGAAGAGGAATAGAAGAGGAATAGAAGAGGAATAGAAGAGGAATAGAAGAGGAATAGAAGAGGAATAGGCATTAACCAGGTTGGAAAAGACCTTTGAGATCATCAAGACTAACCTATCACCCAACACTATCTAATCAACTAAACCATAGCACCAAGTGCCCCATCCAGTCTCTTCCCAAACTCCTCCAGGGATGGTGACTCATCCACTAGCCTGCTTGAATACCTATTCCTTTTATTTCCTTGCTTTGATAGAGAACATACAGCAGAACAGGTTGCTTCATTGGCACCTCCAATCATCTTAAAGCTATTTGTTTCAACATGCTTTCAGGAGACCCTCTGTAGAGTCATGCTGGACAAGCAAGTAAAAATTAACCATACAAGACACAATCTGGATTTCAGCTACAGCAATTTAGGAACTGAATACTGCAGCATGCATTGCTTGTATGTTGCTATGGGCAAAATCCAGTAAAACTGAAATCTCTCTTATAAACAAACAAACAAACACAGAGTGCCTCCATTTTTTCAAGTCATCAGTTATCCAAAAACTGAGCCAAGAGTAGAAGAATGATCTGAAACAAGCAGCTCTCAGCATAATTTCTAAACATTGCTCAGAATGAAAACACACAACAGCATCATAAAACCCTTCCTGCTCACTAAAGGTGCTTCATCAAAGTCTCCAAGTGGGATCCAGTGCACTACTGGTGAGGGATGTCCACTCCTACCTACTCCTCTGAAACTATTCTGGAGTCCACACAAGTCTGACAGATCCAGAAGTTCACAGAAGGATGCTAACGCTAACCATGGGGATCTTCTCCCAAACAAAAGGTCATTTCACTGCCAAGCAGGGAAACACTCAGGATGGTTGTCCCTCCCTGTGTAACAAGGGCAGAATACAGCCATCTGCAAATAGCATATTTTATTTTAAGCTGTGGGGAGCAAATCTACACAAATTTCTCCTTATATGCAAACAACACCAGACTTTACAACATGCTCCTGTCATGGGAACAGGCACAGAGCCAGGTATATCCCTCAGAGCACTTTTGGTGCTTAACTAGGCTACTGGCACTAAGGCTCGAGACAGCCCACAAATACCCAGCAGCCAAGTTGCAGCATACCCAGGCATCACTTAAGCACAGACCCAAATTCATCCACCATGCCTGCCATTTGCCTACATTGCTTCCAAACCAGGCTAAAGCATAGGTTTCAGCAGGCTGTGAGCTACTGCCACAGGAAAATTACTGCAGCTTTACATTAAGGTGCTAAGCAAGCACTATGCTGATCTCTGGGGACCCCTGCACTGCAAGAGAGGTGACCAGCAACACCTGCCTGATCTGCCAGCAACCCAGAGAGAGGGGTGAACACACCTCACCCTTCTCTTTGGTCATCCCTGGCAGGATAGTTTCTAAGAGGGCAGGTTGTTTTCTCACGAGCACATCTCTGCTTCTGGGTATTCTCACCAGTACAAAAAGCCATTGTAAATGGTTTTTTGCCTTGCTGGCTCCACTCAGAGTCGGTAATAAACAGCAGGAAATCATGTTCATACTGCACAGCTTTCTGAATTATGAGTATTCATTATAAATCACTTTTTTTTTTACATGTTGCTTCCAACACCATTTCTTAAGACTAAGACCCGTCTGCAGTGAAATGCTTGGTGATTTTAATATGCAAGCCTCCTACAGAGATGATGTCTCATTTTAATTATTGTTTCGGTTTAATGGGTTTTCATTAAATTAGAGGATGGAGCAATTACCAGGGTGAATAGCTAATGTTACAAAGGTAAGTTCCCATGACTATACAGCAAAAGCACTTCTGCTAGAGAAGGTGGAAAAAAACAGTGTAATTCCATGTAAACTCTCCTTTTGCCTGGTACCAAGCCTACCCCGGCTGTAAGCGTTCATATATTGCTGCCATTCTCATATGCATGTTTGGAAACTAGTTTATAACCAGGTCTCTCCCATCAAATTTAATCTAGCATTTACACTTTGTGATGGGCTACACCCATCCTGGAAGCAGGGTGGGGAGGGCTTGGGAGAGATTTTGTCCTCCCTGGAGGGTGTTTCCCCCCGGGAAACTAAGTTAGTCTGTTCCACCCCCCTCCCTGCCCAGCAAGGCTATAAGGAGGAGGATACTGCAGCCATTAGCTCTCTTGGGCCCTGCCTTTGCCTGGACGAGGACTGCCACTGGTTCCCCTGCTTCTCTGCCACATGGTGCTCCCTGCTGTGCCCCACACCTTGGCAAAGAACTGGTTTTGTATTTCATATTTCTTTTTTTTCTCCCATCCATCCTTGTTCCTTACCCTTGTGATCCCTGTTATTGTTGCACACACACACACACAGTGTTTAAAGAAAATCTTTACCTCTCTACTTCCAAGTCAAATACAAATTATTTCTTGGTGGATTTCCTCCTTTCCTTTCTTTTCCTCTCCATTGGGAAAGAGGAGGGGGGCGTGGGGGAGAGATTCTCAGCCTGGCCCCCATCTGAGCTCTTAAGTCCCAGTTAAGGCTCAAACTGCCACAGAGTTATATATACATGTGTATTTCATCCCTTTCAGGAGGCTACTGCAAATCCCATCCTGAAACTCCAGATGCCTGCGACAGCAGAATTTTGAGTCACTAGAAAAATCAAACAGAGACTACTTATCAAATCTCATTTGTCTCCCCAACCAATAATTTAGTTGATGCAGTAGCTTAATGTCAGACTCATCACTTCTTGAAAACTGGCCTGACTAGAGCACTAGCTAGAATGACCACACTCATGTTAATTAAGTAGTTGTCAGACAGCCTAAAAGTCCTTTGTTTGCTTTATCAGCATGTCAAACTGAACCTTGGAAATTGAGTCCTGAGGAACAGAGCAGCAGTTACCACACAGGACTTGGAAATGAATACATAGAATCACAGAATCAACCAGGTTGGAAAAGACCTGAGAGATCAAGTCCAACCTATTACCTAATACCTACACCTCATGACTAACTGAACCATGGCTTCAAGTGCCACATTCAATCCTTTTTTGAACACCACCAGGGACAGTGACTCCAACACCTCCAGGGACAGTGACTCCAACACCTCCAGGGACAGTGACTCCAACACCTCCAGGGACAGTGACTCCAACACCTCCCTGGGCAGCACATTCCAATGGCAAATTACTCTTTCTGGGAAGAACTTTCTCCTCACCTCGAGCCTAAACTTCCCCTGGTGCAGCTTGAGACTGTGTCCTCCTGTTCTGCCACTGGTTGCCTGGGAGAAGAGACCAACCCCCACCTGTCTACAACCTCCTTTCAGGAAGGAGGTTGCCAAGAAAGCAAGCAGCCACCTCTGCTTCTCAAACCCCAGACAGCAAAAGGTGCCCAAGGTAACAAAGGAAACATGGGGGCACAGAGCTGTAGCAAAGCATCCGTTGAGGACCTGCTGCATGAGGGTTTCACATCTCCAGGGCCCTTCCTTCTCTTTGCCACCCAAACGGATAGACCAACCAAGGAAAGCGCTGGAATCATCTTTCCAGCAGCAGAAGAATGAGCAGCAGGCCTGGGCACACACACAGCACGACTGACAGTCTTCAAACCATTTGGCCATTATGGAGCAGAACCAGAAAGCTGGAGTAAGCCAAACAGCTTTGCAACAAGCCTCCTGCCGGGAACGGCGATTGCCTTGCTGAGGCTACATATCACCTCTTACCCAAGGCAGCCACTTCAACTTCTTTCCAATATTTTAAGCAGCTACTGAGCTCAGGCTCACCCTCTCATGGGACTCATGCTGAAAGCAAGACTATTTACAAATGGTTGAACCCTTAAATTAAATGCTTGGTAGAAACGCTCCAGAAGTTACGCTACCACTAAAAGCAGATCATCTGCTCTTAAATCACGTGAGTTAATCAAATTACATGTGGCATTGGTTAATTAGTTCAGGAGTCACTGATTACAACATCTTCTCCAGCATTTATCTACACTAGATACAGTATCACACCCCTGTGGCTTTAAAGATTGCTATTTGCAAATTCAGAAAATAACAACATGCTAACAGAATAGAGCATGGGCTACACCAGCAGCACTCAGCTATGAAAAGAGCCAGTGGCAATGTGTGCAACACTGGGACAAAGCAGTACACTGCTAAGAATCATCACCAATAGGCTGCCCACTTACTAAAGGACTGTCCACTTTGGGGGTCTACTTTAAGAGTACATGAAATGCTAATGTTCCACACAATAATGAGTCACCCAAAAACACTGTTCCTGTCCTGGCTGTCTGCAAAAGCAAGCTAAGCAATTCTTTCACAGAATCACAGAATCACCAAGGTTGGAAGAGATCTCAAAGATCATCAAGTCCAACCTGTCACCCAAGACCTCATGACTAAACCATGGCACCAAGTGCCACGTCCAATCCCTGCTTGAACACCTCCAATGATGGTGACTCCATCACCTCCCTGGGCAGCACATTCCAATAACTAACGACTCCCTCATTGAAGAACTTTCGCCTCACCTCCAGCCTAAACTTCCCCTGGCACAGCTGGAGACTCTGTCCTCTCTTGTCCTGGTGCTGCTTGCCTGGGAGAAGAGACCAACCCCCTCCTGCCTACAACCTCCCTTCAGGTAGTTGTAGACAGCAACAAGATCTCCTCTGAGCCTCCTCTTCTCCAGGCTAAGCAATCCCAGTTCTCTCAGCCTCTCCTCACAGGGCTGTGCTCCAGACCCCTCCCCAGCCTCATTGCCCTTCTCTGGACACGTTCAAGAGTCTCAATGTCCTTCTTAAACTGAGGAGCCCAGAACTGGACACAGGACTCAAGGTGTGGCCTCACCAGTGCTGAGCACAGGGCAGAATGAATTCCCTGCCCCTGCTGGCCACACTATTCTTGATGCAGGCCAGGATGCCATTGGCCTTCTTGGCCACTTGGGCACACTGCTGGCTCATGTTCAGCCAGCCAATAATCAGCACCCCTGGGACCCTGTTTGGCAGCTCTCCAGCCACTCCGACCCCTTTTCCTCCCTGTCTACATAAGATCTTCAGGTATGCTCAAAGTCACAGACCCCAAAACCACAAAACTGCTTTTAAAATCACCTAACATGTACTGAACTTGACAACACTGACAACTTCAGCAACATTTGTTCAAAAGAAACTTAAGGTGGCACCAGAAGGTAAGAAGCATGCAGAAGCAAAAATCAGATATAGAAGTTCTGCAGATAACTAGTAATTGTAGTTTGGACTTGGTTCCTCCCTCCTTAACCCTTAGTGTATTTGGAGCCTAGAAGTAAAATTGAGGCTTTTTCAATAGAGCAACCAGAGAGATTGAGCCATTTCTAATCTTAACCAAAGATTACAAATAATTCCAATTTCTCAATTCAAATATTACAATGATTCCAATTTCTCATTGAGCACTCCTCCTCCTTGCAGGTAATAATAAATGCTGCTCATACTTTCTGACAACAGTATTAAAAATAAGTAGTAACATCAAATATTTCTGAAGTGCTTCAGGATTCCTAAGGTTAAAATGAGTATGCCCCTGTACACTGCACTGGTTAGGCCACACCTTGAGTCCTGTGTCCAGATCTGGGCCCCTCAGTTTAGGAAAGATGTTGACTTGCTGGAACGTGTCCAGAGAAGGGCAAGAAAGCTGGGGAGGGCTTTGGAACACAAGCCCTGTGAGGAGAAGCTGAGAGAGCTGGGGTTGTTTAGCCTGGAGAAGAGGAGGCTCAGGAGAGACCTCATTGCTCTCTACAACTACCTGAAGGGAGGTTGGAGCCAGGTGGGGATTGGTCTCTTCTCCCAGGCAACCAGCACAAGAGGACACAGGCTCAAGCTGCACCAGGGGAGGTTCAGACTGGATGTTAGGAAGAAATTCTACACAGAGAGAGTGATTGCCCTTTGGAATGGGCTGCCCAGGGAGGTGGCAGAGTCAACATCATTGGAGGTGTTTACAAGGAGACTTGATAGGTGCTTGGTTGCATGGTTTAGTTGACTAGGTGGTGTTGGATGATAGGTTGGATGCAGTGATCGTGAAGGTCTCTTCCAACTTGGTTTATTCTATTCTATGACAGAGACAGCCAACAAGTAACCCATAACCTGGATTTTTCAAAGATATTTTGGGTATCAGACAGGATAATAGGATAGAAAGCTGAAAGCCTGAGCATCTTGAAAATCCCAGCCTATCTTCAGGGAGGTCACACAGAAATCAGAATTCACCTCGCTGGTGAAAACCTGCCTTCTCAAACACGTCAATCAAAACATCAGGTTTCAAACAGTTCATTAACAGGAAAGGTTCAGCGAAACAGAAACCTCTGCCTCAGTTTCTCCGCTTGCAGAGAGAGGTTACAGCGCCTAACGCTCCTTTATGGCAGCTAGCAGACCTGGCTACACCTGCATAAAGGTTTTAATTTCCAGCCCAGTAAAGCCTTTCATCACATGAATAATCCAACTAAAGGCAATGAAATTATCTGTAAAGTTCAGAGCAAGCATATGCTGAAAGTACTCCCTGGGTTCACAAACTCCCAGCGACATGACACTCTAAATAGTTTTTTAATTACTTTTAAAGCTGTCAGCTCATTTCTTACTAAAAATCTTATGGTTTCCCTTTATTCCCGTGTATATGATTTGTACAGGCATTGAACAAATGCATTTCAGGACCTAATTCACCCTTCTGTTTTCTTTCCCTGGAAAAATCACTTCCGTGTTCCTGCTAAAGCAAATTAAATCCCGGGTGTCTGTTTTATTTATCAACTGCATGATAATAGCACGAGGCACACTACATTTGTCAAAGCCCTCCTCTACTGAAGTATAATTTCTGCTGTCAGCCTCTTTATGTTTATATTCAATAGTCTGGTTGTCTTTGTTTCTTGGAACACATCTAAGCACACATTTATGCACAGTCCCCCAAAATAAGTATAAATTTCATTTGTGGAGCGTTCCACGCTCACACCCCAACCCCCAACGAAGAATCACCAACCCAGCTAGCGGACTCAGTCATTCCCTGCATGTTTGGGATGGATTATTTGAGATTTAGGAGTTTTTTCCCCCAAAATGTCACAATAATAACTGTTTTATCTTTTTACACCATAATTATGATTTGGAGCATTGCTTTTCTTATTTCACCCAAGCATACCACAACTCATGAATAAAATATGACAACTTTGATAGCATCCATTGCTGTGGGTTCATCCGTAACGGCAAACGTGCTTGGGGTACTAAGAGCTCCCTTTTGCTCCATAAGCTTTTGTTTCTGAAAATAAGCTTTTATTTAAATAGAACTGCCACATGTGTGTGTGTCCCCCCCCTTTTTTTTTCCCTTTGCATTTCTTGCCATTAGCAATAACACCAGCAATAGTGTTTACTTTTTTGTTGTTTTTAATG
Organism: Colaptes auratus; assembly: GCA_015227895.2. NCBI lineage: Eukaryota > Metazoa > Chordata > Aves > Piciformes > Picidae > Colaptes > Colaptes auratus. The sequence goes on along the minus strand of CM037647.1, from coordinate 3,452,525 downwards.
GCTACATTTTGAAGCGATTAGGATGGCATGAAGCTGCAGAGGCAGAATATCCCATCCGAAAGCTGGTACATTAAAAGCACTGCCAGCACCAGAGAATGAAAGGCTAACACAGAGGACCATGACTTCTTAATGTGGGGGCAATACTACCAAAAGAAAAAGGAAAGAAACTTAAATATCTTCTAGCTTCATAATTAATTGCCATGAAGTCAGGCTAAACAATGTCCATCATCTCCTTAATAAGGTTATTGTAACTAATACAGCAGAGTCCTCCTACCACAACTTGTCAGTAGATTCCCTTGAAAGGAAAACCAAGGCAAAGTGCAAGTGCAGAGTTTCCAAATCATTGGCCTTTACCAAATTATTCCACAAGCACCATGTTTCAAGGCTGTGCTGTTTCATTTTCCAAGCAGCATGATGAACATCCACAGAGACATCCACAGACCAAGAAAATTCACAACACACACTCAAACCCCACTCTTCCTCCCACACATCGTGGCTTTGTTATTTTCCCCAAGAATAAGCTTTAAACTTCCAGCATTGTTATGCACAATGAGCCAAAGTGGAGAGAAAAGCTGAGGCAGGTCTGAATGCCATCTGTAGTTAGGCTTTCATCAGAGAAGCAGGGAGTATTTCATCCCCGGGATCCAGTTTTACACCTACTGCACTCTCAGAGTATCTTTGCTACCTTTCACTCTACAAAAGATTAAAAACCTATTTAAAACAAAAGGGGTGAAAAGGATGAGGACAAAAAAAAAAAAGGGGGGGGGGGGGGAGGAACAACACAGAACTAAGCTTTACAACACAAACTTGGCTGCTGTTGGAAGTGTCAAATGCAAACTTAGAGGGAGGAGTCACTAGAACAGAATAGAATAGAATAGAATAGAATAGAATAGAATAGAATAGAATAGAATAGACCAGACCAGACCAGACCAGGTTGGAAGAGACCTTTGAGATCGAGTCCAACCCATCACCCAACACTCTCTAATCAACTAAACCATGGCACCAAGTGACTTGCTGGAAAGGCCAGGCAATCGCATGATAGAATGCCATAAACCAGCACAGTATGACATGATTACCTCACACCACTTATGTGGCAAAAATGAAAACCTACAGGAAAAGATGTCCCACTCATGTCATTGATAAAGCCACCTTGCAGGTGGCCAGATTAATCTAGAATTTGGCCTAGAAGAAGTAGGTTGAGGCCCCAAGCATCTAATTTTTATTCTCCACAGGTAGTTGAAAGCAGCAGGGGTTTTCACTACAGGAAATACACAGTCCCAAGCTGTGCCAGGGGAGTTTAGGCTGGAGGTGAGGAGAAAGTTCTTCACTGAGAGAGTTGTTAGCCATTGGAATGTGCTGCCCAGGGAGGTGGTGGAGTCCCCATCCCTGGAGGTGTTCAAGAGGGGATTGGACGTGGCACTTGGTGCCACGGTTTAGTCGTTAGGTCTGTGGTGACAGGTTGGACTTGATGATCTTCGAGGTCTCTTCCAACCTTGGTGATTCTGTGAGATTCTGCGAAATGGCCCATGCCTGATTCTTCTATTAGGTTGTTGTGTACTTTCTAATGGTGAGAAATCTTTAAAAGAATGTTTTTTCAACATTTTGAAATCATTGTATGTGTTTAATGTTGTGTGATAGTAATTTCAAATAACACCACTTCCCTTGAAGCAAAAAGTGTAGCTCTTGTTAGAAGGAATTGAATCAACTAGGACAAGTGCAAAGACAGGTTTCCATCAAAATTTGGTTTAAAATTAAGAGATCACTCTTAAGGGTCAAAATCAACCATAATAGACCACTAGGTTTCACTGCCTACAGTGAGAACCCAGTTCTTCAGCTCTGCTTTTCTCTCCCTCTTAATTTGAAGCTGTTGTAACCCAGCAGTGCCAGGTAATGTTCCCATTCTGCTCTCTCTTACCCCAGCACCTGCCCAGCAACCAAGACCTGCAAAATGAGGTGCAAGAACTTATCCTACATCTGGGAAGGCTTCTCCACCCAAGCATACTCAGCACAGTGCAGGGACTCACCTCAAGGCAGCACAACTCAGGTACTGACTCCTTCGCCTCAACTTCCCAGAGCTCCACTAAAGAAGAAGTTAATAGAACCCGCAGATGTGCAGTATGGTGTAACTTAAAGAGTATCAGCTTGCCAAAACCCCTTGCAGGAAAAAAGACAATTTCTGTCCTGATGGAGACACAAAGCAACTCAAGCTGTTATTCTTACTTTTATCTAAATTGATTTACTTTCATTGTAAGGATCTAAACGCTCACGCAGTGTGGAAGCATGCAGCACTTAGTAGCAGCAGAAGAAACTAATTTCTGCATCCCCCTTTCTGCCCACTTAAGAGCAGAGACCTTTTGTTTCCTCTCTGCTTATCTTCATTATGGGACTTTGTCAACAGGTTGCCAGAAGCAGTCAAGGCTTTTAGCATACTACAGAAATACTGAAGTGCTTATCCCACATCCCCTCTGTACTTACCACCGTGGCAACAAAGATAGACAAGTAGCATAATTATTGTCTCCCAGGAAAGCAAAAATAACTGCCGAGGACAGAGGCAATGTGTGCTCAGAATTCTTTCCTAATCATTACAGACATGATGGGAAACCCAGGAGGAGTCAAGCAACAGAAGGCAGCATGACAACATTCAGGGGAAAAGATAGAAACTGGTCACTGTCATTGAATGTGCCTAGGGGTCTGCTTTACTCTATATTGACTTGGGGGAGAGGGAAGGGGCATTTGAAAGAAGAGAATATGGAACAAGAGACTGAGGATTTAGAATTTATACCTTCCTAGCAGTATGTTTTGCCCCTAGACAGGGTTCTAACATAATTCAAACATCAGACAAGAGTGGAAACAGCCAGCACTGGATAGGTACACACAAGTATTCCTCAAACTACTTCTGGGAACTGACCAAGTTAATGGTAGTTTATGTAGCTTCAAAGCCTCAAAGCATTGTTCAACAACTGTGTCCCAAGTGATCTTTAATTTCCTTTATCGAAGATGATTCAACTCACTCATCTCCTCCTAGCTCATTGTACTCTAACTCCAGATCATTTGTCTGTTCTGAAAATGGCCAATTTTGCAAAGAAAAAACAATCATCAAAATACACTTAAGAGAGAGACAGCCAGCATGGCTGCACCAAGGGCAAGTCCTGCCTGACCAACCTAGTGGCTTTCTGCAATGGTGTAACTACATCAGTGGACAAGGGAAGACCAACAGATGTCATCTATCTGGTCTTCTGTAAAGTGTTTGACACAGTCACCCCCACGTTCTTCTCTCTAAACTGGAGAGATATGGATTCCATTTGTTCAGTGGATAAGGAGTTGATTGGATGATCACATCCAAAGGTCAACAGCTCAATGTCCTGATGGAGACAGGTGACAAGTGGTGTCCCTCAGGGGCCCATATTGTGACCAGTGCTGTTCAGTATCTTCATCAATGGTAGAGGCAGTGAGATTGAGGCCACCTTCAGCAAGTTTGCAGATGACACCAAGCTGAGTGGTGCAGTTGACAAGACTAAGGGACAGGATGGGTGCCATCCAGAGGGACTGGAACAGGTTGGAGAGGTAGGCTCAGGAGATCCTCATGAGGCTCAAGGCAAAGTGTAAGGTCCTGCACCTAGGTTGGGGCAATCCTCGATATCAATACAGGCTGGGGGATGATGAAATTGAGAGCAGCCCTGCAGAAAAGGCCTTGGGAGTTTGGGTGGACAAGAGGCTGGACATGAACCAACAGTGTACACTTGCAGCCCAGGCCAATGGCATCCTGGGCTGCATCAAAAGCAGCGTGGCCAGCAGGTTAAGAGAGGTGATTGTGCTGCTCTACTCTGCTCTAGTGAGACTTCACCTGGAATACTGTGTCCAGCCCTCGGGCCCCCAACACAAGGAGGATATGGACCTGCTGGAAAGAGTCCAGAGGAGAGCCACACAGATCAGAGGACTGGAGCACTCTCCTATGAAGGCAGGCTGAGAGAGTTGGGGTTGTTCAGCCTGGAGAAGAGAAGGCTCTGAGCAGACTTTAGAGCTACATTTCAATATCTGAAGGAGACCTACAGTAAGGCTGGGGAGGGACTGCTTAGAAGGGCTTGTAGCAATAGGATGAGGGGCAATGGTTTTAAACTAAAGCAGGGAAGACTTAGGTTGGATACCAGGAGGAAGGTCTGCACAATGAGAGCGGTGAAATACTGGAACAGGCTGCCTAGAGATGTGGTGGAGGCCCCATCCCTGGAGAGGGTTAAACTTGATGGGGCCCTGAGCAACCTGACTTAGTTTGAGATATCCCTGCTCACTGCAGAAAGGTTGGACAAGATGACCTTCAGGGGGATCCCTTCCAACCTGATGCATTTCACTGTTCTGTGATTAAAACATCAAGCATATTAACAAACAAACAAATAAACAAAACCTGTAAATGAGAAGTTAGATGTTAGGATTAAAGTCTCCCAGGCAAACTTTTCTCAGTCCTCTGGAGACACACATTTCAGCACTGCCCTTCATTACAGGATCACACATCCCACCAGTCTCAGTCAGTGCAGCCAAAGAAAAGGAACACAGAGCAAAAAATACTTAGCAAAGAAGGATCTGAAGTTTTGCTGTATTTTAATTGTTGAAGGCTCACCTTGAACAGTAAATCTACTGTGTTCAAATCCTTCTCTGAAGACAGAACAGACCATGACCAACTTAATTATTTCAGCACAGTATCTGAGACCTCTACAAAAATTAATGACTTCTTTTCACACCACTGTTGTTACAGGAAAGGTACTAATGTACCTCAGTTTCACAGGTGAACAACCAAAGCACAGAAGAATTAAGTTTCTAAATCACCAATAAAAAAACCCACATTACCCAAGTTGTATCCTCCAAAAGCATTTGTTAAAAATTAGCACACATCACAGATGTTTTATAGCACAACCAAAGCTGAACTTTCACTGTTTCTGCTGATTTTTCCGCCTAATGCTGCCTCCAACGTAACCAAACCTTTCTCCAGTCTTATCCATCTAGTCTAAATGCAGTCCTCTGGTCATCCCTTCTGGCCCCAGCTCTTGACTACCTCTCCAGGTTTCTTGTCCCACTGTCCATGGCTTCCCTTACCATGCTCTTCATCCCTTCACCTCACTTCCTTGTATTGCCCTCTTCACAGTTTCTCTGCCCAGCCATTACCCTCTCCCTTTTCAGCCTTTAGCTCCTCACCACCACTGTTTTTCCTTTCTTTCCTTCAACTCCTCATATGAGCCCCAGTTTCCATGCCCCATACCCTGCCTCTCCCAGTTAATTTCATCTGGCTGCCCAGCACCAGTCTGTATGACTCCTTGGCTCTCAGGAGAGCCAGTTCATCCCATGTATTTTGTCACTTCACATACTCAGCCCTTGCCCCTACAATTTCAGTTTTGTTTCCCTTTTTTCCAGCTTCCACAGAGGCCTGAAAAGGAAGGCAGGAAAAGAGAAGCACTCACAATCTCAAAAAGAGATCAAGACTTTGTTCTTCATCCTGCTGACAGACACAAACCTAGAAATCATCCCTGCCATAGAAGTCACACTTTCCTCCATAGTCTTGGGCGCAGCCAGCTCAGCTGTTGAGATCTTATTTTAACTCTTATTTTAGCATCACTTTTCAGGGCATCTGACAAAGGGCTGAAAACACTGAGGGAACTCTCCAGCAATGGTAAGGAGCTGCCACAGCACCAAAGGCCAGGATGAAGCTTGTACAAGCAAGATGACATCCAAAGGGATGAGTGTGGGGAGAAGGGGAAGGTCTCAGCCTCCAAAAGGATGGGCTGGGCCCTATTTTTCACCATGCCACAAACCTCCATCACAGGGGAAGACACATGCTGGCTTGCTTTCCCCACCATACCCATGCAGCTCCACAGGTCATGAGCCATCACCATGCCCACTGCTCCCTTCAGAGCCACTGAGCCCTGAAAGCAGACTGGCTTTGAGTAAACCACCAATTCACAGAATTGTTTGGTTTGGTTGGAAAAGACCTTTAAGATGTCTGAGTCCAACCATCAATTCACAGAATCATTTGGTTTGGTTGGAAAAGATCTTTAAGATCACCATGACCATCAAACAATGCCCTGAAGTGCCATGTCCACACATATCTTGAACACCTCCAGGGATGGTGACTCCACCATCTCCCTGGGCAACCTGTTCCAATGCCTGACCACTCTTTCTCTGATGTCCCCTCAGGGAGCAGAGGATCCCAGAAGGGAGATCTCAGCGCAAAGAGAAGGGAATCAGTCAAGATTTAGCACCAAGGAAGCAGCAACACCAGAAATGTTACCACATGATGTCGATTCAAGGGGGTTTTTTGTTTGTTGTTTGGGTTTGGTTTGGTTTTTTTGGACATCTGCTACCTTTCCCTCCTGAGGTCCTAGGAACCCAGGACAGGTATCCCACAGATTAAAACCCTGAATCCATGCCACTGCTGTGGAAACGAGCACAGACCTGCATGACAGGGCACAGCATGGGAGACAAAATATTCACTCTTACCTTAAAAAAAAATAAAAAACAAGGGGAAAACCAGAAGTATTAAAGTCCAAGAGTTGAAGGATGCTTGCAGGTTTCCACGAAGATAAACCCATGCAGAGGTGGAAGACACCTTTTAGCACAGGTAGCGGTTGCCCTGCACAAGGCAGGGCCTGTCCCGCACCAGCCGCTTCCTATCGCCCCACCTCAGGGTGCAGCCCAGGTGCAGACCTGGCTGGGGGTGCCTCAGGGGAAGCCTCTTTCAAAAGAGCAAGAAAATGGTCTAGCTTGAGGAAAACAGTGAGCAGCTTTGCTCTCTCTACTGGCCTGAAGCAGGTCAAGTGAGTTCCTGGTTTCAGGAACTCAAGGAGATGCACTTTTCTCACAAGACTGCTGCCTCTCTGGGTGCTTTAAGATGCTCTCTGTTCTTTCCCTTTCCCAGTTGGAGCAGTCACTGCACAGAAAGGAACTCAGCAGTCACTGGTACAAAGTGGGGAGAAGGAGCATGACTGAGCTTTGTGCTGCTGGAGCTGCAGGCCATCTATTTCTCTTATAAATCCAGGGGTTGTTTAGTACAAGTAAAGAAACAGTCAAGTGAGAAAGGACCTACCACAGTACTCAGTGGTTTGTTTTATCAAGTGCTATACATTGTATGCACAGCCAAAAAAGCCCATTCCTAATTTAAAGGCCAAGTTGCAAAATACTGCCAGATTTCTAGGAAAGGAAACAGCAAAGCCTGAATAAACTTCTTGGGGGAACTGCTTTACAAGTAAAGGCTTTAAGCCTCTGTTCACTCATGAGAAGTGTTGAGAGAAGGAAAGTTAAAAAGAAATGGGCATAGCTGACAGGTTGTAAAAGGAATCAAATTTTACTTTCCCAATGAGAACCACGCACAGAACAAAAGTCAGACTGGTTAAAGTAATCACACAGTGTAGCAGTTAGGCTAAAAAAATGGGCATAACATGGCTAGAAACAGGATGACCAGTTAAGCATCTCCTCTTGCCTTATTTATAAGGAAAGTCTTTGCCACTAAACTCGAGATCCTGCTGAGCTTTCCACCTAAGGGTCAAAACAAGTCCTGCTTCCCTGCTGCCTGAAACACAGAACAGGGCTGAGCCCCACTAAGTGAGTCATGGCTCAGTGTTTCTTAATGTACTAAAATTTATGCTACCATCTTGCTCTAGGGATTTCAGTATCATTTTGCCATGTTTGTAAGGTACTATTTACAGATGATAGAATAGAATCATAGAATCAACAAGGTTGGAAAAGACCTCAGACATCATCAAGTCCAACTCGTCACCCAACACCTCATGACTACTAAACAATGGCACCAAGTGCCACGTCCAATCCCCTCTTGAATACTTCCAGTGATGGTGACTCCGCCACCTCCCTGGGCAGCACATTCCAATGGCCAATCTCTCTTTCTGGGAAGAATTTCTTCCTAACATCCAGCCTAAACCTCTCCTGGTGCAGCTTGAGACTGTGTCCTCTTCTTCTGGTGCTGGTTGCCTGGGAGAAGAGACTATCCCCCACCTGGCTCCAACCTCCCTTCAGGTAGTTGTAGACAGCAAGGTGGTCTCCCCTGAGCCTCCTCTTCTCCAGGCTAAACAACCCCAGCTCCCTCAGCCTCTCCTCATAGGGCTTGTGCTCAAGGCCTCTCCCCAGCCTCTTTGGGGAGGGTGGCAGGAGAGAAAGGAGATGTGCTGGAGAACTATGGGTCACAGGATACCGGGGTTGGAAGGGACCTAAAGAGATCAAGTCCAACCCCCCTGCCAGAGCAGGGCCATACAATGTAACTCAGGTCACACAGGAATGCATCCTGACAGGCCTTGAAAGTCTCCAGAGAAGGAGACTCCACAACCTCTCTGGGGAGCCTGTTCCAGTGCTCTGTGACCCTCACAGTAAAGTTCCCCCTTGTGTTGAGGTGGAACCTCCTGTGCTGCAGCTTACATCCATTGCTCCTTGTCCTTATCACAGGGAACAAGTGAGCAGAGCCTGTCCCACCCTCCTGACCCCCAGCCCTCAGATATTTATAAACATTTATTAAATCCCCTCGAAGTCCTCTCTTCTCCAGACTCAAAAGCCCCAGGTCCCTCAGCCTCTCCTCACCAGGCAGTGCTCCAGTCCCCTAATCATCCTCATAGCCTTCTGCTGGACCCTCTCCAGCAGATCCTTGTCTCTCTTAAACTGGGGAGCCCCAAACTGAACGCAGTACTCAAGATGAGGTCTCACCAGGGCAGAGTAGAGGGGAGGAGAACCTACCCCAGATTTCCCACCCCCAGAATTGTTTCCTTGAATTCTTTGGACTTCTGGTTGGAGGTCAGACACCGGGATCCTGGGTGCCCCATTCCCCAAGAGCACTCTAGTCAGGAATACCCACTCAGCCTCCTTTGTGCTAAAACAACCCACCTGCATATAAAGACCTTTTTTCCCCTACTCTTGTTGGTATGAATAGGCAAAAGGCAAATAATTAAGCCACCATAGTGTTAGGGACCTCATGAGTCAGACTGTTTGAAGAATTAAAGTTATGAGTTATGTATCTACATTTCATCTCATTCACACTGTCAGCACTTAGACTGCTTTAGGGATTCCCCCATCTCCATTTCAGAGAGAATGAGACTGAAATGCACAAGTAATGGATCTGATCACTCCAGAATCCAGCTGAAGTACTCTAATAATTGAAGTTTGTGCCCAACAGGACTACTCAGATTGCTACACTTAATTATAGGTTTCCATGCTTTTCAGAATTAGGAGCAGATCTTACTTGTCTAAAGGCAACCCAATCACTCAATTGCCACTTTGCTTCTGTCACACTGTCACTCCATTTGCAACAGAGCCGAATTTGCTTCTTGGCCTGCAAAGCTGCTTCACACAGAAATCTGAGTTTTCAGCTGTTACTACCAATATTATTATAAAATCAGAACACTCCACTGATTTCACTGAGGTGGTCTTGGACTGAAAAATCATTAACTCTCCAGGGAAAAAAGAGTCCTTTTACATTTTCTCCAGGTTAAATCAAATCATGACATCACTCCCCAGAAAGTTTCTAACAAGGGGCTAGAGTCAGTCATCAGTAAATTTGCAGATGACACCAAGTTGGGAGCAGGTGTTGATCAGTTAGAGGGCAGAAGGGCTCTGCAGAGGGATCTTGACCGGCTGGACAGATGGGCGGAGTCCAACAGGATGGCATTCAACAAGTCCAAGTGCCAGGTGCTGCACTTTGGCCACAACAACCCCATACAGAGCTACAGGCTGGGGTCAGAGTGGCTGGAGAGCTCCCAAACAGAGAAGGACCTGGGGGTGCTGATTGACAGCCAGCTGAACATGAGCCAGCATTGTGCCCAGGTTGCCAAGAAGGCAAATGGCCTCCTGGCATGCATCAAGAATAGTGTGGCCAGCAGGAGCTGGGAAGTCATTCTACCCTGTACTCTGCACTGGTTAGGCCACACCTTGAGTCCTGTGTCCAGTTCTGGGCCCCTCAATTTAAGAAGGGCATTGAGACTCTTGAATGTGTCCAGAGAAGGGCAACGAGGCTGGGGAGAGGCCTCGAGCACAGCCCTGTGAGGAGAGGTTGAGGGAGCTGGAGTTGCTTAGCCTGGAGAAGAGAAGGCTCAGGGGAGACCTTATTGCTGTCTATAACTACCTGAAAGGTGGTTGTAGACAGGAGGGGGTTGGTCTCTTCTCCCAGGCAACCAGCACCATAATGGCCAAATGGTTTGAAGACTGTCAGTCATGCTGTGTGTGTGCCCAGGCCTGCTGCTCATCCTTCTGCTGCTGGAGAGATGATTCCAGCGCTTTCCTTGGTTGGTCTATCCGTTTGGGTGGCAAAGAGAAGGAAGGGCCCTGCCCTCATGCAGCAGTCCTCGACGATGCTTTGCTACAGCTCTGTGCCCCCATACCTTGGGCAAGAAGCAGAGGTGGCTGCTTGCTTTCTTGGCACCTCCTTCCTGAAAGGAGGTGTAGAGTGGAGCAACCAGTGGCAGAACAGGAGGACACAGTCTCAAGCTGCACCAGGGGAAGTTTAGGCTGGAGGTGAGGAGAAAGTTCTTCACAGAGAGAGTGGTTAGCCATTGGAATGCACTGCTCAGGGAGGTGGTGGAGTCACCATCCCTGGAGGTGTTCTAAGAAGGGATTGGTATTCAAGAAGGGATTGGATGTGGCACTTGGTGCCATGGTCTAGTAAGCATGGGGTCTTGGGTGACAGGTTGGACTTGATGATCTTTGAGGTCTTTTCCAACCTTGTTGATTGTATGCTATGAATATGATGTCACTTGCTGTAAAAAAGCTAAAACCAGTGATCAATAATCAAACTAAAATTAATACTCACCCTTTTGTGCATGCCTTCCCACCCCTCCCCTTCTTAATTTCATCTATTTTCCTCTAAATGCAAGTGAAAGAACACCCCAAACTTCTAAAGCTTTCCATTTCAAAGAGTTTAATTCAGAGAGAAAGAATCTTGCTGAGGAGAACAATCCATATTTTCACTAGAGCTGTACACATAATTGCCTGGGTTGGGGGAAAATTACCATTTTTCTACCTCAAAGATGTAGACTTCCAGGGACACACAAAGGAATACTCTCAGTTTGAACAGCTCTAGTAAAGCCATTTGAGGAAATATATCTTACAAGACAGAAGATGATCCACAGGGAACCTTTGTGTAAGCTCCAAGCCCTGTTACGCTGCTGTAAGGATGCTGCCAAAGGCGGCAGGCAAGAATGACCCCATGAAAACTGCACGCCAAACAACATACAAATTCTTCTCACCACCTAAACTAGGCAACACTCAGCAGTGAAATCCTACGAGTGAAGAGGTCCTCTAATGTGGCTCCACCTTCAGCAATCAGCCTGGCAGGTGAGGCAGGTTCTCCCCTGCCCAGAGCCCAAAGGGCAACACCTGAGCAGTGAGGCACAGCAGGCATTAATTACTCACACCTGGCAAGAGCTAACCGAAGCTTTGCTGGGAGGACCACATCTTGGAGGCTGGAATAGCTGGTCCAAGACAACACAGTAAATTTGAAATCAAGCACCAGCTTCCAGTCTCTCTCTCCTCTGGGAGTGTCACGTTGGCTTGTGGGGGTTTGTGAATCTCTGTGGGAGAAAGTATTACTTCTACCTTAGACGTAGCAGCTGCCCATACATTGCCCTGAGTTCTATATTGCTTTTAGTGTATGGCAAGATAAAAATCAAAATTAAGTATCTTCTGTTCCCAGCCAAAGCACCTGGCACACAGCCAAGCTGTAGTTGTAAAGTAAGTCACCTCTGTTAGTAAAAGGGAATTCATAGAGCTGCCAACATGCTGCTGACATTTCACAAATAACAGACATGAACAAGAAGGGAAGCAGCCAACAGGGCAGCCTCCAACTTCCACTCTATTTGACAGGCAGCAAAAGACCCCTCGCAGACCTCTCTCAGGACAGAGTAACAGACCAAAGGTCTGCTTCAGTCTTCTCTCAGCCCAAGGGCTGATGATCCTAACTGAGCAGCAATTTTCCTGAGTCATTTTCCAGGAAGTTTTATACTGGAGGTGATGTCAAAGCACAGGGCTGTTCCTGTGTGCATTGGCAACAAGAATTTCTGCTGTGGGAATTTAAAATCAAAACCAACAACAACAAGCAAACAAAAATTTGTTTACCCAACCACAGACTTTGAATTATTCACTTCATACAGTGAATTTTTGCCCATTGCTTCCCATGAACATTTATCTTCCAATTCACCTGCTCCTATGAATTTTACAGGTTCTACCCTTTTCACACTAGTTTTCTCCAAGGTTGTAAACTACAGGCAGGGTCCTCCAAGGGAAAAAGAAGTGAATGTCTATAAAGCCTTCACCATCAGCCTTTCAAAGCTACTTTCAGTATCAATGGTTTCAAACAGTGCCCTGAAAAAACACATCTCAGTCATCTTCCCTGCAGCTCTGACTACCAGGCTGTGAAAACTCACCAAGGTTAAGTTCATCTGCATGGTTATGATTAGCTACATGAAAGAGCAATTGCAACAACATTTTAAGTCATTTAGAGGCCACCACAGTCCTCCGAGGAATACTTCACTATCATTTGTCCATAATACACAAACCTAGAGTCAAGGTATCAAAAGAAAAAACAACTGATATCTTTTAGTGAACAAAGTAATGCTGCTCTTCTGGACATTAATCTGGAAATCAGTGAAAATCATGCTCCTCATTGTCTCATTAAAGACTGCAAATACACCTGACAAATTTCTGAGGTCTCCAGAAGTGTCTCTGCTCTGGCCCCTAAACTCTTCTTGGTCAGGTAATGAAAGAACTAAGATTACAGAACTGCTTCTTTTATCCTTTACAATCAAGTCAGTTAGCATTGCTGATCCAGAGCTAAAGCTAAACGAGGTCATAATAATTTGCCTCTAAAAACAGCCACAGAGGACAGATATCAAAAATGAGACACCTCATGCACACTTCAACAGAGTAAAGCACAGTAAAGGAAAAACAAACACAGGAAGACTCCACAATAAAAATGTTTCCAGCTGTGCTTTAACCTGCGTGTTAATCTCGACTGATACAAACGTCTCCCTCGCCTAAGAAACACGCTGTAGCAACTCAGTGCTTCCACCTCATGGGCCTTTGCCTCTTCATCTAGACCTTGACTTCAATCCCTGGTGAAACCTGTCAATTAAATCCAGAATTTCCTTCCCTAAACATACAAAAATATTCCCAACACCATTTAAAAAGCACTTCACATGCATTATATTAGAACACTGAATGAAAACAAATCATGATTCTGAGGGACTTATTCTGCACCTGGTATTCAGCTGGGACAGTTAAATGACATTTTTTTCCTCACTTTCATAGCTTCCACAAAGTTGATGAAAGACTTGCTGCATGTCACTAATCAGCATCACCACATCCAGTGCTTTCTCAGAGTTCCACAGCTTCAGCTCTGGGTGTCTGCATGGGTGCAGTCACAGAGAGAAAGTACACAAGAATACAGTCAAGTCTGTGCCCTGAAAACACTTTGGCATTCAGATAAACAATGGGGAGTATCGAAAACATACCCAAAAATACTTCCCTAAAAATCTCAAACTTCTACTACCTGACACTGACAGCACACTTGGGGGGGGGATAATTAAATTTAAATTAAAATAAAATGCCATAAGTATTTCAGGAAAGTAGGAAGGATCATATCCAAAAACATAAGAGAAAGTGATGGTTAGGTAAGCTCATCATTACAGGGTAGGTAAGTACACCATTACTGTTAGGCATCAAAGCTCTCCCAGGCTGATACAGACAGACATGAGGTAAGAGAATTGAGGGCATTTGTCTTACCTTGGAATAAGAATGCTTTGCTGGCATTGTGTAATCCTGACACTTGTGTTACCCCAACAGTTGTATTCACAAGATCCAGTTCTGTGATGATATCAATTTGTAAGTCAGGATCCATTCCAAATCCTACAGCTGTTGGAGGCACAGAGAGAGAGTGAGTTAGATCAATTTTTATTTCAGATCAGGTAATGGAAAGAATGGTGGAGAATATCTAGTGCAGACATTTCTAGTACCTGCACACTCACACACACTGTACACAGTAATTACTCATAAGACAATAACTGCTGCCAGAAATAGAAGATATTCTTCTCCAGATCTCTCAGTTAAACTATTTTCCTTCCACAGATTTTACAACACCCCCATTAAAACATTCTGAAACGGGATACATTCATCCAGTACCTTCCTAAGGCTGAAGAGTAACCAATAAATAAAAGCATAGCAACCTATGCAAAGAGACGAAGGAGATTTACAGCATTCATCTGTTGGCCATGTTATTGCCAGGGAGACACGAGGACTAAATTGCTCACCTTTCATACCTAGCTGAAGCTAACAGATTAGGCCTCACAGCTCATAACCTAAACGTAATCTATTTTCCCAACTGGACAAAATTACCCTGGAGGAGGTATGGTAGCAGGGCAAAGGACACCATCCTGTAATCCAGGAACCCTGGGTGACTCAGAGAACTGTTCGATATTGCTTCAGAAGCGCAGCTCCGTATCTGAGCACAGCCGGTGCCGGTGAAGCGTGCCAAAGCCTACCTACAAATAGCAGACATTCATTCACCTAAACCAGCAGCAGCACCTTCAGGAGCATCTGCTGGAGAAGCACAAATCTAAGCCTAGCATTCAGAAATGCTTAATGTCCAGGAAATGACTGCACACTCTTTGAAGTAGTAGGGACCTGACGGAATTGACAGAACAGATGAACACTCGAGCCATTTGAAGTGATGTTCACAAGTTCAGGGCAACTTGATGGTTATGGCACATTGAGTTCATTAAACATATCCCTCCTTTTTCTAGGGATGGGGAGAAGCCAGCCTGACTAAGGCATCTCTCTCAACATAGCACTAAGTATGCTATTTGACACAGGTCAAGTATCTCTTGTGGGATCCAAGCACTTTCCTAATGAAATTTTTCACTAACGTCATTAGTAACGGGAACAGGCTCCAAGAATGAAATCCTGACGCAGCTGAAGTCAATGGTAAAAGTCACACTGACTTCTGTGGAGCAAGGACATTACCTGTAAAGCATATCCAGATTGATTTCCACTGAGTGGACTCCACGTTCAGGTCTAAATTGATTCATTTGTTATTCCAGGACTGTGCTCCTGGATCAGCTAAGCAGCAAATACTCTAGTTTGATTCTTTCAAAGGCTCTAAGAAATTACTGAGCTGTACAGAATGAACAAGAAGATACGTATTCCACTCATAAATCACTTGTACCACAGCACTTTCTCTTCTCCTTTAGTCAAGGATTAAAACTTGTTGGAATAACACGTTGTGCTAATGCAGAGGATTCTGTTGCACAAGTGGCAAAGCAGTAAAAACTGTTGAGAGGACAGCTTTAGGATGTCTCCAGCAAGCTTACTCTACCAGGAAAACTAAGATCTAGAGACATCTGTCAGAACTGAAGTTCCAGGGGTGCTGGTTTATCCAAGTAGTTTTATAAGGATGTGGGGTAAGTACCTTTTTGCAGAAAACCAGAGAATATGAACCTAAACTAACTTCTCCAAAGGTAGAAACTTCTCATACTCAGCAACATCATTGGGTTTGCAGTACTGTCTTGGACTTCAACACACACACCCCTAGACACTCAGGCCACTGAGGGACCAGAACTGACACTGTGCACACTGATAGACCTTCACTTTCTGGAAGCAACACCAGCATCAAAACCACAGCCAGCCACCTCTTCTGGTCCCAGAACATTCAGACATAGTCAAGAGGCTGCTGAAGAAATCAGCACAATCTGCTATAGCCACCATTTGCCAGCAACTGGCTTTTCTTTAGTGTACCTGCCTCTGAAAAACAGGAGAGAACTTAACAACCTATTGATTCCCAACCTACAGCAACTCTTTCACTCTACGAGCTGAAACTTACAAACTCCAAACATAAACACAGGGAGCAGCCTTTCTGTGGGGGAAATAAAAAATAGATAAATAAAAATAAAACCTAAACGAAGGCAGGAAGAAATAAAAGCAAAGATTGTTTTAGAAGGAAAGCAGAAGGATTCATTATTTCCTCTAAGGTTTTCATTCAGAAGAAAAGCAACACACTGTAAATTGTGTGAACTTACCTATCAGGAAAGATAGTGTCTGCTGTCTCTGCCAAGAACAGACTATGCTGCTCCTCATTTGAAAAAGGTTAGATCTGTTCAGATCAGTAAAAACCACCACTATGAAAGGTGATCAAGCAGGGACAAAAACCTGCTTAACAGAAAGGACAAACTATGGTCCAGTAAGACAAATCTTGACCCCATTAAAGTCAGTGAAAGCTCTGCCACAGACATCAGCAGGGTGAGGACAGAAACCACATCTAGCAATAACAGGCACTCCCATAAATCACAGTAGCTCCACTGCTCTATTAAAGCCGTTTATTCCAGCCTGAATACCCAAGGCTCAACAAGTATAGATCACCATAGCTTCACAGGCTTCAATTTCTGCCAGTGAAGGATCTCGTGTGACAACTTCAGTGTGCCCCCTTCCAGCTTTGAAAATGCTTTCAAAACCAGAGACTATTTCTAATGTCACAGCAACTATTTAGCAAGAACCTACGCTGCTTTAAATACCTAGTCATTTTCCTGAGCTGGCTCTTCAAACTGCAGCAGGCACTCAGAAGCCTAGTTAATAATTAATAAACAACAAATCAGCAGCTTCAGTATGATAACCAAGTCTCCTTTTCCCCTGTGGTCTCCCACAGTCTATCAGAAAGATACCACAGGCATATCAACCGTGCTTGCATCTTGTATTTTAAGCTGCCTCTCTTCAGCAGAACAAGAAGCTGGAAATACAATTTCTTTCTGAAGTAAAAATTAACCATCAACCTGCCTGCTCTCACTGGAGAGCTGTGCAAAGCTTGGGCTCAAGTGTGTCTGGCACTGCTTTCAATTCCTATTTAAAGTAATTGGGCCATACCCCTTAAATCAGTGGCTTACACAAGCAAAACTCCAAATGATTCAGTCAGGTGGGCGGGAGTAAAAATCATCTCAGGACTTGGTGGATTTGGCCCAATGTGAACTGAAGGCACTACAGTAGATTAGAGGATTAAGCCATATAATTATGAATGCTGTCACTAGGAAATCCCTAAAAGAAATTAATTCTGCCTTACAGCTCCCACAGCTTGTATTCTCTGCTTGTGTCTTTATCACCTACACCGAAGCACCAGCAGTCATGCCACGCTCCATCTAGCTCATGTGTAGCCATGCAACGCATGCGGTGCATTTATAATCTCCTCGACATGTCTAACGTGCTGGTTGGGGATGGAAAAACTTCAGGTAAAAGCACACTCAACACAGCCAAGTCATTTCCACGTACCCACGTGCAATCGTTAACCGGTAAAGAACAGGGTCTAGGAAGAGGCGTTTTGCTCTTTCCTCTCGCAGCCTCGGCAGCAATTGTTGCACAAAGAACTTTCCACGAGGCTTCACCCTACCAAGTAGTAGAGTTTCGGGTCCTACTGACCATTTCAAGTGTCTGTGCGCACTGCCGGTGGGAACACCAGTCCAAAAAGGAACAGGAGATGTTTCCTTCCATTTTTATGTCATACCTCTTAATATTTTATAAGGTAACAATAATCATTATCATTTTAGAATGTATTCCTCCACAGTTGCTATAATTATGCTGGATAATCTCACTGAGAACAGCCACAAACACCATCAAGAAACCTCCCTCTCGTGAGCTCCAGCCGAGGAACAGCGGAGCAAGGAGAAAGAACAAAGCCTCCACAAGGAACAAGAAACCGTACTTCGGTTGCAGAACGCTGAAGCCATAAGGTAGCTGGCACAGCACCGGCACAAATAACGCACTCACAGCCTCCTCCCGCTTTAACGTGGCTTCCCACAGCCCGCTACGGCGGGCAGCACCGCGCAGCTCCCGGCCGGACCCCAGAGCGGCCAAGCCCCTCCACCCTCACCCGCTCCCCTGCCGGTTCCTCAGCCCGCACCGCGCTCCCCGTCCTTACAGAGCGCAGCGCATTCGTCGCTTTCCGAAAACTTTCCCTTGCCTACCCTACGGCACCCGCGGACCGGCCGCCCCCCGGGGCTCCCCGCTGGGGACAAGCCGGGCTGCGCGCTGCGGAGACCCGCACCCGCTCCGCGCAGCGAGGGACACTCAGCCTCGCCGTAGCAGCAGCTGGGCGAACCGGTGCCGCTCCCGATTCCCGCAACGGGCACAGCCCACCACCACCCCCGGCGCCCCGGAAAGTTTCCTCCCGCGGGGCGGCGGCCGCTCTGCCCGTGCAGGTGGCAGGGACGGACACCGGCCGCGCAGCCCCGTCCCGGCTCCTCACCTGCCCCGGCGGCGGCCGCACACGCCCAAAGGAGCAGAAGAAGATCCATCGGCGCGGGCGGCGGCAGCCGCAGCCGCCTAACTCCCTCCCGGCAGCTGCTGCGGAGCCGCGCAGAAGCCAGCGGAGCCAAGAGCAGCCTCCGACGCGCGGAGCGGCTCCGGCAAGCGGCAGCGGCTCCGCCCGCTGCCCAGGCGCGGCCCCGACGCCCCCGCAGCGGGGGCTCCCCGCCCGCCCCCCGCCGTGACGCGCGCCCCCCCCCGGGCCTCGCCAGCGCCGCCGCCCGGCCACGCCACGGCGAGGAGCCGCTCCCGGCGTAGGGGGACACCCCCTGGCTGCCCCTCTTCTGGCTCTCGGAGCATTTCAGGAGGGCAGCGGAGCTGACCCGGCTCTTGTCCCCCAAAAGGTGTATTCCCTTCGGAGAAGGGGGTCTCTGCCGTGCTGCGGGGCGGCGCGTCCCCCATCCCCCGCTGGGTGCGAGGTGCGGCCGCTTAGTTCTGCCGGCGGCGGGCGCTCTGGCTGCTGCCACCTCTTTGCTCCGGGTGTAAAACCAGTAAGAATCCACCCTTATTAACTATTTAGCTGTGGTAATAATTTATATTTGTTATGAATAAGCAAAAAGAAGTTCTGAGATGTAATACCGCAATCTGCACTGTTCCTTGCGCCAATCACTTAACTAATCACTCTTTCATGCCTCCAAAGTGTAAAAAGAGGTAAAGTACTTGTGAGTCACCTGAGAATCTGCTCTTATGGCACTTTTAAAAACCTATCTCCAAGTATTTCCTCCTGCCTCTAATTTAGCCTGATGCTTGGCAAGAAACTGACCACCACAAGCATCTATTACATGCAGTGACTCTTCCCCGCAGAACTCCTTATTTAAATTTGACCTTAGATCAAGTTCCTATCCCACTGGACCAATGCAGAGTGAGATTTCCAGCTGAAACACTCTCGCTACCCTTCAAATCAAGCCGTTTCAGCTATTGAAGCCGGAGAATCCACCTCTCTGCTGCCTCCTCTCACCACGTTGGGGGTTGGTTTTGCACCTAGCAAGTTCCAGCCATCTTCAATGTAAAACAACAAGCTGTACACTTGGATAAAGTTAAGGTGACACCAAAAGAGTCATGCCCATCCTAGGGGACAGTTGCATTCACACACCTTTACATAGGCAAGATCAAAGAGTTGGTTACCTAATTACTTAATCAGTAAGCTCTCTGAAGACAGCTGCTCCTGGCTGCAAGCAGGGCTTTCTGAAAGCACCTCAGTAATTTATCTCCAGTGTATCAAAATCACCTTTACTCAAATATAACTTTGTATCTTCTTACTTTTGATTAGGGTACTGTGTCATTAGTGCCACTCTCACCCATGGGCCACAAGGAGAAGAATATGCATGGCACACGAGTATATGCATGTACCCATAGATACATCCATAGCAACAAGGAAAAGAGGCAGTGGTACATCAGCAGGGGATATTCAGCCTTCTATCTTTCTCTCCCATCCTGATAAAATCATTTTTCTGCATAATATTTACTCTCTGATTCAGGAGGAGATTTCTTTCTGTGAAATAGGTCTGCCATCCAGTTCATGTTAGCTTGTGCTTATCTGGTAGTAAAACCAGGGTCTATCTATACACAAAATTTAATTCAACTCAAGCTTTCCATTTTCCACTTGCTGCAGAGTCTTTAGCAGATACACAGTTCAAACTGGTCATGGACAGATATTAAACAGACCTGTTGTTAGCTTAACCTACCTCTGGGTTATATGCTATTGCAACAAATTACTGTGAGTACATACAAAAATTTGTACTGAGTTATCAGCTTTAAAGAACAGCTTCAGACTCATCAGGCTGGGCAACAGCTGGCTTGAGAGCAGCCCTGAAGAAAAGGACTTGGGGATGCGGGTAGATGAGAAGCTCAACATGAATCACCAGTGTGCACTTGCAGCCCAGAATGCCAAACAGAGCCTGGGCTGCATCAAGAGAAGCATAGCAGGCAGGTCAAGGGAAGTGATTCTCCCCCTCTGCTTCTCTCTGGTGAGACCCCAGCTGGAGTACTGCATCCAGTTCTGGAGCCCCTCTTACAGGAAAGATCTGGAGGTGCTGGAATGTGTCCAGAGAAGGGCCACAAGAATGATCAGAGGGCTAGAGCACCTCTCCTATGAGGACAGACTGAGAGAGTTGGAGCTATTCAGTCTGGAGAAGAGAAGGCTCTGAGGAGACCTCATTGTGGCCTTCCAGTATCTTAAAGGAGCTACAAGAAAGCTGGGGAGGGACTTTTTAGGATGTCAGGTAATGATAGGACTAGGAGGAATGGAACAAAACCAGATATGGGTAGATTCAGAGTGGATGTTAGGAAGCAGTTCTTCCCCATGAGCCGAGGAGGTGGTAGAAACCTCATCTCTGGAGGTTTTTAAGGCCAGGCTGGATGTGGCTCTGAGCAGCCTGATCTAGTGTGAGGTATCCCTGACATAGCAGGGGGGTTGACTGAATGATCCTTGAGGTCTCTTCCCACCCTAACAATTCTATGATTCTATGATCATCCATCTGAGGGACAAAGAATGCCCTAGCCATTTCTGACCTGTTCTCCTGCTAATCACAAGCCTCCAAACAGCCCACGGGTGCTGCAAAGAAGTAACACAAGCAACTTGGGTAGGAAGCACTCTGAACAGAGCTGGTCCCACAAATGTGGGTCTTTCTGTAACCCAGCTCAGTGCCCAAATGATCACTCGTTGGGAGAGCATCAATAATCCTACAAGCATTTCAGCTGTTCATATGGGAAACAGATAGGACAAACAGATGAAGAAAAAAAAAACAACCCTAAGTCCCATTCTCCCAGCTAACACTATTCTTACACCTCCTCTAGTGGCAGCAAACCATCATCTCTTATCACCTAACAATCCGATATTCTGATATGATCTGGTTGGAAGTATAAATAGCTGAGAGGCATGACAGTCAGATCAGAGCTAAAACTGTGTTCCTGAACATTCTTAGCAATTAAAACCAACTAAAACCTGATGGCGCTTTTGCAAGGGCAAAGCAAAGCTCTCAGCGCACTGGCGGGATTCCTGCTTGGATAACGTGCCTGGGAAAGATTGCTCTTGCTCTCTCGGTTGGACGTGGAGCGCTTCTTGATTCTGACCTCAAATCGTTGTGATGTTGCTAACTGTGTGCTGTTAAACTGTTGGTGCTGCCAGCCACAAAGCTGGTGGCATTTTGTAGCGTTTTTGACTAAGCCCGGCATCCGAGAGTGGTGGTGAAGTCGTTTGCATTCCTTGGAGGAGAGGCAATTAAAAGTGCTAAGTATTACTTCAGGCTTAGCTGAACGTGTGGACTCGGTTACCAGCTGAAGTGCAAACACTGGAAAACTACAATGATGCCACCTGGGGAAAAAAAAATAAAATAAAAACACCATGAACCTCACAGGGTGGAAAATATCCTCAGCCCACAAACAAGGCTCGGTTCCCTGGACAGCTTTGACTCGGAAGGGATACTCACGATCCATACGGACAAACTTCACTTTGCAGCCAGCAGAGGGCAAGAATTGCCAACAGCATTTACACCGTACTACTAAACAAAGAGTATACGTAAAGGAAGGGGGGATGCTGTATGCCATACCTGTCCTACCAACTGACATCTAGTTATACAGGGCTATATAATGTCAGTCCAACAGGCTGAAAGTACCCACGCTGATGTCTATAATTGCATCAATAACTAACAAATGTGCCCGAATGAGGCCTTGCAAAGAGGAATCATTTGTATGCTTCTGTACTCAGACGTGGAGCAACATCTGCTGCTTTTAAGTCCCAAATGCTTGGTTAGCTAACGTTTGAAGGCTGCAAAGTCTAAATTAAATTTTACCATGGATTAATCTATTCAGTTGGTGTAAGCTGTGCCCTTCAATCTACACCCTGACCCCAGGAATTTCAGTACCTGAACATTAAAATGTTTTTAAACTACACACATCTGCTAGCACTGCAATGGAAGGTGTGCCTACCTTCTCAGTGTTTAAGTAACTTGAATTGGTTTAAAGCCTGGCCTGGGTGAATCCATGCAACCAGGTTAAAAGGCCAGGAATTTTTCTCTGTTACTATGAGTTTGAACATTGAAAGCAGTAGTGCCTAAAAGTGAGAGCCAAGGACTGTCTCTTGCTCCAAAATCAGTGTGTTGTATCACTGACTCACATTGGTTGACGCTGGAGATTTCACAAATTCCACATGCCTCAGTTTACCCTCCTGAATGGGGGACTAGCAACACTTACTGCCCCTCAGGGCTCTTACAGTGCTTGCTGGTTAACTTCAGATTTCTCCAAGATAAAATCTGCCTTCCACATGCAAAGACTTACTGTAGTCTCCCACCATTAGGTCCTGCCACCCCCTCCCTCTGCACGTAAACGGCTGAGAGAAATGCCAGTTTACACACAAAGTACTTATTGGGGAGGAACTGATTACCAGAACTGCTGAAACAGTCCTGCCACATCCCTGCTGAGCTGTCTTCAGGATCAGGCTCTTGCCTAGAATCACTGTTGGCACCATGCTAGTATCTCTTGTGTTACCACACATGAGAGTAATGCTTCCACTACTTAAATTTGGGAAAAGCTTGTCAGAAACTCTTGATTGCCAACAGTGAAACAGGTTGGATCAGTACATTGCTGTAGCCAGGAGGGGGTTGGTCTCTTCTCCCAGGCAACCAGCACCAGAACAAGAGGACACAGTCTCAAGCTGCACCAGGGGAAGTTTAGGCTCAAGGTGAGGAGAAAGTTCTTCACAGAGAGAGTTGTTAGCCATTGGAATGTGCTGCCCAAGGAGGTGGTGGAGTCACCATCCCTGGAGGTGCTCAAGAGGGGATTGGACATGGCACTTGGTGCCATGGTTTAGTCATAAGGTCTTGGGTGACAGGTTGGACTTGATGATCTTTGAGGTCTTTTCCAACCTTATTGATTCTATGATTTCCATAGCAAGCTGCTGGGAAGGGAAGAACCTGCTTACCATGTCACTCTTGTGGCACATGGCCCTCACCACAGCATGGGAATTCAGCTTTAAACAAAAGGCACAACATCAGGAACAAGGTCTTTACACTTTCCTTCATCATCTGCTCCTCCCTTACCCCTTTTATTTACATCTGCAGCTGATAGGAATCTCAGTTCAACAACCTTTAGGACAATTGAATTGATAACATAAGAAGGATTTAGGCAGATCCAGCTGGTCCTCTGGTAAGCAATCAGTTATTCCACAAGCTACAGAGCACTCAAATAGTTAAGAATCCAGCCATTTAATTGATACTTGTTTCTGCAGCTGTGCAATATCTCCATTTCCCAAGAGGGCTATTTCCAGTTGCTGCTCAAGGTTTCTAACAATCAAATGGATCAATTCTGCAGATACCTTAAGGCTGTGTGTTAAGTAAGAATTATGTTTGTGGTGTGTATTGGGTGGGGAATGAGGTGGTGGAAAAAGACATTTCATTCACCAGGAAAAGAAAAGTAATGTTGACTCCTTTTCTGGTTTCAACACGGGACGTTTATTTAGAGTCTTTAGAGCCCATACATTAATCGAATAGTTTTAATTTACCACATCCAAATATAATGGGCAAATATATCTATAATACAATAAATTGCCTTTGTACACATAAATACAAAATTTGAGGTAGGGCCTCAAGAATAATGATTTCTTAAATTAACAGCACACAGCATTATAATATGCACTACCATGAGATATATAGGATGCATCCTTTTGTGACATAATATATCATCTCCACGCATAGCTAATGTACAAATCATAAGGATCTGGTTAGGGTACAAATCTTTATCCATAGGCAGCAGTACCCCATAGAATGCCTGTAAATATATATATATATATTTATATATGACATTACGCAAGTAATTAAGATTCAACCCATCAGCGATGGGTCCATAATAAAGTGCCATAGGACACAGGGCGCAAGTTCTCGGCTTGTGTAAATTGTCACAGCCCCAGACCAAGCTGGGACAATTTATACCAGCCAAGCATCTACCTTACAAGGTAATAACGACATAATAGAAATGACAGAGAACAACATGGTGGAGTCAATCAATAGTTTTCCTAACAATGGAAGATAGCTGTAAGGCAAATGGTTACCTGAAGATGTAGTCAAACATTATGGGCAAATAATAATATTGCAAGCAATAAGGTCCAGCCTGGTTCTCACATTCTGTTAAACCCATCAGGAAAACCTTCACTCTCTGACAATAGGCTGCCTGAGGGTGACTGAGGCAGAAACCCCAAATACCCCTCCCCTCCCCGCCTCAGACATCAACCTGAGTCCCTTGGGAATATCAAGCTCTGACCACTTACACATATTTTGTGTGCACACCATTTAACTACAAGCTAAGAAACAAGGTTCTCTTACAAAAGCAAAACAGAGAAGATCTCTGCAATGCCACTTGCTGTAGCCCAGCAGCCTACAACCCTCAATCCCTACAAGTCCTTCTTTGATTGCAAGAAGCGGAGCTGCAAACTAAGAAGTCCGCAGAAAACAAATGTCTGCCATAAATAAGCCATTGCTTTAACACAGGCAACAAGCAATCATATTATCCATACAACTGTACACAGATTCAAAAAGACCAAAGGTATTGAAAATAAATCAGGCATTGGAAGCTCATGGTAAGAGACAGCCACAGAGTGTATCGGAAGCAATGATCTTCAGCGCCGAGGCACATCTGATGCGGACAGTGGAGCGGAACCTAATTAAAAGACTACTTTGACCCGATTGAAACGTCATCCAAAGGCAATCCAAGTCTTTCCCAATTAAAGGTCATTTTGTTAAACCCTTCTTTTGGAAACAAAGTGCTGCCGTGTCTAGCTGAAACACAGGTTTTGAACATTGCCTATTAAAAGCACTGGGAAGACCCCCCAAAGAATTTGAAGATGGCAAGCATTTGCATTAGGCATAACCTTTAATGCATACAATAATGCATCTCAGCTTATCCAGAAATCTGATTTCATTTTGTAGGAAAAGAAAAAAAGATGCAACATAAGTCATTTCACCAAATTGTAGCTTTTTTTACTCACAAGATAGATAGATCTGCAAGGACATACATCACATTTTTTACTAATATGGCTTTTTCCCCTCCTTTTATTTATTTTACTCTTCTTTTTTTTTTGTTTGTTTGGTTTTTAAGATCTTTACTGGTGCTTAATTAGTTTAACTAAATTTACTTTTAGAAAATTATCAAAGCACATGCAAACTTTTCCTAGAACATGGTAAATGAAGTGCATTCCCAAACTTCAGGGTTGTTTCTCATTTAAAGAAGACACTGCTGGTTAATTTAATCTCAACATTCAAATCTGGCCAGTAAATTGCTTTTTAAAAGGTCTAATGTAGGGGGGGAAAAAAAAACAACCACCAAATCTCCTTTTAACAGAGTGAAAACTTCCTACATTCTGTGGTATTTTTATGCATTTCTCTCCTCCCTCTAAATGTTTTAGCAAGCCTTAGTAATGGAGGTCAAAGCTGAACACAAATATCAGCTAGAGCAAAACGACTATCGTCTGTTTTCAGAGTCAAGCTTAATCCTGTGCTAATGACTTAGCAGGCACAGGAACAACATCTAAATTAAAAAGCAAGCAGATTAATTACATAAATCATGGAAAGCAATTCAATTTTTCATATGCATTCTGGTTTGGTAATCCAAGCCACAGGAAAGATATCATAACCTAGCAGCACTCCTTCAAATGATCTCTCCTTTATACTTAGGGCAGACAGTAACTGATATCCTTACACTGAGGTAATTTTATTGCAATTAGTTAATCCCAGTTTCAATGCACGTCCTGAGATAAGTTAGTAAGTGAAAGGATTCAGAACTGTGGAGCAATTTGAGTGTGGATTTTTAAAAGAGGAGCAAACCTGTGGACATATTTATTTTAATCGCATTAGTAGTGAAGAGAAAGTGGCCTGGACTCCAAAAAATCAAACCAAGATGCTACATAAAATTGGTAAAGAGAGGCCTAAAGCTATTTCTCCTGACAAATGTACCTAATTCCCATCAGAGGTGCTAACTTATGTTCCTTTCTTCTCCCGGAGAAGGCCCCTCAGCCCCATGCACGTGTGGGAGACAAATCTTCAGCCGGTCTTTATGGGCCTTCGTTACATCAAGCAGGACATGGCTTCTCAGACCTGCCTCTGCCAGGAAGAGCAAAGCCAGAAGTAAGAATAGAAAGCCCCCTATTAAAATAGCTGGCAGAGCTGAAGCAAGGGGGCACAGCTTTAAGGCAGAGAAGCTCACAGAAGGGTCCCATCTTGCTGCCATGTGAGACAGGGACCGACAGAGCCCATGGAGCGGAGATTCAAGAGCCAGCGCAAGATGCTGCAAAATCTGCCCTCACCTCGCTCAGTGGCAACCCCTGATGGTGCTTGGCTTGTCCTGCATGAGGATTAAAGGTCTCCAGCAGTGCCTAGAACTGGCAACACTAATTGCCCCGTGAAAGAGGAAGTTCAGCAAAATGATTAATATATTTAATATACATATATATATACACACACACAGAGAGAAAAGAAGTTAACCATTTGTGGAAGTGTTACATTAAGGTTTAGCTTTTGTTTTCTTTTCTTCAGCAGGATGAAACAACACATCTACTGATCTACAGACACACATTAACTGAAGATTTACCTGAGACCCTGTAATATGAAGGCAGACAGACAAAAGAATGGGATAGAAACAGTCCCCTGAAAGGAAAGAACGTTTACTGGCTACTACAGTAGTGTGTGTAGGAAGGGGGAAAACAGGCTAAACTACTCTAAGCTCACCATCTCTACACTAATTGATATTTATAGGGACAGAAAACATCACTAGTACACACTACATGAACACTGACCACGGTTAAAAAATATCATATAAGTATGTATAGCATATAACAAGATAGTAAAGGTTACAGTTTTGCCAATTGTTGAAGATATATTTTTCTCCCTCATTCTAGTGCATTTACAATAAACTGGGCTAATTTTCTATTTAGGTAAATAAATGTACTCTTTAAAAGCTCTATTTTTACTCTGCCTGGTAGGTAACAAAACTATTTAAGTGCAGCATTCGTATCACTACTGCTACCTGATGTCTAAAATGTAATGGTCTAGGACGTCCTGCTGCTGTTATGCAATGGTATAATGGCCATCTACTGAATTGTCCTCTCTCCCCTCACATTTTGCATCTGTGTGGATGACTGCAGTGGGTAATTGTTGTAGGGTTTGGGGAGGTTATTTAATGAAAATATTTCAAATTGAGGGGAAAAAGAAAAAAGTCAACCAAAAGCCCCTATGTGCATTTTGGAGAGAATACTGCCTTGAAGATTTTTTCTGTGCTATATATATAATATATAGACAAGTGGGGCTTTGCTATTTCCCCATTGGTTGAAAGAGAAGAATACATCATCTAAAGGTGATATCAAGATGTTTCTAGGAGAATGAACAAGGAGTCACAAAGTAGAACAGCACATCTAACTTCTAAGAACTGGTGTCAGGTGGTAACTAGACTACACTTACCACTGTAGGAATACAAAGTTAGGCACAAATTATATGATGGCTTCTTGAGGAGATACTGTAAACAAAAGCAGAGAAACAAGGAAAACGATGTTCAGAGTATTGGAGTGAGTAAAAAGCACAGTTGCACTTAGTGTGGAGCAAGGTTTCAGACTCTCTGTAGAACTGAATTTATAGGTATCATATTACCACAAGAAACATAGGAAAAGAAAAGAAACACACTTTAAACAGTGATGCCCACACACCTCAGTCTGGCACCATTTCCTAGGCTCAAATGCTGGTTAGCCCCAGTCTCAAATTATTAGTCCATTACATTTTGCTTTTAGTTTTCTGCTTGAAAAGATTAAAGATATTTGATTTCCTGTTCTGATCCCATATATTGCTCCCTGGTATGCTGTTTAAAGGGTCTCCAAAAGTCCTCAAAGTCAGTACAAATCATGAAAGAAGTGTGCAGACACAACGAGGCAAGGTCTGCTGTCAGTGTAGAAAAAGGGCCTCTGCTTACTGCGAGAGCCCTAAGTATTTATACCAGGACTGCAGGAGATCCACTTCTTTGCTCACTCCCATCCCCTCTGAGGGCTGAACTTCTCTTCAGTTACACTGCCAACGAAATCCTGGTTCCCATCATAGCTGCCTGTTTCAGGGATGCTTGTGTGAAATGGGTCTAATTCTGTGTATAATTGCCCTAAGCAGATTTTTTTCCCACTGTGTTTTGTTTACCTCTGCATTCCCTGACAAAATGAATAAATCAATCAATAAAATGATGGTATGTCACCTGTAACACAACATGCTTTTGCTATTTCAGCAGGTACAGACAACATCATGGGCATCACCCACACCTGGAAGCAGTCTAGCTAAGGTCTTCCCCAAGGCATGCAACAGGAAGTCCTACTTTCCTAAGCAACCACTTTCAGGCACTGCAAAAGGAAAAGAAAAAAGGGGGGAGGGAGGGAGGAGAAACAAAATGAGGAGGGGGAAAATATCAGAAAAGTTGGACATTATTGCCACCCACATCATAATTATTAGCATTGGGTCCCCAGTTCTATATCCTTCACTGGCAGTTTGAGTCCCAGGGAGGAGGTTCCCAGTGGATCAATCATATTCATGTAACGTTCACCGCGGTGCTTGGCCAAAAACGGACCCCAGTCAGGCTGTGGAGAGCACACCAGCTTGAGCCGCTGCAGCGAGGGGGAGAGAAGAAGAGAGTCTCATTTGGAGTTACAGAGCAGAATTACAATGCAGAAGGAATGAACATAGGCTCATTTAAGATTATTGATGATGGCCTTGCGATGCTCCACTGCTCGGTGTCTGTTTTGCACAAAGTTTGCAAGATTGATAGAGGGTGAAGCGCCCAGATTTTAATTATACATTTCACCACCACCAGCAGCACCACCATATGAGGGGAGCTCAGAACCACTGCTGCAGATTGCAAGGCTCACTTACTGAAGGACATGTGCACAATTACTTAGCCCAATGGTCTAAGCAGTGGGTAAGTGCATTAAAATAATTGGAGAGCATATTTCCCTAAAGTATACAGATGACCAAAAGAAAAATATAAATTAGGGAGCACATTGCTGTGAATGAGCAAAGACTTGCATTTTGCCAGCTCAAAATCAATCTGCAGACAAAAAGAAAGAGGAGAACATTAACCTGGCAGACAACAAAAAACCCTCTTCTAATCTTTCCACTGGTTTCTGTATTGAATTTATAATCCGGTGCATTCACAGATACAAAAAGAAAGAAAACATATTTCTGATGACTTAAGAGGGAACAATTATATGTTTATTACCTAATAAAGTGAACCAGACCTCTCTATAAGTTATTTTAATCTCTGCTTAATTACCAGTTTGCAGCTCTTACCTCCCAAATCAACCATAATAATTTAAAGCAGCAGACTCAATATTCAGGAAATACCAGGCTTCAGCACAAGCCCCTCCAGCACGGATCCAACTTTTGGGGGCACTACTAGTGGGACAGCAAGGAGAATACCCTATTTTTATGGCCAGATATGTATGTCAGTACTGCAGATACAAGTTAGGAGATGTGAAGCAGATCAATTTGTCTCAGTGAGAGAAACTTTGGCGACGATGAGTAAGCCTAATGTCACCTTAGCTCATTTCCAGCAGGAACAGTTGTCTCCTGACCTGTGCGTGCCAACGTGCACTACATAAGGGCTGACAAGCGGTCTGGTTGCCCTAGTGCCAGTGCTGTATTTGGATGCTCTCCCCAGGGTGTCCCACCACTTCAATTCCTGTGCTCTGTGTGAAGCAGAAGAGCATGGGTTTTTTCCTTAGGTGTGTGTAGTGTGACATACTGAGAGACCAAAAAGATTATTCTATTTCAGCACATTTTCTCTCCTTTTCACTTTTGAGGCATGTAACAGCCCCGATGGGTTCTGCAGGAGATCTGAACTGCAAAAGCAGCTATGAAAAGGGGAGTCAAGTCTCTGTTCCTTTTCCTAAGGAAGGGAGCAGCACAAGCAGCATGCAGTGATGAGAGGGCAGAGCTGAGAAAACCTCAAGGGCCAAAAACTGAGAGCTCTGAACTTCTGCAGAAGACAGGGTGAAGGCAATGAAGGGATGAAATGCTGACATGAGAAAGACATTGCTGTACCACACCTTCCAAGGAACTGAGGAACCAGTGGGATGGGAACAGCCAGGAAGTGACAGTGGTGGCAGGCAGGGTGGGAGGCAGGGCCAAGGCACAGAGAGAAGGAACAGAAGGGGACTGCCACATCTCTGGAGCAGGGAAGGGAATCGGCAGGAATCTGATTTGCAAAATAAACCAAAGGAGCAGTGAAAAAAGAAAGTGCCACATGGAATTTTTTTAAGCCCAGATGCCAGAGAGAATCAGCTTATTCAAGAAAAAACAAAGAGATGAAGAAAGGGGAGGGAAAAAAGATTGCCAGCCAAGTTGTATAATGAAGTGGCTTAAGCCATCGAGCATGAAGTCTTTTCATACATCTTATTCCTGAACTTCATCAAGTGGCACAGCCTGCAGGAGTGCATCCCAGATGACTCAGGTAACTGACCATCTCACGCTCTGCAAACAGGTGACTCCTGATGGATGTCACCTAGAGCTGGCTGCTGGGCTCACTGTGCCACGGCGCACATCAGCAGCTGATGCTTCCTACATCTACGTGCTGCTTTTGCAAGAAGGCCCACAAAATCTAGAACATCTTTCTCTCAGTAACACCATACCAGGGCTTATGAAACATATAACTTCTTCTAGTTCTCATGAAAGCAATCACTTAACAATTTAGGAGCATTTTGCTGTGGAACAGGGAATAGAGGGCTGCATTTTAAATCAACTGAGCATCTCTTTGCAACACAATAACTGGCTTGCCAGAATGTAATCTTAGTGCTATCAGGCATTCAATATCACAAAAATCAATGTAAAGTAAACCAGACAGTCTCCTGTGACCATATTTTTATGCAGCAAAAAGACAGAAGAATTACCTCAATAAATTTGCCTGGGGCTAGATGCATTTTTATCACAAACATAACAGGGATCCAGATAACCGAGCAGGCCAGCATCAGCCATCCGAGCACCATGGACCAGCCTGGGTAGTGGTAAGCTCCATATGTCATTGGCTCCCATTGGTAAAAGCTGAAGCAAAGAATAAACTGGAACAAAGGAAGGAAAACAAAGATGTTTGAATAAGCAAAACGAGCCTGCATGCCACAAGTGGTAAGTATCCACACACAGAGTTGATCATAGAATCATACAATCAATAAGGTTGGAAAAGACCTCAAAGATCATCAAGTCCAACCTGTCACCCAGCACCTCATGACTACTAAACCATGGCTCCAAGTGCCACATCCAATCCCCTCTTGAACACCTCCAGGGACTGTGACTCCACCACCTCCCTGGGCAGCACATCCCAATGGCTAACAACTCTCTCTGTGAAGAACTTTCTCCTCACCTCCAGCCTAAACTTCCCCTGGTGCAGTTTGAGACTGTGTCCTCTTGTTCTGATACAAAGGAACACAGATGAAAAATACATACATCTAGGGCAGGGAGCTCCCACAAGCTGCAACGAACAGGTCAAGGCCTGAATCTAATGAGTTTCGTGGAAACCTCACAAAATCCCCCCAAAATCACTGTATTTATACCAGAAGAATTGAAATTAGACTCTTGCCCCAAGGGTAACATGCTTTATTACATGGTCTATTGGCAGTTTTACCTAATGTGATTATGCTAAGTTACTCCATTTCACTTACTGTATGAACAGCAATATATCTGCTTACATTTGTGCATAATTCAGTAACTTTTGGGAAATGCCTGTGCTTCCAATAATTGCACACAGAAGATTTATAGCAGCATAACTAGGTGAAGGCACGTATGAAAGTGATCAGTTTTATTTCCAGAGATACAGAGTAATTGAAAGTCTAATATTAGACTATCCAAATGTATCAAATATTAGCTTTACAGAGGCAATAACAGAAAAGAAGATATTGCTTAGTTTTGCTTTGTCTGTTTCCATCGCATAAGAATTGAATTACAACTGATCAGTGTCAATTTATTTCTCACCCCATAAGTTCACTGCATATTACATTTGGAGGGAACAACAATGGAGCATGCAAGTTTGAACTGACCTCATTTGCTTTCCAAATCTGCTTTTCTTAAGAGACAAACAAAATTTTATGTTCCCTGGTTATGATTACTGGCAGTGCGAGTGTGCTCAACAAAGGAACAGAGCAACTGGCAGAAAAGCCTTACAAGGGGTCTAAGGCAGTCTCTTGAGTACAGCCATTGGAAGGAAAAGGGGGGGAAAAATAGAAGATTTAAAAGAATGGAATGGAATGGAATGGAATGGAATGGAATGGAATGGAATGGAATGGAATGGAATGGAATAGAATAGAATAGAATAGAGTAGAATAGAGTAGAGTAGAGTAGAGTAGAATAGAATAGACCAGACCAGACCAGGTTGGAAGAGACCTTCAAGATCATAGTGTCCAACCTATCATCCAACACCTTCAAGATCATAGTGTCCAACCTATCATCCAACACCATCTAATCAACTAAACCATGGCACCAAGCACCCTACCAATCTCCTCCTAAACACCTCCAATGATGGCGACTCCACCACCTCCCCTCCCCGGGCAGCACATTCCAATGGGCAATCACTCTCTCTGTGGCCACACCTTCATTTTTAACAAGGCACTCACAGCAGGGGGGAGGGGGAAATACATTGCCATTTCTGTTATCTTAATACTATAGATTAAACAGGGCTATGTTTTTAAGCTTCTAAAGAGGGATTTTCAGGCTTATACCTATATATTGTCACAATCAAACAATAGTTGCCACTGGGTAGGAAAGATGGATCTACCTGGCTTCCATGCACGGCGATGCTATACTTCAGAGAAGACAACTGGGAAAGAAAATCTATGCAGGAAAGTAGACCATCTTCATTATGCCTATTGGAGGAATTATTCTCATCATAGAAAATACCTTTTCCTCACAACTCAGGACTTTGCTGAGCTCACCAAAACTCATTAGTCTCTCCACACACACATTCCTGCCTGTCGGCAAACACTGTAGCCTTCCCCAGTTTACAGAACAGATATTATCCCCCTCCTTCCTGAATTAACAATAACAAAGTCACTAACTTCACCCAGAGCCTTTCAAAAGAAATAAAAATATTTGCCAATGTCTGTGCAGCACTAAACAACAGCACAAATAGGAACTTCCCAGCACATAACCCAAAATACAGCTTCTCTGGAAGAAGTAACTGCAGAGGACCAGAGTCGCCGTGCTGCTGCTTCGCCTCACCCAGCTGACACCATACTTACTGGTTCAAAATGTCTCTCTTTTCAGAAAGCCTAATAATTTTCCTTACCTTGCACCTAAAGTTCTCTGAATACTTGTAGGAACTCCATAGCACTGCTAGGAAATGATGAGCTTTTAAAACTTGACACAAAAAATATTGATAATCTTGCCACGTGCGTGGTCCAAGCCTGAGGAGTTTCAGGCCAAGGGATGAAACTGGTGAAAGGTGGCTCAGTGGTTTTCATAGAATGGCTTAGGTTGGAAGGTACCTCAGAGATGCCCACTCCAACCTCCCCACCGTGGGCAGGGACACCTCTCTCTCAATAGGACTTGAACAGCCCCAGGGAGAAGGCATCCACAACCTGGGCAGCCTATTCCAGAGTCTCACCACCCTGGTACTGAAGAACTTCTTCCTAAGGACCTACTCTCCCTCAGTTTCAAACCATTCCCCCTTGTCCTGTCTCTAGACACCCGTGTGAAGAGACCTCCAGCCTTCCTGTAGGATCCCTTCAGGTACTGGAAGGCTGCTCTAAGGTCCCCTCAGAGTCTTCTCTGGGCTGAACAACCCCAGCTCCCTCAGCCTGTCCTTATAGCAGAGAGCCTTTGGATCATCTTTGGATGATCTGCACCCAGTCTGATTTACCAGGCTGAAAGCTTTTTAAATGGCTAAAAGGATTATTTAATTCTTGTTCCAAATATGATCTGCAATTAAAGATTGTATCAGTACCTAGGTTAAAACATAAAGGGAATGTGTTAGAGACCTGGATAGTGAATGTGGGAATGGTAAAAGTGAAAATGAGTCATCTTTAAGGTGTTCAAGAGCTGTGAAAAATTTTTAAAGGCATAGCCTAGAACTACCACAATGGTGATCTAATTTTGAAGTAAAGCTTTGTTTCAGGTTTTGGGGTGGGAATAAAGCAAAAGGGGGAAAGGGAGAAGGGGAAAGGGAGAGCGAGAAAGGAGGGGAAAGGGAGAGGGAGAAAAATAGGGGAAAGGAAAAGGGATACGGGCGGGGAGGGGAAGGATTTAAAAAGAGAGAAAGGCAGAAAAGGGAGGAAGAGGAAAAAGAGGTAAGGAAAACTGGGGGATGGAGAAGGAAAACAGGCTGCAGGGGAGAAGGAAAACCGGGGAAGGAGAGAAGGAAAACGGGGGGAGGGCAAAAAGAACGGCAAAAATAATCAGAACATGATCTAATTTCCTATTTAAAGCCGCTTTGGTTAGTGTAAGGGCAGCACACAGGTAACTGCGGCCCCCGTGTCCCCCCCACCTCTTCCGTCCCCTCAGGCCTGGCTGCGCTCGCTGCCAGCCGCTGTCACGCAGCGCCACCTGCCGGTGCGGCCGAGACACGCGAATGGGCCGCAAGCCCCGCGGCGTCCCGTCCCCGCATGGGCCGGGCTATTATGCTGAAGAGAACCTGGAGGGACCCGAAGGACATGGAGCTGCTGGATGGGGTCCAGAGCACGCCACGACATTGATCAGGTGGCTGCTATGAAGAAAAGCAGAGAGAGTTGAGGTTGTTCAGCCTGCAGAAGAGAAGGCTCTGGGGAAACCTTCTTGTGGCCCTTTCAGGCATAAAGGGGTCAGCTGATACAAAAGCTGGGGACAGACTTTTAGCAAGGTCTGTTGTGACAAGACAAGGGGTGATGGTTTTATACTAAAGCAGAAGAGATTTAGGTTAGATACAAGGAAGAATGTTTTCACAATGAGGGTGGTGAAACACTGGTCCAGATTGCCCAGAAAAATGGTAGAAGCCCCATCCCTGGAACCATTCCAGGTCCGGTTGGACAGGGCTCTAAGCAACTTAATCTTGCTGAAGAACCAGGGAAGTGGTGGAGTCACCATCTCTGGAGATGTCCAGAAAAACGTGTGAACATGATTTAGTGGTTGTGCTGGGTTGATGGTTAGACTTGATCTTAAAGGTTTCTTTCCAACCTTAATGATTCTATGATTCTAAGCTGTCCCTGCTGATTGCAGGGGGGTTGAACTAGACAAGCTTCAAAGATCCCTCCCAACCCAAATCATTCTATGATTTGTATCTGTTACTGAGAACATAATTCATTCAACCCTTGCAGCTAGAGCTTTGTCCACAGAAGACATTCCAAATCACGTTTCTCAGGTTAGTTTATGAATCGACTAAGTGGTTTTTCCCTAGCTCAGCCTGAGAACAGACAGGAGGACCATGGAAGTTCCTCTCCTCCTCTGTCTGTGTACATCCATACATATTCATTACACACACACACACATGCATGCAATAACCAAAAATGCTCCTGTGCAATGGCAGTTTTGCACAGAGAGGGACAGGCTGCCATAGAAGCACATGGAGACTCACCAACCCGAAAGTACCATCATGTGCTCTCTGATTCCTATATTACACATGAGTGGTGAAGAAAACAACAACAAAACCCCTTTGGAGAAGATATTTGAAAGCTTCTTGCTTACTGTTAAAATAGTTGGGGTCACAAACGCCCAACAGACTCTCCAGAATTTACTTGGCTGGAATCCAATCATCATCTCTATGTCTTCACAAAACCTCTGCAATCCTGTAAATGGGAAATGAAAATGCAATTAGGTGTGAAAGAAACCAGCTGCAGTTTGCAACACAGCTCTTGTGATCTCCCCTGTGCCCAACTACAAAACCTAATTCTGACTTGTTGGTTGAAAACCAGGATCTAACCATACAGTTAAAAAACAAAGAGACTATGCCATTCCAGTATATTTACTTCCTAATAATTAAAGAGAATAGAATAGAATAGAATAGAATAGAATAGAATAGAATAGAATAGAATAGAATAGAATAGAATAGACCAGGTTGGAAAAGACCTGGGAGATCATCGAGTCCAACCTACCACCCAACACCATCTAATCAACTAAACCATGGCACCAAGCACCCTATCAAGTCTCCTCCTAAACACCTTCAGTGATGGTGACTCCACTACCTCCCTGGGCAGCACATTCCAAAGGCCAATCTCTCTTTCTATGAAGAACTTCTTCCTAACATCCAGCCTAAACATCCCCTGGCACAGCTTGAGACTGTGTTCTCATGTTCTGTTGGTGGCGGCCTGGGAGAAGAGACCACCCCCACCTGGCTACAACCTCCCTTCAGGTAGTTGTAGACAGCAAGAAGGTCTCCCCTGAGCCTCCTCTTCTCCAGGCTAAGCAACCCCAGCTCCTTCAGCCTCTCCTCACAGGGCTGTGCTCCAAACCCTTCACCAACTTTGTTGCCCTTCTCTGGACACCTTCCAGCATCTCAACATCTTTCCTAAACTGAGGAGCTCAGAACTGGATACAGGACTCAAGCTGTGGCTTAGCCAGTGCTGAGTACAGGGGCACGACTTCCCTGCTCCTGCTAGCCACACTGTTCCTGATACAGGCCAGGATGCCATTGGCCTTCTTGGCCACCTGGGCACACTGCTGGCTCATATTCAGCTGCTGTCAACCAGTATCCCCGGGTCCCTTTCTGCCTGGCTGCTCTCCAGCCACTCTGACCCCAGCCTGTAGCACTGCATGGGGTTGTTGTGGCCAATGTGTAGAACCTGGCACTTGGATGTGTTCAATCTCATGCCCTTGGACTCTGCCCATCTGTCCAGCCTGCCAAGGTCCCTCTGCAGAGCTCTCTCCTACCCTCTAATAGATCAACTCCTGCTCCCAGCTTGGTGTCATCTGCAAATTTACTGATGATGGACTCAATCCCCTCATCCAGATCATCAATAAAGATATTGAACATGATGGGGCCCAGCACTGATCCCTGGGGCACACCACTGGTGCCTGGCCGCCAGCTGGCTGTGGCACCATTCACCACCACTCTCTGGGATCAGCCTCCAGCCAGTTCCTAACCCAGCTCAGAGTGCTGCTGCCCAAGCCAGGGGCTGACAGCTTGGCCAGGAGTTTGCTATGGGGGATGGCGTCAAAGGCCTTGCTGAAGTCCAGGTAGACTACATTCACAGCCTGCCCCACATCAGACAGTCACCTGATCATAGAAGGAGATCAGGTTGTGTGAGGCAGGACCTGCCCTTCCTAAATCCATGCTGGATTTGGGGTTAAAGCATTTGTAGTATGTACTGGGTAGCTGCAATTATGTCTGTACTTGTTATTTCATTGTGATGATGAACCTCATTAATACCTGCAGCTGTATTTCAGCACAGATGATATCTGAGCTTCTCTGCTGCATGGCTGGGGTACAAACTGTATCACTTCACACTGAAACAGGTAAGGTCTTTCTATCTCTCCATCTCTTATGTAAGAAATACTTTGAAGTATTGGAGAGCACCTGTAAGCATTTCACATTCTATTCAATGTTCTTTGAACAAACAGATCAACTGACAGCTTAATTCCTTAGATTATTGTATTGATTGCATCTGTAAAGTTACTTGAGTTAATAAAACACACAAGAGTAGAAAAGAAGTTATTTTAGCTGTCTCTGCAGCCAAGTCCCTGACTGTGCCATGTCCTTGACTGTGCCATGTCCCTGGAGAAGGTGAGCTGGCCCAGCAGCTGCTTATTGCCAAGCTGAGACAAGCCAGGCTGAATTTCACCCTTGTTCTACCAAGCTCTTTAAGGAAATGGCCCCTACAAGTGAAAACAGAATCACACAGAATCACCAAGATTGGGAGAGACCTCAACTTACCCAAAAGTAACAAAACAAAACCCCAAAATTGACATTTGTTTCAGCTTTTCTAAGGGTGACAAGAAGAGGGACTTCTGGGGTCCGAGGCTGAGCTCCTCCATCCCATAAACATTTTCAATGTGGGCCAATTTTGTGATCATCTCTGCCGCTTCAACTTCACAGAGAAACTATTCTACAGCATTTAGCCTCACTTCTATGATGTGGGGACAGGGATGGAGCTTAAATATTGGAGAAAAGTTGTGAAGTAAGTCAAAAAACCCACACCTGGAGAAAAAAAAAAGTAATAAACTGCCTCATGTTCTTCTTGCCCTTAGAGTCAGCCACAGCTACTGCTGCAGCTGAATATAAGAAGGGATAATCCCCTGGCATGATCCATCTAATTTTGAGGCCTTTCTGTTGATATCAAGGAGAAATAAACCTATCCACCTGGCTGTTTCCAGAATTAAGAAAGTTAAAAATAACAATGGCTCAATACTCAATGTCTTCTGGTGCAGCTCAAAGAAAGCAGCAGGGCTAGATGGAGCTGGGGCAGCCCCAAGGGCCCAGCTCCAAGTGTGAGCAGAGAGAAAGTCAGTTCATGCAGGCAACATGTCAGAGAAAAGCGAAGAAACTGTGTTATAAGAAATAGCAACCAAAAAAAAATCTAGACATTAAACAAGAAGGTGGAATGGAATGGAATGGAATGGAATGGAATGGAATGGAATGGAATGGAATGGAATGGAATGGAATGGAATGGAATGGAATGGAAGAGGAGGAAGTTCTTCACCGTGAGGGTGGTGAAGGCCTGGAAGGGTTGTCGAGGGGGTGGTTGAGGCCCATCCCTTGAGGTGTTAGGACCAGGCTGGATGGGGCTCTGGCCAGCCTGATCTAGGGTAGAGTGTCCTGCCCATGGCAGGGGGGTTGGAACTGGATGATCCTTGTGGTCCCTTCCAACCCTAATGAAACTATGAAACAATGGAATGGAATGGAATGGAATGGAATGGAATGGAATGGAATGGAATGGACCAGGTTGGAAAAGATCTTTGAGATAATCGAGTCCAACCTATCACCCAACACCATCTGATCAACTAAACCATGGCACCAAGCACACCATCCAGCCTCTTCCTCAACACCTCCAGTGATGGTGACTCCACCACCTCCCTGGGCAGCACATTCCAATGGGCAATCATTCTTGCTATAAAGAACTTCTTCCTAACATCCAGCCTAAACATCTCCTGGTGCAGCTTGAGACTGTGTCCTCTTGTTCTGGTGCTGGTTGCCTGGGAGAAGAGACCAACACCCACCTGGCTACAACCTCCCTTCAGGTAGTTGTAGAGAGCAATAAGGTCACCCCTGCGCCTCCTCTTCTCCAGGCTAAGCAACCCCAGCTCCCTCAGCCTCTCCTCACAGGGCTGTGTTCCAAACCCCTCACCAACTTTGTTGCCCTTCTCTGGACACCTTCCACAGAAGGAACATCTTTCCTAAATTGAGGAGCCCAGAACTGGACACAGGACTCAAGGTGTGGCCTAACCAGTGCTGAGTACAGGGCACAATGACCTCCCTGCTCCTGCTGGCCACACTATTTGTGATACAGGCCAGGATGCCATTGGCCTTCTTGGCCACCTGGGCACACTGCAGGCTCATATTCAGCCTACTATAAACCAGTACCCCCAGGTCCCTCTCTGCCTGGCTGCTCTCCAGCCACTCTGACCCCAGCCTGTAGCACTGCCTGGGGTTGCTGTGGCCAATGTGCAGAACCCGGCACTTGGATGTGTTCAATCTCATGCCGTTGGATTCTGCCCATCTGTCCAGCCTGTCGAGGTCTCTGTAGAGAGTTACCTGGGAGGTGCTCTGGTCAGTCCTGCAGTGCAATGGGGGGAACAAAACCAGTCTTAAACTAATTTCAGCAGCAAATTATGAGCTGGAGAGTCTTGCCACAAATGTGAAAGCGCATCCACGTGTTCCTGCTCCAGCTACACTTACTGCTGCAAGGGGGGTGTACCTATCTGGAGACTTAACAAGGACTTCTGCCTCCAAAATTCATGCAAGCTTCATGCAAATTTGCAGAGATTTCATTGAAACTCCCATCTAATAATTTAGTCCTTTCTTGAAATCATAGGTTGATATTCACAGCTTCAGCCACTTCTAAATACTGTCAGTTCAGGAGTTAAATGCTTGTAAACAGATACAGGGATTACACTGCACTGGAAACAGATTTGTCAAGCCACAGAGAAAAGTGCAAAGGACACTTTAGTTAACAGAACACAGATTACATCTTGGTGTAGT
Source organism: Colaptes auratus (assembly GCA_015227895.2). Taxonomy (NCBI): domain Eukaryota; kingdom Metazoa; phylum Chordata; class Aves; order Piciformes; family Picidae; genus Colaptes; species Colaptes auratus. The sequence goes on along the minus strand of CM037647.1, from coordinate 3,412,115 downwards.
TGATCTCCTTCTCAGATCAGTCAGGCCTGCTGAATAACTTTGGGAAGTAAATGATACATCCTATTCCACATCTCAATCTCCACTCTCTAAAGTAGGATGATGTATTCATAAGTGGTGCAGATAGGAAATCCATTAAAAAGGAGGATGCAAACCCAGACAGACAACTACTCCTGCCACAGGTAAAGTGTTCAAAATTGCAAACACTTGCCACAAATGCACTGCAGCAGTTACCACTCAGTCTGGGGATGAACCTTCCCAGCAACAGGTTGTCAAAAAGACAGCTCTGGAAGGAGTGGGAACAAAGTTAAGGTTGTGTCTTTTCAGTTCCCAGCAGTGCTCTGCTCAGGCACAAGGATCTTTGCATTTGTCTTCACGTTACAATATGTAACAGTGGGAATTATGCTGATGATTAAATTAATTATTTAGGTGGTTAGGCCACACCTTGAGTCCTGTGTCCAGTTCTGGGCCCCTCAATTTAAGAAGGGCATTGAGACTCTTGAACATGTCCAGAGAAGGGCAACGAGGCTGGGGAGAGGCCTCGAGCACAGCCCTGTGAGGAGAGGCTGAGGGAGCTGGGGTTGCTTAGCCTGGAGAAGAGGAGGCTCAGGGGAGACCTTACTGCTCTCTACAGCTTCCTGAAAGGAGGTTGTAGCCAGGTGGGGCTTTGTCTCTTCTCCCAGGCAACCAGCACCAGAACAAGAGGACACAGTCTCAAGCTGCACCAGGGAAGGTTTAGGCTGGATGTTAGGAAGAAGTTCTTCATAGAAAGAGTGATTTGCCATTGGAATGTGCTGCCCAGGGAGGTGGTGGAGTCACCTTCACCGGAGGTGCTCAAAAAAGGCTTGGATTTGGCACTTGAAGCCACAGTTTAGTTGTCAGGAAGTGTTAGGTATTAGGTAATAGGTTGGACTTGATGATCTCTGAGGTCTTTTCCAACCTGGTTTATTCTATGATTCTAATAGCTACAGCTCTGTTTGTTACAGTCATGCATCACAATCTAAACAACTGCAGAATAAACATCTATACCAGCATGTGAAACGAAAAAAACAACCATACAACAAGCAGCATTTCCCTGGATTATGAAGCACTGGTTCTACTGAAAAATAAGTGATTTCGAGGAAATAGCCAGGTGTGCCTCTTTTTAATTTCAAAACCTCAAGCAGCTCAGCCAGCAGAACGTGTAACAAGGGCTAAAGACAGATTTATTCCCTCATAAAAGCACCTGCCACTATTGTGCCAGCCTGCTTGCTATGAGGAGAACGAGCATACAGAGAAAGGTGTCAGTGGAGTGTAAAATCACAATTGTCAGAGCTTGAAAATATATTATGCCAATTTTAAGCACTGCTTGAAGGAATACAAGGAGAGCAGGAGCAAACTTGTGTTTACAACATATAAATCACAAATACACAAGCTGCATTGCTACAAACAGTCCTTACGAAAAGTAGCTTTAATGCAACAGAAGTGGCTGTGCCACATCTGTCAAGCAAATGATTGCAAAGTGGCCAAGAAGGCCAATGGCATCCTGGCCTGCATCAGGAATAGTGTGGCCAGCAGGAGCAGGGAGATCTTTCTGCCCCTGTACTCAGCACTGGTAAGGCCACACCTTGAGTCCTGTGTCCAGTTCTGGACCCCTCAATTTAAGAAGGACATTGAGACACTTGAACGTGTCCAAAGAAGGGCAACGAGGCTGAGGAGAGGCCTTGAGCACAGCCCTATGAGGAGAGGCTGAGGGAGCTGGGGTTGCTTAGCCTGGAGAAGAGGAGGCTCAGGGGAGACCTTCTTGCTCTCTCCAACTACCTGAAGGGAGGTTGTAGCCAGGAGCGGGTTGGTCTCTTCTCCCAGGCAACCAGCACCAGAACAAGAAGACACAGTCTCAAGCTGTGCCAGGGGAGGTTTAGACTGGAGGTGAGGAGAAAGTTCTTTACTGTGAGAGTTGTTAGCCATTGGAATGTGCTGCCCAGGGAGGTGGTGGAGTCAGCGTCCCTGGAGGTGTTCAAGAGGGGATTGGACGTGGCACTTGGTGCCATGGTTTAGTAGTCATGAGGTGTTGGGTGACGAGTTGGACTTGCACTAGTTTACATCAAAGGCTTTACTAACATCTGTTGATTAACAATCAGTTGGCACAGAAAGCAGGGAGAGGATGATTTGTAATCGGCAGATCTTTCCCACCTCTGATTGCGTTAAAGTAATATGCAACTAAGGGGAAAAAAACCCCAAAGTTCTCCTCTATTCCAGTCCTTTCTTTGCAGTGGTATGACTATTTCTGTATTGTTTGATGTTTTTCAGAAAAGTTAGTGTTTGAAGAGACTGAATTTGTTGGGCAAAGCAGGCAGTAGCCAGAGCAATTCTGCTTCCAAGCCTAATAAAATGCTAATCTAGAAAGACAGGTTCATAGCGCTTCTGCCACACAGCGTTCAGAGGAGGAACAGAGCCGGCGTTTTGCTCCATATTTACCTTCATTCTTAGTTGAAAACAAACAGAACAAAGAAATTTGACAGATTTAAGTACTGGGGGGGGAGGGTGTATTTTAAAATATTCTAAGCAAGCACTTTTTGTCTTGCACACTGATGGCAGCAGCTTTAAATGGGGCAATCTTTTTGGCACAAACTGGGGGTGCTGGTCAGGAAGAGTGAGAACAGTGCTTTAGCACAGGCATGCTGTCTATAAACAGAGCAGGAGGAGGGAGGGAGGAACAATTTTATCTTTGACATCTTGACTTGCTGGAACGTGTCCAGAGAAGGGCAACAAAGCTGGGGAGGGGTTTGGAGCACAGCCCTATGAGGAGAGGCTGAGGGAGTTGGGGTTTCATAGTTTCAGTCAGGGTTGGAAGGGACCACAAGGATCATCTAGTTCCAACCCCCCTGCCATGGGCAGGGACACCCCACACTAGATCAGGCTGGCCAGAGCCTCATCCAGCCTGGGCTTAAACACCTCCAGGGACAGGGCCTCAACCACCTCCCTGGACAACCCATTCCAGGGCTTCACCACCCTTGCCTGGAGAAGAGGAGGCTCAGGGCAGACCATATTGCTGTCTACAACTACCTGAAGGGAGGTTGTAGCCAGGTGGGGGTTGGTCTCTTCTCCCAGACAACCACCAACAGAACAAGAGGACACAGTCTCAAGCTGTGCCAGGGGAGGTTTAGGCTGGAGGTGAGGAAGAAGTTCTTCACAGAAAGAGTGATTGGCCCTTGGAATGTGCTGCCCAGGGAGGTGGTGGAGTCGCCATCACTGGAGGGGTTTAGGAAGAGACTGGATGGGGTGCTTGGTGCCAAGGTTTAGTTGATTAGATGGTGTTGGATGATAGTTGGACTCTATGATCTCAAAGGTCTTTTCCAACCTGGTTAATTTATTCTATTCTATCTTAACACCAAGCTTCGAATCTTCCTTTGCTTATGAAGGCAAGTCTAGAGTGGCATCACCACACTCCAGGCATAAATTAATCATGTTATGTAGGGACACCTTCACATTTCCTACCACTACCATCTGAGACCATATGTCCAAGGATCAATCTCCCTGGAAGCACTGGACAAGTTTGGCAGCAAACTGTGTAGTACAGTAGCATCAAAATCGTTGCAGTGCTTTATGCTAGCTGAGGATCTTCCTCCTTACATGGATTGATGTAGCTGGTGTTGCCGCTGTGCATAATGAATGAGCAGCTGCATAGTCTTAATTCTGTGTTACAGACAGATGGGCTAAAGGGAAGGCTGAATGTGTACAAGGAACATAAATCATAGAATCAATAAGGTTGAAAGAGACCTCAAACATCATCAAGTCCAATCTGGCACCCAGCACCTCATGACTACTATACCATGGCACCAAGTGCCATATCCAGTCCCCTCTTGAACACCTCCAGGGACAGTGACTCCACCACCTCTCTGGGCAGCACATTCCAATGGCTAACAACTCTCTCTGTGAAGTACTTTCTCCTCACCTCCAGCCTAAACCTCCCCTGGCACAGCTTGAGACTGCATCCTCTTGTTCTGGTGCTGGTTGCCTGGGAGAAGAGACCAACCCCCTCCTGGCTACAACCTCCCTTCAGGTAGTTGGAGAGAGCACTAACGTCTCCCCTGAGCCTCCTCTTCTCCAAGAGCTATTAAATACAAAGGCATCACTTCTGGCTCAGGAAGTCTCTGACCCTAAAACTGTTGGAGGGAAGGGGGGAAAGCCCTGGAGAAGTTTCACTAAACTCTTTGTCTGTTGTTAGACTCATCTTTAAGCACTGGCTTTAAGCTGTTGGTGGAAAAAGGACATTAGCCTATATGAAAGTCCTTTGAATGTGTGCATTTAAAGGAATCCTTTAGTAATGAAGTCCAGTTGTGCTTCTGTTCAAACTAAGGGAATTCTGAGGTTTTTCAAGTGAAAAACCAAGATAAAATACAAAGCTCTACTCCCTTCCTTAAGAATTTCACATCCCCAGCTGCTTCACCATATGCTACCATGCTACTTCGTCACGGGCTGCCCAACAGCAGTATCTTTTCTTACCATATATGTAGGAAACTCCAACAAGCTCAAAGATGGCAATGATGACAAGAGAGTAAGAAGCTGCATAGGTGTCCACGAGCTGTAGCATATACATTCCACCCTAAAAAAAGGGAAAGGATAAAAGAACCATTACTTGTGGCATGGAGCTGGTAGCTCTCTTCATACATGGCACAAGTTCAGCTGATGCTAACATAAGCAGGAGCAGGAGTCAGGACTCTCTATCCCTAGCAAGAATCCAAACATTGACTGAACACAGACTCATGCTGCTCTACAGTTTCTCCTTTCTGGCTGAATGAGTACCAAATCCAGCAAGAAAAGCAAAGCAGAGAGTACATTTGAGTCTGGTAACTAATAGAGCTTGGGAAGATGTTGGTTTCAGTCCTTTCAGATTAAGGATTGAACTGACCAGACCTTCCACAGAAGTGTCTCTAATTCTTAATACCACTTCAAAAGCAAAATCATTCCTGAACCCAGGAATACTGTACCAGTGAGTCCAGTCCATCTTTGGGGAAGGATAGAGTGCCCTATCTTCAGAGCAGAGGATAAGCAGCATAATTCAAGTGGAGGAAGGACTGAATCCACCCCAGGATTTAGAATGGCAAAGCTGGGCTAGTAGGTGATGAGGTGAAGAGAAAGAAAGGAGAGGGGAAAGGAGGGGAAAGGATGAGTAAAATAGAGAGATTTAGTGTACTTTTGTATTTTTTTGCTGGGGGTTTTTAACACTGGAGGAATTAGTGGACAAGACACTGAAGACTCTCAATGGTAGATGAGAATTCCATTCTGAGCTCCAGTTTGCCAAAACTATCAGTTCATAGCTAATCTGGGAGGGAAGACACCCAAAACTGGTGTGCCTGCTTGCATGATATACCTGTTGGTTTATTTGCTTCCTAAGTGAACACCTACTTTGCATCACTACCTTGGAGAGGTTCAACTAGGGAAGAATTACAAGTCTGAACCTCAGAAAGATTTAAACAGCAAAGGCTTTTAAGTATGCATCAGTCACAGTACCCCCCAAATTAAATAGATTAAAATAAATTAAGGTGTTTGCATCTGACCAGATCAAGCTTGGTGCCATGGTTTAGTTGATTAGATAGTGTTGGGTGATAGGTTGGACTCGATGATCTCAAAGGTCTTTTCCAACCTGGTTAATTCTATTCTATTCTAAGGGTGACAAGGATAATCAGAGGGCTGGAGCACCTCTCCTGTGAGGACAGACTGAAAGAGTTGGGGCTGTTCAGTCTGGAGAAGAGAAAGCTCCGAGGTGACCTCATTGTGGCCTTCCAGTATCTGAAGGGGGCTACAAGAAGGCTGGGAAGGGACCTCTTAGAATATCAGGTAGTGATAGGACTAGGGGGAATGGAATGAAGCTGGAGATGGGGAAGGTTCAGGCAGGACGTGAGGAAGAAGTTCTTCACCATGAGAGTGGTGAAGCCCTGGAATGGGTTGTCCAGGGAGGTGGTTGAGGCCCCATCCTTGGAGGTGTTTAAGACCAGGCTGGATGAGGCTCTGGCCAGCCTGATCTAGTGTGAGGTGTCCCTGCCCGTGGCAGGGGGGTGGAACTAGATGATCCTTGTGGTCCTTTCCAACCCTGACTGATTCTATGATTCTGTTATTCTATTCTATTTTATTCTGCTCTACTCTATTCTACTCTGTTCTAATTAAAAAGAGGCTTTCGGACTCTCTCAGCGTCCCTGCACATGCGGCAGAATTCGGTTTCTTCTACAGCTTGCAGAGGAGCAGGACGGCCACCAGAGGGCGACTGGGGACAGAGAGTGATGCTCAAGGACCATGTGGTTACCTGAGTGATCATAGGAAATCCCATGATGAAAAAGGAGACGCAGCACCCAAGAGTGAACAGCGCCTTGTGCGTACGTAAGTATTTGGGGAACTCATCTGAAACAGAGGTCACTATAGTCTCGATAGTGGCAAACTGAAAGACACAATAAAAGGAGTTGTTTCAGCGCACACAACGTGCACAGAGTGGTCCAGCTGGACAGAACAGAATATAAGGCAGTACCCTGAACCCGTCCTAGGGGTTAAATGCTCAGATGTCAATACCAAAGGTTCCCCCCAGAGAATTTCAGCGTTGATGGCCTTACTTCATTCCTCTCTTTACAAAGCAGTTCACTGACCACACAAACCCAGCAATTAACCTCACAGTCCTCCAAAGAAATAAATAGGGAAAAAGGGGAAACAAAAGTGGTTTACCATAGTGTCCAATCCCAGTGTCAGAAGCATCAAAAAGAATATTATAGCCCAGAATGGAGAGAGGGGGAGCCTAGTTAAGGCTTCTGGATAAACCACAAAAGCAATTCCAGGACCTAGAAATGAGAAAAACAGAGGCTGTGATATCCTGCATCACATTAATGTTGCTGATTATAGGCAAGATACACGAGAGGCACATAGTGCTGATGGCATGACCCATGCTACAGGAAGAGGCTCTACACATGTTTTAACTAGATTATTGTATCCCATTTCCTAAAAAGGTAATCTAGATGATCAGGCTCTTCTCAGCAATGCCCAGTGACAGCACAAGGGGCAATGGGTAGAAGCTGAGGCATAGGAAGTTCCATGGAAACATGAGGAAGAATTATTTCACTATGAGGGTGACAGAACACTGGAACAGGCTGCCCTGGGGAGGTTGTGGAGTCTCCCTCTCTGGAGATATTCAAGACCTGCCTGGATGAGTTCCTGTGTGATCTGCTCTAGGTGATCCTGCTCTGGCATGGGGGTTGGATTAGGTGGTCTCTCGAGGTCCCTTCCCGCTCCTAACATTCTGTGATATCCCATTTCCTAAAGCCCTCATCTAGATTATCATATCCCATTTCCTAAAGCCCACCCCCCCAGGCCATTTCTGCTCCAGAGAACACTGTTGTTTTCTCACATACTTGAGAAAACACACAGTTTTCAGCAGCCTTTGAAATAATCTCCACAGGCTTCCTGTCAAGTGTTTGGAGTTTCTTCTGAATAGAAGACAAATACAAGAGTGAAATTAAAATAAACACCATTGTGCACGATTCACTAAGTGTTGCTGCCTTTACAGTGTGCTGCAGAAAAAAGGCTTTGGGGAATCAAAAGCTGCAGGTAGAGCTCCTATGTATGCATGAACACATTCTTTCATCTCTTGAAAGATCTTGATTGAGGGTCTCTTCTTGACTGCTAGCGATAAGGGCTCTGTTTGCACTAGCTTCCTGCACGTAAGGGTTTTAATTAAGACTGAGGAGAATGGGTTTCCATTAATTACACTTTTCCAAGAGGTGTAACTACAGAAGGTGAAGCTGCACATCTCTCCCTCTCAGTCCCTCATAACTCTCCAAGATATCACATGCCGGGGAGCATCCAGGCACAGGTGAACAGTCACAGGGAGGCTGGCTCCCATCCTCTCCCTCTTCAGAGACATGGGGGGATATAAACTCTTTCTAAAGGGCTGTTAAAGCCAGGAACATTTCAAAGGGTTTATATGCTGAAACCACAAAAGCCCAACGACCTTGAACTTTCCTTTTAAATTACTACAGTGTTTCAACTGCAGTATGTTCTTAATCAAACTGAGACAGGAGAACAAAAACAGATAAAGGAGAACAAAAATAGATTGGCTTGTCTTTCCCTCCAGGAAAAGTGTTTCATTTGCTCATCAGGTACATGAGCTTTTCCTCAAAGGAAGATTCTAAGTGAAAAAAAAAAAACGGGGCAGGGGGGGGAGGTAATACTCTGTGTTTGGGGGGGGAGGGGGAAATCCCTTCCCATTTTCATTCAAGGTTTTAAAACACAAATGGAGATCATCCTAACTTTTGCCATCTCCCCCTTCAGTGCAATAAAAACAATACAACTTTAAATTAAAAACCAGAAGAAAGTAAAATGTAGGCATGGGCAAGGACTGCCTCTTTCCCCCAGCTGCTCAGGGTGCTTTTCAACTCTGTTCAGTGTCTGTGCTTCTCCTTAACCTTCACTCTCTTCCCGCTGTGCAGTTGCCTTCTATTATGGGACTAAATTCTGCTTCCCCCTGTCATGGAGAGCAGTGAAACCTCACCCTCATGAAATAATTTAAACGACCTAACTAGGCTCTTACAAAGGCACTGAGAGCTCTACAAGAAGATAGCCCAGTGACAGCTTTTCTTGCCTCCTTTGGAACAGCTGCTGAAACCGCTGGGAATAGAGAGCTCCGGCCTGAGCCTAGTCACTCACCCGAAGACCACCACCAAGCACTCAAGAGAAAAGGGTTGTGATACTCTGCACTGAAGATTATGCCATCTCCAGGGAGATGAACCAGCTGAACCAAGTGTTTCCTCCACCTTCCCTAACACCTATGTCTCTCCATCCTCCCTCTGTCCATCTCTTTGGAGCTTCCAGTGCAGCTTCACTTGAGCAAAGCTTCTTTGACTTTTAACTCCTTACAAATAATTTCAATGAGTGCAACACGCTTTGGCTTTTGGGGCTGGTTTCCTTTGTTTGTCTTATTGTTTGAGGATGAAGGTAAAGTCTAAAATTTAAAAAAAAAGGTTAATAGAAACTCCTAAAACCCCTGGCTAAAACACCATGGAGCTTTTCAAACACAGTGGTTTCATCCAGAGAGAAAATGGGGATGAGGAGAAAACCTTCCTCTTCTCACTCAGCTAACTGGCAGACCAGAAAGAGACTGCATTGACATTACATTAGCTTGCAAGTGTGGTATCTCCTACTGCTTGCTATCAAGAACCAGTCTGGCAGCTGACCATCCTATGACATTCTCTTCTCAGACTCTCCAGCCGCCCAACCCCTTATGGGTCAGCCAGGGCAAACCCCACACTAACTCCCCGTGACAGCTCATGAGCTTCCCCTCTCCTCAACAGCTGCCATGCACCAACCAAAGGAGCTGAGGACACTGAAAAAGGAGCTGCAGAAACTGAATGTGACCCAGCACCTTTATCTGCATCTCTGAAGTCAGCAGTACAGCAAAAATCCATGGGACTGTTCATGTTTCAGTTTACAGAAAAGGAATATACAAAAGAAATCAAAAGGTTTTTCTCTCTCTTAATCAGGTTTTCCCTAACCAAGCTAGTGATAAGGAGGCTTCAAGTAATACATTGACCACCCAGTACACTTCTTAGCATAGGCCCTTGGCAGCCTGAGCTAGTTGGGGATGTCCCTGCTGACTACAGGGAGATCAGACTGGATGACTTTTGGAAGTCCCTTCCAGCCTGGACCATTCTATGATTCATTCTATCATTCTATGCCTTCCCCCATAGGGAAATGCCTACAAGTAGCTTACTAATCCACTCCAGTTTGAAGCCATTATTTACACCTCCACTGTCAATGTCACCTCGAATAATAGAGCTGAAGATGCTACCAGGTTCCTAAGTAGAGAAACAGAGGCATATCCTACCTTGGTCTGCCACAGCTTCAATGTTCACTTTGAGTTCATTTGCCATGAAGCCAATCACTGAGAAGATGACAAAGCCTGCAAATATACTTGTGGCACTGTTGGTACATGTGACTATCAGTGTGTCCCTGGAAAGAAAACACGAGAGGCCACATCAGCTTGTTGTAATCCATGCAGGGCAGGAGGGCTTTGTGCACTGAAGAGCCTCTCTCATGAGTGCACACATCCTGTGGGAACGCTGGTGAAGGTTCACCTTTATACTTATCAGCTGCATTTGGTGCTGATCAGAGGCGACAGAAGTCTTCACAACACCACTAGGAATCAGGTGTGCAGTTTTCCACCACCTGCATGCTGTAGAGAAAGCCTCAGGCCATGCAGGAGGATGAGCACTGCTGCTCTTGGCCTCTCCAAAGAAAGCAGCAACGATGACACAGAATACAGAATTAACCAGGTTGGAAAAGACCTCAGAGATCATCAAGTCCAACCTATCACCCAACACCATCTCATCAACTAAACCATGGCACTAAGTGCCTCATCCAGGCTCTTTCTAAACACTTCCAATGACACAATTTGCAGCACAGTTTTACTCTGCCTGCTGCAGATAGCTGCTCGTTCTGTTACATAGGGACTAACCATCACTGTCCAGGGAGGGTGATTTGTGCTATCTTCCTTGTATTTATCCACAAGATTTCAGGGTTAAGCTTTCTGTACCCTGCAGCACTCTCTTAAGTACTGGCCCATCTGGCACCTGGAGAGGATTCCCTGGGATCATTCTTCATCAGGGGAATCTGGAGAACACCACACCTGAATGCCATGCCATACTGGGAACATAGCTATGACTTGACAGGAAACCAGCTCTCATGATCCCCCAGCCAGAATTATTGCACTCTTGAGAGGATTTGTATTTTGTCCTCAAAATATGTGTGTCCAAAAGACTTGCCCTTAAACTACTCAAGCTGTGCCAGGGGAGGTTTAAGCTGGATGTTAGGAAGAAGTTCTTCACAGAAAGAATGATTGGCCATTGGAATGTGCTGCCCAGGGGGTGGTGGAGTCACCATCACTGGAGGTGTTTAGGAAGAGACTGGATGAGGCCCTTGGTGCCATGGTTTAGTTGATTAGATGGTGTTGGGTGATAGGTTGGACTGATGATCTTGAAGGTCTTTTCCAACCTGGTTAATTCCATTCCATTCCATTCTATTCTATTCATTCTATTCTATTCTATTCTATTCTATTCTATTCTATTCTATTCTATCCTATCCTATCCTATCCTATCCTATGACTGGAGGGGAGGGGAGAAATCACTAGAATTGCTTATTCCTGCTGTGATTTGTCAGGAACAGAACAAAATGCAACCTGAAAAGCTGTCAAGAACCTCACTGAGATGGCAAAGTTCTCTTAACAGAAATGATTAGGCTAATTCTTCAGGTCTACAGGGTGGGGGGAAATTACAATGCTCTGTTTGGAATCATCATGTCTTCATTCTTCCAAACCTGGATAGGTTTTACTTAAAATATTTTAGGTTATGCATTGTGGAGAGAATCTGTGTGAATTTGCTGCAATTATGGACTATTTAATGACATTTCAAATGGGAATGGAAATGTAACTGAAAATTACAATTCGATCTCCAATCTTAGAATGTAATTAATGGCAAAATGGGAAGGGGAAAATAGTCATGCTTCATTTCAGGGTTCAAGATGGGGTGTAAAATTAAGCAGATTGGAAGTAACTGAGCTTTTCTAATTCTCTCTGCTTCAGTTTCCCATATTTCTCACTAAGGAAGGTCCAATCTCTAGTTAGTATTAGGCCTGTAGGATTTTTATCCTTCATTCCCATGCATTCCATTTTAAAATGTCAGTAACATTTGCCAAACTCCACAAAACATTGCCACACGAATGCACAAAGGTAGCATGATGCTTCTTTAGGGGGTCAGGTAATGAGAGGATTAGGAATAGAATAGAATAGAATAGAATAGAATAGAATAGAATAGAATAGAATAGAATAGAATAGAATAGACCAGGTTGGAAGAGACCTTCGAGATCATCGCGTCCAACCTATCAACCAATCCAGCCCACCTAATCAACTAAACCATGGCACCAAGCACCCTATCAAGTCTCCTCCTGAACACCTCCAATGATGGTGACTCCACCACCTCCCTGGGCAGCACATTCCAATGAGCAATCACTCTCTCTGTATAGAACTTCTTCCTAACCTCCAGCCTAAACCTCCCCTGGTGCAGCCTGAGACTGTGTCCTCTTGTTCTGGTACTGGCTGCCTGGGAGATGAGACCAACCTCTGCCTGTCTACAACCTCCCTTCAGGGAGTTGTAGAGAGCAAGAAGGTCACCCCTGAGTCTCCTCTTCTCCAGGCTAATCAACCCCAGCTCCCTCAGCCTCTCCTCACAGGGCTTGTGTTCCAAACCCCTCACCAACTTCGTTGCCCTTCTCTGGACACGTTCCAGCAAGTCAACATCCTTCCTAAACTGAGGGGCCCAGAACTGGACACAGGACTCAAGGTGTGGCCTAACCAGTGCAGTGTACAGGGGCACAATGACCTCCCTGCTCCTGCTGGCCACACAGTTCCTGATGCAGGCCAGGATGCCATTGGCCCTCTTGGCTGCCTGGGCACACTGCAGGCTCATGTTCAGCCTACTATCAACCAGCACCCCCAGGTCCCTCTCTGCCTGGCCGCTCTCCAGCCACTCTGACCCCAGCCTGCAGCACTGCCTGGGGTTGCTGTGGCCAGTGTGCAGAACCCGGCACTTGGATGTGTTCAATCTCCTGCCCTTGGACTCTGCCCATCTGTCCAGCCTGTCCAGCTCCCTCTGCAAAGCCTCTCTGCCCTCCAGCAGAACAGAACAAAACTAGAAATGGGTAGATTGAGATTGGATGTTAGAAGGAGTTCTTCCCCATGAGGGTGGTGAGAGACTGGCACAGGTTGCCCAGGGAGGTGGTGGAAGCCTCATCCCTGGAGGTTTTTAAGGCCAGGCTGGATGTGGCTGTGAGCAACCTGCTGTAGTGTGAGGTGTCCCTGCCCATGGCAGAGGGTTTGGATGATCCTTGGGGGTCCCTTCCAACCCTGACAATTCTAGGATTCTCCTATGGGTTTTTTGCCCTGGTATTTCAAATGCATTCATTCATTCAGCAGCAATCAAAGACCAGAAAAAGCATTTTAAAAAATGCTTCCCAAAGGGTAGCTGGATAGGAGTGACTGAGTCCACATCACTGTTGCTTATTCATCCCTATTTCCCTATATCCACTTACTTTAGAACACTAAAGTACCTTTTTTAAGTTATTTTGCAAACAGTACCTAGAAGTTATAAGATATAGGAGTTCAAATCCTGAGGAGCTTTATGCTTTAGTGTCTTGACACCGGGAAGATTTTAGGTATGCCCTTGGGACAGTCCCTCTGCATGCTGATTCAGGACTAAGAGCAGCATCACTCACATTGCAGGAATCATTAAAGGTTTGCTTCAGTAAAAGCAAGATTGGGTTTAAAGACAACAAAACATCAGTGAAGCATTCTGCTAGCAGCATGTACTTTTGGTTTCTCCATCTACTAACCTCTATCTGGCACATTTTTTGATGAGCAAGCTGCACCGTGCCACCAGAACCAGGACTTCTTCCTTATCAGCCTAACTTGCAGCATTTCAGACAAAAGGGATTTCGAATGTCACTACTTGAAATAACTTGATACATGTAAAACTGCACTGAGAGTAACTGGGTTAAAGAATAAGAGCATTTAGGAGAAACAAGAATCACATCTGTGGAAATGTCTCACAGTGGCAAACTTCAGCCCATTCCACAGAGGGATTGCTCTCCAGCAGAGGTTGTCAACTGGGAGGGCTTCACGCCGCTGCTCAGCCGTGGGCAGCGTCCCAGTTTGCTTTTCGACCTAAACCTGCTGATCCTGAAAGTGAAAAACCAATAGGGACTGCAACATGCCAAATGCTTACCTTGAGACCTGTAGGTTAGGGCCTGGGGAGAAGGTACAATGTACAAAACAAACCAAAAAGATGAAGGAAACAAAACAAGCACACACACCACACACACAAACCCCCCAACCAACCAAATAAACAAACAGAAAACCCAAATACCAAACAAAAGAAAGCCCAACCAACCAAAGGAAGAGGGATGACAGCAAGAGACACAAAATAAAAGATACTGGGGGGGAGAAAGAAAAGAAAAAAGGACACCAAACAAAAAGATACAGAAAAAAAGCTTTCTGCAGGTTTAGGATGACATGGTTTGGACAAGACCGGCTTATTAAGGGTGATGGATTTCACCCTCACATACCTGTAGCAATTATTATGGAATTTGTTGTAAGAAGAGAGAGTAATTAGACCTCCCCATGCTGCAGATAAGGAGAAGAAAATCTGAGTGGCAGCATCTTTCCAAACCTACACAAGATAAACAGGAGGGGAAATAGCATCAGCTTCAGTTAAGGGTATTAGAAAGATCAATAGCTCTAATAAATGTTACTGTTAGGGGATTAGCACTAAGTAGTTTACATGAACTGAAGAGTGATGGATGTCAACAGAAGATTTTAAAGCAAACCCCTTCTTGCTGAGTCCATATATATATATATGGAAGGCACAAATATTCATATCAGGTCAAATACATTCAGCAACAAAGATAAGCATCAAGATGAAAAAAAATCTGCTTGCACCAGCCAGAAGAAATCTGTGTGGCTTATTCACTCTAGCTGAGATGTAAGTGAAACTATAAGCCCACCATAGCATCAATCAGCTTCTCCCATTTTGGTGTGATGAAGTACCAGATTCCATCTCCAGCTCCAGGTAGAGTTACTCCTCTTATAAGAAGGATGATGAGAACCACGTAAGGGAACGTAGCTGTGAAGTACACCACCTGGACAGGCAAAAGAAAGATTAATGAAAGGGTCCATAAGAAGAGAGGAGGGGAAAATACAAGTGCTACACCATTGCCTGAAAAAAGCAATTGCTCAGGCTGAGACAAAAACCTAGCAAGACAATAGGGTTAATTCCCAGGAAATCTGAAACGTTACAGCTCTCCTTGCTGCTAGAAACAGGAATAATCTCAACAGAGGTAGGAGGTGGGGTTCCAGGAGAGGGGGGGGAAAGAAAAAGCAGAAAAGAAAGTCTGAAGAGGAGCAAGAGGGATGTACAGCTAAAGGAAAACACCACTTTTGATCCTTGCCCAGAGTAAGCTAACAGAGCTCAGTGGAAATTAAATGAGCAATGTCGTTCAATAACACCAATAGTTCCGGGGGGGTTCTATACATTTCTCTTTATTTAACTAAGGCTGAAGAATTCTTAGCACTGTTTGTACCTCCTCATAATTACATATCACCATGGCAATGTTTATGGCCCTGGGGGAGGGGAGGAAAAAGAAAGAAAGTCGGTGGAATGGGAAAAGAAGAGAGTCAGTGGAATGATCCAGGTAGAACTCTTCATCATGATATCTTAATAATTATCTAGAGCAGAGCTCTCTCTGTGGCCACATCAAAAGGCCTCTTAAGCTGCACACTCCACCCAAAAGCATTTCAAACCCTTTTCCCATTAACCTCTAAATCTTACAGGGAGCAGAATCCTCCAAGCTGAAGTGACTTTGGAAACTGCTTTCCCAACTTGCTCCTTGCTGTTTTGATTCTCCCTGATGATTTGTGTGTGTGTGTGTGTGCAGTGAATATACCAAACTCATCTATGCATAAATGAAGGTTTCTATCCCTGCCACCAAGGAGTCAGCACTAAGGCTCACTTAAAGAAGTGTCTCTTGCCACATCCAAACCCAAGGAATTCTCCTGCATGTCATCTGTTTCTTGGCTCTGGCTTTTCATGAAACAGTTCTTCCTGTCACATTAAAGTGGGGGGAACAACTAAATCTCAACTTTCCTCTGGCACTCTGACTCTCAGGAATTTCTGCTACTTCCCAAGCTACCTCCCAACAGATGCTGTCAGCTTGTAGATGCAAAGGGATGGCTGGAATCAGAAATCTCCAGCTTCTTTATCTTTCCAGCCTCCTCTTGAAAGAAAACAGAATGTTGCTGTGTCATCACCCAGCATTTTAACCTGTGTGCTGACTGCAGTGGCATTGTTGGATATTGCATTCCTGCAGCTTTCGTACACACACACAAAACAACCAACAAACCACCAACACCCAGTCCAGTGCTGCTGCTGAAGAGCAAGCTGCAGTTCTCTGTTCAGATGGCTTCCTGGCCGATTCTTGTGCCTGCTACTTGCATGCCAGTGAGAAGACATGCTCCCTCTTGACACAGCTGCCAATTAGGAGGCATGGCAGAAAGGCTGCAGATTTGAAGGACAGTGGAGAGAATGACATGGGAGAGGTCAGGGAGGCAGAGCAGAGAGGTGGGTTAGTGCAAGGAGTTTGCAAAGAATGGCACAGAAATATTTGGGAAAAGAGGATTAACCCTGTCACTGCTCACACCAGTGACCAGCTGAAGGTTGATCCTGATGTTAAACTCTGTTACTTAACACCTTAATTTGCATCACAATTTCCCTGATGACAGTGAAACATGAAATCACTGGGGAATATTAACAGCCACCATGCAGAAGAAGGGAAGTTGCTGAAGGCAGGGGGTTTGTCACCCAACCGCTAAGTGCAGCTCAAGAACTCATTTTAGATGTGCTGCATATCAAGGAACAAATGCTGAACCCAAAATTGATTCTTTTTTAACGTTTTAGAAAGGCATAGAAAGGCAGGCAAGCAGGCAGGCAGGCAGCAGGCAGGCAGGCAAAGGCAGGCAGGCAGGCAGGAAGGAGAGAAAATACAGAGGGAAAAGGCATTTCATTAATTCTTAGCCACTTTCAGTAATTCACTGTCTTGAATGAGAATGTGCTTCCCCTGAAGCTTTCTTGCAAGTGGACAATCACAAATATTTGCCTTACTTTTCCTGATGACTTGATTCCTTTAGCAAGGGAGGCATATACAATCACCCACGCTAGGAAAAGAGACAGTGCCAAGGGCCATCTGATCTCACCAGGATATTCAATCCCTGCCGAAATCTTCAACACAAAGTACCTAAGAAAACACAAAGAAAAAGAGGAAAAAGAGGTAGAAAGGCTGTTTAAAAATGTTGTTTCAAAATAAGCAATTAAGGAGAGCAGCTGCAGGCAGTAATTTAGTGCAAATTCCTACAGCACTTTGGTTTGCTGCAGCGTTCTCAAGTGGTTTCTCTAGAACGTTCCAGTGGTTCTCACCATGTATTATTTTATTCATCTGCATTGCAGTAGTAGATAAAAATGCCAGGCAAGGGCCAACACCCCAGCTGTGCTTAGCACCACAGGAACAGAACACAAATAATCCTGTGCTTGAAACTTAGCTTTTGTCATTCCCATGCATCAAAAAACAACCCAAAGAAGAGCATCGTTTGCTGTCCTTAACTGTAGTATTTCTAGTCCTCCAAGCAGTGATTTATTGTCTGCTACAGTGGATTTTAAAGGAAGATTAACATACCTACAGGGGATTAACATAACATCTCCAATCAAAGCAAAATCTTACTTGAAGTATTCTTCACTTCCACTGACAAAGGTTTTGTTTCCTTCACTGGTGAAGTTAACCATAGTCAAGTTTGGATAGGCACTCATACAGAAAGTGGAGTTCTTGATTTGTATTTTGGGGTGGTCACCAATAATGCAGGAATCTAGGGAGAAATGAGGGAAGGGGGGGGGGGGAGAAGAGAAAAAATAACTTGTCTGGATTTTTTCCTTCAGATCACACAGACTGGTTTCTGTTCTGTTAGATTTCTGAACACCTCGCTTACAGAAGCTAGAAGGGTCTGAGAGAACTGGGTCTTAAAAGATCTCATGATTTATCCCAAATGTTTAAGGCATAAAAAGAGCATGAGGAACTGAAAGAACTCCTGCAGCCGGCGGGGAGGGCTCACTCCTCTCTCAGGAGTCTCTCGCTCTCAGGGCCAGGGGCCGGGGCATACCCTCGGGCTGAAATTAGGGAGGGCTAAAGGAGAAGTGGAGAATCATGCCCAGCCCAGGCGGGATGGAGGAGCGCACCCCCCTGCTGGGGCTGGCAGCTCGTCCAAGAGCTGCACAGTTTGTTTTTCCCCTCTTCATGTAATTACCTGGTTTGGGCCTCTTTGCAAAAAAAAAAAATTTCTAGGGGGGTTGATTCTTGGGTTTGGTATGGGGGGGGGGGGGTGGAGGGGGGTTTGGGGCTTTTTTCGTTTGTTTGTTTGTTGGTTGTTGTTAAAAATAAGCCTCGCTAAAGCCCAAGAAGCTGTGATAGAAAGCAGAGGCTTCTAGCTACGGTGTTTTATCCCTGCTTTCTCCCCCATACAGTTGTTGGGGGTTTGGGGGTTGCTGGGGGGGGAGGTTGCTTAGTTGGTTGGTTTTGGGGAGAATGTGTGAAAACTAATAATAATAAACAACAACAACAACAAAAAGAGATAAATAGAGGCTTGGGCTTCTTTTAGCATTAGAGGTTAAAAATGGCATTTACCCTCGTTGAGTTAAAAATTAAATAACAGAGGTGGAAGGCGCCCATCTGGCTTGGGAAGCGACGGCTCCTCCATCCTGGGTACCTCGCCTGGCCACAGGAATCCGCAGTCCCCGCTGGCATCTCCCAGGGGCGCAGCTGTGCCGGAGAAAGCTCTGGAAACCCCCCAGGAAAATAACTAAAAGCCTATTCCCACCTTACCTAACAAAAGTTTGTTTTTATCTTTACAGTCTGGCGTGTTCCACGGGTTGTTACAGGAAGCCCAAGGTAGCACAGGTACAAAGGAGGCGAAAAGGTAGAAAAGTGTGTAGCAGAGGATAATATTGTAGTATATGGCTATCAGGACGGAGATGATCAGCATCGCAATGCCGCAGCCTGAGAAAAACGAGAGGGAGGGAGGGAACGGAGAGAGGAGACCGCGGTTAAGCCCAGGTGGAGGGGCGGAAACCGCAGCAGGTCCCGGTGGCTTCGTCTGGTGCAGGTACAAAGCGCATCCCCCGCCAGAAGTGCTCCCCCCGCGCAAGCTGCGCGCTAAACGCTGCAGAAACCAGAGGGAGATCATGCGGCTGCGCGCCTGCGGACGCGCTAGGGAGGCGGCGGTGCTTAAGCCATGCAAGAGAGGGGGTGCAGGACATGCTCCCCAAAAACCGGGCCGGCTCCTGCTCCGCTCACCTTGCAAGGCGGGGATGGCTTTCCAGACTGACACGGGCCCCTGACTAGCAAACTGCCCCAGGGAGACTTCCAGGAAGAAAATAGGGATCCCGGCCAGAGCCAGCATCATCAAATAGGGGATGAGGAACGCACCTTGTGGGGATGAGGGGGAGGGGAGAAAAGAGAGAACAACCTCAATCAGCACGCACAGACCGTGGGGGCCAAGCCTCCTCATCCATCACACCAGGGTGAATTCGCCTACCTCCACGGCCCGGCGCGGAGAGCCCCGCACAAGCTCCGCGGGGCAGGGATCCCTGCCTTAGCAACCCCCGCGGCAGGCTGGGAGCGGGCTCTCCTGGGGTAAAGCGGGGCTGTTTCTGCCCGGGATACGGGGGACAACCCGGTCAAGATCTGCGGCTACTAAACATTTTCGGTTTGTTAACGATTCCTGGTGCCCCCTAACCGGGGAGGGGGAAGCAGCTTTCTATATTTCCAGCACTTGCTGGAGAGAATATTGCCATTGAACGAATATTTTAACACCTCCGGCTTGAAAGTTCCTACACGTGAAAAGGACAAAACTCACCAGTAATGACTGGCTTGGGTTTAGAATTGCTAGTTCCCTCACACAAACCAGCTCTTACAGCCTCTGCACACCGGGTCCCAAACCTCACAGCATCCACATCCCCACTGAGAGCCTGCGCGGCCAGAAGCGGCTCACAGCGCAGGATGAACACAGCAGCCCCCACCGGCTCCTAGTTTAGATGAGACCTCTGGTTAGAACCTCCGCAAATAAACTTCTTCTTCACCAGATAAGCTATTAACGGCACAACCCTTCTTCCAACCTTATTCTCCTCCGTTCTGCTCTATTATCCTCTGATTTGCTCAATTTCAAGCGATTGTTTTTCAGTCGTTTCATGGAGAAGTTTAGAAGAAACTCCCTAAGCTTCACGAAATAACACAACGGCTCGACTTGCGTCCAAGTGTCCTTCTGTGACTTTCCTGATTGGAAAACCCTTTGTATCGTCCTCACCTCCCTCCGCTTTCCCAGCCCGTCGTTTGTGGATTTAGACCAGATTGAACTAGGCGAAGTGGGAAGCTCGAAGCCCTCACTCTGCGTCCGGGTGTGATCAACTCTTCGTTTCCCTCCCTCTCCTACCAGCGCCAGCTAACTGCAGGTGTTTCAAAGGAGAGCGCTACCTTCTAACGAAATCCTGATGGAGATTTCCTACTTTGAGAGCTGACCATCAGAAAACCCCAGCCAGGATTCTCAGCCAAGTTGTTGGTGGTCTGGAGGTGCCCTCAGATCTGGGCTCAGCCCGGAACTTGCTGCCCGGTTTTGCCAGACAAGCGGGCACCACTTCCCCCCCGCTTCTTTCCCTCCTGTTTCTCCCCACCGAGAAGGCAGGGACCGGCTCAGCCACGTACGGTACTGCAGGTAGAGAGACAGGAAAAAGCCATCATACCTCCCCCATTCTTAAAGGCCAGGTACGGGAACCTCCAGACATTGCCCAGCCCCACTGCATAACCCACCATGGAGAGGATGAAATCCAGCTTGCTAGACCAGTTCCCTCGGGCTTTATTTTCATCCCCTACATCGTCTTCCTAAAAGAGGGGAGAAGGAGAGGGGGGGGAAAAAGAAAGGTCGGAAAACAGCCACTTCTGCAAACAAGCATCGCGGTGCTCTCTGCTGCCGGGTTCACCGGAGGGAGAAAGAACGGGTGGGGAAACGGGGGATCCTCCCATGCAGCCCCTGCCTGGGCTCTCTTCTGACAGAGAAATCAACAGAGGAGCTTTTCAAATCCTGGACCTCGGCCAGGCTGCCCCCGAGGGAGGAGAGACCGTGAGTGCAACCCGAGGGTGTCAGTTCCCACTGGCCGGGTACCCACGCCCCGAATGCGCAGGGCTGGGCTCCACAGCGGCCTGCCCGGGGCCTCCGGCCACTGCAATGCGCATCTCCCGGCTATGCTGGCATCTTCACAGGGCCCCGGGAGTGGCCTGGCTCCTCATCGTCCGCTGCACCGGAGGCCAAACTGCCCTCTCTGAGGAGCGGAGCCCTCGGACGGGGACCGACCAACCGCCGGCCTCAGAAAAGCCGGCACGGGCCCGGCCGTTTCCCCTGGCACATAGAAACCAAGTGAAAAAATACGCTTTTAAAGAGCGACACCCCCCCGCCTCTTCCTGGGCAAACCCAGACACCCAGCGGGGCAGAGAGAGCATCGAGAGCGGTGGGCACCGGCACCTGCCAGGCCCCACAACCCGGCCAACGGCAAACCCCTCCCGGGACGCAGTGCCAGGGGCTAGCAGGGCTTGGTATCCTGTGGGGTTCAGGTGATTTCGTCTTATTTTTGGTTACAGGATTGGGCAGACGACTGAGTCCGAGAGGGGGAGAGCATCTTTCCTGCCTTTGGCATCTGATGCTGGGGACAGGACTTGGTTTCGGGGACAGAGAGGGTACACCAACCGGACCGGCTGATGGAGACGTGGAGGCATGGCTCAGCGAACACTTTGGAATTAGCGGGGCATTGTTGACTGTCAATTATACCCATACCCCATAGTTAGCCCTCAATGGCAGTGTAGCATCTTGCCCCAGACCTCTTCTCCCTTCCCCCTCCCAACCGCACAGCCCCACCACTGACTAATTTGAACCTGATTTTAGAGCTACAGCCCATACCAGTGCTGAGAAGCAAAGACCTCTCACTCCCACAAGCTGAAATGGGGGAAGAAATCCTGAAAGGAGCCAACTTACCCCCTCCACTCTGCCGGGAAGAACAGAAGTGTTGCCATCTGTGCCCAGCACCACAGTACTCTGGCTCAAGCTCACCCAGGAGCCTTTGGCATTGTTTTGCTCCAGTGTGCTCTTACCAAGGGTTAGATTGGCGTCCCCGTCTGTGCTCTGCAAAGCAGGGATTTTGCAGTGGGGGATAGCAGCTTGCCCGGCGGCCCCTGCCCCAGGAGTGTGCTTGCATGGAAAGGTTTCCACAGATTCCCTCCGGAGGGTGGAGTTGGCTTGCACCGGGGTGCTGCTGAGCTTGCAGATCCCGACTTTGGTCCTCTCGAAATCATTTGGTCTAGCTTCTTCGGAGGGAAGGGTTTTGCTGTCGTTAGAGACCGATCGCGGAAGCCTGGGCACCGCGGCAGGGGCTTGCGATGGGGCATTCTGCGGCGCATTTTCAGGGCTGATTCTTACAACCCCCGCACCTTCACTGGGCCCAGCGGCAACGGTTTCAGGATTGTTCACAAACGGCTTGCTCATATCCCTTTGACTGGCGTAATCCTGAAATGACAACGTCACATATTTTATGAAAGGGGGAAAAAATAATTGGGGAGTGCAAAGATTCTACGATTTGATTCCCGCCCCCCCCCCTCGGGCACAAAATGTGCGGGGGGGATCAAAAGTATTGCAGAATTTCGAGGTGCCCCAGCCCACCTGTTTGCCCTCTCATTCAGCGTTAATATCCGGGGGAGAGAAAAATAAGGTTTTAAAAAATAATAATAATAAAACAAACAAACAAGCAAACAAAAAATCAAACAAAAACCGGCACCAGCGCCTGCAAAACCAGAATTCGAGTTTAAATAAAGTGCCTCTACAGCACTGCGCCGCCAGCCCTCGTTAGATTTCACAGCACGGCTGTGGGATGCTCCCTTCCCTATCGCCAGTGTAGAAAGATTCTTTAATTTTACGCCCCATTTCCTTTCTGTCATTCAACAATGCACATCAGCTCTTTTGCCTTTTTTTTTTTTAATATATATAGGCAATAGAGAAGCTGCCCTGTAGGCAACCGGAGACGGGGGGGGGGGGGGGGGAAAAAAAAAAAAGAAGGTGAAATAGTGCTGGTGAGCATTTCTGAACTGGCTGTCACCCTTCAGAATCCAACAGCCAGACAACGAAACGCAAACCCAACCAAACCCAGCTAAATTTCTCTGATCTTTTGCTTATGTTTTCGACTCGCACACCTCTAAAGATTTTTTTAAAGCATTTCTTACTCATTAAACAGATTATTGATGACACTCCTTGCCACCTCACCCCTGCCTTTCCCCTCCATCTTAAAATCGTAACTTAGAAAGCATATATTTATTATTATCTTTTAAAAAGTCGGCAGACAAACCCAACTAACCATACCTTTTCCATCCATTTGCTGTTAAGAAGACACCTTCTTTCCTGGAGGAGGTTTCACAAAACCACCCTGCACTGTCTCCGCTGCAAGTTTTCTCTGCGTCCTAATCGCAGTCTCCCAGTGATAAAATAAGAGAGACTTGACCCCTTGTCCGATGTTCTTCGGGGTACCGCCGTTCCCTACCACCCCCCACCCCCCCTTCCTTTCCGCTCTGGTTTCGCAGACGGACAGCGGCCATCTCCCGGGGCACTGCGGGAAGATTCGCGGGCAGACCACGGACAGCTCCCGGAGCACCGCGGAAAGCTCCGGAGGCAGCTCCCCCTCCGGCACCGCTCCCCTCGCTACGCGAAAGACACCACCAGCATGAGGGATCCAACCCCAAATTTAACTGCCAGCACCCCTTTCATCCCTTTTCAGTATCAAAGAAGCGATCCGAGCACTTACCATGTCTTAAATAGCCACCAATTGACTCAGTAGAGGCAAAACCAGCAGTACAAGCAAACCCAGCAGCACAGGCAATAGACAGACTGGATTTTGCCCAGTGGAGAGCAAAGCTTTCTATACTTCCTTGGGAAAGACTGGGTTTGCGTCAGTGCATAGCAAGGTGCCCTTCGTTTGACATTTTCTTGATAATAAGAGTTTGATAAATCATTACCCCTGGTTTCAGATTTTAAAGGGACAAGGCGCAGCCGGAGCGTCGGCTGCTGTCACTCACCCGGCAGCGGGATGGCGTGGTCCCTGTGACTCAGACGGGGGCTGACTGCTAAACCAGAGCCAGCAAGAGCAGGGAAGAACTTTCTTGTCGGTGATTAGAGGGAACATGTGAGAGACACGTACTACTGCGCCCAAAGCGAGAGAGGAACGGGGAGAAACCTTCCATTTCTACCCCCCTCCCTATTACCCTAATGTGGCATTCAGAGACATTTCCCTTCTTGTTCGTTTTTCTTTTGTTTTTAAATTTCCCCGCATTTCTGCAGTTCACAGTTGGATCAGACATTTTATGTTTATCCATACGCTTATATGTATAGATAAGCTACGTATTTGTATATAAATAGCGTATTTATATATAAATTAAGTATTTACATATATCTCCACATACCTATGTGCACAGAGAGTTCACTGTGTGTCTAGTGCATACGAACACGTTGTAATTGTGTCTTCCTTGCTCTCGTGGCACCAGACAAAACGATACCCTCTATTTTGGCTGTGCCTCGAGGGGGAAACCCTCAGCCCTAATTAATTTAAAATGATCCGCACAATTCATCAAAACTATCAGGAACAGTTAAGCGGGAGTAAAGACGATGGCAACCACAATCGAGTCGTTGGGTTTCTTCCCCCACCCATCAAAGCACTTGTGTTTGAGAACTGGGGGGGATTTCTGATCATTGAAAGTCAGGTGTTAACCCAGAATCGTTTCTGTCACGAAGTAATTCACCCATAACCACCTCTCGTAGGTGTTATTTGCTATTTGAGGGGTTTTCGCAGAGATTCGTTGCGCACAAGGTACCTTTGGTCACGCTGACAACAGTAAAATGTGCCCTGGCAAAGGGGGATGCTCCCTAAGCAACCTTCCCAGTTGTTCCAGCGTCAGAGCTGATGCTCCTCCGCATCCCCTCTGCTAACGTCAGCTGCTCCGGGGAGGATTTCAGGCTTAGCCTGAGCCAGTGTGCGCCTATGCGGGGAGGGGAGCTATACGAGCAGCCTCTCATGCAGTTCCCGTGCGTCCTTGGCTTTAGGGGTTACTAACGCTTGTTTCAGTAGCCAGGGTCAATCACAAACTGGCAGTAGCCCGGATCATTCTGCAGAGCCTCGGGGTGCCCGGTGCTGTCATAGAACCGCAGAATAATTTTGATTGCAAAAGGCTTTTAAAATCATCGAGTCCGACCATTAACTTTACCAAGTGTGGTGCTAAACCATGGCCCTCAGCACCACATCACTAAAGCTTTTAAACATCTCCAGGGACGGGGATTCAACCATCTCCCTGGGGAGCCTGTTCCAGTGTTTGTGACCCCTTTCACTGAAGAAGTTTCTTCACTTCAGGAGCTGCAAGCCTCACCACGGGGCTGCGGAGCTTAGTTCCACCCAGCGCAGGCAGCTGCCCGCAGCGCCAAGCTGCGGTTGGGTGCTCAGTGGGGCTGCGGAATCTGCCCTTCTCCCCGAAAACTCAGCCCAGCTCCTTCACACATCACACCTGGGCACTGCGGCTGGAAGCAGAAATCCTCCTGTCAGGCTTATTAAAGGGGCTTATTAAAGGCACAGCGAAAGCCAAGGAGACGGCGGCTAGCAAAGCAGAACGGTGGAAATCGGTTTTCACAGAAAAGATCACCCCACCGGCCAGATGAAAAATGCCCTCGCCTTGCAGCAGAGCATTTTACAACACACCTACTACTAACTTGTCCTGCTGCAGCTTCCAACGCGTTCAAGCACAGGGCCCTACCTATACCACAGGTATATAACAACAATTGCAATGCAGCTATTCTCACACATACACACTGTCTGTGGAGGCTGTTGTAAGTTCCTCTCTTCAAATACACTACTCTGCCTCTGTTCTACCATCTGCTCTCCCCCGCCCTGATCAGAACGCGAGGGGCACACACAGAAGCTGGTTTCATTGGGGAGGGGGAGAAATCGGTGGTGTTTTGCTGTGTTCTTCCAGAACAGAACGATCTGTCGGGAGGCAGGCAGCGAGCAGGGTCGTTAGCTCAGTTATGCTGCCCTTCAGCTCACATTAATGCCTCTGCAGGCATGGGACAAATTAAAAGCGACAAGGCAGCAGTCCAAGAAGAATTTTGGTCTCGAAGACCCTCAAACCTCATCTGGATTCGCAGGGTTGACTTATTTTGTTTTTTTTCAGGAAATTGACAAAACTCATTCTTCACTTTCTTTTCTAAGCGCTATTTTTTTGCTTCTTCCATCAGCACTGAAACGTGAAATCGAAATTTCACCCCTGGAAAAGAGGAATTGATCTCCTTTACTTTCAGGAGAAGCAGAAGCACCCCTCTTTGCCTCTCACTCCCAGAAAGGGCTCTCTCGGTAGGGCACGGCCAGGGGGTCTCACTGAGGACCGGAGCCGAGGACTTGTGCTTGGACAAGAGAGAAACCTACAGAGAAATTCATTCGGATTTCAGACATGAACATTTTCCCTAACTTTTCTGGCTATGGAGAGTGCAAATGAAGTGTCCCCAGCGCCCTGCTCATCCTCCATTCAGGCTTCAGATGGAGTCGCCTCCCCTGGTCTGAAATGCTTAGTTCGGAGTTATAGTTCCCTTCCATACCAAACCAAATCCCTCCAACGTGGGCTTTCAACACCCCAGTTAACCACCAATAAGTTAATTTAAATGACTTTTCTCACCTCACCTCCCAAGCACCTGTGCCGGGGCCAAATCCCCCCTCCACAGCTCCGAAGAGAAGTACCTGGCTGCAGCTCCCACCAAACACTCACCAACCTCTCCCTCCCTCTTTGGAGGTGGGGGGGAGGGCGGGGGTGGAGCGGGGGGAGAGGGGAAGGTGGTCATCCACCCCCGAATAAGCCTGCCCTGCTTGGAGGAGTCCCTGCCCGCATCTCAAAGCTGTGGCTACCGGTACAGGTCCCCAGGGGCCACCAGCCACCGATGATGGGATGGGAAGGGGAAAGCTCGTGGTCCTGGGTAAAAGAAAAAAAAGGGGGGGGGAGAGGGAGGGGAAATAATAGTAAAAAAATATTAAAAAGGGAAAAAAGGTGGGAGGAAAGGGGGAGGCACGGCTCCCACCTCCCCATTCCCCCAACCAACTCTTTATAAGCGGCCTGTTTGCGGTAATCCCCGCGCAGAGGCAAGGCTGCCCGCAAACCCGCATCCTCCGCAGCCTGCGGAGTGGGCGAGCAAGTGCCTCCGTCTTAATTACTTTGTCAAGGATGAAAAATAGCAATTGATTTCTATTTCGTGCCTGGCTCGTCATCCCTTCTCCGCCCCTGCCCCCTCTTTGTGGGCAGGCAAACGTGCAAACGAAGAGGTAAAGCTGGCACTGGGAGAAGGGCGTCGGGCTGCGCCGGGACACCCCGGAGCCCACTGCTTCGGAGGGTGCCCCCTCCTTTCTCCTTCCCTCATAATGCACACTCCTGCCCTTACACCGCATCCGTACTTCACCGTACCTCAGCGGGGGGGGCAAAAACCAAACCAAACCAAACACCCCAAAATCCCCCTAAACCAGCAAAAACAAACGAGTGAGTCAGATGACACCTCTCCAAAAAAAACCCCGACAAACAACCCACCCCAAACACCCTAAACAAGCCTACAGACACCCTGGGGTTCCCTTCTCTGCCATACAGCCCCTGTCTTGGCTACTTTCTAACAGCGTTAAGCACTGCAGCTATTGCTCTTGAACTCGTCTGCCTGCCTTCCCACTGAAAAGTTTGCCTAAAACGGATGGAGGCAGTCGCAGTAAGAAACTTCATCCTCTTCCCCACCCGTTTTCTCCCAGATTTCCAGCTGCAGCCTTCACACCCTCCGCCAGCAGACACCCTCTGAAGTCACGGTGTATCCTTCCCGGCATGGCACACAGCGCAGTAACCCACGCACGGGAGCTTTCCTTCCTCCCTTGCTCCCTGGTCTCACCTTTTTTGTTTGTTTGCCACCTCCCCCATCCCCCCTCTTTTTTTATTTACTTTTTTTTCCCCGCACGGAGCTTTCCAGCAAATCCAGAGCAAATCCAGCAAACTCCTCTTTGGTGGGATTCCCCCCAGAGCTCAGCCATTTAAACTCTCCCTTTAGGCTAAGAGGCAAATACAATGATCAGGATGAGGACGGCTGTGAGGACCTCAGGGATTGCCTTTAAATACCCAGTTAGGACATGCGATAGAAGAGCCTTTTTGTTAGAGGTAATTGGATTAGAGAGGTGTTAAACGTTCGCTCTGAAGTGTCCTGATTCCATCTGTACTTAGTGGATTTGACGTGCAGTCAAATGTGTTTCCATCCGATCCACTGAGGAGTAGGTGACACTGAAGCCAGGCAAGTCCCCAGCAAGTGCCAGGAGCTCTTTCTGCAGCCGGAGGGATGGGCAGATTCCCGTCGGGTCTCTGTGGATGCAGACCCAATCTCCAGCTGCTCCCTGGGCAATTAAGTTGCTTTCACCCAGGGAGTGGAGATCGTACAGAGAAACTCCAGTGCTGGATAACGTAGGCACGTTGCTATATCTGTGTTAATATATATAAAGCCTTTGCTTAGAACCAAAGGTATTAAACCATTCTAATGATTTAACTATTGCAATACATAAGGCAAAGCCAAGAAGAAGAGAGCGTTCACTCAGCTAGAAATCAAAACCAGCGAAAGCAGGCATCGATGAGCCAGATCTTGCAAAGCGATTCTTCACCTTCATTTTTTTCTACTTCCCTTTTCATTCTGTCTCTCCACAGGAATGTTTATAGCTTTAATTCAGCTGAGCAGTTTTCCTGTGCACAGAGCATGGACCTTTTCTCAAGACAAAGATTCACTTTCTCAGGCTGCAGTACTTTGCCTCTCTCGGGTTAATTATGTCCATACAACGAAGAGACTGTAAAATCTCTCAAGTGATAATTACCTGTTATTTCTCTCCCGTGAAACGCCTCAGGCTGATGCTGCTATTTGTTAGCTCTCCCGTACACTTACTGATGAGCTGGCTTCCAGTTGCCTTCACCCACATCGCTCACTGGCTGCCCCTTGGATGCTCAGATAATCCAAAAAATAGTATCAGGTGTCCTAAATTGTGAAAAGGAGTCGGTTTGCCAAGAGATTTAACTCCTTCCGTGGAGCTCACCGTCAATTAAAAGAAAGAGGCATCAGCTGGGGGGAAACCAGAAGCAGCTGGAGGCAATTTCTGCATCACTGGCCAGGCATTTCTGCTCCTAACAACCATTTAACCCACGCATAGATGTTTCTTCATTTGTCCAGACATTTGCCTTAACCACAGGGCTCCAATGTCATAGTATCATAGTATCAGTCAGGGTTGGAAGGGACCACAAGGATCATCTAGTTCCAACCCCCCTGCCATGGGCAGGGACACCCCACACTAGATCAGGCTGGCTAGAGCCTCATCCAGCCTGCTCCTAAACACCTCCAGGGATGGGGCCTCAACCACCTCCCTGGACAACCCATTCCAGGGCTTCACCACTCTCATAGGGAAGAACTTCCTCCTCACATCCAGCCTGAATCTCCCCACCTCCAGCTTCATTCCATTCCCCCTAGTCCTATCACTACCTGATGTCCTGAGCAGTCCCTCCCCAGCCTTCCTGTAGGCCCCCTTCAGATACTGGAAGGCCACAATGAGGTCACCTCAGAACCTTCTCTTCTCCAGACTGAACAGCCCCCACTCCTTCAGTCTGCCTTCATGTCACAGGTTTGAATCCTCACTTTACAACAGTACAGTGCTTTAAAAACCCCAAACAACCACCACCCACATACTTAATGAAAAATGTAGATGCTCCAAGTATATTTCCACAATTTACCTATGTGCGACCAAGTCAAGGCTATGTTTTATTTCCTGGTGGCACACTAAACCTAGCCCAGTCACTGAGCTCGACTCTTCTCCTTATTCCTGTAAGAGTGTACCTGGTCCTTACACTGCAACCAGGAGAAAAAGACATCTTTTTGAATCAGAGATGTTCAAAACTGGATTGAGAGTAGTAGCTTCTAACTGCACAGTAAAGTAGGGTTAGCACAGTGAATAAGCTTCCTCAAATAAGCTTCATTTTGGAGCACAGCCCTATGAGGAGAGGCTGAGGGAGCTGGGGTTGCTTAGCCTGGAGAAGAGGCATCTTAGAGGAGATCTTACTGCTGTCTACAACTACCTGAAGGGAGGCTGTAGCCAGGAGGGGGTTGGTCTCTTCTCCCAGGCAACCAGCACCAGAAGAAGAGGACACAGTCTCAAGCTGCACCAGGGGAGGTTTAGGCTGGATGTTAGGAAGAAGTTCTTCTTAGAAAGAGAGATTGGCCATTGGAATGTGCTGCCCAGGGAGATGGTGGAGTCACCACCACTGGAGATGTTTAGGAAGAGACTGGATGGGGTGCTTGGTGCCATGGTTTAGTTGATTAGATGGTGTTGGATGATAGGTTGGGCTCGATGATCTCAAAGGTCTTTTCCAACCTGGTGAATTCAATTCAATTCAATTCAATTCAATTCAATTCAATTCAATTCAATTCAATTCAATGCTATGCTATGCTATGCTATGCTATGCTATGCTATGCTATGCCATGCTATGCTGGCTCTGGGCAGGGAGAGCTGCAGAAGCTTTAAACTTGTTCTGTGCTGTCTCACAGCAAGCTCTTGGTTTGTTTAAACCAGACTGCTCTGTATTCATTTTTTTGCCTCCCTCTCTCTTCACTGTGAAAGGGGAAATCCCCAATCCATAGTGAATTTGGTTCAGCAACTGCCATGCAGAGAGAACAAAACTGTGTTCTATCAGCATGAATAAACATCTCGCACATCATCTTGCAGAGTGCTAGATGAAAACATTCGTGTGCCCCATGGTTGGTAAGTCAACCCAGTGTTGGGATTTAAGTCCAAATCAGTAAGTGGGTTGTAGGACATTCAGAACCTTTAAGGCCATAGGTTAAATCTAACTTACTTTTGGCTGAAGAATAAATGCTAGGGGTGAACCTTCAGCTACAGCTTTTCTCATGGGGACACCCATGTGGAGGACATTAGTAATGACTCCTTCCTGAACCAAAGTGGTCCCAGCAAACTTGGACCACCTCTGTGGAAATATACTGATCAACTAATTGCAGACTCCCAGCATAAAGTCCAGAGAGAGTCCCCAGCGTGGGGACTAAGCCTTGGGTACGAGCAAGCTGGGTATGCCAGCGCTGTGGCAGCAGGGAACCACTCCATGGTTGAGGAACAGCAGATAAGGACATATTATACAGCCACTTTTCAGCTCCATTACACTGTCAGATGGCTCAAAGGGGCTGGCATCACAGCAGAGAATCTGCCTTACAGCTTGTACCCATGTGGCTGTTATTCAAAGCTTCCTCAGCTGTTAATCAAAGCTACATCATCCCACAATGTCTGCACCTCACCAAGGGCAGACCTGTGCTCTACAGCCCCACAGTGCTGCTTCTGGTCGTGCTGACCTGGACTTGAATTGTAGCATGCTTTCAACCTGAGTTGTGAAGTGAGAATCCCAATAATATTTACAATTAAAAAAAATTACATTACAAGCATAATTTACTCCCCAAGACAATCTGTGCATTCCATGCAGGGTACTGGATTTAAACCAGGCACTGAATTGCTCAAAAACAGTTAGAAAAAGCAAGCTTCTACCAGCTGACATAACAAAAACCACACTCAAGCATTGCCTGGAGCATAAATCTTCAAGCAGCTAGGACATCACTGCTCTCCTAAGCTACAAGCCCTATGGGGAGAGGGTGAGGGAGCTGGGGTTGCTTAGCCTGGAGAGGAGGAGGTTCAGGGGAGACCTTGTTGCTCTCTACAACTACCTGAAGGGAGGTTGTAGCCAGGTGGGGGTTGGTCTCTTCTCCCAGGAAACCAGCACCAGAACAAGAGGACACAGTCTCAGGCTGCACCAGGGGAGGTTCAGACTGGGTGTTAGGAGGAAATTCTACACAGAGAGAGTGACTGGCTGTTGGAATGGGCTGCCCAGGGAGGTGGTGGAGTCACCATCACTGGAGGTGTTTAGGAGGAGACTTGATAGGGCACTTGGTGCCATGGTTTAGTTGATTAGATGGTGTTGCATGATGGGTTGGACACGATGATCTTGAAGGTCTCTTCCAACCTGGTCTATTCTATTCTATCCTATCCTATCCTATCCTATCCTATCCTATCCTATCCTATCCTATCCTATCCTATCCTATCCTATCCTGTCCTATCCTATCCTACTCTACTATTCTACTCTACTCCACCACTTTGTTAATGCCTGTGGTTCATCTTCTGAAATTCTGGGTGACTTCAATATTGGCTCCAAAGGTACGTATTGCCTCGTGAAAATTCCACGTGAACCACTACCTCAGGTGATGGGAAACTGAAGCCAGACCTAAGCATCAAGATCATTTTCAGGCTAAGCTTCCCAGCTCACTCCTGCACTTGTCAGTGAGATGGTAAGAGAGGTGAAAAAAAGATCACCAGAGTTACTTCAGTAGCTAGTTTCTCCTCAGTATCTCCTTTATTTACTCTTTCTTTACCCCTCCCTAATAAAAGCCACATGGATCTGGGACACTCAGAGGATATTTTCTCATCCCATGCCAAGAACATCCAATATAGCTAAACACCATAATTTCTGCAGCTGAAGAAGCAAACAGACCCAGCACACACTGGAGAAGGGAGGAACCTCCAGGGATGACATGAGACTAGAGGTTAGCTCTGCCACCAGTCTCCCAGGTGACCTCAGGCACATCACTTCAACTGAGAGTTTGACTGAGTGTGGACAGTAACATCTGTTCTCTCCCCTCCTGTTCAGCAATGTACTCTTTTGAGCTCAGGTCTGACTCTGAGGACTTGAATCACTTCCATGTCCCCTTGAGTGACTTCTCAGTAGAGTGGCCAACAGTCTGGGCTAATAACATTTATATAGGTAGCCTGAAAAAGCATTAGCCACCTTAATTTTGGGCAAATGCACAAGGAGTTGAAGCCTTTCCACTCCAAAAAACTCTGCTCTGTTGCTTTGAGACTAAGCCTCCAGTTCTCTTCAAACTGATCAAACAAAACCAAACCAAACACACACCCAAGGGAAACCTGCAATTCACATATCTGCACCTCCTGCATTGTGATTATAAAGTGTCTTACAACCATAACCAATCCCCTCTTAATTGTAATGGGGAAAATGGATAAAAAAGGACATTTTTCATGTGATGAAAGGCCTGGAAGAGACTTTTTGACAATGAAAAAATCAAACAGTTGCTTCACAAAAGCACAGAATGTTAGAGGTTGGAAGGGACCTCAAAGGATCATCCAGTCCAACCCCCCTGCCAGGTCACCTAGAGCAGGTCACACAGGAACTCATCCAGGCAGGGTTCGAATATCTCCAGAGGGGGAGACTCCACAACCCCTCTGGGCAGCCTGTTCCGGTGTTCCATCACCCTCACAGTGAAAAGAATTTTCCTCATGTTTCCATGGAACTTCTATGCCTCAGCTTCCACCACTGCCACTTGTCCTGTCATTGGGTATCACTGAGCAGAGCCTGGCTCCGTCCTCTTGGCACTCACCCTTGCCATCTTCATAACCACAAATGAAGTCACCCCTCAGGCTCCTCCTCCCCAAGCTAAAGAGCCTCAGCTCCCTCAGGCTCTCCTCATATGGAAGATGTTCCACTTCCTTAATCATCTTTGTGGCTCTATGCTGCACTCTCTCTAGTAGTTCCTTGTCCCTCTTGAACTGAGTGGCCCAGAACTGGACACAATATTCCAGATGCAGCCTCACCAGGGCAGAATAGAGGGGGAGGAGAACCTCTCTCGACCTACTAACCACAACCCTTCTAATACACCTTCTTGGCCACAAGAGCACATTGCTGGCTCATGGTCAACCTTCCATCCACTAGGACCCCCAGGTCCTTTTCCCCTTCACTGCTCTCCAGCAGGTCAGTCCCCAACCTATACTGATACTTGGGGTTGTTCTTTCCCAGGTGCAAGACTCTACACTTGGCCTTGCTGAACTTCATTTAGTTTCTCCCAGTTGCTTGCAGTCAGTTGCTTTGTTTTTCTGCCACCTCACTCTGGCTGTGGGATTTGGCCAGGTGAGGAGATGAGGTCTGCTGACTTACTCATGCTGCCCCCATCCCTGTCCCCAGTGAGGAAACAGCCATGGGGCCACTCAAACTTGGTCTTGCATGGAATGGTCAAGCATGGGGGACAATGTATGCCTGCACAGATGTATGCAGTATATCCACCTGCACAAGCTAATTACTTCAGTGTCAGCACTCTCATCCCTCTTATGTCAGAGGAAATTTTTCAGGGCAGCAGTCATCACTTCATAAAAACTGTCACAAAACAGACAACACAGAGGCACCTTTGATCTAGAGGATGTCTCCTGCCTCTTTCTACCCAATTTGCTCACCTTCAAGCAGCACACCATTACTCACCTTTGAGCAACACCATGTAGATAGACAGACAAATGAATTGATTTTGCTGTCTGGAGACTGCAGAATTCCACAAGCCTTGGCCAGACATTCCTTCCTCTAAAGTCCTGTTAGGATTGACAGTTATTAGTGGTTTCACTTCAGACAAAAAGAAACAAAGCCTGCTTGATCTGTAGCAGGCAGAGAGGCATATTGTGCAGACAACCAACACCAGAACAAGAGGACACAGCCTCAAGCTGTGCCAGGAGAAGTTTAGGCTCGAGGTGAGGAGAGAGATCTTCACAGAGAGAGTTGTTAGGCATTGGAATGTGCTGCCCAGGGAGGTGGTGGAGTCACCATCCCTGGAGGTGTTCAAGAGGGGATTGGATGTGGCACTTGGTGCCATGGTTTAGTAGTCATGAGGTGTTGGGTGCCAGGTTGGACTTGATGATCTTTGAGGTCTTTTCCAACCTTACTGATTCTATGATATTCCAGGTATCCCACAGCCCTGACTGAGGAAAAGAAAAGAACCCCCAAAGAAAGTGAAGCAGCACATAAACACAGGCTTCAATGCAATCCTGATCAAGACAAACACCATTTGGAAGCATGTGTCAGATACAGGGGAAAAAAATACTGAAAGCAAACCAAAACCAGGATAAAGCCAAAATAATCCAAACCAAACCATCAACAAAGAGTACAATCCAAGGAGAAGTAGCAAAGAGGTCTGCAAGACAAAATTGGGTTTTATTTTTGTTTTGTTTTGCTTTTACAGAGATGATCCAGACACCACCAGCAGCTCATGGTATCAGCCAACAGAGTGAGCAGTGACCCAGGAGCTCTTTAAGTTTTATTTATTAAACACAGCAAGAGCTGATGCCAAACTCAGAGCTAGTTAAAAGAACCAAGAGGACTCGACATAGGGCTTCCCACTGGACAGTCCCAGGTGTGATTACCTAGAAAGCTTGTAACTGGAGCCACAGTACTAGAGACACCCACAGAAGGTTCTTATGACCCTTTCAAATCCCACACAGTCAGCAGGAAGCAAGCTGGTGCAAACCACAGTGCAGAGGATGTGCTAGAGGAAGGCTGAGTGTCATCCGTGTGATGTAGAGCTGGCCTTTCCTCAGACCCACACATAACCCCCTGTAAAAATCCCCCAGGTCATAGCTCCTACTCTCCCTTCTGTTTCCATGCTACTGAGCATGAAAAATAGCTTCACAGTGTAAGCTGCAACAGGCTGGCAGGGAGGGAGAGGGAAAAAGAAGTAAGACTTGTAGAGGCTTCAGTGAAGTACAGGAGAATACAATGGGATCTGGGAGGGTTTCTTAAACCACCCAGAGTTCTGAGTTGAGATAAAATACCAGGAGGGTATTTTATTGCCTTTTGTCACCTTTCCTTCCCATCCATACTATTGCTACCATCAAGGCATCTGCATCACTTTCCTTAATGCAGCTTCAGTTCTAGAGAAAAGGTAAATTACACTTCATAGAATCATAGAACAGCTTAGGTTGGAAGGGACCTCAGAGATCCTCTACTCCAACCTCCCTGCCATAGCAGGGACACCTCTCAGCTAGACTTAGCTGCTCAAGGCCTCATCCAACCTGGCCTTGAACACCCCCAGGCAGGAGGCACCCACAACCTTCCTGGGCATCCTATTCCAGAGTCCCACCACCCTTGTACTGAAGAACTTCTTCCTAAGATCCAGTCTAACCCTACTCTCCCTCAGCCCAAAACCACTCCCCCTTGTCCTATTGCTAGACACTCTTACGAAAAGTCCCTCTGCAGCCTTCCTGTAGGATCCCTTCAGGAACTGGAAGGCAGCTCTAAGGTCCTCCCAGAGTCTTCTCTTCTCTAGGCTGAACAACCCCAGCTCCCCCACAGCAGAGGTGTTCCAGATAAGTAACTCCAGCTAAGAGTTTATTCTGTGTGGAAGGCAGGGAAGAGCAAGCAGAGGTAAGACACTGTGGAAAGAGACTATGTCTTTTAAAAAGATGCACACAACAGATCAGCTTTGTCCCCCATCCTTTCTGGTTCTCCACACCAGTCTCTTCTCAAAGAGACTGGGGAAATATTGCTCAGTGCATAGCAAAAGTCAAACAAACAAATCAAAGCTTGACTCTGGACCATTTCCCTTCTCCTAAGCTCTGCAAGCTGCACATATCAAAGAGTGAATGCAGATGGGGAAAAGTGATTTGAAAAGCTGTGTTTGTCCTCTTCCAAAGGACTGGCACACAGCAGTGGTTTTATTACAGCTGGCAACAACAGAATTTGCTGAAAAATAGATTGACTTACTGAAAACCAGGTCTGCAGCCCTGGTAATACATTGGCCACTGACTACTGTGAAAGGCTTCCCTTTTGCTGGCAGTGCTGTAAAAAAGATGTTCAAACACATGGAGTTATTGAAAACAGTCAAGCACAGAGTGGTCCCAGAGAAGCCCTGGCAGAGCTCAGGAACAACACTCATGTTCTGGAAGGCATATTTTATCAACAAACTCCCCTGAAAGTTTGTTGAATGCCTTTCCCCAACTCTGAAGACCTTCAAAGCAATTACTTGTTTTGCTAGGAATAAATCTCCATGGTGTAACCACTCAGCCATCACTTGCTTATCCCACTGACTGAAGGCAGAGTTTCAGATGGCAGCTCCCAATGCAGGCTAAGAAATGATCTCAGGGTGCTGATTTTGCTATGGTTTCCCTGTTGACAGCTCCCTCACCCAATTCCTTCAATAATGTCTCAATTACTTCAGGAGTAATTAACTGTCATATGGATGAAGAAGTCAGGCATGAAGCATCTGATTCAACACTATAATTGTGTGTGGAAAAAAAACCAACATAAAATTGCATTAGGGTGGTGGTTCATCCCTTAACTCCATGTTGTAAACCTTAGCTGGATGTTGAATCCAGGTTTTAACTGGAATTGACCAAAAGAATACATTGAAAGGCAGACTGAAAGTCAGACTGACAGTCATGAATAATGGAGACTTTATTCCTGCCCCATGTCTTCTGCCTCTGGCTTTTTTTCACCCCCCTCTTTTTAATGTAAGAAGAGAGGAACACAGATCACACAGATCAAGATTTTAGGAAGAAATAATATCCAGAAAGTCTGGTTTAGAGAAAACAATCTTACACTACAGAATCATAGAATAGAATCATAGAATCAATAAGGTTGGAAAAGACCTCAGAGATCATCAAGTCCAACCTGGCACCCAACACCTCATGACTACTAGACCACAGCACCAACCCCCTCTTGAACACCTCCAGGGATGGTGACTCCACCACCTCCCTGGACAGCACATCCCAATGCCTAACAACTCTCTCTGTGAAGAACTTTCTCCTCACCTCGAGTCTAAACCTCTCCTGGTGCAGCTTGAGACTGTGGCCTCCTGTTCTGGTGCTGGTTGCCTGGGAGAAGAGACCAACCCCCACCTGGCTACCACCTCTCTTCAGGTAGCTGTAGACAGCAACAAGGTCTCCCCTGAGCCTTCTCTTCTCCAGGCTAAGCAATCCCAACTCCCTCAGCCTCTCCTCACAGGGCTGTGCTCCAGGCCTCTCCCCAGCCTCATTGCCCTTCTCTGGACATGTTCAAGTGTCTCAATGTCCTTCTTAAATTGAGGGCCCAGAACTGGACACAGGACTCAAGGTGTAGCCTAACCAGTGCTGAGTCCAGGGGCACAATGACTTCCCTGCTCCTGCTGGCCACACTATTCTTGATGCAGGCCAGGATGCCATTGGCCTTCTTGGCCACCTGGGCACACTGCTGGCTCATGTTCAGCTGCTGTCAACCAGTACCCCCAGGTCCCTTTCTGCCTGGCTGCTCTCCAGCCACTCTGACCCCAGCCTGTAGCTCTGCATGGGGTTGTTGTGGCCAAAGTGCAGCACCCGGCACATGGACTTGTTGAATGCCATCCTGTTGGACTCTGCCCATCTGTCCAGTCGGTCAAGGTCCCTCTGGAGAGCCCTTCTACCCTCTAACAGCTCAACACCTGCTCCCATCTTGGTGTCACCTGCAAACTTACTGATGATGGACTCAACCTCCTCATCCAGATCATCAGTGAAGATATTGAATAAGATGGGGCCCAGCACTGATCCCTGGGGCACACCACTGGTGCCTGGCTGCCAGGTGGATGTGGCACCGTTCACCACCACTCTCTGGGCCCTCCAGGACACTGGAGAGGGGCCTTCACTGAGGCTTGTCAAAAAGGTAAACTCCTGTAAAAATAATAATAATAAAAATAATCTCAGTTTCAGCAGAGCAATAATAGATATATATATAAAATATATTAAAAATACAAACCCATGTTATATATAAAAATATATATGCAATATAGATTGATATATCTATTAAAAAATACATAATCACTTCAGAAAATGTTGATCACAGCTGAACAGGAGATGATAATTTTTTCCTCCACCTCCTCTACTTCTGACAGCACTAATCTTTCTTGGAATGTGCATAATTCCATGAAACCACTCTCCTTCCATCTTCCTTACTTGGCTGTCGATTGCAAGAGATGCTGGTTTGTCCTAGGTGACAAATAAAAGAGATTGCAGCCACCCATCTCCTGCTAGGTGGCACAGTCCAGGGCGCTGTGATTTGGTACCCTGAAGGTGGTCAAAATGCCAGGCAAAGCAATGGCAAGAGCATTACTCTCTTTGTTCTCCTCACCTGGAGTACTGTGTACAAGTCTGGAGCCCTCAATATAGGAAGGACATGGACCTGATGGAGAGGGTCCAGAGAGGGCTACGAAAATGGTCAGGGGTTTAGAGCAGCTCTGCTATGAGGAGGGGCTGAGGGAGCTGGGGGGGTTCAGCCTGGAGAAGAGGAGGCTCTGGGGAGACCTAATAGCAGCCTGCCAGTCCCTGAAGGAGGTCTACATGGAGGATGGAGAAAGACTATTTGCAGACGCCTACAGTGACAGGATGAGGGACAATGGCTTCAAACTAGAGATGAACAGATTTAAGTTAGATATCAGGAACAAGTTCTTTACTATGAGGGTGGTAGAACACTGGAACAGGTTGCCTGGGGAGGTGGTTGAGGCCCCTTCCCTGGAGCTACTCAAGGTAAGGCTTGACAGGACCCTGGGCAGCCTGATCTAGTTGGGGATGTCCCTGCTGACTGTGGGGAGGTTGGTCTGGATGACCTTTGGAGGTCCCTTCCAGCCTGGACCATTCTATGATCCCACCTCTAGGGACACTGCCTAGTATCTGTTGCTCTGTTTTGGGGTCTATGCAGACGTAACAGCTGTGAATGCACTGAACACACGACACTCCCAAAAGGAACATCAATGCCTCTGTTAACACAAGGCAAGAGACCTGAGTTTCCCTCTGCTTCATCTTCTCAGTGGAAGGCTTTGCATTCTTTGTGGTTTCAGCTCACCAGCAAGCTCTGTAGCACAGCTGTAACATCTGGGGTGCAGAGAAGTCCTCCTCCTCCTCACATCCAATTTTCCAGCTGAGTAGACTTTGTGTCAAGAACACCCAGTGTTGTGACAGAAGTCAATATTATTAAGAAATACCCTTTCTTCAGTGCTCTTCCTTTGCATAACCCATCACATGCTTGAATCAAAGTTCAGTTCTACTTACTGAATCCTACTTGTATTTCAGGCTTAATTACCTAAACTGCCACTACCCAAACTGAATCAACATTCCTTCAAGGGAGCTCTCTCTGTGGTACATGCTACCCAGGACCTGCTACCAGTGCAAGTTGGGATGTGATGTGCTGGAGAGCAGCCCCATGGAGAGGGGACCTGGGAGTGCTGGCGGATAACAAATTCTGCATGGGTCAGCAATGTGCCCTGGTGGCCAAAAAGGCCATTGGCATCCTGGGGTGCATTAAGAAGAGTGTGTCCAGCAGATCAAGGGAGGTTCTCCTCCCCCTCTACTCTGCCCTGGTGAGAACTCATCTTGAGTACTGCATTCAATTTTGGGCTCACCAGTTCAAGAGGGACAGGGATCTGCTGGAAAGGGTCCAGTGGAGAGCTATGAGGATGATTAGGGGACTGGAGCACTGCCTGATAAGGAGAGGCTGAGGGACCTGGGGATGTTCAGTCTGGACAGAAGAAGACTTAGAAGGGATTTAGTAAATGTTTACAAATATCTGAGGGTTGGGGGTCAGGCTCTGCTCACTTGCTCCCTGTGATAGGACAAGGAGCAATGGATGTAAGCTGCAGCACAGGAGCTTCCACCTCAACACAAGGGGCAACTTCTTTACTGTGAGGGTCCCAGAGCACTGGAACAGGCTCCCCAGAGAGGTTGTGGAGTCTCCTTCTCTGGAGACTTTCAAGGCCTGTCTGGATGCACTCCTGTGTGACCTGAGCTAGATTGTATGCTCCTGCTCTGGCAGGGGGGTTGGACTTGATCTCTTTGGGTCCCTTCCAACCCCTGGTATCCTGTGACCCGCAGTTCTCCAGCACATCTCCTTTCTCTCCTGCCACCCTCAAGCTCCTTCTTTCAGCCAGGCAGACTGCAATGCACAGGCAAGACAGACTTCAGAAACTACTGTAACTAGCAGTCCCAGAGGGGAACGGTACTAAGGAGCTGGCCAAGCCTGTAATCACTTGTTTGGACAGCACTGGATGCACTGTGTCCATTCTAGAGATCTTATTTTTCCTAAAATCCAGGTCAACAAATACATACTGTGGGTACCAGTGGCTAAAGTGGAAACAAATTTAAGCCAGCTGTGATGAAACTGAGAGGAGCACACATGGCACAGATGATATTCTGGTAGCATGGCATTACAACCATGAGATGGAATTTCCCCAGGGGAAATTTTCCCACAGTAGGTACCTTCTAAGTAACTGAATCACTCACCTCCTGGTTACTCACTGCACATGACTAATGTCTGTAGATACTATAGAATCATAGAATGGTTTGGGTTGGAAGGGACTTCCAGAGGTCAGCTAGTCCAACCCCCCTACAGTCAGCAGGGACATCCTCCACTAGAGCAAATTGCTCAGAGCATTGTTGAGCCTGACCTTGGATATCTCCAGGGGTGGGACCTCAACCACCTCCCTGTGCAACCTGTTCCAGAACTTGCTCCTAACATCCAATCTAAATCTGCTCTTCTCTCATTTCAAACCACTGTCCCTTGCCCTGTCACCACAGGCCTTTGTAAGCAGTCCCTTTCCAGGCCCCCTTCAGCTTTCAAGTCATTTGGGAACAAAATCTATCCCTTAATTTTGCACAGGCCATGCCACATCTCCAGCTGCTAGAGTGGTAGGGAAGAACACCAAAAAAGGGAAAAAATAAAAGACAATGGGCATCTCCAGACTTGCCTGGAGGACAAAAGAGATACTGGAAAAGCCTCTCAATTACCACTGCTTCGGCATCTGCCAGCTGAATCCAAGGAGGATCATTTCATTTGGGTTGCAGCTCTCACTTGTGAAAGGCTAACTTCACTTACTGTGTTTTCCATGGGACATATTTGCTCCCACTCAGTTTCCACTGATGTTTGGAGTAGTACCCAAGTGGAAAATAGAACGAACATGTTGAGCAAGCTTTATTCCCCTTTAATTTGTTATTGCTGCCATTAGAGTCTTTTATTTTGCTGTGGCTAATTGTTACAGAAGAGCAATGGAAACGTTACAAATCTGTAAGTTGAGGGTTCCCTGGTACAGTTTTTCCAGGGGGTGAGTCTTTTTCATGGATCATGGAGGAGTCCAGAGAGTGCTGGAAACTGGAGGCATTAGCCAGCCAAACAAAATGAGGAACACTGGTGCCATCCACAGAGGGATCTAAATGAGGTTTCTGTTTTGATATAGGAGAACTAACAAAGCTGATTAAAAACAAGAATCAGAACTAGCTGGTAAACATCAGGGAGCAACCTGTGCCTCACAGCTTCATGTACTGAGAAAGCTCAAGCTTTTCATAGAGTCATAGAATTGTCAGGGTTGGAAGGGACCTCAAGGATCATCCAGTTCCAAACCCTCTGCCATGGGCAGGGACACCTCACACTACAGCAGGTTGCTCACAGCCACATCCAGCCTGGCCTTAAGAACCTCCAGAGATGAGGCTTCCCCCACCTCCCTGGGCAACCTGTGCCAGTCTCTCACCACCCTCATGGGGAAGAATTTAGAATCATAGAATCAGTCAGGGTTGGAAGGGACCTCAAGGATCAGCCAGTTCCAACCCCCCTGCCATGGGCAGGGACACCTCACACTACAGCAGGTTGCTCAGAGCTACATCCAGCCTGGCCTTAAAAACCTCCAGGGATGAGGCTTCCACCATCTCCCTGGGCAACCTGTGCCAGTGTTTCACCACCCTCATGGGGAAGAACTTCTTCCTAACATCCAATCAGATTCTACCCATATCTATTTTTGTTCCATTCCCCCCAGTCCTATCATTACCTGACACCCTAAAAAGTCCCTCCCCAGCTTTCTTGTAGCCCCCTTCAGATACTGGAAAGCCACAATAAGGTCTCCTCAGAGTCTTCTCTTCTCCAGCCCCAACTCCTTCAGTCTGTCCTCACAGGAGAGGAGTTCCAGCCCTCTGCTCATCCTTGTGGCCCTTCTCTGGACATGTACCTCCAGATCCTTCTTGTAATAGGACACAGTACTGGAGCTTCTATTACAATATCACAACTATTCTATTAACTTCCTCTCCACATGCACAGCACCTCACTAGCAGGAAGGTTTCTTCTTGCCTCTTTGTGCCTTTACCCCTCAAAACCACTGCTTCTAAGCGTGAAGTTAATCATCCACCTATGAATTTTATGCAAGCTCAAAAAATAGCAGACAGCATCTGTTTAAACTCTTTTACTAAACCAGGAAAACTGAACCATCTGCAGGTTCCATCCCAACTATGTGAAGGCTAACTCCAACTGACTGCTTTTCAACCCCACTCAGTCAACAGCCCTTTTGCAAATCTACCTGCAGTGGTCATAACATCCAACACAAGCTCTGCTCTGTGCTTCCTCTTCTCATGGAATGCACTATTAGGCTTTTAACTGGATATAGAATCACAGAGCCATAGAATGGCCTGGGTTGGAATGGACCTCCGAAGGTCATCCAGCCCAACTGCCTGCAGTCCCCTGCAGGGACATCCTCCACTAGATCAGGCTGCCCAGAGCCCTGTAGAGCTCCACTTTGAATGTCTCCAGGGATGGGCCCTCAACCACAGAATCACAGAAACATTCAGGTTGGAAAAGAGCCTCAGGATCACCAAGACAAACCACTGACCCTGCTCTACAAGGTTCACCTCTAAACCATATCCCCAAGCACCACATACAAACCACCCTGAAACAAATCCAGGGTTGGTGACTCCACCACCTCCCTGGGCAGCACATTCCATTGCCTGCAGCTTTTGCTTGTAAATACAGCTTCATTTGCTTTCTAAGTGAGTTGGTCTGGCAAAAGTTAATGGTGGGGGAAACTTCAACACACCACATATTTATGTGAAACTTCCTATGCCTCAACTTCCAGAACAAGAGGACATAGACTCAAGCTGCACCAGGGGAGGTTTAGGCTGGATGTTCGGAAGAAGCTCTTCCCAGAAAGAGAGATTGGCCATTGGAATGTGCTGCCCAGGGAGGTGGTGGAGTCACCATCACTGGAGGTGTTTAAGAGGAGACTGGATGGGCATTTGGTGCCATGGTTTAGTTGATGAGATGGTGTTGGGTGGTAGGTCGGACTCGATGATCTCGAAGGTCTTTTCCAGCTTGGTCTGGCCTATTCTACTCTACCCATTGCCCCTTGTCCTGTCTGTCATTGGGCACCAATTTCAGTTTTGGTTGCCTGTGAAAACTCTTTAAAAGCAGTTGTTATGTAGTTCATCAATGTTGTAAAAGTAGGAAACTGTACTCCCCCAAGCCTGGTTTCTGAAAACAAAACCATCACCACGTCAGCCTTCACACAGGTCTTCAGTTTCCACTCCTGATCTTCCCAGCTGCCCCTCCAGCAAGGGTGTGAGCTCTTCCTACTTCTCCAGCCAGTCAGTCACTGCCTGGCTGTGACATTCCCCTAACCTTGGGAAATATCCACTTCAGCAATTTTTTTTTCTTCAAATAATTTAAACCAAGGACAGAAAAAAATCTTAAGATACATCACCACAGGGAATTTCAAGCACTATTAAACAGAGAAACATCCTTGAAAGAGAAAAAGAACATGTGAAAACTTACCAGCAGCCTACCTTTTGCTGTTAGCAGCTGAATCCTCCATAGAGCCTTCTCTCTTCAAAGCTGAGGCTTTGCTTTTATCACAGGAGCTGGATCTACCTCATTACAGCCTACCCCATAGGACTAAATTTAGGAGGTCAAACTAAGAAAAAGCCTATTGGAGACCCCAGCATGATTCACACTAAGAGATACTCAGTAATGAAGGACCAGGAGCATCCAGGTTTGTCTTGCTTAGCTGCTCTCTGATGGGTAGAACCAGGAAGAGTTTTACAGCTAAGGCAGCTGAAACCTTTCAAAGCACTGCAAAGGGGAAGGAAGATTCAGCAGGCAAAAAAATCATTACAAAAAGAAAGGAGGGAAAAGCTTGTAGCTCAGCATCTAAACAGAAGTGGAGCCACAAGCATCCATGCTTTTCAGGTGGGGTTATCTCCAAGCACCTAGCACTCTGGGCACAGATTTGCAAGCAGGAGAAGGTAGGCCAACCTCCAGTTTTATCTGAGTAGTAAAAGTGCTTTTATGACCCACTAGTCAACCTTAATGCCTCTGACCTTGGGTAAGTACAATATAAATTAGTTAAGTTTGAATAAAGATTGAGAAGTGAGAAT
This sequence comes from Colaptes auratus, assembly GCA_015227895.2. Classification (NCBI taxonomy): domain Eukaryota; kingdom Metazoa; phylum Chordata; class Aves; order Piciformes; family Picidae; genus Colaptes; species Colaptes auratus. The sequence goes on along the minus strand of CM037647.1, from coordinate 3,367,332 downwards.
ATTCCTTGTGAAAAAGGTTAACTATTGGGGGAAACACTAAAAAACCCCACTTCTGTACATGCAATGTTCTTCAGATATCCCTAACTTCAGCATTAAGCACAACACAACCACTTATAAGCGATGGGAACACAAATGAGCCACGTGGGAGGACTGCAAAGAAGTTGTCCAAGCAGCCAGGGAACAGGTTAGGAAAGTGAAAGCAGAGAGAGAATTAACCTGGCCAGAGCCATAAAGGGACTAAGAGTTTCTTCAGGGAGATCAGGTACATCTTCAGGTACATCAGGGCTAGGGAAGGTGTGGGGCCTCTCCAAAAGGAGACCAGAGACCTGCTTACAGACAGATATGGAGAAGGCTGAGGCACGCCACAATTACTTTGCCTCAGTGTTCACTGGCAAGGGCTCTAGCTGCATCACCAAGCTCCAGAAAACATAGGTAGGGAGTGGGTATAAAGATCTGCCCACCATAAGTGAAGAGTGGGTTTGAGACCATCTAAAGAACCTGAAGGTGCACAAGTCCGTGGGGCCCGATGAGCTCCACCCACAGGTCCTGAGGGAACCAGCAGATGAAGTTGCTAAGCCACTGTCCATCGTATTTGAAAAGTCATGGCACTCTGATGTGGTCCCTGCTGACTGGAAAAGAGGAAACATGATCCCTATTTTCAACAAGGGAAAAGAAAAAGACCCTAGGTACTGTAGGCCAGTCAGTCAGACCTCTGTGCCCAGCCAGGTCATGGAGCAGATCCTCATCTGTGGCCTTCCTGACAGCCTAAAAATATCTGCAGCAAATGTACAAGATCTACAGACCCTCATGGCATGGACTTGCTGCTGGTACACCAACATGGGCCCTGTGGCTACCTAAACCTCTCCAGTACAGACCACTGCCCTCACATCCCTGATCTCACACAGGACCTCAACACCCAGCTACCAAAACCACACCAAGCAGTGAAGGACACCCATGAACTCTGAGGATCAGAGAATGATAGCTGGCTTTCAGCAGTGCTCAGATGCTTTGGACTTGGTATTAGTGGTTGCACCCAAAGTCTAATATGTTATGCCCTGATGCTTGTTGCGATGATCATTATTCTAAGTCCAGCACTATCCTGTATAAAATCAGCTTTGATGAAAGCTGTTACCATTCAGATGATTCAACTTACTGATTATCCCCCTTGAATGGCAGAGGATGACAGGGAGAAGAAGCCAATCCATGTCCCAGGTACTGATTCCTGCATTTGAACCCAAATTTCAGTGTGTGGATGGGACTGCAGACAAAGGGTGGAAGCATTGAAGAGCAAATACTGGATAGCAGGGCTCTGCAGAGGGACCTCAACCTCAGCTGGACAGATGGGCAGAGTCCAACATGATGGCATTCAACAAATCCAAGTGCTGGGTCCCACACTTTGGCCACAATAACCCCATGCAGTGCTACAGGCTGGGGTCGGAGTGGCTGAGAGCTGCCAAACAGAAAGGGACCTGGGGGTGCTGATTGGCAGCTGCCTAAACAGAAGCCAGCAGTGTGGCCAGGTGGCCAACAAGGCCAATGGCATCCCGGCCTGCATCAAGAATAGTGTGGCCAGCAGGAGCAGGGAAGTCATTGTGCCCCTGGACTCAGCACTGGTTAGGCCACACCTCGAGTTCTGTGTCCAGTTCTGGGCCCCTCAATTTAAGAAGGACATTGAGACTCTTGAACATGTCCAGAGAAGGGCAACAAGGCTGGGGAGAGGCCTGGAGCACAAGCCCTATGAGGAGAGGCTGAGGGAGCTGGGGTTATTTAGCCTGGAGGAGGCTCAGGGGAGACCTTGTTGCTGTCTACAACTCCCTGAAGGGAGGTTGTAGCCAGGAGGGGTTTGGTCTCTTCTGCCAGGCAACCAGCACCAGAACAAGAGGACACAGTCTCAAGCTGTTCCAGGAGATGTTTAGGCTCAAGGTGAGGAGAAAGTTCCTCAATGAGAGAGTTGTTAGCCATTGGAATGTGTTCAAGAGGGGACTGGATGTGGCACTTGGTGCCATAGTTTAGTAGTCATGACGTGTTGGGTGACAGGTTGGACTTGATGATCTTGGAGGTCTCTTCCAACCTTGGTGATTCTGTGAACTGGAAAGCACAACTTACTGATAAGCATCTAGGTCTGAACCAGGCTGCCACTGCGTGGAGGCCCAGCTGTCACTGCTTGTTGGGATGTTGGCTGAGGCCAGGTGTGGCCCTGGAATGCCTCTGTCTCGCCTACCACAGCAGTTAGCTGCAGCTGACTTCATGCAACAATGAGGGAACTGGCAACTGCATCATACACCATTCTTAGTTCATTTATTTGGCTAAATGTAACTGAAATGTGATATCAGGTTTTTAATTACAGAAGTGTAGCAAAAATAAAGTCTTTGTTGCTGCAATCCTGCAGTTGGAATTCCAAAACTCATCCCCCCTGGGATTTTCCAGCTACTCTGGAGGTGTGCTCACACACAATTCAGTTTCTTTTTTCCTCATTAAAACAAAACAAACTCATTCAGAAGGATTTTGCCTGTTGGTGAATATGACATTGAGAGATCATGTTTATTGTTCCTCACAGCAAGCCTTTGTTGTGTCGTTTTCCTTCTCATCCAGCAGTCTCATGTAAAGCAAATCCTCTTTCTTAGGTGGAACAGCTGCTTTTGCCCTCAGTCTCCACAGCCCAGCGTGAAAGCTTCCAAAGGTATTCTCAGTTCGAGGTAAGCTTTGCATGTCCTGGTGTGTGCAAATGCATACACAGATCCAAGAGTTCACCGCCTCTGAGTACTTACAAACAGTTATCAACAGCTACACCTAGCAACTAAATTTGACATTTCCCCAAGTGACATGCACAGAGTTTTCACTGCAGGCTGTAGGTCTGCTGCCTGTCCTTCACCGCGAGGGTTATGAAGAGGGACCGTGGATCCTTCCTGTTTTTGCGGACCGTGATCTTCCCTCTCAGGGCCTCTCCTGCAAAAGCAAACCAGAAAACACTATGGACTTACATTACTGAGTCACACACAGTAACAGCAAAGCTGCTGAAGGCAGTAGAACATCTCCCTGTGAGGACAGGCTGAGTGAGATCATAGAATCAACAAGGTTGGAAAAGATCTCAAAGATCATCAAGTCCCACCTGTCACCCCACACCTCATGGCTACTAAACCAGGGCACCAAGTGCCACATCCAATCCCCTCTTGAACGCCTCCAGGGACAGGGACTCCACCACGCCCCTGGGCAGCACATTCCAATGGCTAACAACTCTTTCTGGGAAGAACTTTCTCCTCACTTCGAGCCTAAACTTCCCCTGGCATAGCTTGAGACTGTGTCCTCTTGTTCTGGTGCTGGCTGCCTGGGAGAAGAGACCAACCCCTCCTGTCTACAACCTCCCTTCAGGTAGTTGTAGACAGCAAGAAGGTCTCCCCTGAGCCTCCTCTTCTCCAGGCTAAACAACCCCAGCTCCTCAGCCTCTCCTCATAGGACTTGTGCTCCAGATCCCTCCCCAGCTTTGTTGCCCTTCTCTAGATACTTTCAAGAGTCTCAGTGTCCTTCTTAAATTGAGGGGCCCAGAACTGGACATGGAGATGGAGCAGAGGAGCCTGAGGGGTGCCCTCATTCCTCTTGATAAAGATGTGTAGAGCAGCATTTAGAGGATGGAGCTAGGCTCTGCTCAGGGATGTCCAATGACAGGACAAGAGACAAAAGGGGCAAGCTGGAGCAGAGGAGGTTCCATGGGAAGGTAAGGGAAAACTTTTTCACTGTGCAGGTGACACAGCCCTGGAACAGGCTGCCCAGAGAGGTTGTGGAGTCTCCTCTGGAGACATTCAAAACCTGCCTGGGTGCATTCCTGTGTGACCTACTCTGCATGATCCTGCTCTGGCAGGGGACTTGGACTGGCTGATCTTTTGAGGTCCCTTCCAACCTCTAACATTCTGTGATGCATTATGATGCAGGAGAAGCTGTTCCCAGTTAATCAGAGCTAAACATGCCTGCAGTGGTTTCCTTTGCAAAGCTCTAAGCAATGGTCTTGACAAGAATCGTTAAGGCAAACTAACTGCAGTTAAACCTGGTGAGATGCTGAGTTGTGTCTGTTGCTTTGCTTCTCAGATGACCTGCCCAAAGAGCTGCTATATCCATTATTCTACTTAAGATTAGGGAATAATACTTTATGCCTTGAATACAGGTTGATGGGAGGCTGAACATGAGCCTGCAGTGTGCCCAGGCAGCCAAGAGGGCCAATGGCATCCTGGCCTGCATCAGGAACAGTGTGGCCAGCAGGAGCAGGGAGGTCATTCTGCCCCTGTACACTGCACTGGTTAGGCCACACCTTGAGTCCTGTGTCCAGTTCTGGGCCCCTCAGTTTAGGAAGGATGTTGACTTGCTGGAATGTGTCCAGAGAAGGGCAACAAAGCTGGGGAGGGGTTTGGAACACAAGCCCTATGAGGAGAGGCTGAGGGAGCTGGGGTTGCTTAGCCTGGAGAAGAGGAGAAGAGGAGACTCAGGGGTGACCTTATTGCTCTCTACAACTACCTGAAGGGAGATTGTAGACAGGCAGAGGTTGGTCTCTTTTCCCAGGCAGGCAACACCAGAACAAGAGGACACAGTCTCAGGCTGCGCCAGGGGAGGTTTAGACTGGATGTTAGGAGGAAGTTCTATACAGAGAGAGTGATTGCCCATTGGAATGGTCTGCCCAGGGAGGTGGTGGAGTCACCATCATTGGAGGTATTCAGGAGGAGACTTGATGGGGTACTGGGTGCCATGATCTAGTTGTTTAGGTGGGTTGGATTGATTGATAGGTTGGACACGATCTTGAAGGTCTCTTCCAACCTGGATTTATTGTATTGTATTGTACATTAACCTCTCTGTAGCTGGCAGAGCTGGGTCTGCATTGCCAGGCACACCCAGTCTTAGCTGGACAGGTGCTAAATGCCATTGTACTATTGCCACTTCAGCCCTGAATTTCAAATATCAATTAGTTTTCTCCTGAAACAATACATAAGTTCCTTAAATTCTTGAGCACAGATTCCATCCATGAAGTCAGAAGTATAAAAAAGGCAAACTAGCTATTCCACAAAGTTTAGTATTGCATTATTTCTTTGCTCATTATTAAACAGAAGCAGACTCGCTGGGTAGAAGGACAAGGTAAAGAGAAAAAAGCATTCTGCATCTGGGTCAGGGCAATCCCAGGCACTGATATAGGCTGGGCAGGGACTGGCTTGAGAGCAGCCCTGAAGAAAAGGACTTGGGGGTGCTGTTGGATGAGAAGCTCAACATGAGCCAGCAGTGTGCACTTGCAGCCCAGAGAGCCAAGCAGAGCCTGGGCTACATCTAGAGTAGTGTGGCCAGCAGAGCAAGGAAGTGGTTCTCCCCCTCTGCTCTACTCTGGTGAGACCCCAGCTGGAGTATTGCATCCAGTTCTGGAGCCCCTCTTACAACAATGATATGGATGTGCTGGAAGGTGCCCAGAGAAAGGCCATGAGGATCATCAGAGGGCTGGAGCTCCTCTGCTATGGAGACAGAGAGAGTTGGGGCTATTCACTCTGGAGAAGGCTCCAAGGAGACCTTATAGTGGCCTTCCAGTATCTGAAGGGGGCTACAAGAAAGCTGGGGAGGGACTTTTTAGGCTGTCAGGGAGTGATAGGACTGGGGGGAAATGGAGCAAAACTAGAAATGGGTAGATTCAGATTGAATGTTAGGAAGAAGCTCTTTCACATAAGGGTGGTGAGAGACTGGCACAGGTTGCCCAGGGAGGTGGTGGAAGCCTCATTCCTGGAGGTTTTTGCAGCCAGACTGGATGTGACTCTGGGCAACCTGCTGTAGTGTGAGGTGTCCCTGCCCATGGCAGGGAGAGTTGGAACTGGCTGATCCTTGAGGTCCCTTCCAACCCTTCCAATTCTATGAATCTATGATTATAGCTTCTCTCCAGCTAGGACAATTAATCTATAGTTTGAGCACCCAAATTTTCAGAACTGCTACAAAGTGAATTTTTGGATATATTTTAAGATCTGTAGTACCAATTTTTGAACCACTGATCAAGACTAAAGAGCCTCTAAGAAGTAAAATCCCACAGCTTGCATCCATCCCTGCTTCAATCTTTACCATTTAAAACATTCATAGGACATAATAAAGTACAGGAAAATCTAAACAGAATTTCATAAATGGTAGCTGACTTCATAGAACAGAACCCTCAGGTTCTGTTTGTGAAGGCAGCTAATGGAACAAAGCATTCCCTTGTTCTGTTTCCTGTGCAGTAACTACACTAAACCTGCCTTTCTCAACAGCCTTTTCAGAGGGCCGAAGCAAGCAGCAGCAGTGCAAGCAAGTAAGAGAAAGGCAGTTCTGAACAATTAATCAATGTCATGTAGATAGAAAATGACTGATGTCTTTCCCCCCCTTCTGCTGTCCTGTGAGCTGCCTGGAGGAAGCTGTCTCTGGGACACAGCTGCATCACCTTGCTCTTATCACGCTCAGCTGAATGCAAGGAAACCACACGGTGCCATTGCAGTTTGATTAGGACAAAACTGAATCCATTACCACCCCCTTCCTGCATTTTTATTATCCCTTGGGGAGCCCTGAAATTTGTCCCCAAAACAGAACAAAAAACCCCCTTCCAAAAGCATTCAGCAGGAGTGCTGCATAAGCTTGCTAGCACAGGGGGAAAAAAAAGGCATCCCTAGGTCCACACTCACCCACTGCCAAATCACAGATGTTTACAGCAGCCCCAATATACATGCTCTGAACACCCAAATAATTCATTTTGGTTCTGGCTTTTATGGTCAGTGAAGCTGTGATCAACTGTATCTTTTACTTGTTTGTGCAAGACAATCATCCACCAGGCAAGCCCACAGGCTGTGAGCAAAGCATCCAGCTCTGGAGCCCTCAATACAGGAAGGTAAAGGACCTGATGGGAGCAGGTCCAGAGGAGGACCACTCTGCAACAGTGAGGTCTAGCATGCAAGTGAAGAAATGCTGTTCTCAAAAGCATTACTCCATAAGAGCTGGCTGGAAGGCAGTTTCCATATTCCAAACAAAGCAAGACAAAAAGCATTTGGAGTGGGACCAAGTAACTTATTCTTAATCCTCCCATTTCTTAAACTGCAGGCACTTGCAGCTGTACTCAGGCTGACACTTCCCACTTGGCCATGACTCTCACCAAATCCCCGAGGCAATGAGATCCAATGAGAGGAGCAATCACTGCCTTTTGGTATTACCCATCTGATCTAGGACAGCCTCCTTCCACCAGCTGGCTACTTCTAGAAAGTAAGCAGCTGCTTGCCAGCTCCTTCCTTGTCACACCACTGTTGGCCCTCTTCTGAAGTTCTGCCTTCTCCTTTCCTGCTCTGTGTATACTCTCTGAAGAGCTTTTGTACCCAACTGGCAGTTTCGACTCCCAAAACTACAAACCAGGCTGCCACAAAGAAGTTTGCACAGCCAGCTGAGTAAGGTGAGACAGCCTTGTATGGCTGCCTAAGCTCATGTGCACACACTGCAGGTGCCCAAGATTCCAAAGGTAGCTCAAGAACCAGAAACAGTTATCAGAGGGAAGAGTGATGGCCAGATACGTGGTCCTCCAAAATGCACGGCTGCAGTAGCCAAACTCACTCACCTAGAACCAGTTTTATCTCACTGATTTTTGTAGGAGAGATCCTAAACTGTGCAGCCTTGCCCCAACCTCTCACTAGCTCTAACAACATTCTGAGAAAAATAGATTGCTGCTGTATGAGCCACCTCCACCTGCAGAACTTGCCAAGTGGGGCACACAGAACAGCATGAGAAGCCTATCCAAGATTTCCTGTCTAGGTACAGACCTTTCAGTCTCTTTCAGCAAGATAATCAGCCTAGGATGAGATTCTCTTAATTTAGTGCCTCAAACATTTCCCAAAAGTCAACAGGATGATTTTAAACTGCAGATTTCATAGAATGGTTTGGTCCACAAGGGACCTCCAAAGGTCATCCATAGAATCATAGAATTGTTAGGGTTGGAAGGGACCTCAAGGATCATCCAGTTCCAACCCCCATGCCATGGGCAGGGACACCTCACACTACAGCAGGTTGCTCACAGCCACATCCAGCCTGGCCTTAAAAACCTCCAGGGATGAGGCTTCCACCACCTCCCTGGGCAACCTGTGGCAGTGTCTCACCACCTTCATGAACCCCTCCATTCCAACCTCCCCACAGTCAGCAGGGACATCCCCAACTAGATCAGGCTGCCCAGGGCCTCATCTTGAGTATCTCCAGGGATGGGGCCTCAACCACCACCCTGGGCAACCTGTTCCAGTGTTCCACCACCCTCATAGTGAAGAACTTGTTCCTAACATCCAATCTAAGTTGGTTATTGCTCCTCATCCTGTCACTTTGTAAAGAGATTCTCCCCATCCTTCTTGTAGCCCCCTTCAGGTACTGGCGGCTGCTCTTACGTCTCCCTGGAGCCTCCTCTTCTCCAGGCTGAACACCCCCAGCTCCCTCAGTCTGTCCTCATAGCAGAGGTGCTCCAACCCCTAGACCACGTGTGTGGTCATCCTCTGGACCCTCTCTATCAGGTCCATGTCCTTCCTATATTGAGACCTGCACACAGTACTCCAGGTGAGGTCTCACCAGAGCAGAGCCAAGTGGCAGAATCACCTCTCTGGATGCGCTGGCAACGCTGCTTTGGATGCAGCCCAAGCTGTCATTAGCCTTCTGGGCTGCATGTGCAAGTTTCAAAGCTACAACATAAGACACACAGGATTTAGTGTGCTCTCCAAATTCAAATGCTAACAATTAGTAAATCTGAAAAGCAGGCATCATTTCTGGAGGTACTGCTTGCAAGTAAATAAGCCACAGCTCTCTACAGGCACCACGTTGCAGCTGCAGACAGGCAAAACAGACACTCAAAATCTCAACCTGGAACCAAATTATCCAACTGGGATGCACAAGATTGAAGCATTTCAGTAGAAGATTGAAGCATTCAGACAGATTGATTGTGCTGGTGTCATTTGCTCACTTTTTACAACGCTCTCTAGGCAGACAAAAGAGCATTTTTCAGTTTATAACTTTACAGCTACCCAGTTATGGATACTGGGGAGTTAAGGATAATCAAGGATTTTACAGGGGCTTAGTCATGTCAGTTCTGCTTCAGCTTTGCTGTGCTAGCCCCTTTTAGCACCACAGAAAGACAAATCAAGGTTTTATTTCCACTGCAAGGCAACAGCAGGAACATAAAACGCCGACAAAGACGATGGTTTACTGCTAATAGGCTTTGCCTGCATAAGGGGCCTGGGTTTGAACTTCCAACACATTGTTAATGAAAAGATTCTGTGGACCCCTTAAAATGATCACAAAAAATTATTTTATTTAGTAGGATCATAGAATTGTCAGGGTTGGAAGGGACCTCAAGGCTCAGCCAGTTCCAACCCCCCTGCCATGGGCAGGGACACCTCACACTACAGCAGGTTGCTCACAGCCACATCCAGCCTGGCTGCAAAAACCACCAGGGAAAAGGTTTCCACCACCTCCCTGGGCAACCTGTGCCAGGCTCTCACCACCCTCATGGGGAAGAGCTTCTTCCTAACATCCAATCTGAATCTACCCATTTCTAGTTTTGCTCCATTTTCCCCCAGTCCTATCACTCCCTGACACCCTAAAAAGTCCCCCCTCAGCTTTCTTATGGCCCCCTTAAGATACTGGAAGGCTACAATAAGGTCGTCTCAGAGCCTTCTCTTCTCCAGACTGAATAGCCCCAACTCCCTCAGTCTGTCCTCATAGGAGAGGAGCTCCAGCCCTCTGCTCATACTTGTGCTCCTTCTCTGGACACCTTCCAGCACCTCCAGATCCCTCCTGTAATAGATGCTCCAGAGCTGGATGCAGTGCTCCAGCTGGGGTCTCAGCAGAGTGAAGCAGAGGGGGAGAATCGCTTCCCTCGATCTGCTGGCTATGCTTCTCTGGATGCAGCCCAGGAATGCTTGAGATGAATGCTTGAGTAAATGCTTGAGACAACCAGATGAGAATGCTATTCTGTATGTAGTTTTTGGGTTTTTTTTGCTCATGTAACTTAGCAGGGATATTTCAACAAACAACAACAGGACAGTATTTCCGTTTGGACCATTAATAAGAAAAGGCTACAGCCTTGGCATCCCAATTTCAGTTTTCAAAACAAAGACATTTCTGGCTATTAAAAGGGCTAAGTGAAGCTTTGGACTCTGCAGGGAGTCTACAATTCAATATTCTTTTGTCTGAGAAAATCCAGTTTTTCTGGCAATATCATCTGTTTTCTGTCTCCAGGTTCTTTAATTCTACTGCTTGCTAAGCAGTTAAAGCATATCCAACATGCTGACCCTGTTCTCTTTTACTTCATTGTACAGCAGCTTCAAGTCTCTCATCACAGTCTGTGAGGAAGACAATCAGCTATTCAGACAGCATCAGTAGTAAAAGGCTCTCTCCCCCCCTTAAATCTTCACCAAATCGACAGAAATTTTCCATTAAGACTCTACAGAAAGCTGTCTACCATAGGCAGGTGCCAAGCTGAAGCTCAGTGGCAAAGCAGAAGTATTAATTAGGTATGACTTCCACTGCCTCACTCTCCAGAGCCCTGGACCTAGTGTAAACCTCTCCCACTTCACCCCAGAGACTGCAAACCCTGCACACATGGTGTAGGCTGTGGCAGGAATGGCAGAGGAGGGAGGATCAGTTGCAAGCCCCATTCTTTGGCTTGTAGTGGCTTGATTCTGTTAATAGTTAGAGATCAAAACATTCAGTCTTTTTTTTATGGCTGAGAAAATAGATCTATTTTTACAACAACCAACCTGGCATCAACCAGCTGAGAAAATGAGCTAGTTCACACTGCAGAACAAAACAATTTTGCCATGGCATAAAAGTAGCTCTTTCTTGTTAAATACCCAACGAGTTCAGATAGCTGTAAGCAAATCCAAACACAGACACTGCTTTATAACCACTTCAGGCATATTTCCAAAAGCAATAAAGCATCTGATAGAGACTTTTAAGTCAGCCTCACTGTTCTCCTCAGAATTAGAAAGCTGATGGCACCATTTTTCTTTACTGGGGGACACAAACACCCACTGCCCTGTCTGAAAGATGCTTTCAAGACAAGCAGACATTTTAAATGCATTTTATACCACCAAATTCTTCTTTCATAACCTATTAAGATAGAGAAAGCCAATGATATTTGTTGTGGGAATCATTTTAAGAAAGATGAGCTAATAAAGGGAAAGGAAGGAGTTAAGGCAAGAGTGATCTTGAAGGTCAGCTGGGTTGTGTTCACTGCTTCAAAGCACACTGTTTCTGGGGTTGTCTTCAGAAAGTCACTGCACCTAGACTACAATTCCAGAGCCAAGCACACCTCCCAGTGATTTCCCACATTTGGTAAATGTCAAATGACCTATGCAGTATTAAATAATGTGCATACTGTAACAAATGTCATGGCACTTAAGAAAAAAATAACCTCTCACTTCACACTGTGACATTGAAATGTAATGAGTTGCAGCAAGGAGACCTTAGTCTTGTCTAGAGAGAGAAACTGAACAGAACACAAGCACCAATGTATATGTGCACCCCAAGGAGTGGCAGGACCTAGGAATAGGCAGCTGGCAGATTTACCTACTAGTTCTTTTTTAATATTTATGTCCTTTTAGAGGTATTTTTTGTTTAAATTTGATGGTAATGATTGGCCATTGGAATGTGCTGCCCAGGGAGGTGGTGGAGTCACCATCATTAGAGGTGTTTAGGAGGAGACTGGATGGGTTGCTTGGTTGCATGGTTGAGTTGATTAGATGGTGTTGGATGATGGGTTGAACTCAATGATCTTGAAGGTCTCTTCCAACCTGGTTTATTCCATTCCTATTCCTATGCTATCCTGTTCCATTCCTATACAATAAATACAATACAATAAATACAATACATCCAGTTGGAAGAGACCTTCAAGATCATCGTGTCCAACCTATCAATCAATCCAATCCACCTAAACAACTAGATCATGGCACCCAGTACTCCATCAAGTCTCCTCCTGAACACCTCCAATGATGGTGACTCCACCATCTCCCTGGGCAGACCATTCCAATGGGCAATCACTCTCTCTGTAAAGAACTTCCTCCTAACATCCAGTCTAAACCTCCCCTGGCGCAGCCTGAGACTGTGTCCTCTTGTTCTGGTGCTGCCTGCCTGGGAAAAGAGACCAACCTCTGCCTGTCTACAATCTCCCCTCAGGTAGTTGTAGACAGCAATAAGGTCACCCCTGAGTCTCCTCCTCTCCAGGCTAAGCAACCCCAGCTCCCTCAGCCTCTCCTGTTCCATTCCTATGCTATCCCTATGCTATCCTATCCCTATGCTATCCTATCCTATCCTAGCAGTGTAATGCAACTACTGTTGCACCACAACTGAAGTGAAACATACCTGCTTCTACAGGAATTGGCTTCTCCAGGAGAAAAACTGTCTGTTTCCAGTGTGTCTTGGTACACTGGGGACCAGTTGAAAACAAGACCTGCAGTGGAGGAGTTCAAGAGTTTGATTAAGAACAACATTTTTGATATCACACCACATCAATCAATTACCAAACACATGCACATGAAGTGGTTGCTGCAGCAAAAAGAGACCCACTGCCAAACACCCCGAGGCAGAATAAAATGCAAAACCACCCTCATGTCTCAAAGGCATTTTTCAAATGCTTAACCCCAAAGACTCACCTTGTTGTGACAGTTCCTCTCAAAAAATACATCAAAATAACCAGCAATTGCCTATTAAGGGAAAAGAAAGAGAGCTAAATGCACATAAAGGAATAATAGTGGCACTCAAAAAAAAGGTCAGTCATTAATACATACATCTATTGTGAATTCTACTCCATTTCAAGCCTTTACTAAGTGGGATGAGCTTAGCCAGATGCTAGAAATCTTAAGTCAAAAACGTCAGCTGCCATCGCACCTCTGAGAACGTTCAGCCCACTGTAACAGCCTTTTGTTACATGATCAAGTTTTAGTCTGAGCTGCCAAGAGAAGCCCCACACCCTAACTGCACCTAGAATTGTGTATTTAGAAAAAGTCATTTAGATGTGCATAAAATCCAGTCCTTGTCCCTAAGGCTCACTACACAGACAGGCAGTAGAAGGCACTCTGCAAGACATGCTCACTCTGTGCAGCTCAACACTGTTTGCCACATAAGCTCCCTCTGAACAGAGACAGAGGCAGGCAATATTTTCCTTCCTCTGCTACACACACAGATAAGGAAAGATATCAGGTAGTGATCGACTAGGGGGAATGGAATGAAGCTGGAGGTGGGGAGATTCAGGCTGGATGTGAGGAGGAAGTTCTTCACCATGAGAGTGGTGAAGCCCCTGGAATGGGTTGTCCAGGGAGGTGGTTGAGGCCCCATCCCTGGAGGTGTTTAAGCCCAGGCTGGATGAGGCTCTGGCCAGCCTGATCTAGTGTGAGGTGTCCCTGCCCATGGCAGGGGGGTTGGAACTAGATGATCCTTGTGGTCCCTTCCAACCCTGACTGATTCTGTGATACTATAGGGTCATAGCAAGGATAGGCTGTGACACCTCCCTCTTACCTTCACTAGTCTGTCAACTGCACTTGGGCCCAGGTACCACTTCAGGTAGTTGTAGAGAGCAATAAGGTCACCCCTGAGTCTCCTCTTCTCCAGGCTAAGCAACCCCAGCTCCCTCAGCCTCTCATCATAGGGCTTGTCTTCCAAACCCCTCACCAACTTCGTTGCCCTTCTCTGGACACATTCCAGCAAGTCAACATCCTTCCTAAACTGAGGGGCCCAGAACTGGCAACAGGACTCAAGGTGTGGCCTAACCAGTGCAGTGTACAGGGGGCAGAATGACCTCCCTGCTCCTGCTGGCCACACTCTTCCTGATGCAGGCCAGGATGCCATTGGCCTTCTTGGTCACCTGGGCACATTGCTGGCTCATGTTCAGCCTATCATCAACCAGCACCCCCAGGTCCCTTTCTGCCTGGCTGCTCTCCAGCCACTCTGTCCCCAGCCTGTAGCACTGCATGGGGTTGCTGTGGCCAATGTGCAGAACCCGGCACTTGGATGCGTTAAATCTCATGCCCTTGGACTCTGCCCATCTGTCCAGCCTGGCAAGGTCCCTCTGCAGTGCTCTCCTACCCTCTAACAGATCAACTCCTGCCCCCAGCTTGGTGTCGTCTGCAAACTACTGATGATGGACTCAATCCCCTCAATAAAGATATTGAACAGGATGGGGCCCAGCACTGATCCCTGGGGGACACCACTAGTGCCTGGCTGCCAGCTGGATGTGGCACCATTCACCATCACTCTCTGGGCTTGGCCCTCCATCCAGTTCCTAACCCAGCACAGAGTGCTGCTGTCCAAGCCAGGGGCTGACAGCTTGGCCAGGAGTTTGCTGTGGGGGACGGTGTCAAAGGCCTTGCTGAAGTCCAGGCAGACTACATCCACAGCCTGCCCCACATCCACCAGGCAGTCACCTGGGCATAGAAGGAGATCAGGTTGGTCAGGCAGGACCTGCCCTTCCTAAATCCATGCCTGGTGGGCCTGATCCCTTGGCCATCCTGCAAGTCCTTCATCCTGGAGGAGAGCAACACCCCTCTATCAGCTTTTCCATCCAAGGGAACTCCAGATAAGCCTGGAAAGTTCTACACTCCCATGTGGGCAAATATGCCTAAATAAAACCCAAACCAAAGAGAACCAAGGAGACAGTGAGGAACCTTGGTGACAAATGAGCACCAGGTGATGGAAACTGTGACTCTTCTGTGCCTTAAGTATAGTCCTATCACTCAGTGCTGAGAATCTCATTCCCAAGTGAATTACAGCCTTGTCTCCAGTATGTCTTTTTGAGTAAAGGTTTTGACAAAGTTTTATTGACCCATCAGACTGCTCTTACTGATGGCACAGTCTTTTCTGGATGTTAGTCAGAGATCTGCTAAGTCATAAAAGTATTCCTCAGTCATCAGGTCAATATTGTTGATATGTTTACAAGTAAGACCTAGGGTATCATTACTGCAGAAAACAAGGTTGCAACAACAAAAAATATGTTAAGAATTGAGGGTGGTGGGGGGGGGAAAACACCCTGGCTTCCAGAGAAAACAAGACAGTAAAGCTACAGTTTGGATCAGAGAGCCAAAAGCTGCAAGCAGACATACCTGAAAGGAGGCTGTAGCAAGGTGGGAGGCTCTTTTCTCCCAAGTAACAAATGATGGGACAAGAGGAAACAGCCTCAGACTGCATCAGGGGTGGTTTATATGGGATATTAGGAAAACATTTTTCCCCAAGATGAAATTTCAAGCCCTGGATAAGGCTGCCCAGGCAAATAGTACAACCACTGTCCCTGGAGATACTTAAAAGATGTGCAGACATGGTGCTTAAAGACACAGCTTAGTGGTGGAGTGACAGTGCTAAGGTAGTGGTTGGACTTCATGATCTGAAAGGTCTTTTCCAACCTAAATGACTCCATGTCACTAGCAAAGTTTTCCTTACATGTTAACTTGTTTCTAGAATTCATTATAGAATCATAGAATGGGTTGGAAGGGACCTCCAAAAGTCATCCCCCGCTACAGTCAGCAGGGACATCCTCCACCAGATCAGGTTGCCCAGAGCCCTGTCCAACCTCACCTTGAATATCTCCAGGGATGGGGCCTCAACTACCTCCCTGAGCAACCTGTTGCAGTGTTCCAGCACCCTCATGGTGCAGAACTTGCTCCTGACATCCAAACTAAATCTGCTCTTCTCTCATTTCAAACCATTGCCCCTTGTCCTATCACTGCAGGCCTTTGCAAACAGTCTCTCTGCAGCCTTCTTGTAGCCTTCAGGTACTGGAAGTCTGCTCTTGGATCTCCCCAGAGCCTTCTCCAGGCTGAACAACCCCCAGCTCCCTCAGCTTTCACTACTTTTGGTAGTTTTGTGCTGAAATACACATTACAGACCTTTTATACTTAGGCACACTTCAGTGAAAGAGTTCTGTAAAAGTGAAGTTTAAAACATTTTCTTTTCATTTCACTCTCAAACACTACCACAAACTGCAGCAGCCACAACAACTGATCACTGACTTCCATGAAACATGCAAGGCTACAAAGAAAGACATTTCCAACGTTCACAGCTTGGAGGAAGACCAGTTCTCCCTTCTTATAACATGTAACACATGCAGTTAAACAGCAAAAGAAAGGAAAGAGGGGGAAGTCACTTCCAAATGGCACACTGTGCTGGATGAGGCATTAACAAGACAGGTGAATCTGTTTTGAGCCACCACCCCTTTCTCCTCCCTCTCTGTTGCAGGGTCCGGGTTGAGGTCGAGGAGCCTAATAGGCAGGCGCCGTTGAGGCTGCCTGGAGGGGAGTGGAAGCCGAACTCGATCCCCGAGCCTCACGTCTCAGAGAGGCGACTGCATGCGTCAGAGGCCATGAGAGAAGGCCTGTGCAGGTTACTTGCCACATCTCGCCACATGAACATTGTGAACTGCTTGGCAGGATTTGGATGGCTGATGTGCCACTGGGCCCTTCCCTTTGCGAAAAGGGAATTGAGAGGGGAAGGCCTCCTATACCTTTTGCTCATAGCTTGCATGCTCCGTACTCTCTCCCCTCCATTCGTTATTGGGATTCAAGGCAGCGACAAGCATCCTACGCCCCTCAGAGCAATTAGCTTCTTTTGTTTTAGCAGTGTGGCACTAAAGTTGGGCCTCCACTACAGAAGCCTGCTCTCTCATTTCCTCTCAATTTGTGGATACTGCCCTTTGGACTATAACTATGAACTCCAAACGCCCCTTCATTCAGCAAAGGTTTTGGTAGTTAGCAGCTCGGAGAGGACACAGTCTCAAGCTGCGCCAGGGGAGGTTTACAATACAATACAATACAATACACTACACTACAATACACCAGGTTGGAAGAGACCTTCAAGATCATCGCGTCCAACCTATCAACCAATCCAACCCACCTAAATACAATACAACAGTACAATACAACCCACCTAAACAACTAAAAAACTAAACCGTGGCACCAAGCACCCCATCAAGCCTCTTCTTGAGCACCTCCAATGAAGGTGACTCCACCACTTCCACAGGCAGCTGATTCCAGTGGGCAATCACTCTCCCGGTATAGAACTTCTTCCTAACATCCAGTCTAAACCTCCCCTGGCACAGCCTGAGACTATGTCCTCTTGTTCTGGTACTGGCTGCCTGGGAGAGGAGGTTAGGAAGAAATTCTACACAGAGAGAGTGATTGCCCATTGGAATGGGCTGCCCAAGGAGGTGGTGGAGTCACCATCATTGGAGGTGTTTAGGAGGAGACTTGATAGGATGCTTGGTTGCATGGTTTAGTTGATTAGGTGGTGTTGGATAATAGGTTGGACTTGATCTCGAAGGTCTCTGCCAACCTGGTTTATTCTATTCTACTCTATTTTACCTGGTTATTTCGGAGGTTTAGAGAGGGTTACCTCTTAGCTAGCTCCGTTGTGAACTCGACGGTGGTTGGTCTATGCCACCTGAGGCAGTATTGTTGTTGGGTTTCGTGCGCATAGGGAGATTCCCGATGGCTCTAGACTGTTACTCTATTATTAGCCTTCTACGTGTGTAGTCAACCTGTCATCGACCAGGCTAACACACCCCAATAAAATTGGCTCAGGAAAACAATTTTTGATATTTAGTACATAATATTCAAATTTATCACATTTCCAGCCAATAAATTTACATAACTACAACACATCCCAGAAGCAACCACAGGCAGAAGGATATTAACATGAATATAGGGCAGGCCAGGTTTTTATGAAAAGGTGACATCTTTCTTTTTTTTTTTCAAGAAGTCAAGCTCAAGGAAAGGGACAAGTAAATAACACAGCTGCCAAACAGAAAGGGACCTGGGGGTGCTGATTGACAGCCACCTAAACATGAGCCAGCAGTGTGCCCAGATGGCCAAGAAGGCCAAAGGCATCCTGGCCTGCATCAAGGATAGTGTGGCCAGTAGGAGCAGGGAAGTCATTGTGTCCCTGTACTCTGCACTAGTTAGACCACACCCTGAATAATATGTCCAGTTCTGGGCCCCTCAGTTTAAGAAGGGCATTGAGACACTTGAACATGTCCAGAGAAGGGCAACGAGGCTGGGGAGAGGCCTTGAGCACAAGCCCTATGAGGAGAGGCTGAGGGAGCTGGGGCTGTTTAGCCTGGAGAAGAGGAGGCT
Source organism: Colaptes auratus (assembly GCA_015227895.2). Lineage (NCBI taxonomy): Eukaryota > Metazoa > Chordata > Aves > Piciformes > Picidae > Colaptes > Colaptes auratus. The sequence continues at coordinate 3,349,222 of CM037647.1, read as the reverse complement.
CAGGGGAGACCTCATTGCTCTTTACAACTACCTGAAGGGTGGTTGTAGCAGGAGGGAGTTGGTCTCTTCTCTCAAGCAACCAGCACCAGAACAAGAGGACACAGTCTCAAGCTGCACCAGGGGAAGTTTAGGCTTGAGGTGAGGAGAAAGTTCTTCACTGAGAGAGTTGTTTGCCATTGGAATGTGCTGCCCAGGGAGGTGGTGGAGTCACCATCCCTGGAGGTGTTCAAGAGGGGATTGGACGTGGCACTTGGTGCCATGGTCTAGTCTTGAGGTCTGTGGTGACAGGTTGGACTTGATGATCTTGGAGGTCTCTTCCAACCTTGGTGATTCTGTGATACTGTAACACCTTAAAATTCCAGATTGTTTTACAACTGCTGCCCTGGGTTTCTTGTTTTGTGGGTGGTTGTTTTTTTAAGCATAACTTATTTCTTCCATTCCAATTTTCCTCATCCTTTTTGTGCTCCACCTTTGACAGCTCATTTACAACCTCACTAATGACTAATCAGCAAGAACTTAGGGCTTTTCTGGGAGAATCTTTCAAGTGCCAGGCTCATGAATACCATGAAAGAGGAAACAAAAATAATGACTTCTAGGCTGATAATAAATAACTGCAACTCCAACCTGACACATGCTCTAGCCTCAAAGGATGTTAAATATTAGGAAAAGCTGCAGAAATATTATTCTTCCAGTTTGCAAATAAATTGCCTCCCCTGGCCAGGGAGGTGGTGGAGTCACAATCACTGGAATTGCTTAAAAAGAGATTGGATGAGGCACTTAATACTGTGGCTTAGTTTCATAGTTTCAGTTAGGGTTGGAAGGGACCACAAGGATCATCTAGTTCCAACCCCCCTGCCATGGGCAAGGACACTCTACACTAGATCAGGCTGGCCAGAGCCTCATCCAGCCTGCTCTTAAACACCTCAAGGGACGGGGCCTCAACCACCTCCCTTGACAACCCATTCCAGGGCCTCACCACCCTCACGGTGAAGAACTTCCTCCTCACATCTAGCCTGAATCTCCCCACCTCCAGCTTCATTCCATTCCCCCTAGTCCTATCACTCCCTGATAGCCTGAAAAGTCCCTCCCCAGCCTTCTTGTAGGCCCCCTTCAGATCCTGGAAGGCCACAATGAGGTCACCTCGGAGCCTTCTCTTCTCCAGACTGAACAGCCCCAACTTGATTAGATGGTGTTGGGTGATAGGTTAGACTTGATGATCTCAGAGGTATTTTCCAACCTGGTTAATTCTGTGAAAGCAGAGCTATGAGGACAAAAACCCTAACCCCCAAACCCAGTCTCCATACTTATCCAGGGAACTAAGAAGGTTAAATAACAAACTAAGGAAATAATTAGGAAGAGATGTACATCACTGAGGCTGCAAAGCATCACCCCATAAAGGTCAAAGAGTTCACTGAACTAAAACGTTACTGAAATTACACAGTAGCAGCCAGAAACTTTCAGCCCATTTTGCCAAACCCAAGTTCTGATGAAGGGTTCATGTAAAGTATCTTAAGGTCTGCATCCATCACTGAGGGTTTCTAAGGTGTTCATGGAAACATATGAAATAGCTGTAACTGAAGCATGTCCTCCCAGGAAGATTTGCTGGTCTTAAACACATTTTTCTTCCCTCCCAGACGAATGATTTTGAGCCTTTTCCTTCCCCCATTATTCATGTAACATGTACCAAATACATGAAAACCACAGAGTGATTTAACATGTGTAATAGATGAGTATTAGTATATTTTATTTATCCTCTCCCACTTGGAGCCCTTAGCTGGAACAGGAAGAGAAGTCTACATTTTAGATCAAAAATAGCTGAACACTAAGGCTTTTAGTTTCTCCTGAAGAAAATGGCTGGCTGTGCATGCAGCATTTTAACAGGATAAAACAAATGAGACTGCTTGATTCCTTCTGAGAACTCACAAAGGCAACCTTACCAATTCACTTAGGAGCAAGGAAATTAAAAATTATCATCATTGCTATCACCTACAGTGAGTAATTTATCATTCCTGCTCTTCACTAGTATCATGTTCCAACAGTGAGTGGCTACAACAAATACAATTAGACAGCTGGCCACAGAAGTGGGAGATAATGTGCTTTTGATGGAGTTTATCCAAGCATGGAGATGGAATGTTTGTCATCCACACAGCAGAGCTGCTGCATTTTTATCACAGGGAAAAGAAACCCCTTGCGATCCAAACCCCAACATCTTTGTGCTTTAAGAAGACTAAGAAGCTGGAGATCATCATAGAGGAGGCTACCAACAATTAAACAGATAAGAAGGACCAATTCTGGTTTGTAACAAGGTAAAGCAGTCTTTCCTTTGAACAGCAGCTGGGCACTCTAGGTGTCATTAACTGTACCCAAAGCCAGACTTCCAATTTCCAGCTTAAAATACTTAGTTTCTCACCTGAGGTTGGAATTAAAGGCCTATATATGCTAGTACTTACTACTGGCCCCCAAGAGGAGGAGTGGAAGTGAAGAAATGAAATTGTCCAGCATTTATGATGCTTTTTAACAAAGAGTCCTCCATCATGAAAATTTCCTCCAGTCATCTCAACTTCCTTTATCCTCCTGAAGATTTTAATACATCAGTGTGGAAGGTTTCTTTCAACCCACCACAATCAGTCACTACCTTTGGTTCATTATCCTTCTTTCAGCCCCCTCCCTCTCACTTTTTATACACATCCCCTGCTCTTTGACAAGATCTCCTGGGAGCAATGAAGAGATGCTGCCATTTTCCTCCCAAGGGATATTGGTATTCAGCTAGGAAAGATCAACCTTGATGGACTCCCAGGGGAAATGCTCACAAACAAAAGAGTAAGCTTGTCAATTGATTTCTACACTGAGAGTAATCACCATTATATTTTATCTCAAAAGCTCACACAGTGATCAACTCAGGATACAATTAATGGAATATTTTCCTAGCAGCATCTACTAACTGATATTAGCCAGATGTCTCATTAAAATCAGCAGTGACAAACCCTAGCTCTTTACTAGGAAAATGCACTTTTGCAGGCTAATTAGATTCATTTTTGGTCATTATCTTTGAATGAAATCAAGTCAACTCACACTGCAAGTGCTTCGAAACAATTTCATGTAATGGTTCCATGCAACTGTTCCATGCTTTGAAAAAAAAATCTTCCAAAGCTAAAATAATGATAAATAAACTTAATGCTAGAAGATACTACTTTGTGGTAAACCACAGGAGGGCTGGAAGAAAAAGCCACAGAAAGAATGTGTGATCTGAAAAAGCCTTGACAACGCTCCCACTACCTTCTGCAAGACAAAGCACCGCATACAAGGTCCCATTGGAAATGCTTATTTGTTTTACTCAGTCTTTCCAGGTGCAGTAGGAAATTTCTTCTTCAAGGCTTAATTGATTGAACACCTGGAAGAAAAAAGAAATCTATGTAGGGCAGTAAGTATTTTTCTTTTGAAAGGATATGACTCAAGAAATGCTTTCCAGGATCATCTGCAGTACACTTAGGATGCACCTACAGAGACACATTAGGCTGACCTGCTATGACCATGACCCAATCAAGGGGTTTTTTTGTCATGTCTAATTATGACCAGTTTCACCCTCCCAGGTGAAACTTTCCTGTATCCTTCATGAAATCCTCCCAGAAGTGTTCTCCAGAACAATTTACAAGAACAGAAATTGAGTACAAGGAAATGCACAAGAGGTCAACTTCTCTGATGAGAATGAAAATAAGCACAGAATTTCAGACAGGATCTACACAAGGGAGAAAAACAAACAAACAGAAAACCTCAAACAAACAAAAGCACCACAACCACTCCCCCACAAAACAAAACCCAACATCAACACCACCTCCAAAACCCACCAAAGTGAAAAAAAAAACCAACTAACAAACCAAAACCTGAGGGACAATTAAGGTCAGATTTTAGAGGCATTTAACATCTTGCCACAGAAATGAGAAGTGCAGTCTCTGCTGCCTGAGGGCTCCTGGGGGTGTTCCAAGTCATAATCAAAGCAAATGTGTTTATGAGCTGGTAAAAAGACTGCATTATGGCTCTGACTCCTGTCAGCTTTTACAACTTGCTGCCCTGTTACCAAAACCATGCAAACAGATTGATGGGAGGAAGCAAACAACCCCAACATGGATAATGCCTCCAGAGATGTCAGCTGAACATTCAGCTCTTGAAAGATTAACAATATGCTGCATAGAACAATGGAGGAGACCACAGCTCTTCTGAGTACTTGCTAAATTATTTTCCACCTGGGCCAAACTTATGCAAATCCAAGCTGGGCAACAGCAACCATGCAACCCATGATGCCACCACGTTTCCATGTGACAATGTCCATAGCACACTCTTCTGCAATCAGGCACAAGGGGAAAGCAGCAGCATGGAAACTGCCTCCCTACAACTCAGTGTACCTGATCTGCAGTAGGATCAACAACAGCACTAACACATGGCTGTTCACCTAAGCTTTCCATTTGTTTGGGTTTTCAAGCCAGAGCACTTAACAGAGGAGGTCCCCGCATCTGGATCAGGCTAAACCCAGACACAAATCCAGGCTGGCTGCAGTAAGGGTTGAGAGTAGCTCTGAAGAGGAAGAACACCAAACCAAACCAAACCACTTGGGTGTACTGATTAAAGAACAGCCCCCCATGAGCCAGCAGTGCCCTCATGCAACCCAGAAGGCAGCCATGTGCTGGACTGCAGCCAGAGGAGTGTGTGCAGGAGGGCAAGAGAGGGGATTCTGCTCATTTATTCTGCTCTAGTGAGCCCCACTCCAGCAAAAGAAGGGCACAGAGCTGTTGGAGAGAGTCCGGAGAAGAGCCACAAAGATAATCCAAGGGCTGGAACACCTCTGCTATGAAGATAGGCTGAGGGAGCTGGGGTTGTTCAGCCTAGAGCAGAGAAGACTCCAGGGGACCTGGGGGCCTTGCAATACCTGAAAGGATCCTACAGGAAGGCCTGAAAGGCAGTGTCTAGAGACAGGACAAGGGGAAACGGTTTGAAGCCGAGGGAGAGCAGGGTTAGACGGGAGCTTAGGAAGCTCTTCAGTACGAGGGTGGTGAGATTGTGGAAGAGGTTGCTCAGGGAAGCTGTGGATGCCTCCTCCCTGGAGATGTCCAAGGCCAGATTAGATGAGGCCTTTGAGCATCCAATTCTAGTTGAGAGGTGTCCCTGTGCATGGTGGGGAGGCTGGAGGAGATGATCTCTGAGGTCCCTTCCAACCTAAGCCATTCTATGATTCTAGTTCTGATTGTAATACTGGTCTGAAGGAAACACTTGTCTGCTGATGGTTAAGGCCAGGCCTACCACAACCAAACAGGTTTTACAGTTTTATGGCACAGAGCAGGCTGAGAAAAAGCTGCTTTGAAATGAACTTCAGTTTATGAGCTAAAACTTGCTATGTGTAGAAGTGTAAAGGACAGATTTCAAAGTTACGTTTTTAATAAAGCAGAAGTATTTGTAAATGCTCATCTTCACAAAATGCCAACATCACCACAGAACAGTATCATAGTTTCAGTCAGGGTTGGAAGGGACCACAAGGATCATCTAGTTCCAACCTCCCTGCCATGGGCAGGGACACCCTGCACTAGATCAGGCTGGCCAGAGCCTCATCCAGCCTGGGCTTAAACACCTCCAGGGACGGGGCCTCAACCACCTCTCAGGATAACCCATTCCAGGGCTTCACCACTCCCATGGTGAAGAAATTCCTCCTCACATCCAGCCTGAATCTCCCCACCTCCAGCTTCATTCCATTCCCCCTAGTCCTAGCACTCCCTAATAGCCTGAAAAGTCCCTCCCCAGCCTTCTTGTAGCCCCCTTCAGATCCAGGAAGGCCACAATTAGGTCACCTGGGAGCCTTCTCTTCTCCAGGCTGAACAGCCCCAACTCCTTCAGTCTGTCCTCACAGGAGAGGTGCTCCAGCCCTCTGCTCATCCTCCTGGCCCTGCTCTGGACACGTTCCAGCATGTCCATATCCCTCTTCTAATAGGGGCTCCAGAACTGGATGCAGTACTCCAGGTGGGGTCTCACCAGAGCTGAGTAGAGGGGGAGAATCACCTCCCTTGATCACACTTCTCTTGATGCAGCCCAGGATCTGATTGGCTTTCCAGGCTGCAAGTGCACACTGAGAGCTCCTGTTGAGCTTCTCGTCCACGAGCACCCCCAAGTCTCTCTCCTCAGGACTGCTCTCCAGCCAGTCACTGCCCAGCCTGAATTTGTGCCTGGGATTGCCTCGACCCAGATGCAGGACCCTCCACTTGCTCTTGTTGAAGCTCATGAGGTTGGCTTGTGCCCACCTCTCCAGCCTGTCAAGGTCCCTCTGGATGGCATCCCTTCCCTCCAGCGTGTCTCCTGCACCACACAGCTTGGTGTCAAGCAAGCTTGGTGTCAAGCAAGCAGCTTTCTCACTTTGTGCAAAAGATGAAAAGCCAGTAGCACCACAAACCAGATGCAAACAGAAAACCATCAGCTGCTCTTCTCAAAGGATGAATTGCAGGCTTAAAGCATCTCCTCAAAAATTCTCAATATAAATAATGGACTTTTATCGTTCATTTACTGCAAGGTTAGGCAGCCTGATATGATGGATGAACTGTCAGCCCCCAACTAAACTTCTACAATCCATCACAGAAAGAGTGGAAATTTCACTCAGTGTCAATAAACCTAAATGATGAAGTGCAAAAGACTTCAGAGTTCTGATCATTTTTTAGAACCTGAATTCACCACAAAATTTCAGAGCCCCTACACATCCCTCCCTTTCTCCCTCCAAGCCATAAAATGCAGGAGTATATCTTGATTTGTTAAGTCAATGATACTATAGAACCATGGGACAGAAATGAAGGTTTTGTAAAGATCTAGTCCTAGGGATAAAAATGTTTTTGAATTAAGCTATTTTACCCAGATTTCAAAAAGATCACCAAGATTCTGTAAAGGTTTCTGTTTAATGAATCACTTATTCAAGTAGAGCCACATTAAGAAAATTAAGCCAGGGCTGCACTGGAGCCTGGTCCCAAATCAAAGCTGATCCTACCCTGAGGCAACTCAAAATATTCTATGATTTTATGACAACTAAAAATAGATAATTTTTTGTGTGTTTGAATACAGAATAAACACAGAATCACAGAATTAACCAGGTTGGAAAAGACCACAGAGATCATCAAGTCCAACCTACCATCCAACACCTCCTGACAACTAAACCATGGCACCAAGCACCCCATCAAGCCGCCTCCTAAACACCTCCAGGGATGGTGACTCCACCACCTCCCTGGGCAGCACATTCCAATGGCCAATCTCTCTTGCTGGGAAGGATTTCTTCCTAACATCCAGCCTAAACCTCCCCTGGCACAGCTTGAGACTGTGTCCTCTTGTTCTGGTGCTGGTTGCATGGGAGAAGAGACCAACCCCACCTGGCTACAACCTCCCTTCAGGGAGTTGTAGACAGCAATAAGGTCTCCCCTGAGCCTCCTCTTCTCCAGGCTAAGCAACCCCAGCTCCCTCAGCCTCTCCTCACAGGGCTGTGCTCCAAACCCCTCCCCAGCTTTGTTGCCCTTCCCTGGACACATTCCAGCAACTCAACATCTTTCTTAAACATTTGAACAAACCCATTTTCTTCCAGAAAATGGGCTAGAGAACAAATCAGAATGACCCCAATGGGTGAAGTCTCCTTATCCTCCCTTTTCCTCATCTACCTGTAACACCATTACTGGAGTTTCACATCCATCTCTCTTCACAAAAAGGCCTCACTTGACATCTCTGTACTGCAGAAACAAATGTTTCAAGGGAAGGACTGATGATAAATGAAGCTTAATGAATGCACTGTCTATTAGTCCAAGGAGAGACTGACCACAGACGAAGAGACTAAAATTGTCTTACCGTACACTTTGAGCTTGTTGTAATCTTCAGGGTGAAATCTGAAGAGAACTCTAAGTCTGGAGTGGATGCAGTATTGCAGTCAATATGCTGTTGAAAAGAATCACAGAACGTTAGGAGTTGGAATGGACCTCAATGGTCATCTAGTCCAACCCCCATGCCAGAGCAGAATCACCTATACCAGGTCACACAGGAACACATCCAGGCAGGTTTTGAATACCTCCAGAGAGGAAGACTCCACAACCCTCCTGGGCAGCCTGTTGCAGTGTTTACCCCCCACAGTGAAAAATTTTTTCCTCATGTTTACACAATACAGTTCTGTCAGTACTAGTGTTGAATTTAAGATCTTCCTTTGGATGAAGGTTGTTCAGTTGCACCCATAAAGAAGACAACTATTTGACGGTAATATTATTTAAGCTCTTGGAGACTCAAACCCCACGAATCCTACCTGCACACTGCTGACATTAACAGAAACCACAGAATCACACAGAATCACCAAGGTTGGAAGAGACCTCAAAGATCATCAAGCCCAACCTGTCACCCAACACTTCATGACTACTAAACCACAGCACCAATTGCCACGTCTAATTCCCTCTTGAACACCCCCAGGGATGGTGACTGCACCACCTCCCTGGGCAGCACATCCCAATGCCTAACAACTCGCTCTGTGAAGAACTTTCTCCTCACCTCCAGCCTAAACTCCCCCTGGCACAGCTTGAGACTGTCCTCTTGTTCTGGTGCTGGTTGCCTGGGAGAAGAGACCAACCCCCTCCAGGCACCACCACCCTTCAGGTAGTTGTAGTGAGCAATGAGGTGTCCCCTGAGCCTCCTCTTCTCCAGGCCTAACCAACCCCAGCTCCCTCAGCCACTCCTCGTAGGGCTGTGCTCGAGGCCTCTCCCCAGCCATGTTGCCCTTCTCTGGACACGTTCAAGAGTCTCAATGTCCTTCTTAAACTGAGGGGTCCAGAACTGGACACAGGACTCAAGGTGTGGCCTGAGCAGTGCTGAGCACAGGGCAGAATGACTTCCCTGCTCGTGCTGGCCACACTATTCTTGATGCAGGCCAGGATGCCATTGGCCGCCTTGGCCACCTGGGCACATGGCTGGCTCATGTTCAGCCAGTTAACAGCCCTGACATTGTCAGATGAAATGGCAACCTGCATTTCAATATTTGATTTATTCATTGACATAGTTTGCTTGTGATTTTGTGGGTTTTGTTTGTTTGTTTATAATTAATGGTTTTTGAAGAGCAGTAAGCTTCAGTTTCCAGTTAACAAAAATTCCACCACCTTTTTTCCTCTGCATGAAGTTGTGGAGTTAGGCACTCAGTTAAAATGCTTTATCCAACAACATCATATGCTGTTAAAGTTCAATGTCATACACATTATCAACCAATGTTTTGTGATGCTGTCTCATCTTTCTTGAGGAAATGTTTTGCTTCCTGAAAAGCTGCATTGCAAGCTACAAAACCCAATCAGCAGCTAACCTGAAAAGCACAATAAAACCTCTTCTGAAATAATCACATGATAAATTGGAACCTGTTTTCCACTTTCCCTCAAAAATGCAATCCATTTGTTCTGTGAAATGGCTATTGATTAAAACAATTTACCTATAATGCCACTGTTGCTCAACTCATTAATTTTACTACTCTGCACAGTAACTCCAGCAGCCAGCCTCGTGTGCTGATTTTAAGTTACTTTAAAAGCCATGGCTGCTAACAAGACCAAACTAGTCTAAAAGCATTAAGCATAACACTTAGGTGCAATGCTGCATGATGACAACATCTGCCAAGCACATACACCTGAGCTGGACACTGCTCAGGACAGTATGCATTAGAAAGGGACTCCAGTAGTACTACAAGTAAAGCATTTGGCTTCTAAAATGCCAACAGCTTACAACTGTCTTTGGTACAGTTAACTATGTCAGCCCCTGGCTTGGACAGCAGCACTCTGTGCTGGGTTAGGAACTGGATGGAAGGCTGAGCCCAGAGAGTGGTGGTGAATGGTGCCACATCCAGCTGGCAGCCAGGCACCAGTGGTGTCCCCAGGGATCAGTGCTGGGCCCCATCCTGTTCAATATCTTTATTGATGATCTGGATTAGGACATGGAGTCCATCATCAGTAAATTTGCAGACAACACCAAGCTGGGGGCAGGTGTTGATCTGTTAGAGGGCAGAAGAGCCTGAAGAGGGACCTTGCCAGGCTGGACAGATGGGCAGAGTCCAACAGGATGGCATTTAACAAGTCCAAGTGCCAGGGCTGCACTTCGGTCACAACAACCCCATGCAGAGGTACAGGCTGGGGTCAGAGTGGCTGGGTGAAAGGGACCTGGGGATGCTGATTGACAGCTGCCTAAACAGAAGCCAGCAGTGTGCCCAGGTGGCCAAGAAGGCCAATGGCATCCTGGCCTGTATCAGGAATAGTGTGGCCAGCAGGAGCAGGGAACTCATCATTCCCCTGTACTCAGCACTGGCCACACCTCGAGTCCTGTGTCCAGTTATGGGCCCCTCAATCTAAGAAGGACATTGAGACTCTTGAACGTGTCCAGAGAAGGGCAATGAGGCTGGGGAGAGGCCTTGAGCACAAGCCCTGTGAGGAGAGGCTGAGAGTGCTGGGGTTGTTTAGCCTGGAGAAGAGGAGGCTCAGGGGAGACCTCATTGCTATCTACAACTACCTGAAGGAGTTTGTAGCCAGGAGGGGGTTGGTCTCTTCTCCCAGGCAACCAGCACCAGAACAAGAGGACAGTCTCAAGTTGTGCCAGGGGAGGTTTAGGCTAGAGGTGAGGAGAAAATTCTTCATAGAAGGAGTTGTTAGCTGTTTGAATGTGCTGCCCAGGGAGGTGGTGGAGTCCCCATCCCTGGAGGTGTTCAGAAAGGGACTGGATGTGGCACTTGAAGCCATAGTTTAGTTGTCATGAGGTGTTGGGTGATAGGTTGGACTTGATGATCTCTGAGGTATTTTCCAACCTTATTGATTCCATGATTCTATAACTAGTTGTCATTATCAGCATGTTTTGATTTATTTGTTGGCCTGTAGAAGCAACAGAACCCAACTCATCCATGCAGCTGTTTGCTTTGCGCATAGAATGGTCCAGGCTGGAAGAGGCCTCCAAAGCTCATCCAGTCCAACCTCCCTGCAGTCAGCAGGGACATTCCCAACTAGATCAGGTTGCTCAGAGCCTTGTCAAGCCTAACCTTGAATATCTCCAGGGATGGGGTCCCAACCATGTCCCCGGGCAACCTATTGGAGTGTTCTACCACCCTCACAGTACAGAACTTGTTCCTGATATTCAATCTAAATCTGCCCTTCTCTAGTTTGAAGCCATTGCCTCTTGTCCTGTCACCACAGGCCCTTGTACACATTCTCTCTCCATCCTTCGTGCAACCCCCTCCAGGTACTGGCAGGCTGTTATGAGGTCTTCCAGAGCCTCCTCTTCTCTAGGCTGAACACTCCCAGCCCCCTCAGCCTGTCCTTGAAGCAGATGTGCTCCAAACCCCTGATCACTTTCATGGCCCTACTCTGGACCCTCTCCATCAGGTCCATGTATTTCCTCTACTGGAAGCATGTGCAAAGAATAGGGGTAGGAATAGGAATAGGATTCACCAGGTTGGAAGAGACCTTTGAGATCACTGAGTCCAACCTACCACCGAACACCAACAAATCACCTAAACCATGGCACCAAGCACCCCATCCAGTCTCTTCCTAAACACCTCCAGTGATGGTGACTCCACCACCACCCTGGGCAGCACATTCCAACGGCCAATCTCTCTTTCTGTATGTTCCTCATTTTCTGCATACCAAACCTGACCTGCAACAGCAGATGAGAAAAGTGCCTGTGCCACACTCACGACACAATCAACCCTGACAGCTAACAATCAGGACCTTAATCACAGATCACAGGATGTTAGGGGTTGGAAGGGACCTCCAGAGATCATTGAGTCCAACCCCCCTGCCACAGCAGGAACATAGAATCCAGCACAGGTCTACAGATACACATCCAGAGGGGTCTCTGGGCAGCCTGTCACAGCACAAGTCCTCATCATCACTGAATGACTGCAGGAGAGGGAGAGGACAGGCTTTGCTCATTTGCACCCTGTGATAGGACAAGGGGCAATGGATACAAACTAAAGCACAGGAGGTTGCATCTCAACATGAGGAGATAGGTACCTTAATAACAGTGGCTGTGGACACCAGTGTGCTTGGATCCAGCACCTCCACCACAGCTTCAGGAATGACAGCCTTCTTCATGCAGGACATGTCAAAGCCATACACATCTTCCCAGAAAAGCAGTTTCTCCTCATGTTTATTCATGTCCCCAACAGCTACCAGACTAATGCTGCAGCTGTCAGGGTAAACTGTAAGAACAGAAGCACATCAGTGACATTTTGTTTTAGACATGCATAAAGAGGACTTTTTCCCTTCTCTGTGAGGAACTGACATCTTAAAACAACAAATGAAGGAACTTTTTTCAGCTTTGGGACAAAACACTTTTTTTTTTTTGCTACTTTATTTTCTGGAATCCTGTTTGTCCAGAGAGGAGACTAGACACTGGAACTTCTTTTGCCCACACTACTCTGACAACAGGATTTCCTTCTCATGATAAAATATCTTTGCAGTTGAATCCCATTGCCAGGAAATAACTGGAAAGTTGCTGTTGGGGAGCATGGGGGGTGGGGTGGGGTGTGCATGTGGGTAGTAATTTGGAACATTCTATTCTGGCCTCTACACAGAGACTGTCTCAAGGTGTATTTCACAGCTGTAGACACCCAAAGGGAAATTCAGGTGAGGGCTTTGCAGTAAGAAGAAACCTCTGAGTCTCTAGAACAGAGCAAATATTCTTATCAGTATCTGGTTGATATTTGCCTTGCAACCTAAAGATACATTATTTCTGGGTGCTGGAAAAGAATAACCACTCTTCTATAAGCATCTGGAGAGCATGGAAGTGACCCAACAGCCAGAAAACATCCTCACTGATTCTACCTTTTTAGGATGACAACTGTTATTCCTATGCCTTAGGCCGGAGCAATCCTCGCTATCAATACAGACCATGGGATGAGGGATTAGAAAGCAGCCCTGAGGAAAAGGACTTGGGGCTGCTGAGGAATGAGAAGCTGAACGTGAGCAGACAGCATGCACTTGCAGCCCAGAAAGCCAATCACATCTTGGGCTGCATGAAAAGATCACAGGATGTTAGGGGTTGGGAGAGACCTCCAGAGATTATCGAGTCCAATGCGCCTGCCAGAGCAGGACATAGAATCTGGTGCAGGTCACACAGGAGTGCATCCAGATGCATTGCCAGCAGATCCAGAGAGGTATTTCTGCCACTTTACTCTGCTCTCATTAGACTTCACCTGGAGTAGTGTGTGCACGTCTGGAGCACTCAATATAGGAAGGACATGGACGTGATGGAGAGGGTCCAGAGAAGGGCCATGAAAATGGTCAGGGGGTTGGAGCAGCTCTGCTACAAGGACAGGCTGAGGGAGCTGGGGGTGTTCAGCCTGGAGAAGAGGAGGCTCTGAGGAGACCTAAGAGCAGCCTTCCCGTCCCTGAAGGGGGCTACAAGAAGGATGGAGAGAGACTGGAAAGACCTGCAGTTACAGGACGAGAGGCAACGGCTTTAAGGTGTTGAAGAACAGATTTAGGTTGGACGTTAGGAACAAGTTATTTACTATGAGGGTGGTGGAACACTGGAACAGGTTGCCCAGGAAGGTGGTTGAGTACCACCTCCCTGGAGATATTCAAGGTAAGGCTTGAGAAGGCCCTGGACAGCTTGATCTATTTGGGGATGTCGCGCTGACTGTGGGGAATTTGGACTGGATGACCTTTGGAAGTCCCTTCCAGCCTGGACTATTCTATGATTGTACACAACCTTCACATCTGTGCTTTCCCTTCTAAGGATATCTTGGGATGTATAGAGTATAGCAATGGAAGACTGACATCTGCCTTTTTAACAGCTGCCTAATGCAAAGCCAGGCCACCTCTTGGCAATCTCCACCTCCTGCTGACAGGAAAAGGTACAGAGAAACAGCTGCTATGAACATGGTTGTCCATAGCACTATAAAGTATTTAAAGCAGCTCAACTGAAATTTCTCTAGATTTCTTTCCACAAACTCCCAAGTTGTGTTTTAGAGTTTTAAAGCTTTTAAAGTACCTTAAGCTGAATTCTTACCTGGGTTCAGAGAAATATGCCTACTAATAAACACCTTATTTTTTTTAATTGATGTATTAAAGTGGCAGTGTTAATAAAACTGAAGCTGATTCACTATCCCTCCCCAAAATCTGGTGAACTGTAAAATTAATTTTGTCTTCAGATCTCCTTGAAATTGCCACAATGAGCATGGGGAAATCATTGGTATGGCATAGTGAGTCAAAAACGCAGTCATTTTTGCCTTGTAAAATACTGAAGACAGAAACAGTACATTGAAATTAGACCTTTTATACAGAGAGTAGATGTAGCCTGAAGGGAAACATCTTATACATATTAAATAGAATAGACCAGACCAGGTTGGAAAGGACCTTTGAGATCAGTACTAGAACAAGAGGACACACAGTCTCAGGCTGCATCAGGGCAGGTTTAGGCTGGATGTTAGGAAGAAGTTCTATACAGAGAGAGTGATTGCCCATTGGAATGGGCTACCCGTGGAGGTGGTGGAGTCACCTTCATTGGAGGTGTTCAGGAGGAGACTTGATGGGGTGCTTGGTGCCATGGTTTAGTTGTTTAGGTGGGTTGGATTGGTTGATGGGTTGGACGTGATGATCTTGAAGGTCTCTTTCAACCTGGTGTATTGCATTGTATTGTATTGTATCATTGAGTCCAACCTGTCATCCAGCACTATCTAATCAACTAAACCATGGCACCAAGCACCCCATCCAGTCTCTTCCTAAACACCTCCAGTGATGGTGACTCCACCACCTCCCTGGGCAGCACATTCCAATGGCCAATAATTCCTTCTATGAAGAGCTTCTTCCTAACATCCAGCCTAAACCTCCCCTGGTGCAGCTTGAGACTGTGTCCTCTTTTTCTGGTGCTGGTTGCCTGGGAGAAGAGACCAACCCCCTGGCTAATGATAAAGAAGAAGCATTAAAGAAGCCTTTTTTTCTTCATATGGAGACTTTACAGCAAGCAACCACCTTTACATCTGGAGTTTATATAAAATAGGAACTCACTGCCATTCTTCTCACTTCCCAACTGTTTAAACCAGAGCAAATAAATGGGTGTCTGAATGCCTAAATTAGAATCCCATTAGAAAGCTATCACCATCCCTACTTTGCAGATGAGGAAAACAAAGCAGAAGGTGTCTCCAGGTAGAGCTTACAATTAACTCAGAAGTAAAAAAAAGGCAGTTTGGTGAGAACCAAAGCAGGAAGGTGTTCAAGCCCTATGAGAAGAGGCTGAGGGAGCTGGGGCTGCTTAGTCTGGAGAAGAGGAGGCTCTGGGGAGACCTTATTGCTGTCTACAACTACCTGAAGGGAGGTTTTAGCCAGGTAGGGGCTGGTCTCTTCTCCCAGGCAACCAGCACCAGAACAAGAGGACACAGTCTCAAGCTGTGCCAGGGGAGGTTTAGGCTGGATGTTAGGAAGAAATCCTTCACAGACAGAGAGACTGGCCATTGGAATGTGCTGCCCAGGGAGGTGGTGGAGTCACCATCATTGGAGGTGTTTAGGAGGAGGCTTGATGGGGCACTTGTTGCCATGGTTTAGTTGATTAGATGGTGTTGGGTGATAGGTTGGACTCAATCTTGAAGTTCTTTTCCAACCTGGTCTATTCTATTCTATTCTGTACTTGCAGTTTAGCCTGTTAAGAGTAACAGTAGAGTAGACAATTCCTGTTCATAGATTCATAGAATAGTTGGGACTGCAAGGGATTCCAAAGATCATCCAGTTCCAACTCCCCTGCCATGGGCAGGGACATCTTCCACTAGACCAGGTAGCTCAAAGCCTCAGCCAGCCTGGGTTTGAACACTTCTAGTTTTGTTCAGACTTCACCTAAAGAAATTCATGGTCCACAAACACGGCACAGGCAGAAGGCTACAGTGATACATTAACTTTCAAACGTACAAAGCCAGCCATGTCCACAAGCACGTGCTACCATGAAGTCTGACTGGAGATGTAAGCATGCTACCTAAATATCAGCCTAAATCATCTGAACACTGTAGAGTTTTGTCAGTGTTTTAAAAGCATCTGCTTAAAACAGCATTTGCCATTTCACCCCTTACCCACTCCTCTGGAAATCCTCTGCTCTTTCTGCAGCCCTGGAACGCTTCCCTGGGCAGTCCTGGCAGATTTATCCTTTGGGTTTTTTAATTATTTTTTTCTCCCCCTTCTTTTGTGATTAAGCCTATCACTCAGTAATTACTCCTTCTCACAGGTGAAACAAACAAAATGCTGATTGGACAGAAGCACACCCTCCTCACCCTTCCCACTGATTCATCGCTTTGACCATCTGTGTCCTTCTCGACTCAGTGCCCAGAAGTCATCTGTCACTGGTAACAGCTCACGTGGTGAGCAGAACACGATGGGAAATCCTTTATCCCTCAGCAATGCCTCACAAACTTCAGGATGCTGAAGGGTAAGGCAGCAATCCTCCAGATAGGTGGAGATCATTGGAAGCGAACGCCGGCGTCGCTGTGACGCCAACAAACAATCCTGCGTCTTGAATGATGCCCTCCTGCCCCGTGCCCCTCCCCACCAGCGTGCACTGCACTCAAGCGCTTGCAAAATCTACGCTGAAGCAAGCAACAACTCTGAAAGAACAAACAGATGGGTCCTGGGCAAGCAAGGATTTTATGTTCCCAAACAAAGCAATTATATACTGTACACATTACCCTAGACAGTTTGGCACAGTCCACTTCAGCATGCCAATAGGCTACACTGAAGCAACGATGATATGACTGACTGCACACAAGTCTAGAAATTTGGATTCTATTCCCAGCTCAATCACAGAAAGATCTGGCCAAATCACAGCTGCTTCCACTGCTTTTTTTTTTTTTTTGGAGTTTTCAATCAGGCCCTGTAGTAATGGTCTTGGGCTCAATAGTACAAAGTGGCTGGAGACCAAATGAAGCTTTATGGCAGATGGAGGAGTTTCTCTGGTGAGACTTCACCTCAGAATGAGCTCTTAGTTTTGCCTGGTTTGAATTTGGATGTGTCCATGGTTCTGCTGCTGTTCATCTACACTGCAGATGTGTCTGTCTTGCTAAACTGATTGTGGAGCAGCTTCCTCAGCAGTTTCAGGCACAGCTATTTACCTGTGGTAGGAGCTGGCAGAACAGCAGTTACCCACAGGCATCTTAAAGAAACAGTGTGTGGTGGGTTGAAACTCCCCCCCCGCCCCCAGCATTAACTTTGCCAGATCAGCTCATATAAAGCTGGCCACACCAGTCACTGTGCAATGCTGTATGCTTTGGGAAGAGTCAAGAAGGGCCCAAGAGCATTCTCAGGCCACAAAGGGTAAGTATACTGCAGAAGCAGTATATCCTGTATCTCAAGAGAAGCTTTGGGAGGCACAAGCCACTACCAAAGGTACCAACCCCACAAATAAAGGTATCAGTGCAGTTCAGAGGGCAAACATTTCTGGCCCTTTTCAAAGGCTTTGGAAGTAGCAACTAAAAAAAAAAATCAAAAATAAATTCCCTAACATTTTAAGAGATGTCCCCAGATTTAATTTCACTGCAGTGTGTTAGCAGCATTCATCTATACAGAGCACACCACAGTGTGTTCCAGTTCTGGCTGGGCTACTCCCCATTAGTGAAAAACAACAAAAGCTCTCATTCTAACATGTTGTTTAAGTGGCTTCTAAATGTTTTTAAGATATGAACAGAAACCTCTTGCTTGCAAATTCAGCTTTGTGGCCAAATGTTGAACAATGGCATAAAGCCCCTTTCCTCTCCTGCACTTTGTAGCACACAAAAGCTCGCTGCGAAGGGAAGCGCTGCAGTGAGCACTGTTACACAGTCATTAATCCAATCATTAAGTCAGTGTAGTGAAACTAACTATGTGCATGGCTAGCACAAAAGGTGTGTGGGGGGGGGGAAACCCAAACCCACCACCCAGACTGATGACTACGACTGAAGAGGTCAATATGAAATACAATACTGACAAAGGAATTAAGAGCAAGGAATAAAGCAAACGCAGAACTCGTGCAGCAAATGCGGCACATGAGGAAGAGGTATTTACAGGCATTTAAACACTGCTTAAGATGACACTATCTAGGCTACTTAAAAGGACAGAAAGCATTCCACTTCAAAATAAAACATTTTGTTCTGTCACTTCCCTACCCTTCAGCCATGACAGAAATAAAGTGTCTGTTGCCACCATGACAAAGTCAATAGGCTGAACAGAAACAATGCCATTCCATCAGTTATTTCACATGGCTTCTTCTGTTTGAAACTATGTTTTTCCCCATCCAACTTCCCTCCTGGAGGAAGATATCCTATCCACTTTTCCTCTAATTCATATTAGCTTCTGTGAGTGACTAAAATCTTGTCTCTTCTGATGTGGCTCAACAAAGATAAAATCATCTTTGCTGCTTGCCCAGACAATAGCTGATGTGTATTGGGCAGAGCCCCTGGAATGACCCTCAGGAAGGTGCAAGGATAAAGATTGCTCACTGGACTACAGCTGGCCTGACAACAATGGACTGAGGCCACTGTTACAATACCTTCGGGAATAGGCATAAGACAAGATCATCTCCACCCATCAGGTACCCCGGAAGGGAGGATGGTGAGACAATGGATTCACCACCTGGGCCTGATGTGTATTGGGTGTGTGGGCGGGTAAATGGAGAAGGAGGAGGCAGAGCCCCACTCCCCTCTCCCCCCAACCCTCTTTCCTCCAGACCGCTGGCCAAACATAAGGAATACACAGGAAGATTTCCTGGGGAGCAATGCCTGGACACTTATCTAAGGACAATTTCCTGGGGGACAATACTTGGACACATACCTAAGGACTAAAAGCCTATATAAAAAGACCTGAGCAACTACTGGCTCAGAAGAAGAAAAACACAGGAGAAGGAGAACACAGATAAAGAAAAACACAGGAGGAAAAGACCCGGACAATGCCGCTGAGAAGGAAAAATGGCGAGAATACCAGGACAGAGACATCACCATGTAGCTTGGAAGCAGCAGACCAAGAGGAACCCTCTCTCCATGTCCTAAGTTCCGCCTGCTGCAACTCATGGAGCTGGAGAGGCTGCTCAAGAGGACAGCACAGCCAAAGCTGCAGCGCCCTTCCTCTACAGCCAAAGCTGCAGCGCCCTTCCTCTACAGCCTCAAACTGTCTTGGGGCAGGATGAGGGGTGTGGTAATATAATTCCTTTCCTCTTCTCTCTCTCTCTCTCTCCTCTCTCACCCTCTCTATTCTGATCCATCCACTTCATTTGTGTAATAAAGAACCTCACTGTTGATATTTTGGCCTCATTTGTGCCTCTAATTTCGTAACACAGGAATATTCAAAAGAACTGAGGCTCTTCCCCTCTCCAGACCGAGACAGCTTCCCCAATATTGTACCTTACAGAGCAGAACTTCTTCTCCTGTTGGTAGTTAGGCAGAAACTGGGATTTTGAAGGAGGAAAACAAATGCCCATTTAAGTGGAAAGAAGTAGGGAGGAAAAATTTAGACTGTACTTAAGAATAAATAACCCCCTCTATTCTTAAAAACATCATTAACATGAGACCTTGATACCCTGCCTAATGTTCTTCTACTACCCATACAGTAAATTAATGCCTTGAAGCTCACACTAATGGAAGCATTTTTCATTTAGACGAGCAACTTTCTCATCCATGCATAGCTTACTCTAAGTCTCCAAATTCATTTAGTTTGCCCCCAGAGCTAAATTTATTAAGAGAATTATGCACACCAACCTGAGCCTCCCTCTGCCAGGTACTTGTCCTTTGCATAGATGACAGAATCCAGCATTGACTCGAAGAGAAGGAAATAACCCTGTTTATAGGAAAGGAGAAGGATTTAGTAATCATTATGCTGCTTCTGTGGCCTATTTAATCAAACTGCAGATAGACTTCATCAACACAGCAATCACAGAATATTAGGGGTGGGAAGGGTCCTCAAAAGCCCACTGAGCCCAACTCCCCTGCCAGAGCAGGATCACCTGGGGCATATCACACAGGAACATGTCCAGGTGGGGCTTGAAAGTCTCCAGAGAAGGAGACTCCACCACCTCTGGGTGCAGCCTGTTCCAGGGCTCTGTCACCCTCACAGTGAGAAAGTTTTTCCCTTACGTTCACGTGGAACCTCCTCTGCTCCAGCTGGCACCCATCATCATGCATCACTGAGCAGAGCCTGGCTCCATCCTCCCAACACTGTCCTGCACGTCTTTATCAAAAGGAATGAAGGCAGCCCTCAGGCTCCCCTGCTCCACACTGAAGAGCCCCAGCTGCCTCAGCCTGTCTTCACAAGGGAGATGTTCCACTCCCTTCAGCGTCTTTGTGGCTCTGAGTTGGACTCTTTCAAGCAGTTCCCTGAGGCCCATCTTGACCTGACCAGCCCAGGAATGAACACAATATTCCAGATGCAGCTTCACCAGGGCAGAGTAGAGGGGCAGGAGAACCTCTTTGCACCTAATCACCACAGCCCTTCTAATGCATCCCAGGATGTCATTGGCCTTCTTGGTCACAAGGGCACACTACTGGCTCATGGGCATCTTGTTGTCCACTAGGATCCACCAGGTCCCTTTCCCCATGCTGCTCTCCCTATCAGCATTGTCACTTCAAAACTTTAGTTAGGAAAAGTACCATTTTTAGTTTCCCAAATTGCAAGTATCTAGAAGTCAATGAACAATTAATTAATAAACCATAGGCAGTAAATACCCAATCTACACCTCACAGAGTCTTAAAATATCAGGAGAAATCAAATTCAACTCAAACCAAGGGAAAGGTTGTATGCATTGATTTTTTCAGTATTAACTCTTGAAGTACCATACAAAATAAATCAGATAAACTTAAATTACCCCAAGAAATTCCCTTTCCACTTTTAACTTCAACTATCATCAAAATTATTGTCAGAAGAACACCAAATGAGGTACAACTTTGGTACTTCACATTTGTAACCTCGTGGCACCCTGTACCAGCTTGGGCAATGCTCACTAAGACAGGTGGAAAGAAATCATACACCAAAGACAGGGCTTCTCTAGATACCCTGCATCACTTAGCAGCACCTGAACTCAAAAAGATCACAGGATAAAACCAGAACTAGATTTCACAGAATCACCAAGGTTGGAAGAGACCTCAAAGATCATCAAGTCCAACCTGTCACCACAGACCTCATGACTAGACCATGGCACCAAGTGCCACGTCCAATCCCCTCTTGAACACCTCCAGGGACAGTGACTCCACCACCTCCCTGGGCAGCACATTCCAATGGTGAATGACTCTCTCAGAGCTTGGTTTTGGTTTTTTTTGGTGTTGGGATTGATTTTACAGCAGGTTAATCAAATTGCTATAGAATGACTTATTGTAAACTTCACTTAGCCATTTTCTGCAGCAGGGAATAAACCCCTCCTTCACTGAGCATTTTTGAGATACAAAACCCATTGCAGTGTTACAGACAATCAGTGTTTTATTTACACTGGGATTCTCAACTACTTCACAGTATCACAGTATCACAGTACAAGGTTGGAAGAGACCCCAAGGATCATCAAGTCCAACCTGTCCCAACAGACCTCACAACTAGACCATGGCACCAACAGTATCTAAAGAATCTATTCTAAAGAAACTGCAGATTTTCTAAGAGATGAACAGCCCTTAGTCTTCCAGTTGATTTACTGGTTTTACACCCTTCCCATCTTCCAAGCCTGAGTATGATCCTTATTCTTACTGGATGCTGTAACACATTTCATCCACCTACACCTGCTTAGGACACCAATCAATTAAGACAAATCATACCAGCACTAAGGTTTGGATTTTCACAGTGTCCTAATTCTCACTCTGTTCAAAACACATCTTAGCCCTATGGCTTGATTTATACATTTATTGCTAATAGGGAAGAACAAGGCAGACAACTTCAAGTGCAGGCTCTGAACCTGCAGTCCTACAAGCCAAATCAGCAGTAACCTGTCAATCACAGAGAGCTTAGGTTGGAAGGGACCTTAGAGATCACCTAGTCCAACCTCCCTGTCACAGGCAGTGACAGCTCTCAACTAGACTCAGCTGTTCAAGGCCTCATCCAGCCTGGCACTGAACACCGCCAGGCAGGAGGCATCCACAGCCTCTGTGGGCAACTGGTTGCAGAGCCACACCACCCCTGCACCAAAGAACTTCTTCCTAAGATCTCATCTGAACCTACTCTCCCTCAGCTTCAACCATTCTCCCTTGTCCTATTGCTGGACACCCTTATGGAAAGTTCCCCTCCAGCCTTCTTGTAGGATCCCTTCGGGTTTTGGAAGGCAGCTCTAAGGTCCCCCTGGAGTCTCCTCCAGGCTGAACAATCCCAGAAAAAGCAAACCTAGCATTTTTTTCTTTCATCTTTCCTACACTTCCCTACTTGGACAACCACAGAGATCACTCCATCAATTTTTAATTTTGGAAGTCAAAATGCCACACTACTGAAGGACAGAAAGCGCTGCAAGGGAACTGCTCTGCTACGACCACCACATTGATGCCATCTTGGATGCTTATTTTGCTCTTAGAACAAAACAGTGCCTCAAGCTCAGAGCTCCTGGTAACAGGACAGTGTTCTGCTGGACACTTCTCTTCTTTCACTTTTATAGAATCATAGAAACAATAAGGTTGGAAAAGACTGATGTCGTTTACCTGGACCTGAGCAAAGCCTTTGACACTGTCCCACACCACATCCTGGTCTCCAAGCTGGTGACACACAGGTTGATGGACGGACCACCAGATGGATACAGAACTGGCTTGATGGCCGCACCCAAAGAGTGGCTGTCAATGGGTCCATGTCCCAGTGGAGGCCAGGGACAAGCAGAGTCCCTCAGGGATCAGTCCTGGGACCAGTCTTGTTCAACATCTTTGTGGGTGCCATGGACAGTGGCAGTGAGTGCAGCCTCAGCAAGGTTGCTGCTGACACCAAGCTGTGTGGTGCAGCAGACACGCTGGAGGGAAGGGATGCCATCCAGAGGGACCTTGACAGGCTGGAGAGGTGGGCACAGGCCAACCTCATGAGCTTCAACAAGACCAAGTGCAGGGTCCTGCAGCTGGGTCGAGGCAATCCCAGGCACAAATACAGGTTGGGGAGTGACTGGCTGGGGAGCAGCCCTGAGGAGAGAGACTTGGGGGTGCTGGTGGACGAGAAGCTCCCCAGGAGCTCTCAGTGTGCACTTGCAGCCCGGAAAGCCAATCAGATCCTGGGCTGCAACAGGAGAAGTGTGGCCAGCAGGTCAAGGGAGGTGATTCTCCCCCTCTGCTCAGCCCTGGGGAGACCCCACCTGGAGTACTGCCTCCCGTTCTGGAGCCCCTATTACAAGAGGGATCTGGAGGTGCTGGAAGGTGTCCAGAGCAGGGCCACGAGGATGAGCAGAGGGCTGGAGCACCTCTCCTGTGAGGACAGACTGAAGGAGTTGGGGCTGTTCAGTCTGGAGAAGAGAAGGCTCCCAGGTGACCTCATTGTGGCCTTCCAGTATCTGAAGGGGGCCTACAAGAAGGCTGGGGAGGGACTTTTCAGACTATCTGGGAGTGATAGGACTAGGGGGAATGGGATGAAGCTGGAGGTGGGGAGATTCAGGCTGGACATGAGGAGGAAGTTCTTCACTGTGAGGGTGGTGAAGGCCTGGAATGGGTTGTCCAGGGAGGTGGTTGAGGCCCCGTCCCTTGAGGTGTTTAAGGCCAGGCTGGATGAGGCTCTGTCCAGCCTGATCTAGGGTAGAGTGTCCCTGCCCATGGCAGGGGGGTTGGAACTAGATGATCCTTGTGGTCCCTTCCAACCCTAACTGAAACTATGAAACTATGAAACTAAGACCTCAAAGATCATCAAGTCCAACCTGTCACCCAACACCTCATGACTACTAGACCATGGCACCAAGTGCCATGTCCAATCCCCTCTTGAAAACCTCCAGGGACAGTGACTCCACCACCTCCCTGGGCAGTACATTCCAATGGCTAACGACTCTCTCAGTGAAGAACTTTCTCCTCACCTCCAGCCTAAACCTCCCCTGGTGCAGCTTGAGACTGTGTCCTCTTGTTTTGGTGCTGGTTGCCTGGGAGAAGAGACCAAACCCTTCCTGGCTACAACCAACCTTAAAGTAATTGTAGACAGCAAACAGGTCTCCCCTCCTCTTCTCCAGGCTATGTGACCCCAGCTCCCTCAGCCTCTCCTCACAGGGCTTGTGCTCCAAACCCTATGCCTTCAAAATTTTTCACAGATCTTGATCAGAAAAGTAGTAAAACATAATCACATCACTACTGGGCATGAAAAGGAAAATAAAGATCATTCTAAACAACCCCACTAGAGAGGTATCTACCATAAGATTGGTTGTACCAAAACAATTTCTTCTTCTCTTCTCACTTCTTCACTCTGGAGAGATGCTAACTTGCTTCTGCTTGACTTTAGCTGCATTGTTTTGGTATTAATATTCCTCTGCTCCTTTCCCCCTTCTTTTGTACAGGGGGGGCAGAAAAGGAGAAGCTAATAGCTTCTTCTGTTCTTGTGCTGAGTCACCATCATTGGAGGTGTTCAGGAGGAGACTTGATGGGGTACTGGGTGCCATGATCTAGTTGTTTAGGTGGACTGGATTGGTTGATAGGTTGGACACGATGATCTTGAAGGTCTCTTCCAACCTGGATTTATTGTATTGTATTGTAATTGTAAATATCTGTCAATACTGTAAATCCTGTATATTTTGTACATATTCATTGCATTCCACTGTAGACTGTGGTTTTGCCTGTAAATGCAGCTTTCATCTGCTTCCAACTGGGCTGGGCTGGCAAAGTTAATGTTGGGGGGGTGTGTGGGGAATTTCAACCCACCACAATCTGCATAACAAGTGCAAGCAGCACAGCTGGAAGTCACACTGGCTCAGCCAGTGAAATTGTCCCTGTCCTTTCCCCAGCCTTTCCATGCTGGCACTGCTGGTCCTCCTCCAGCTCCCGGTTCTATCTTCCCCCCCATTCACTACAGCACTCCCGTAAGTTAGATAAGGCATCAGTGGTGCTGAATCAAGTCATTTATTACCCACACCGAAGGCTTTGCTCTGTGTGCTCTGCTCATCTGTAGTGTAATTTAGAATGTAATTTCACAGGCTGCTGCCTCACCTGTAGGGGTGCTGTCTGGAAAGAGAATTATACCTGATGCCTCCTCCTCGTGATGCTCTGGGGCACTCTTGCTTCCACCCCAAGAATGTTCAGGGGTTTGTTCTTGTCTTTAGTGTGTATTAGCATCCTTAAAATTAATTACTGCAAAGGGATCTCCAGGATACAAATCTGTGGCTCTGCATATTAACAATTCAATTTGCTAGTGGCTAAGCTAAGAGACATAAAAGAAAAGCTGGCCATTTGGTTTTTTCCTCTCCTCAAAATCAATGTGAAGTTCCTTATATTTAACATTTTCAAAGCTGAAATGAAATGGCTGCTCACCAGCTAACAGCAGACACACAGGCAAGCAGATCTGGACAGGAAGAGAACTACACAGCACTATGGAGTTACTCCCTTCAAGCACAAGCCTGTCCTATGTCATGCAGGCAACCAGTGACAGAAGAAGACAGTCTCAAGCTGTGCCAGGGGAGGTTTAGGCTGGAGGTGAGGAGAAAGTTCTTCCCAGAAAGAGGAATTTGCCATTGGAATGTGCTGCCCAGGGAGGTGGTGGAGTCCCCATCCCTGGAGGTGTTCCAGAGGGGATTGGACGTGGCACTGGAAGCCATGGTTTAGTTAGTCATGAGGTGTTGGGTAATAGGTTGGACTTGATGATCTCTGAGGTCTTTTCCAACCTTACTGATGCTATGATTCTATGTCTGTCCAAGAAGTCAACTGTCATAAACACAGCAGTCCACTCACACATTTGAATCCAGAGGAATGTGAGTATTCATCTGGAATACCGTGTCCAGTTCTGGACCCCTCAGCTCAAGAAGGGCCTCAAGGAACTGCTTGAAAGAATCCAGAGCAGAGCCACAAGGATGTTGAAGGGAGTGGAACATCCTTCTTGTGAGGAAAGGCTGAGGGAGCTGGGACTCTTTAACTTGGAGAAAAGGAAACTGAGGGATGACCAGAAAGTGGACTCTGGGTTTACCAAACCCTTATCATTACAAAAAAAGTGCATTATTTTCTTTAACTGAAGTTTCCAACTACAAGGTTTGCATTGAACTACAGTGTAAAACAAGTTACAGAGGGTATGCAAGCCAGACTGGACAATGGATCACAGGATGTTAGGGGTTGGAAGGGACTTCTGGAGATCATTGAGCCCAACCCCCCTGCCAGAGCAGGACTACAGAACCCAGTGCAGGTCACACAGAAATGCATCCAAATGGGTCTTGAAAGTCTCCAGAGGAGACGACTCCACAAGCTCTTGGGGCTGTTTCAAAACATAAATTATCATCTTACTGTGTCCAGTTCTGGGCCCCTCAGTTTAAGAAGGACATTGAGACACTTGAAGGTGTCCAGAGAAGGGCAACGAGGCTGGGGAGAGGCTTTGAGCACAGCCCTATGAGGAGAGGCTGAGGGAGCTGGGATTGTTTAGCCTGGAGAAGAGGAGGCTCTGGGGAGACCTTATTGCTGTCTACAGCTACCTGAAGGGAGGTTGTAGCCAGGAGGGGGTTGGTCTCTCCTCCCAGGCAACCAGCAACAGAACAAGAGGACACAGTCTCAAGCTGTGCCAGGTGAAGTTTTAGGCTTGAGGTGACAAGAAAGTTCTTCCCTGAGAGAGTTAGCCATTGGAATGTGCTGCCCACCGAGGTGGTGGATTCACCATCCCTGGAGGTGCTCAAGAGGGGATTGGATGTGGCACTTGAAGCCATAGTTTAGTAGTCATGAGGTGTTGGGTGACAGGTTGGACTTGATGATCTTTGAGGTCTTTTCCAACCTTACTGATTCTGTGATCTTGCATTAACAGATGGACAGAACTGGTGGGGCCCACTCAATTCTGTGACAAATTCCCTTTTTCACCTGACAATCCCCCCCCCAAAATGTGCACGCTTAAACACAGTGCAGCAGCTACATGCCAGCTCTTGTGTGCTCTGCTGCAGCATCGTTTCCCTCCTGCCAAGTCAGCCTTCATGCTGATCTCTCGTGTACGATTGAATTGTATTAAAACAACAACATCAAAAAGAACTCATTACTGTCAGAGCAAGACCACTCATCTCAAAAACACAACTTAGTTTTGGGATTATGTACACCCTGGTGTGTCCTTAAACAAATCTAAGATGAGCAAGCACAGAATTGCAGAATAGAATAGAATAGATAAGGTTGGAAGAGACCTTCAAGATCATCGAGTCCAACCTATCATCCAACACTATCTAATCAACTAAACCATGGCACCAAGTGCCTCATCAAGCCTCCTCCTAAACACCTCCAATGATGATGACTCCACCACCCCCCCGGGCAGCACATTCCAATGGCAAATCACTCTCTCTATGAAGAATTTCTTCCTAACATCCAGCCTAAACTTCCCCTGGCACAGCTTGAGACTGTGTCCTCTTGCTCTGGTGCTGGTTGCATGGGAGAACAGACCAACCCCCACCTGGCTGCAACCTCCCTTCAGGTAGTTGTAGAGAGCAGTAAGGTCTTCCCCGAGCCTCCTCTTCTCCAGGCTAAGCAACCCCAGCTCCCTCAGCCTCTCCTCAGAGGGCTGTGCTCCAAATCCCTCACCAGCTTTGTTGCCCTCCTCTGGACACATGCCAGCACATCAACATCTTAATCACAGAATGTTAGGGGCCAGAATGTTAGGGGCTAGAAGTGACCTTGAAAGATCATCCAGTCCAACCCCCCTGCCAGAGGGTCACGTATACCAGGTCACACTGGAATGCATCCAGATGGGTCTTGAATATCCCCAGAGAGGGAGACTTCACCCTCCCTGGGCAGCCTGTTCCCAGCTGCACACCAAAAGAGCAGGGATGTGATACCATTGCTGGTGTTGGCAAAAACAAAATACTTCCATGCAAGGAGCTACAGTTTCTTTATAAACCCCATTTTGCTGCAAGGACAGGAAAGCATTCAGCTACTTAATATGCTCCTGACCCAGCATTATTAAAAAAACATAAAAAAAGCTCAATTCTCACACAAAAATAGAAATCATTACTGTGTGTATTTAGAAACAGAACAGTTGTACTCATAGAATGGTCTGGGTTGGAAGGGACCTCTGAAGGTCATCTAGCCCAACTCCCTCTGCAGTCAGCAGGGGCATCCTCAACTAGATCAGGCTGCCCAGGGCCTTGTTGAGCCTCACCTAGAATATCTCCAGGGATGGGGCCTAAACCACCTCCTCAGGCAACCTCTTCCAGTGTTTCACTACCCTCATGGTAGAGCCTCTTCATGCACCTCCAAAAGCTAATAGAAACAACAGAGACTCTTAAGGCTGCAGAAACACTAGTAAGTGTTAAAAAGAAACACCATCACTGCATATCCATCATAGAAACAAGGGAGATGAAGGAGAGAAAAGATGGTTTCTAGGGTTTCAGAGATGCTCAGTTCCTTGTTCTTTTCTCTAGAGCCTGAGTACCTACTATTCACAGCCCATCCTGATATTACTTCAAAATTGTGTAATAAAAAAGGAGAGAGTGGGGGGAAAAAAAAAGGTATTAGCTACTTGAGCAATTATATGACTAAGAGACAGGAGCACTGGATTCAGTGCCTAGTTTATTTTAATTGAGTCCATTTCCTTCCCAGTTCTTCCTTGTGTAAAACTCAGCATACTCAGTACCACAAAGCACTGCATGAAGCAGCAGTTTGAGAACACACTGTACTCTCAACACTGTACTGCAGACAACCCCCCTCAGAAAATTGTCTACCTTACAAAAGGGAGAAATGTAGCTATTCTTCAAGTTAATAGAACTCTCAACCCTGGCTTTCTAGCCTTAGCTACAGAAGGGAACCAAAAAGTTAGCAATAGGAAAAAAAAAGCTTTGCAAACAGATGCAACTGGGTAAGAACATTCCAGAAAAATACACTGCACACAGCATCAGAGAATGGGCTGGGCTGGAAGGGACCTCTAAAGCTCATCCAGTCCAACCTCCCTGCAGTCAGCAGGGACATCCCCAACTAGATCAGGCTACCCAGGGCCTTGTTGAGCCCCACCTAGAATATCTCCAGGGATGAGGCCTCAACCACCTCCCTGGGCAACCTGTTCCAGTGTTCCACCACCCTCATAGTGAAGAACTTCTTCCTAACATCCAATCTAAACCTGTTCTTCAACATATTAAAGCCACTGCCCTTCAACCTGTCACTGCAGGCCTTTGTAAACAGATTCTCCCCATCCTTCTTGTAGTCCCCTTCAGGCATTGGCAGGCTGCTATCAGGTCTCCTCTTCTCCAGGCTGAACACCCCCAGCTCCCTCAGCCTGTCCTTGCAGCAGAGGTGCTCCAACCCCTTGACCATTCTCACTGCCCTTGTCTGGACCTGCCCCATCAGGTCCATGTCCTGCCTAAATTGAGCTCCAGACTTACACACAGTAGTCCAGGTGAGGTCTAACAAGAGCAAAGTGGCAGAAATACCTCTCTGGATCTGCTGGCAATGCATCTGGATGCATTCCTGTGTGACCTGCACCAGATTCTATGTCCTGCTCTGGCAGGGGGGGTTGGACTCGATAATCTCTGGAGTTCCCTCCCAACCCCTAACATCCTATAATCTTTTGATGCAGCCCAAGATGTGATTGGCTTTCTGGGCTGCAAGTGCACACTGTCTGCTCACGTTCAGCTTCTCATTCCTCAGCACCCCCAAGTCCTTTTCCTCAGGGCTGCTTTCTAATCCCTCATCCCCCAGTCAGTATTGATAGTGAGGATTGCTCCGGCCCAAGGTGCAAGAATAACAGTAGTCCAGGTGAGGTCTCACCAGTGCAGAACAGCAGAATCACCTCTGTGGATCTGCTGGCAATGCATCTTTTGAGGCAGCCCAGGATGTGATTTGCCTTCTGGGCTGCAAGCTCACACTGCCTGCTCATGCCCAGCTTCTCATCCATCAGCACCCTTAAGTCCTGTTTTGTTTCTATCTGAGATGCAGTTGGTTAAGAACATTCCAGGAAAAAAAAAAAACAACAACACTACATACTTCTTGCTTCTTTCTGCACTCATCCTTTAGAGGCAGCCTATGAACTTTACAATTACACCACCAAAATCCATGTGCAATAACAATGCAGCCACCTCTGAACGCTGATAGCGAATCTTTTCCTGCCCAGCACTCAACACAACCAAAATTTAGCTTTCTGGTGCTCTAGACATAGCTCTAAAAACAAGCACTGTTCAGTGCTAAGCAAAACAAAGCTGTGGCCCCACAAAAAGCCTAATCTAAAAGCAACTCATCTCCTAAGCAAACACTGACTGTTCCCACTAAAATCTTCCTGCCAGTCTGCAGTGACTCTCTGAATAAAGAGCTAAAAACTTACATACTGGATTCCTTTGGCTCTCCAGCGTTTTCAAGCACTGACATCCACATTATTTACCAAGATTTCAGTGATCAGTATCATGCAGGGAAGGAAAAAGAAGAGCAAATTCACAGGCAAAAGCCAGACAAAGAGGAATCTTCATTTGCATCTAAGCAACATAATGTTCCTTTCTGGACAGCGTTGGAACAGTGTGCACCCTGTCCAGCTATCAATCTTACTTCCACACCATTGCCCTCTTTATCTCTGTATTGCAGCAACCTATAAAATGCTAACATTCTGGAAGAGTTAGAATACCTAATTAAGTGCAATGCACATGGCCACCTAATTATGGCATTAAAAGGTGAATTAGCACACAAATGGGAAACACGGAACAGTCAGACTACAAGGGCTGCTTCTCAAAACTCCTTTCACCTCACCTTAGAGGCACTGATTTACAGCATCACTTAAGATCTTAAGTGCCCAAGGTGCTTTTAAAAATCAAATCTTGGGTTCCAGAATGAGAAATGTGATTTGGAGGACATAATTCTTGGTGCACATATTAGGTAACTGATCAGAAGCTTCCCTGAAAGAGCTATAATTACACTCCGAGTGAAGTCACTATGCTGCCAGAAATCACCAACCATAACACACTATTTTTAAACCACTATTTTAAGCCAATGGCTTAAGTCCTTTGTTTGAAGCTAGTGGTCTCAGCAGTAAATAAGCTCATTCTTCAAAAAATCTTGACTATTAGTAGGGATGGAAAAAAACTTTTGCATATTTTCAACTCACTGAACGACAAAAAATATTAATTAAAGAGAAAAAAAGCCCCAAACCCAGGGAAAAAAAAATACAAACCAAATGATTTCTTTCTACCTCTACCTGGAAACTAGTTTGATATGTATGGATCCATAGTGAACTTGCCCAGAGGCTCTTGTATGTAAGCAGAAAATCCACAGTTTGGGGGAAAAAAAACCAACCAACACCCAAACACAAAATAAAAACACAACAACAAAAAAAATCCCCAAACCAACCAAAGAAACCCAAGACAAACAAACAAGTAGTGCTAGATGTAAGTTTTCATTACTACTCTTGAATTTGAAGGACAAGAAAAATTTTCTTTCATGTCTAACCAGTGGGAAGCAGCATGAAGAAAAAAAACTGTTTTGAAATGCTTTTTGAAGGTTTGTGATAGAAGGAGGCTGAATAGAATCACAGAATTGTTAGGGTTGGAAGGGACCTCAAGGATCAGCCAGTTCCAACCCCCCCGCCATAGGCAGGGACACCTCACACTACAGCAGGTTGCTCACAGCCACATCCAGCCTGGCCTTAGAAACCTCCAGGCATGAGGCTTCTACCACCTCCTTGGGCAACCTGTGCCAGTCTCTCACCACCCTCATGGGGGAAATATCCAATCTGAATCTACCCATTTCTAGTCTTGTTCCATTCCCCCCCATCCTATCACTACCTAACATCGTAAAACATCCCTCACCAGCTTTATTGTAGCCCCCTTAAGATACTGAAAGGCCAAAGTAAGGTCTCCTTCTCTTCTGCAAACTGAACAACCCCAACCCTCTCAGTCTGTCTCCATAGCAGAGGTGCTCCAGCCCTCTGCTCATCCTCATGGCCTTTCTCTGGACACCTTCCAGCACCTCCAGATTCTTCTTGTAACAGGGGCTCCAAAACTGGATACAGTACTCCAGGTGGGGTTTCACCAGAGTGGAGCAGAGGGGGAGAATCACCCCTCTTGACCTGCTGGCCACACTTCTCTTGATGCAGCCCAGGACATGATTTGCTTTCTGGGCTGCAAAATAGAAGTTCACCCCCAAAAAAATGCTTAAGGCAAGATTCCCACCACATTTTTGGCAGGGGATAGACTTATTCAGTTGCTATGAAATTGAGCCTGGCACTGGGTCTTGTCACATAGATTTCTTTATTAGGATAAGGGGCAGGTAGCAAGTACAACTGTGTAACAAGTCACCAGCCAGCACACTGAAGAAAGGCAACAGGCCCAGAGCTGAAACCCAAGAGATTCCAGGAAATGGTCCATTTACACACTGCATGCTGCATTTCCTGTTGGACATCATCTTACTGTGCACTTCTAAAAATCACTACTTTTAACCTCCCACTAAAGAACTGCATCAATAGTAACAACACTCTTGTCAAGATCGCCATTTGCAGCTCTCCAGTGTGTGTGCAGCTCACCTCATGGTCATTCCAAGCACAGTCAGGGTGATCTTTAGCTGTCTTTGGAGTCCAAAGGTGTTTACTCATCAGAATGATCTAGCTGGATGACTAATGCAGTATTTCTCCATTACTTGCAACACTAACTACATAACAGCAACTTAATGCTGTACCCAGCCTGCTCAGCTGTAGAGAATGCATCACAAATAGAAGCTGAGTGAGGAGTGGCTCTAGAGCAGTCTCAAGAAGGACTTGGGGGTGTCAGATGGTGATAAACTATACATAAGATGGCAATGGTTGCTTGCAGCCCAGCAGGCAGCCATGTGCTGGCCTGCATCCAAAGCAGAGAGCAGCAGGACAGGGAGATGATTGTCACCTGCAGCACTGCCTCCAGTTGTGGTGTCCCCAGCATAAGAGGGACATTGACATGATGGAGCATAGCTAGGGGAGGTCCACCATGATGATGAGAAGGCTGGAGAACCTCCCTGGTCCAGACAGGCTGTGAGAGTTGGGGTTTTCAGCCTGGAAAAAGGAAGGCTCTCGAGAAGACCTTAGAGTAGCCTTTCAGTACCTGAAGGGGGATACAGGAGATCTTGGGAGGGACTCTGTATAAAGGCTTGGAGTGACAGGATAAGGGGCAATGGCTACAGGAGGGCAGATTTAGACTGGAGATTAGGAAGAAATTCTTGACAGTGAGGGTGGTGAGACACTGGAACAGGCTGCCCAGGGAGGCTGTGGATGCCTCCTCCCTGGAGGTGCTCCAGGCCAGGCTGGATGAGGCCTTGAGCAGCCTGGGCTGGTGGGAGGTATCCCTGCCCATGGCAGGGGGGTTGGAACTA
Source organism: Colaptes auratus (assembly GCA_015227895.2). NCBI lineage: Eukaryota > Metazoa > Chordata > Aves > Piciformes > Picidae > Colaptes > Colaptes auratus. Next base: position 3,315,879 of record CM037647.1, on the reverse strand, counting down.
GATGATCTTCAAGGTCCCTTCCAACTGAAACTATTGTATGAATTCTATGAACCTTAACTTAAAAGGCTGTGAACAAGAGGAATCAGGAGTTACACCTGAGCAGCACAATCAGGACTGTCACCCCATCTCCCACACTGTCAAAGGCACTGGTGCAAGCATGACCATGACAGAATTTTGCTGGAAATAACATTACTTAAAGAATAATTTTTCAAATCAAACAACTGTTTTGTTTTTTTCTTGTAAGGAAAATACCTATGTCTTGAAAAGAATATTCATGCACCTTACCATCCATTCAGATATAATTACATCCACTTTTTCCAAAGGTAGATCTACTTCTTCAATTCTTCCTTTGACTAATGTAATTATGTCTTCAAGTTTATTTAATCTGTAAGCCAACAACAAAAGCAAATTAGTTTTTATGACCAATTTATGCTGTCAAGAGAGATTTACTGATGTCTGTGTTTTGTATTTCTGCCCCCAATAACTTTCTAATCAAGGAAGCACTAAAATGTAATATTCCTCTTCTCGTACTGCAGAGGGAATGTTTTTTTTAAGAGCCAAAAATTGCAGCAGATCAGGTGCCAGACAAGGATGGCAGACAGTAGATCTGTATCCCTCCAACATGCTGTGCATGCAAACCTGTTAAGCTTCAGCAACTAGGAAAACAGAGAAGAGGACAATTTGAAATGACACTCCTTTTGACTTGGAGTTGCTTGCTCCGAGCTCTCCTTCTCTGACCCTGTAGCATGAGTGATTAGAGCCCACTCATCACACCAGGACAGCAGTGGAAATTAACCTCCTCACAGAGCTGTTGTGCACAAGTTCCTTTTTCTTTTTTTTAATTTAACAAACCAGCTGCAAAGTCACTGAGCATAAACATTCCCTCTAGATCAGGATTGGAATTATTCCACCATGAAGGCATCCTTCCTACAGTGATTCTGGCCAACATCAGCTGCAGTGTCTAGCAACTGCAGTGATCAGGGATTACCTTGTATGTAAGTAATGGTACAACCACCCTGTATGTAAGGAGGAAGACACTGAATGTGACTAAGGGCAACAAAGGTTGTGAGGGGTTTGGAACACAAGCCCTATGAAGAGAGGCTGAGGGGCCTGAGGTTGATTAGCCTGGAGAAGAGGAGGCTCAGGGGAGACCTTACTGCTCTCTGCAACTACCTGAAGGGAGGTTGTAGCCAGGTGGGGGTTGGTCTCTTCTCCCAGGCAACCAGCACCACAAGAGGACACAGTCTCAAGCTGTGCCAGGGAGGATCAGACTGGATGTTAGGAAGAGATTCTACACAGAGAGAGTGATTGCCCATTGGAATGGTCTGCCCAGGGAGGTGGTGGAGTCACCATCACTGGAGGTGTTTAGGAGGACACTCGATAGGGTGCTTGGTTGCGTGGTTTAGTTGATTAGGTGGTGTTGGATGATGGATTGGACTCGATGATCTTGAAGGTCTCTTCCAACCTGGTTTATTCTATTCTATTGGTTTTGTGACAACAACTGCATGAGAGTGAAATCACCAAATGCAGAAATTCCTGACATTTATTTTTCCTTCTCTTTAGTCTTTCTTGCACTTACCTTTATCACATGCAGTAGTTATGCTGACAGAGGGCAGGAAAGTATTCCCACCCATCAAAACCAAATTTATCTTTCCACTGCAGTTCTTATCTCTGCCCCTTCCCTCCCTTTTCCTGATATCTTACTCTCACATTCAGTCTGGCTTTCAGTACAGACCAGGATCACATTAAAAATGCAATCTAAAACACAATGGCAGAATGAAGAGAGGGAAAGGAAAGGGTCAAAGGGCTACTTGAACATGTGGGCTGCTGGAAAGATCAATTAAATACACACAACAGTCTTCTGTTGGAAGAGTAGCAGTTCATCACGATTAGCATATTTAATGCTGTAAGCAGAAGTAAAACCAGAAGTTCAAAGTGAGAAATGAAATGCTAAAGAGCTATCACTCACAACAGTATTTTAAGGAGGACAAAAAGAGATTTAAGGATAACTTCCTAAATGACCACATCAAAGGACACTATTTAAAATGGAAGAGGAAAAATGGCTAATTCATGACCCACTGGCTACACAAATGCATAGAGGCGATTCCCCCCCTTTGCTCTGCTCTGGTGAGACCCCACCTGGAGCACTGTGACCAGCTCTGGAGCCTCTATTACAGGAAGGATCTGGAGGTGCTGGAAGGGGTCCAGAGAACAGCCATGAGGATGAGCAGAGGGCTGGAGCTCCTCTGCTGTGAGGACAGTCTGAGGGAGTTGGGGCTGTTCAGTCTGGAGAGGAGAAGGCTCCGGGGAAACCTAATTGTGGCCTTCCAGTATCTGAAGGGGGCTACAAGAAATCTGGGGAGGAACTTTTTATGATGTCAGGTAATGATAGGACTGGGGGGAATGGAACAAAACTAGAAATGGGTAAATTCAGATTGGATGTTAGGAAGAAGTTCTTCCCCATGAGGGTCGTGAGACACTGGAACAGGTTGCCCAAGGAGGTGGTAGAAGCCTCATCCCTAAAGGTTTTGAAGGCCAGACTGGATGTGGCTCTGGGCAACCTGATCTAGTGTGAGGTGTCCCTGCCCACGGCAGGGGAACTGGCTAATCCTAGAGGTCCCTTCCAACCCTGACAATTCTGTGATTCTCATTGTAAGGTAGCAAAACCTCAGACAAGCCAGGATAGTTTACACACTGTAGGGTAAAGCTGCTGAAATGCTCTTTAGGAAGTATGCCTCAACTTTCTAGTCTAGCATAACAATGATGAATGACAAAAGTCAAGTTGTTCACTGCACTAGAAATTTTATGGGCAGCTATTCACAGTGCAAACATTTAGTGAAGAGTAAGTTCACAGTGGAACCCTGGGGAAGAATCATGCTGCTCAGGCCACTTATTCCAGCTTACTTACACAGGTGGGTTGCACTGCTTCTAGTCATTAGCATAACAGAAATCAACTCAAATCCTGGGTGGGACAAAAGCTCATGAGCACACACTGGAATCACAGGTGGCTGCACACTGCTGCAGTTGGGTTTAAGCTGCAGAGAGTTGTTCAGTTGGTCAGCTATATTCCTTTAGGAAAAGGAGGTTTAACAAGACAAATATAGATTGTTTTGGTGTCAGCTGAAGACTTGAATGTAAATTGAAGCTTTTATAGCAGAAGGTAACTACAAATGTGTAGCCTTACTGATGGTTCACTGTGTACTTCAAGTGGCAGTTCATCACTCTTAGGAGTTTTGTTTCATTCTTTTTCTTAGAGGCCTTCCCTTCTCCTCACCAAAGGCAATGTGTTGGCTGATAGTTCTATCCTCCTCTAGGTATAAATCAGACATAAAGGACTTTTTCCTGCACTTGTTGAAAGATATAAAGCAATCCTAAGTTTGTCATCTGGTGCATTAGCAAGAGAACACTACTTCATATTTGTAACTACTCTGAAGATGTCAAGGACTCCTGGGAAAAATCCTCTTTACAGAACAGGGTTTTGTACCATAAAAGCTTTTCAACTGCACCTAATGCTTAACACAGTACTTTTCTTCAACAGGCATTTCTTTAACAGAGTAATTTTACAGCAGCCAAGTGAGCAGTGTTGCATCCCCAGTATGTGAAGTGGTATCTAACCTAAAAATTCTGCCTAGACAACCTTCATTTTGTCTGACTTATGCTTGCATAAAAACTGTCACTCCCAGATTTTTTAGTACCTTCCTGGGTTTTCTTTTACACAGTTGCTTTTGCAAGAACAGTCAAAACATGAAAACCTACTCACCTCAGCTATCAACAGTCCACATTTACATTCACTTTTCTCCTCCTTCAGGCTAGGAAATCCTTTTTAAGTGTTCAGATGCCATTGCTTCATACAGTCACAGTCTCCCTTAATACCCTCCATAAAGTATATTACCAAAATGTGGAGTGGATAAATGAACCATCAGAGGGGTGGGAAGCTGTCTAGACCATGAGCTTTGAAGAGGTGAAAGAAGGACTACCAAGTCTAACTTGTAGCTGGGTATCAGAGGCTTTCCTCAAGGTTCAGTGCTAGTTCTGATGCTAATTAACACCTTTATTAGTGACCTAATGGGATGAAACGCACTCTCAGCGAGTCTGTGGATGATGCTGAATTAGGGGGGAGCAGCTGGTAAGCTAGAGGGTAGGGCTGCTGTTTAGAGGGACCTCAGAATGTAGATATGGGCTGAGAGGAACGTCAGAGATCCAGTAAAGACCTACATTTTGGCTGGGATGACCCCATGAAACAGTACAGGCTGCTTCCTGCTGGTCAGAAATCAGCTCTGCATGCTGTTCCTCACCCTGTCCTGACAAGGGGCCAGCTGGTGAAGCAGCTGGACATAAGTCAGCAGTATGCTCCTGCAGCAAAAGTGGGTTTAGATGGTGGGTTGGTGTGCCAGCACACAGCGAGTGCTAGGTGATCAGGAACTCATACCAGCAGGTTAGTAAGTTTTTACAGAAGTATTCACCATGCTTCTCTTGGAGCTTTTCCTACCTAATAATGTCCATGGCTTGATAGATAATTTCAGATTGGTCCACTCCAATCACTTTCTTTGCACCTGCTCTGGCAGCAAACATGGAGAGTATTCCAGTTCCACAGCCAACATCCAAAACCACCTGGAACAAATGGATGGAGGTAAAAATAACCATCTGATTTCCATTGCTACAATTTTTGTACACATCCTTCTCTATCAGTGAGACACCATATTCCAACAGTAACACCAAGACTGACCATTAGAATCAGACATATGCAAGTCAAACTGCAGTTCACCCTCTGCACTGCCTACTACCTTTTACAGACAGACAATGAAGCAAACTAGCTCATAACATCCACTTTCCAGATCTTTCACCAGCTTTGTGGTACTTATCTGGACCTGCTCCAGCACCTGAATGTCTTTCCTGTAGTAGGTGACCCAAAACTGAACATGGTCCTCAAACTTCCATGACATTACCTTTGGTAAATCATCCTGAACTGGTTAGGCCACACCTGGAGTACTGTGTCCAGTTCTGGGCCCCTCAGTTTAGGAAGGAGGTTGACTTGCTGGAAGGTGTCCAGAGAAGGGCAACAAGGTTGGTGAGGGCTTTGGAACACAAGCCCTATGAGGAGAGGCTGAGGGAGCTGGGGTTGCTTAGCCTGCAGAAGAGGAGGCTCAGGGGAGACCTTATTGCCGTCTACAACTACCTGAAGGGAGGTTGTAGCCAGGTGGGGGTTGGTCTCTTCTTCCAGGCAACCAGCACCAGAACAAGAGGACACAATCTCAAGCTGTGCCAGTGGAGGTTCAGACTGGATGTTAGGAAGAAATTCTTCACAGAGAGAGTGATTGCCCATTGGAATGTGCTGCCCAGGGAGGTGGAGTCACCATCACTGGAGGTGTTTAGGAGGAGACTTGATGGGGTGCTTGGTGCCATGGTTTAGTTGATTAGATGGTGTTGGATGATGGGTTGGACTCGATGATCTTGAAGGTCCTGTCTAACCTGGCTTATTCTATTCTATCCTATCTTTCAAGGCCCCTTCCAACCCCGAACATTCTGTGACTATTTTTTTTCCAAAGGCATCATTAAATCACTCTGGGACCAAGCCCACACTTGAGAATGGCAACCTCAGTTTATACAACATTTCAAGGCAACAATGCATCCTTACTGACCAACTTTCCAGCTTACGAGCCATCGAGCATTCTTGCTTTGGCAGAGCCAAAATTCACAGCTCTGCTTTTAAACTTCACCTGACAAACGGCATCAAAGCAAGTACTCCCATGCTCTGCACAACAGGGCTGACTGCCTTCCCTTGTATACAGTTCTCTGCCTTCTGATGATGGATACAGCACAACGACTCTCAAGCCAGCATGAATAAAAATAGCCAGTTATCCTCAGCAGCACAGCCTGAGCTCTGCTGGGACATACTGGGAAGCAGGACACCTATCACGTCATACTCCAATAGGTGTCAATTCCACAACTCATTCACATGTTACATGTAACTATGTCATGGCTACAGAAATCTCCAGGCTGAAGTCTTCTGAATAGGGAGTAAAAAAAAAGCAACAAACAAAAAAACACCCCCAAAAAAATCAATGCTCCTGCAGCTGCTGAAATCTCACACCCACCACCATCATCTATTCTAACGCTCTACCCATGGCAGTTAACAAAAGAGCTGAGCCATGAAAGCTGGAAGTCAGAGCCAGAAATAAACCTCTGTGAAAGAATGATCTTGATGCACAGTTGCATGAAAGAGAGCAATCACCACAAATTGGAAAAAAATCAAAACAGACACCACTTTGGACAGCTGCCCTGGTCACTTAAAAACCCAGATGGAACTCATCTAGCCTTAGGCAGGGGATAAGGGTGGAGAAAAAGGCACAGGAGAGAAAATATACAAGCTGGGACACATCTGAGGAGGGGAAAGACAAGCAGAATGATCACCAATTAGCCTAAGGACAAGGGTCTACAGCTGAAGTATTCTTGCCGTGATCACATATGGACTCGCACCGGAGATCTGGAGTATCTGGCCTGGCAACTTGACTATACCATAACACATTGCAGCACCACATCCCTCTCTGCAGTCTAATCAAAACTGATATTCTGCTTGCAGTAACAGGGGGGAAAAAATTACTTCAAATTCAGAAACACAGGAGGTCAGGTAATGTGGCCAATTACATCAATTCTATCAATGAACTTTGAGTAGGAAGGGATTTTTTACAAGGGTTTGCAGTGATAAGTCCCTGGAGGTGTTCAAAAAGGGACTGGATGTGGCACTTGAAGTCATGGTTTAATAGTCATGAGGTCTTGGGTGACAGGTTGGGCTTGATAATCTTTGAGGTCTTTTCCAAGCTTATGATTCTATGATTCTATGACAAGGGGCAATGGCTTTAATTTGAGGGCAGATTTAGAGAGGAGATTAGGAAGAAATTCTTGACAGTGAGGGTGGTGAGACACTGGAACAGGTTGCCCAGGGAGGCTGTGGATGCTCCCTCCCAGGCTGGATGAGGCCTTGAGCAACCTGGGCTGGTGGGAGGCGTCCCTGTCCATGGCAGGGGGGTCGGAACTAGATGATCTTCAAGGTCCCTTCCAACTGAAACCATTGTATGAATTCTATGAACCTTAACTTCAAAGGCTGTGAACAAGAGGAATCAGGAGTTACACCTGAGTAGCACAATCAGGACAGTCACCCCATCTCCCACACTGTCAAAGGCACTGGTGCAAGCATGACCTGGGCTGGTGGGAGGTGTCCCTGCCCACAGCAGGGATGTTGGAACTGGAGATAATCTTCAAAGTCCCTTCCAGCCTAAACCATTCTTTGAAGTCAGTGCAATCTCTCCTCACTGCAAGTGACATTACCAATTCCCAGGTTCAAGTCTCTTAACAACCCAGTCTGGAGAGTCTAAACAACAATCAATCAGCTGTGTCTGAATTCTTGGCCAGTTCTAATCACACAGTGCTTCTAGGATGTTTTTACTGTACCAGGCACAAATTGAAATGCCCTTGAATCCCAGTAAAGAGACCGTCTAAGAGAGATTCTGCTTAACAGAATAGACAAGGAAGGCTCAACTTAACCCCTCCAACATAATTAATGAACATCCTGACATGGCACACAGAACAGTGGCAACAGTGATCAGCACTTCTGTTATCAGCACTTTGCACCCTCCAGCAGTTCAGCAGCACTCCACCACCTCAATAAAGCCAGAGCACGTTAAATCAAGCCTTGTCACTGCAATACTCCATTCCCAAAGCTACCAAGTAGCCACCCTGGAGGATTTCTACCACTGGAGGGGAAAAAAAAATGCAGGAGAGAAATGATTGCATTTTCTGAGCTGTTTTACCTACCTTGTCCTTGAAGATCTGTGGGTTTTGATAGATGAAGTCACGATAGCTTTCTGTACGCACTTTATCCTATGATTTCAAGAATAAAAACCTGGTCATTTTTTCCTGTTTAGGTACAGCACATTGCTCCAAAAATGGGTAAAGATTTACTTTTTAACTTGGCCTACAGACATTGTGTGGCTACTGCACTTATAAAGGCTCTGCAGTCACAACACTTCCCATGCAATATTCTCTGTAGACTTCGTCTATGCACATGAAGTCAGCTGAGCCTCCGGAGCACAAAGAAGAAATCAGCTTACAGCTTTCTGACCTGCTGTAGTTGGATGTTTCAAAGTCCTTAACACCACTTTCCAGGAACAGAGTGGCAATGCTGCACCAACTTTACCTGACAATGGTAAAAATTTGAGCCACAAGCCTATAGAAATGTTTGTGCCATTTTGTTTTCTGCCACTGCTGTGACACACAGATTGCTTCAAAAAAGAGTTATGGATCAGAGGAACCTTTTCTATTTCTGAACATGCTGCAGACATGCAAATCTAATGACAAGCTACCAGCTGAAGCTGCAGAGGCCATGCTGTCTAAGCCCAGTAAAATAAACACACAAACTCAAGTATAATAGAACATGACCTGAGAAGCTGGAATGTTTTCTAGCATGTAACTAAATATTTATAGTATATTAGTGTATGAGAGCTAGCAGCATAGCTACATCTGCCAGCAAGGTAAGCTATCAAAACACTGATTCTCTTAACATGCATCAGCAGGTACACAAACTGACAGCCAAGTATAGGGTTTGGTATGGCTGTTGCAGTTCAAGTGTCAGAACAAAGCAAAAGAAAAATGAAGTGATTTTTATCTAGCACAGTCAAGCCTATAAATAACACTGAGGGATAAAAATCACACTGTGTATTTAAATTACTATTTTCCTACTATGGCAGGTAAGAGATTTTATAAACAACAGAGTAACTAACAGTAGCAACAAAGTAATTAACAGCATTTTTTTTTCCTCCAGGAACAAAGTCTCTTTTATTAGAGTAAGATCAAAAGCAGAGACTGAGACCCATGAACACGTTCATAAAAATTCCAGAGGCAAAAACTATTCTGGGGATTGAAAATGCTACAAATCTGTGCTTCAATTAAATTTAACCACACACACAAGTCCCAAAGAGACAGGGATGGCTCTAGAAAAACTGTACTTTTAAACTGATACATCATTAAGATGAAAAAAGGGGAGAGAGATCCTTTTAAACCCATACTGGTTTACCTATGACGTTAGAGGAACTATTTTTAGTACTTCCCCTCCATTGCAGTGTATAATAAAATTTGCTGAAGTAACAAAAAAAAAAAAATCAAATACAAATCAGAATGTTCAGCATCAATCGAGAAGGCAGTCAGCTGGAAAGCTTTCAGCCCTACCCCCTGCCCACTCACACTGCCTCAGCACTGCCCCAAGTCAATCAATACAGTTCTAGCTGCTGTCGCCACTCCATGCGCGGCTGCCCGAGTAAAGCGCTGTCATTCACTTCAGGTCCCTCTATTCATCAATCCCATTCTCCCACTTCCCATTTCAATCCAATGCTTTTGTTTGCTTGGTTTTAAATGAGAAATGGTGAGGATGTTTATGAAGATGACAGTTCAAGAAATTACTTGAGGAAGCAAATAAAGCAAGGGAAACAGGAACCATTTGGTCAGTGTAAAGAAACAACTCTCTTGCCTCACCTCTGAAGTGCCTGCAGCAAAGCTCACAAATTTGAAGCTTCATCCTACCACTACCAGGCTTAAGGAAAACAAAAATAAATTAAAAGGAAAAACAAACAAACAAAAAGGCAAGGATGAAAAATAATTTCATTTCCTAGCACATAGGAAAAAAATTCAGTGCACATGGGATAAAAACGTAACTGGTTTCCTACATTTAGCCAAGTCCGAGGTCTTCCTAAAAGCATTCTGACAAACATGCCCTCAAACCCAGAAAATACAATTTTGGACCCATTTCCTTGTGCAGAGATGTGTGATTTTGTAAATTTGATTAGCAAAGAGAAAAGCTTCCTCATCCTATAGCCTCCAACATCTCTAATGACATCTTCACACAACTGCAGAACCAAGCTTCTATCATTTTTTATTCGTCTTCAGGAGTAAAACCATCTCTCTCTATAGATTCTCCTGCAGGCATCTCTGTGCTTCTGGAAAACCTGGCCCCTTCCTTTAAAATTAACCTCATACATACTATTTTTTATCACCCCCATACCATTTTTTAACACCCCCCCATACCATTTTTTAACACCCATTCACATGCATTTCTACACAGGGGCCATGAAATGATTTCCAAATCAGGAAACTCTACATGCTTCCTGCACAGACTAAGTCACTTCATAACTCTGTGCTCCACCTTTACATGAAGCAGGAATTCTTATTCCTGCCTGCAAACAACAAAAATGTTTGTGTCTTTCACAGCTATGATACTTTCTAGGAAGCATTTTGAGACTTTGGTTTCCAGGCCAAATGTAAGTTGTTGGGGTTTGTGTTTCTTTTTTCAGAAGTTAAGAGGGCAGACACAGTTTTGGGTTTGAAGAGTTCAAAGCATGGAGTATTTTTTTGCCTTTATCATCTACCAGGTGCATATGATTTTTCTAGCTGTTCAATGTCATGTTACCAATACCCTGAACTATGCACAAATATCAACAACTTCAGTGTATCCAGTGCAAAAGGAAAACCACAGTGTTGCAAATTCCAATTGCTCAGAAAACAAACTAAAGGAAAATATTCGCTGTCTGTTTTATCCTTTACCTTTTCAGCACCTGGGAAAATGCTGCTTGTGGCAAGGTAAGGCTGTGGTACAGATACTGCAAAATATCTTCAAGCCTATCTATAAATGATTTCATGTTCCTCATGCTTCCCATGATGTAAATAAAGCTGAAAAAAAAAGCTCTCCTAACCCATCTCCTAGGGGAAAAAATATGTCATGTACAGAAAGGGTTAAAAATGCAGCTGCTCTGCAGTATATTTATGGGCACACAGCCCACTTAGTTCCATCTTTTCCTCTTCAGTCCTACTAAGATGCAGTCGAGATGACTTTCTAACCTTTAGCATCTCTTCGTGTATCCCATAATGCCCGTAGGAGCTGAAGTAAACACCATCCTCATCCTCCTGAAGGTCCGCAATGGCGCTGGATGACGAGCTGCTCCCCACGTCTGCCTTCAGCACAAAATCCTGGGCAAACAGTCTGTAATCAGTTTGAAATACACCCTTGAGACACGTTTACGGGAGACCACGGAGAGCAGGGGTGAGGGGGGAGGAAAGGGGCTGGAAAGAGAGAAGGAATCCAGGCTGCAGCGGAGCTCCGGCAACAATGGCACCAGCGTGAAGTGTGCACAAGCTCCCCCTGCCGGCTCCTCCGGCCCACTGCACCACCGCTCAGCACCCTCCGGCAAGGACCCGCAAAGAGCAGCAGCAAAAACCCGGGGACTTCATTTCTATTCTGAAGGAGGAATTACCTCTTTTGCACTCCCTAGGACAAAAGCCAGCACCACAGTGGTGAGAACGAGACATGGTTTAGGCTGTATAACACAGAGACAGCCTCAGTATAACAGCACAGGAACTAAAACCAATGCACCACTGCAGGACTAGGGGAGGGCTGGAAGCACTTCAAAAATAAAGCATTTGGGTGGAAACAGAGAATCATAGATCAGTCCGGGCAGGAAAGGGCCTCCAAAGCTCATCCAGCCCAATCTCCCTGCAGTCAGGAGGGACATCTCCAACCAGATCAGGTTGCCCAGGGCTTTGTCAACCCTCACCCTGAGTATCTCCAGGGAAAGAGCCTCAATCACCTCCCGGGCAACCTGTCCAGTGTTCCACCACCCTCATAGTATGGAACTTGTTCCTAATATCCAATCTAAACCTGCTCTTCTCTAGTTTGAAGCCATTGCCTCTCCTCCTGTCACTGCAGGCCTTTGTAAACTGTCTCTGCTGCTCTTAAGTCTCCGCAGAGCCTCCTCTTCTCCAGGCTGAACACCCCCAGCTCCCTCAGTCTCTCCTCATGGCAGAGCTGCTCCAACCCTCTGACGGACCCTCTCCATCAGGTCCATGTCCTTCCTATACGGTGGGCTCCAGACCTGTACACAGTACTCCAGGTGAGGTCTCACCAGAGCTAAGTGGCACAATCACCTCTGTGGATCTGCTGGCAATGCATCTTTTGAGGCAGCCCAAGATATGATTTGCCTTCTAGGCTGCAAGCTCACTGTCTGCTCACATACCAGGGCTTAAATTCAATTTATTACTTTGATTTCATGCTGCTTGTTTTTCCTCCTCCATGGCCTTCCATTCCTGATATGCATGCTCATTTATCACAGCAGTTTTGATGACAAAACACACAAGTTAAGAGCTTTACCATGAAAACACAATTAACAGTTGACAAGCAAACAGCTCCTACTATACCTACAATGAATTGAAAAAGCAAACATGTTTCAGCCAAACAATGCTCCCCCAAGCTCTACAGGCCCAACATCAAGAAAACTTGCATCCCAGACCATTCCAAAGCTCACTTTCCTAAACAGGAGCTTAATGTATAGTAGCTACATTTAACATCTCATTACCAGTGCCACCCTTAGAGAGCAACAAACCCAAAAGTACTAGCTCAGTCCTGATGCATCACATACCTCCCTGCTAAACTAGCTTGGATGTTGGAAGTGGCAAGGGAGCTTGTATTAAAGCTTTATCACTATCTGAAACTTCCTACTATTGCTGATATACAGGCACAGTCTGGATCTTGTTTTTAATACTGCTCTTTACTGTGGCAGTTTGCACTCTCCTTACTTTTAAGTAAGGAGCAAAATGACAAAACCCTAAGCCTGCAAAAAAAAGAGATTCTGTGACACATGATTAAGCACAACTAGCCTGCTCTAAGATTTAAACCCACTCTTAAATGCAGATGTCTTTAAAAGGATTCAGCCAATAGTTCCTCCAGCCTATGCATGCAATACATGCACCAAATAACATCTTGAGACAGAACTTGTGCTCCTGTCTTTTTAATTAAGAAAAAAAAAGAAGGACCCCAGGGATCAGTACTGGGTCCAGTTTTGTTCAGTATCTTCATCAATAACCTAGATGGGGGGATTGAGTGGACTCTCAGCAAGTTTGCTGATGATAGGAAACTAGAGGGGTGGCTGACACCCCCCCGTCAGGCTGTGGTGCTAAACAGTGAGATCTGGACAGGCTCAGAGGTGGACAAAGGGGAACCTCATGAAGTTCAAAAGGACAAGCACAGAGTCCTGCACCTGGGAAGGAGTAACACCAGGCATCAGTACAGATAAGAGGGCATCCTAGTTTCATAGTTTCAGTTAGGGTCGGAAGGGACCACAAGGATCATCTAGTTCCAACCCCCCTGCCATGGGCAGGGACACTCTACACTAGATCAGGCTGGACAGAGCCTCATCCAGCCTGGTTTTAAACACCTCAAGGGACGGGGCCTCAACCACCTCCCTGCACAACCCATTCCAGGACCTCACCACCCTCACGGTGAAGAACTTCCTCCTCACATCTAGCCACCTCCAGCTTCATTCCATCCTGCTGGAAAGCAGCTCCATGGAGAAAGACCTTGGAGTCCTGGTAGTCAGCAAGTTCTGCATGGGAAAGCAATGTGCCCTTGTGGCCAAGGGGGCCAACGGCATCCTGGGGTGCATCAAGAAAACTGTGTCCAGCAGGTCTAGGGAGGTTCTACTCTGCCCTGCTGAGGCCACACCTGGAATACTGAGACCAGTTTTGGGCGTCAAGAGTGACAGGGTTCTACTAGAGAGTGTCCAACAGAAAGCAAGGAGGATGATTGGGAGACCTGAACATCCCTCCTATGAAGAAAGGCTGAGAGGCCTAGGGCATCATCAACGTTTAAGTTCATCTCTAAATGACTAATGGAAAAAAAGTCTGAAAACCAAAGAATGGTCTGAAGCAAAATTCATGTTTCTGGGCCATGTGCTTATAAAAGTCAAACCTACAGTCCCAACACAAGTCATGACTGTTATTTCAGTTACATTCTAATACTTCTTGGAATTTCTATTGTCTTTGAACATGAATATCTCATCTCACCTAAACCACATCAAATAAAAAGAACCCTAGAACTTCAGTTTAAAACCTTACTTCATTTTTTGTAGATCATCTTGTGCTCTAGCCAAGGCTGCTTCTGCAAGTCTTGCTCTGTGTTCTGCTTGTTTTAACTGTTCAAGGAGCATCACAGACTCATTTAAACCATTACAAGGCAAAACGTTTGCAGACTCACAAAGATCTTCTATGTCTGATGAAACAAGGAGAGAAAAAAAACCCCACAGTCAGATGTTTCTTCACAGCAGCTCATAAACATGTTCTCACTATTTCTGTCTTCAGATGACTTGTAAAAGCAGTCTGTTTCACAAAAGCATCACTGAATTTCACAGGACTAAATGAAAAACAAGAGACTGCTTAGTAGATGAAAATATGCTAGAGTCAGAGAATGGTCTGACTTGGGAGGGACCTTAAAGATCAACTAGTTCCAACCTCCCTGCCATGGGCAGAGACACCTTTCTCTAGGCCAGGTCCCTCAAGGCCTCATCCAGCCTGGCCTTGAACACCTCCAGGGAGGAGGCATCCACAACCCCCCCAGGCAACTTGTTCCAGTGTCACACCACTCTCACTGTCAAGAGCCAAGCTTTAAGTTAGCAAAGCAAATAAATCCAGAATTCAGGCTTCTTTAAAGGCCAGTGTTTGATTACTGGTTATTTAATACATCATATTTGCTCTGTAATTAAGTTAACTGCAGACCTATCCTCTATTTTTCCAGCCACACTGTGAGGCCAAAAGGGCTGTTAAAGGCAAAAAAAAGGTATATACATTAAAAATTTCTTGACTAGACAGTAACTCACAAATTTCAGACCAATTCCTCTGGCTTTTAGAAAGCTTGTGAATACATAAAACTGAAAGCAGCCTAAGCAGAATGAATCTAGATGAAATATTGCTTTGTATCTACCAAAACCCAGACTCACCACCATACGCCATTCAACTCCTGGTAAATTCAACTGGTGGTTTCAACAGATGTTAATACATTAAGCTGTGGCTTTGGATATAGTTAGGGGTTACTGCCAGCTTATTGGGGGAAAGACTTCATTCAAAACCCCACAACAAAGCAGGTATCTATTCCTTTTAATAATAGTAGAGTGACTATTTAGCCCATGAGACAATCTCTGCTATTATGCAGCAGGGTTTGCTTAAAAAAGAGCAAAACTGTATTTCAGACTACACAAAGGATGGGGGAAAAAAATCTACAAGCCCTAAGCATCTTATGGTTTAGGTCAAAGAAAGATGCACCATCAAGTGCTAAACAGGAAGAAAGTGAGAGGGCAGCAAAACTAAGTTCAAAAGTCAGGACCATAGAATCACAGAACTGTTAGAATTGGAAGAGGCCTCAAGGATCATCTAGTTCCAAACCCTCTGCCATGGGCAGGGACACCTCACACTACAGCAGGTTGCTCACAGCCACATCCAGCCTGGCCTTAAAAGCCTCCAGAGATGAGGCTTCCACCACCTCCCTGGGCAACCTGTGCCAGTCTCTCACCACTCTCATGGGGAACAACTTCTTCTTAACATCCAATCTGAATCTACCCATTGCTAGTTTTGTTCCACTCCCCCCAGTCCTATCGTTACCTAACACCCTAAAAAGTCCCTCACCAAAGCAGACCATCTGATAAGACTATCATGAGAGAGGAACAAAGGCTGCTTGGACTGGAATGGGTTGTCGAGGGAGGTGGTTGAGGCCCCGTTCCTTGAGGTGTTTAAGCCCAGGCTGGATGAGGCTCTGTCCAGCCTGATCTAGTGTAGAGTGTCCCTGCCCATGGCAGGGGGGTTGGAACGAGATGATCCTTGTGGTCCCTTCCAACCCTAACTGAAACTATGAAACTATGACTGATCACTAGAACCACTAAAGTAGCAGGAATCTTCTTTCCAGCTGCAGTGTCTTACACTGAGTTGGTCCAAAATGGATTAAGATCTTTTCCAGAAGGCAGATTACTTACTCCATCACTGGAGGTGTTTAGGAAGAGACTGGATGGGGTGCTTGGAGACATGGTTTAGCTGATTAGATAGTGCTGGGTGATAGGTTGGACTCAAATGATCTCAAAGGTCTCTTCCAACCTGGTTAATTCTATTCTATTCTACTTTTAGAATGCATTTTCTAATTAATGCAGCTGATCTTAAATACCTACACTGAGAAGCTTTAAAAGTTTCACATGTCTTCCAGGGAAGTGCAGTGCCTCTTTGACCTCTTAATCAGTATGCACAGCATCTCTGCTATGAACATCCTATCCACAGCAGGAGAATGCAGGTAACAGAGCAGGGCTAAGGAAATCTCAGTCATTAAAAACCAACCTGTAACATGTGGTAAAAACCTCAGAGCATGGCTTCATGCCATTACTTCAGCTAGCATGTGCATTTTCTCATGTACACAACTCAAGTGAACACCAACTCTGCCAATGCCACATCTACCCCACAATGCAGTAGAGTCACACTGAAAATATTTATTCACCAAACTGAAGCAGGAGATCATCTTCCAGCTCTGGTTTCAAATATTCCTCTCCTTCCCAAGGCAGTGGGCTGCTGACTGAACTCAAGTATGCTCCTGTTGGTTTCTAGACAGAAGGAAGTAAGTATATAAGCTGAATGTCCATAAACACACCAACCTTCCAATCTCATTGAAAAAAATTAAGACAAAGATCTATCTGCTTTTCCACCCATGCAAACCACTCTGATAACATCCTGTTTATTGTGTTGCAAAGGCTGAGAAAGGTGTTATTTTAAATCAGGAACAGTGTTAAAAGGGAAGAAATGAACTGCTGGCTTCTATCTTAGCTCTGACAACAAGTCCTCACCTTAGCATCCTGACAATACAACCATGGTGGCCAGAGAACAGCATGAAACTACACCTATGAGCTCATCAGTCCCAAAGCCCAGGAAACTACAGGATCAAGGAAGTGAGTACAAGCAGTAAAGCACAAGAGACTGACAGACACTGAAGGATGCTTGTAGGATTACACCACTGCCAGGAATCAAGTTTACTCAGGTGTTTGACTGTGTCAGACCCAGAACTTACAACAAGACAAATCAATAAATCCAAGATACTACCAGAGTCAAGTTGTGTCTACACCAACAGTGCTGTATGGACAAAAGTCAGAAGCACCAGTCTCTCCTGTTTGCATCCTGCCAGCTAATACTTTGAGAAAAGAAGAGGTCAGAGTCTGGGATCCAGTATTTTCCCTTTCTGTGCTTATCCTGCACAGCTAGTTGGGCTTTAAATAACTGAGGACTTAAGTTAAAAATGCTTAATTACCCAAGATGGTATTAAAGCTGAACCTAATTTTTCAGGGAACAACCAAAGAAGATACTTCAAGGTCAGAGAACACACAAAATATGCCCAGGCCTAAATTAAAACTGAAAATTTCCATCAGCTTTCCTGATTCTGCTATTGTTTTGGCAGAGGTGAATTTAAGCATCTGTGACCTAAGGGATCATGTGCTGCCCTTACTAACAGTGCAGTTCATGTCCCCAGGAAAGACTCTTTTACACCAACACACATGCAAGGACTGAGAAACTTCAGTTATCAAGAAGTGAACCCACTGCTGGAGTGAGACAGCAGAGCCAGAGGCCAAGATGAACACAACAATGTGATACTGCAAGTCTGAAAATCCTCTTCTAGAAACAATAAAACTCAAAATGCAAACTTTTCCACACCTGGGTAAGCCAATCAACAGCCATTTGAATTCCTAGGATTTCTGATTTCCAGATACAGAATACAAAATTTCCCAGCTGATACTACAGGCAAACTGCCAGCACAGCATTTCCCATTCTCCAGACAGCTTACAGAAGTGCTAGGTGGCACACTTACCTTTAATCTAACAAAGTTTATTAGTTTCACATATCCATAAAAATCAAGTCCTGAAAAGAAAGAAAGGGGAGGGGGGGTGTGGAGATTTAGAAGAGAGCTTACATTATAGAAAACAACACACACTTTACAACTAATCATTTATGACAAAGCAAGAATAAAACCTTACCATGTTTCTTGATCACTTCACAAACATTAAAGTGATGCTCTGCTTTGCAGTGGGAGAATACATCTTCAGCAGAACTAAAGAACCTGCAAGCAACAACTCAGTCAATACACAGTACTGCCACGTTCAGGAGTTGGAACACTGTTAGGAGTTAAGTGCTCCGTTCTGACCTATGAGACACAGAACACATTTTTGCCTTTAAGATGAAGAGGCATCTGCTTACTCAAGTGATTCACAAAGAATCACTCCCCTCGACTGCTAAACGTGTTGCAACAAAAGCTAATCAATACAACACCTGCGTTTGACAAAACCACAAGCCCTGCTAACTTCCAAAAAATCCTCACAGAGTTAAATCCAAAATCTAAGCAGCACACATCTGTGAGGCAGCCTGGTCAGCCAGATCTGCGGCATCAAAAGAAATTTTTTGATCTATTTACTGACAAGACGACAGAGGGAATTCAAGAAGCTTTTCATATTGCTTCAGGACCAAGAGAGAGAATTATTACTCCGTCCTTTAGTCCAGATTTAAAGACCCTTAGCTCTCAAGATGCCGCACACACGATCCTAAGCCCCAGAGCACTGTCACAAGTCAGTTAATCTTTATTTCCCTGCCGCGGCCGCCTCCCGCAGGCGGAGTTTGGGCTCCCGCACCCCCGCGCCTCAGGAAGCCTCCCGGCCGGTGACGGAAACGCAGAGCCAGCGAAAACCCACCGCGGCCCCACCTGTCGCAAAAGAGACAGCAAGTCCGCCGGTCCTCGGCGGTGCCTTCCCCTTCCATCTCCTCCTCCTCCTCCTCCCAGGCGTCCTCGCCATCGGACAGCTCGGGCATCTCCTCCTCGGCTGGCAGCCCGCTGGACCCTGTGGAACCCACAGCAGGAGGTCGTTACTGACAGCGCGATGAAGAAGGAGGCAAGCGGGGGAGAGAAGGAGAAGGAAGGGGAGGAAGGAAGGCGGCACCCGCCGCAGCAGAGTACCTGCGGAGGCCGCCCGGGACTCCATGGCCGTGGCCACCGCTACACGTGCGCCGCTTCCGGGTGCTGGCCCCGCCCGTACCCAGAGCGTTAGCACGCTCCCTAGCGAAGTCCTCCGGCCGCTGTGCTTGACAGGCACGGGAGCGGCGGAGAGTGGGGTGGCGCCACCTTGTGGACATTCCCCTGCTGCCTGCAGAGCGCTCACGGGAGCAGCCTTAGCCGCGTCCACGCAAGTGTCCTGGGTCACACCCTCGGCCAGTGTAAAATACAGAAGACTGGTGCTCCTGACGGGCTTGCGATTTTTACAAGTAGCGTGGCTGCGATGGGAGAGGTAAACGAAATAGCATATGCGTGTCGGCTTTTAAACCAAGGTTAGCCACAGACTTTCATAACCGAGGGCCTTACTCAAATGCAAAAAGCTAGAAAGTGGCTCACAAAAGTAAATCTACAGAAAAACAAAGCACCCCCTTAGGCACCCGACGTGGAATTAGCTATGCCAAATTAATAAATCGAAGGATCCAGCCTTGCAAAAGAGTTACAGTATTTTTATTTTATTTTTAAAATAACATTCTGTGCTTTTCATAGAATCATAGAATCAATAAGGTTGGATAAGACCTCAAAGATCATCAGGTCCAACCTGTCACCCAACACCTCCTGACTACTAAACCATGGCACCAAGTGCCACGTCCAATCCCTTTTTGAACACCTCCAGGGATGGGGACTCTACCACCTCCCTGGGCAGCACATTCCAATGGCTAACAACTCTCTCTGGGAAGAACTTTCTCTTCACCTCCAGCCTAAACTTCCCCTGGTGCAATTTGAGACTGTGTCCTCTTGTTCTGTTGCTGGTTCCCTGGGAGAAGAGACCAACCCCCATCTCGCTACAACCTCCCTTCAGGTAGTTGTAGACAGCAATAAGGTCTCCCCTGAGCCTCCTCTTCTCCAGGCTAAACAACTTGGATTAAATCAGCTATCTGTGAGTACATTAAAAACAACCCTTTTCTCTTCACCCCTTCAATTAGCAAGTTAGGGTTGCCTCTGCTTTGACACTTCAATTGAGGAATCCAACACGTCCTTTAAAAGCATACTTGCTAGACTCCTCCACTTCCCATGTTTTGGTCCACAAACACATTGCAGTGTGGTCTCACAACACATCAAAAGGCTTCCTTTTTTCAAATGAAACTACCAGACTGCACCAGGATCTAACTACAAGCTCCTAGCCCAAAGTTAAAATCTTGAAGCATCCAGGTACTGAGTTTTCAGCACCAAATATTTTGCTGCACCACACTACTTGCAAGGACAGACATGGCAATAGTCTCCTCCCTTTTAATCCCTGTCTTAGAATAGAATTAACCAAGTTGGAAAAGACCTTCGAGATCATCGAGTCCAACCTATCATCCAACACCATCTCACAACTAAACCATGGCACCAAGTGCCCCATCAAGTCTCCTCTTAAACACCTCCAGTGATGGTGACTCCACCACCTCCCTGGGCAGCACATTCCAGTGGCCAATCTCTCTTTCTGGGAAGAATTTCTTCCTAACATCCAGCCTAAACCTCCCCTGGCACAGCTTGAGACTGTGCCCTGGTGCTGGTTGCCTAGGAGAAGAGACCTGGCTACAGCCTCCCTTCAGGTAGTTGTAGACAGCAATAAGGTCTGTTCTGAGCCTCCTCTTCTGCAGGCTAAGCAACCCCAGCTCCCTCAGCCTCTCCTCTTATTTATCCTAAGCAGCTATTCTATATTATATTTCTTTTGCAAAGGCTTAGTCTGCAGCAGCACTCAATCTAGATCCATCTGTTACAGGAGCACTTCAGCTTCAATTTCCACTCAACCCAAAAGGTGGCTTCTCTGCTGAAAAGATCCAGAGCAGGTTAACTGAATTCTGAAGTGAAAGAGAGCAGTGGCATTAGTGACAGCTCCCTCTCCCTCCATGATAGCCACGTAGGACACAGGACTTGCCCTCCATGGATAGTCTTAGGCAGCAGGTTGTTGGGTCCTTGGGGGTGATGTCTCCTTTCCACCTCCCCCTGCCTCTAAGTGCTCTCTAAAGAGAAGAGGTGCATTAAGGCACCCTGCTTGCAATGTGCTCATCACATTTGACATCTTCCCTTCAGATGTTGGGCCAGGACTTCCAGGGCTTTTGTATTAATAATTCTCTCTGTGGTTTTTTTTTTACAATGGCCAGAGCCTGACACAGGCAGCTCTGCTGGCCAGGAGAGGCCTCTACCTGGCATTTCAGACTGGCAGGAATAAGAACTTGATTGGTGCTTTTCCTGGGCTGGCTTTCAGCTTTAATTGTGCAAGATGAAAGAGGAGAAAAATGTTAGCCACATGAGGCAGGAGGGAGAGCAGAAATAATTGCAATTGCATTTAGTCAGTGATAAGAATGGCTGCTGAGCTGGGCCTGGGTGGTTTCCAAGTGCGGCGAGAGCCAGCTTCAATTTCACAGCATAAGATTTCCTGTGCCCTTAAAATAACTTTTCCCTGCCCCCAGGATGTCAGGGGAGCTGAAGAACAATGTGTGACCCGTCCTAAAGCAGCCCCACACTGCTCAGTCCTCATCTAGGGGCTGTTTTGAGAGTGGTTGTGTCACATAGGATGGTAGGGGTTGGAAGGGACCTCTGGAGATCATCCAATCCCCCAGCTAAAGCAGGGCACCCACAGCAGCTTGCCCAAGATCACAATGGCCAGGTAGGGTTGGAACCTCTCCAGAGAAGGAGACTCCACAACCTCTCTGGGCAGCCTGCTCCAGGCCTCCAGCACCCTCACAGCAGAGAGTTTTCTCCTTCTGTTCAGATGAAACCTCCTAGGTTCCAGTTTGTGTCTGCTGCACCTTGACCTGTCCCCTGGGCACCACTGACAAGAGTCTGGCCCCAGCCTCTTGCCTCAACCCTATAGCTCTTGCTAAGCATTGATCAGATCCCCTCTGGGGCTGCTCTTTTCCATGCTCAACTGCCCCATATCTCTCAGCCTTTCCTCTTCACAGAGCTGCTCCAGGCCCCTCAGGATCTTTGTAGCCTCCACTGGACTCTCTCCAGTAGTTCCTTGTGTCTCTTGAACTGGGGAGCCCAAATCTGTGCACAATACTGCAGATGTGCCCTGACTAGGGCAGAGTAGATGGGAGAGGAACTCTCATTGATCTGCTGGCCACACTGTTTTTAATGCACCCCAGGAGACCATTGACCTCCTTGGCCATGAGTACACCTTGGTGGCTCATAGTGAACTTGCTGTCCACCAGCACAACCTGGTCCTTCTCTGCAGAGCTGCTTTCCAGTAGGTCAACCCCTCACCTGTACTGGTGCAGGAGGTTGTTTCTTTTGTGTTGTACCAAGGCACTGAGTCCCAGCTGAGAAGGCTGGAGTGTAAGGGAGGGGATGCTGTGCAACTGTGGTGTCCCCCAGCTGGCAGCAGGCAGGGCAGAGCTCACTCTCCTCAGTGTCCAGTGAAGAGCAGCTTTCCCTAACCACTGGGCAGAGCTGAGACCTCTTTACTGTTGGGGCTAATTGCTCATGTGAGCTGTATTTACAGAAGCTCTGTTTGTACAGAGCCAGCAGACAAACAGACTCCTGTTCTGCCAGGCACCCTTTGTAATAGCTGGGGGATGGGAGGACTTCAGTGCAGCCGTGGTAGGCCCAGTTTGTTCTGCCCACATCAACCCTGAACAGGGCTGGATGGTGCCTGTGGGATGCTGAGCTCCTGTCCTGCTCCCCAAACTCAGCAGGAGTGAGGTGCAGAGCAGCTGGCCAGATCCAGCCCACTGCTTGCTCTCAGCACAGCTGAGGGCACACAGTACTCCAGGCTGGGCACTCAGGGTCTGCAAGGAAAAGCTTTGGCTCGTGAGTCTCACCACCATCCCACAAATCCAGGGCTGCTTCCATTTCACAGAATCAGAATCAAGTTGGAAGGGACACTGAGGATGATCTGGCCCAACCTTTCTAGGTGATGGCATAGGTGGAATGAGCGGTCCCAGCACCCTGTCAAGCTGAGTCTGCAAAGTGACCAATGTGAGGGACTCCACTGCTTCCCTTGGGAGATGATTCCAATGTCCAACAGTTCTCATGTGGAAACATTTTCTTCTGGAGTCCAATGGGAATCTCCTCAGCAGTAAATTGGCCCCATCACCCTTTGTGTTCTCCATGGGACTCCTTGTTAAAAGGGAGTCTCCAACCTCCTGGTAGCCACCCTTTATGTCCTGGTCCATGGTAACAAAGGTCTCCTCTGAGCTTTCTCTTCTCAAAGCGGAACAAATCCAGCTCTCTCAACCTTCCCTCATTCGTCTGTATGACTGCAAGGAGCAAGCTCTACCTGTCCATGTGCTCATCTCCTTGCTCTGCAGAAGACCTTATGCAGGCTCTGAGGTCAGTCTGGAGCTGAGATGGTGAACTGTTTTGTGTGTAGTCATACCAGAGAGACATGACAGAAAGTTGTTCCTTGCAGATAGTGTCAAGGGCTGGTTCAAAGCATGCAGGACTCTGACAAACAGCTTGACAGGCTCTGCTCTCTGCTGGTTTGTTTGTTTTTTTCTGAGGTGAAGGCCTTGGGGATTTTTGCCACCTGGGAAAAAGATGCAGCAGTAGGAAAACAACACAAAAAAATTCTGGCACCATCTCCATCTTCCAGCTAAACCAGTGGGGATGGGCAAGCCCTGGCTTCCAGTTTACATGCAACACCTTTTGTTCATGGGTAGCCACACTGAGTGGACATCCCTCTGCCCTTCTCTCCACCCTGACACAGGCAAAAGGTTAAGAATCATTTTGGGGAAGAACTTTATCAGCAAGGAAAAGCACCACCCACTACAACAGCTTCTCCTTTCTGAGGGGTCATTCAAATTGGCTAATGCTAGTCAGGCATGGGTTTGATGACAGCCTGTCCACAATGATGTGACATCACCAGCACTGGGGCAAAAGGAAACCCACACTCATCCAGCTCACAGATTCCCTGACACAGACAGTTCAGCCCAGGCATACTGAGCCCATGGGTGGCCACTGATGCGTCTGAAGCTTCCCAGCTGAAACTGGAACCCTCTTGGCTACTATTCAATTCACTTAAGCAGGATTTTCATGTGGCCTGCTTAGAAGAACAGGGAAACCCACTTAAATTGTGAGCACTCCTAAGCCAGGAAGGTTTCTGAGCGTTCACACATCATCTCTCACAAGGTTTCTGATGCAGAGGGAAGCGTTTCTTTCATTTTTCCAGATGTGGAAGCTGAGTCGTGAGGCATCGCTCAGTCATACCTAATTAGCGGGGGTGAAAATAGCACCCAGTCACCACCAGTCTCGTGGTGTAACAGCCACTCAGAAGTCATGGTCTAAAAGGGGAAATGCCCAATACTTCTCCTTGTCTGTGACTGGGAGAGACTGAACTTTGCTCAGCACCTCTGGAAACACAGACCCCCCCAAGGGCAGATTTTTCAACCCTCCTCCCTGAAGCTTCAGCCCTCTCTCAGCCATATTTCCCAGCTAGTTCAGGACCCAAAATGCCATCCCCTCTCTGTCCCCCCCTCACTTGACTCCTTGACAGGATTGATTGTCCTGCAAGACTGTATCTAAACCATCTTACTATTACTGGCAGCAATCAATATTTATAACCACTCACAGTGTTTATTTATAAAGAAATCAAACGTTCCAAGCCAGAAGAGCTGCTGTTATTAGTATCCAGCATGATTAACAATCACATTTGGGGGTTGCAGGCAGACCCACGCTGCCAGACACATGCACTTTGCTTTTTCTACTGGCTCTGCAGGAATTTGAACCATAATATGTTTCATGGGCAGGGACAAAGACGTTTTGTCTCAGCAAAGGAGTATGTGGATGGTTTCGACTTAAAGAGCCAGTGCTGCATTCAGAGCTTCACAAACACATCATTTTGATCCCAAGCCCATCAGCCTGCTGCATCTTCTCAGTGAGGGTGGATCTCCTCCTGCTGCTGAAGGCCTAGATCTGAGCAGCAGATTTGCAGCTTGCTGAATAATGTGTCTGTGTCAGGGCAGCCATCACCTGCTCTGCTCCTCAGCCACCCATGGGAAATAGCTCAGCCAGGCAAAGGCAAAGCCACATCTCTGCCTGCCGTGGCTTCTCAGCTGCCCAGGGTAAGGGGATCTCCATAGGAATGATTTAGCCTCAAATCAAGAGGAAGAGAGAGGAGAAACTCGAACCTGTTGGAGCAGGGACAGAGAAGCCCACTATAATGATCCAGGGGCTAGAGTCCTTCTCTCCTGTGAGGACAAGCTGAGAGAGTTGCGCTTGTTCAGCCTGGAGAAGGCTCCAGAGAGACCTTCTTGTGGTCTTTCAGTACTTGAAGAAGCCAAGAAGACAGCTGGGGACAGACTTTTCAGCATGGCCTGTTGTGACAGGACAAGGGATGATGGCTTTAAACTAAAAGAGGGAGATTTAGACTGGAGAGAAGGAAGAAATGTTTGACACTGAGGGTGGTGAGACACTGGCCTATGCTGTCCAAAGAGTTAGTAGATGCCCCATCCCTAGAACATGTGAGGTTGTCTGGGGCTCCAAGCAACCTGCTCTAGTTGTGGATGTCCCTGCTGACTACAGGAGGTTGGACTAGATGGCCTTTAAAGGTCCCTTCCCACCCAAAACATTCTATGAAAACTCATGCAGCCCTAAGTGATGCTGTTTCCTCCTTTGCCTGTTCCTTCAGCCCTACCACAGCCACTTAAGGTGACAAGAGGGAGCATGCAAAGCTTTTGTCAAATGCCAACTATGAGGCTGCTCACTCAGCCCCACACCAGACCTTTGGTGGAGAAGGAGAAGGTTGCCCAGGGAGGCGGCAGAAGCCCCATCCCTGGATGATTTTGAGGCCAGGCTGGATGAGGCTCTGGGCAGCCTGATCTAGTGGAGGGTGCTCCTGCAGATGGCAGTGGGGTTGGAACTACATGATCCTTGGGGTCCCTTCCAACCCTGACAATTGTGTGACTCCGTGAAGGAGGGACAGATGTTTCTGATGCAATCTGCCAGGAAGGGAGCAAAGTTCAGCCCTGCTCCTCAGCACTCAGCCACACAAGGCAATGTTTGCCCACCTGTGCCTTGCACTTTTCCTGTTGCAGGAGGTAATGACAATAAAATCAGAAGCAGTAAAGGGACCGAGCTGCAGAGAGATCGGTGTCTTGATTACTTCCTCATAGCTACTTGTCCTTTGCGGCACTGCTTAATTGCCAGATGGGCAAAGCCAGCCGACTGCAAGGCCAGTGTGAGAGGCAGCTCTATCTGACAGACGTTGTCTGTGCTGCTATCAAACATCCTGTTTTGCACAAATCTGGTCATGAGAACTGTGGGAGGAAAAAACAAGGAAAGAAATCTTCAGGCCTGCTGTTCCGTGGCGGCTCTCAGCCAGTGCTGAGCCAGTCTTGGGACTGCGGCATCACTCTTCAGGGGTTATGGGACCAAACAGAGCCCTCTGACAGACTGGGACAGCTTTCAGGTCCATGCTGTCTTGTACCTTGGCTTTTATACTGAGCTCTGCAGAGCTTTACACCACTGCCAAATCCTCATATGAGAGGTTTGTCTGCCTCAACTCCTGTGGTCTGCTCTGCATGAGATCCACCCCACAGCCTCACATCAGTCCCCAAAAAGCTTTGGAGCTGCTGAAGAACAAACACCTGGGCACAAAGCCACTCTCTGCCTGGGGATCATGAGGATCAGGGCATGAACTTTTTTGGGGGTCCTCTTGTGCCAGCCAGGTCAGAGAATACAAGTGGAAGAATGAGGAGGAGGGAGCAAGTGAAGGCAATACTGCCAGTGGTGGGCAAAAGCTGGACAGTCCTGATTCTGCACTGCAGCCACTCTTGCCCAGACTGCCTGGTAATAACCTTGCATTTTAAATCCTGTTAGGCACAAATAAGCTGTGGGACAATAATCCAGGGAAGAGTCAGGGCAAAACTCTCCAACGTCAAGCACTACCCCCTGACCCTCTGCACTTCCTACCATATCTGCATGCCAAGATCCCACCTTGATGCCTTGCAGGTTCTCACAAGCCTGTTGCCTTCAAGGAGGAACACCCTTTCTTTAGGCATGTGCACAGGGCGCAGCACAAAAGAGCCCCACATTCTGCCAGGCTTGCTATTGTCAGACAAATAACTTTGTAAAGGCTTTGTAAAGGCTTTAGAAACAGAAAGGGAGTTGCAGAACAACCGCTGGAGACTGCTCTTGGATTGGCACATCCTTTGCTCTTCAGAGCCGCTCAGAGAGGAACCTGACTAAACAGGCATGAATGGGTCAGCCAGAGGGATTTCTGGAGTTGCCAGTGGCTGAGGGGAGAAGAGAAAAAGCAGAAGGTGCAATGTTGATTTGAAAATGCAAGAAAGAATATAACAGAATCACCTTAGGTGAGATACAGATCAACACCTTCTGTGATTGGAAGGGAAGATACAAATGATTAATGGGCTGGATGTCCCTTGTCAGCGTTTCTTTTGCACCAGTAATTCTGCTAGTGCCAGTTGCCCTCTATTTTCCTTGATACAATCAAGAGGCAAACAGCTAATCTGACATGACAAACTCATTGTATCAGAAGTCATCTCTGCTTTAAAACTTGTGTCATATGACTGAGCACCCTACTCCTGGTACAATGCAGCCCACAGTGAACTTGGACGGCGCTCATCCTCCGATGCCCTGCCAAAAATATTCCTAACAAAGGGCAACAAGAAAACATAATTCAAATGAGGGACATCTGTTCTCAAATGTTTGCAGATAATGACTGGATCAAGTGTCTGCATAAAGGATAATTATTTTCTGCAGATGGTTTGATCTGGTGTTTCAAAAATCCTCGTCCCAGTCACCCGGCAAAGTACGTGGGGCTGTGCTGCCGGGGACCTCTTTCTGATCCTCTGCTACAGCTTCTAAACGCAAAGATAAGCAAAGCTGGAAACAATTCAAAGATGAAAGGCAGCGTTAAAGGAAAGTGCTCCATCTGAACACGGGCAACGTGCATTTCAAACTTCCACTCGCCCACCACAGAGAATTCTCAGGAGGGTGGCACAACAAAGCAGTTAGGTGCCGTGCAAAAGGGATTCCCAACAGATTTCAGAGGGGAAGGTCAGTTCCAAAAGTGACACTGCAAGATGGGTTTTAATACAAAATGATTCTACCACCTTTCCTCAAGACAGGGGGATACAAACCAAGCATAACCTGAGCACTTTCCTATCAAATCAGCCCTGTGACATCCCCCTGCGATGCATCACTAGCCCTGGGGTAACACTGGAACTGTCGCTGGAGTCAGTGTGATGGCTGGAGACCAGCTCATCTTCCCTGAAGAACTGGAGCCATGGGTGGGTGTTTGAGGGATGAGGGGCTCTGGGGACTCTTACACCCACAGCACCACAGGGCTGGGTCACCCCATTTGTGCCCCCAGCATGGTGGGATGGAAGAAGCAGGAGAAGAGGATGATGGCTTCTGAACAGCTTCTCAAAGATGGTCCTTCCCTCAAAAAGCTGGTGACCACAGAGAGCCCAATGAAGTAACTGTCACTGTCCCACAACACAAACAGCTTTTAATTAACGTATGTGCCCAGAGTGTGGCATCACCCCCAGCACAGCTGCCTCTGGAAACATCCGAACCCTAAGCAGGTGCTGCTGATCGGAGGAATCAGTGAAGAGGACATTGGCCTCACAGCTTTTTGAAATGTTGTTCTGCAATGGTTTCCACAGGAAGGATTTCTCCTCTTTGAAACAGGATAATTTACATCTCAAAGAGGTGTGGTGGGGGCTGTCTGTGGGTGTGGGCAGGTATCATCCCTTTGTTTTTGTGGAGTCCTTTTTTCTGGGGTGGAGAAAGGCCACAGACACCCTGCAAAGGGGAGCCAGTGTTGTCTGCCAAGGAGGCAATAATACACCAAGCTCTGCTAGCCTGAGCTGCTTCTCTATGCTGGGAATCCCAGGATGTTGGTTATCTTTGTGAGGAACTGAGAAAGGAAGCTTTCCAGTCGGAGGAGATTCTGGAGCACAAAGTGTAACCAGTAATGGAAAGGACAAGGCAGGTGAGCAAGGATGACAGCTTCTGTCCCATGTTCAAGGTGGTCCCACATTTCTCAGGGTGCTGAAATAGGTGAGAACAGTGGTCTCTGTGCAGGAGCACCTGGGAGGTTCTTCTCTATTCTGTCCAGTTCTGGGCTCCCCAGTTCAAGACAGGGAACTACTGGAGAGTCCAATGGAAGCTGGGAAGAGGCTGAGGGGACTGGAGTTATCTCTGTGCTTTGAAAAGGCTGAAGGACTTGAGGCTGTTGAGCCTAGAAAAGAGCAGACTAAGAAGGGATCTTCTCAGTGCTCAGCCACAGCTAAAGGGTGGGGGGCAAGAGCCTGGGGCCAGACTCTTTTCAGCAACCAGACAAGGGGCAATGGGCACCAACTGGAACCCAGGAGGTTCTATCTAAACAGGTGGAAAAACTTCTTTGGTGTGAGGGTGCTGGAGCCCTGAAGCAGGCTGCCCAGAGAGGTTGTAGAGTCTCCTTCTCTGGAGAGATTCCAACCCCACCTGGCCATTGTGATCCTGGGCAAGCTGCTGTGGGTGCTCCTGCTCTCACAGGGGGGTTGGACTGGATGACCTCTGGAGGTCCCTTCCGACACCTACTCTTCTGTGATTCTGTGGGTTAGTGCCTGGTTGCCCTGTGGGTGCTCCAGGCTTCCATCGCCCCCACGAATCATTGTAGGGCGATGGTTGCACTTGATGATTTTAAAGGTCTTTTCCAGCCTTAATGATTCTATGATCTTAAAAGGTCTTTTTTTCAACCAAAATGATCCCTGTGCTCCCTCAAGGGCCTGGGGTCCCATCAAGGTGAACAAGAAGGGTGCTTGAGGGCTGAGTTTCATGGAGAAAACCCACAGCTCCAAGCCGGGAGAAAGCTCCAGGGGAACCACCGGCGTCCCTCAGGCCGCCAGCGCGTTAATGGCGGCAGCCGAACTCCACTTCCCAGCGTGCCCCGGAGGCGGCGGGGCCGGGGGAAGGCGGGGGCCGGTTCCGGGTTGGCAGCCGCTAGCCCCGTGTGTTTACTTCCGTCCGCCCCAGTACGGGAGTGTCAGGCTGCGGAGGGGACCCGCCGGCCGCCCCGCCCTGCTGGAGCCCGGCAGCGGTTGAAGGAAGGAAGGAAGGAGGGAGGGACCGAGCTTAAACGAAGGAAGGAGGAGCCCGGCCCCACGCCCGCAGCGGTCCCCATGAGCGGGCGGTGAGCGTGGAGTCGGCGGCCGCGGGAGCTTCCCGGCGCGGCGGGACCCAGCCATGGACTGGCTCATGGGGTGAGTGTGGGAGCGGCGCTCGCCGAGGCAGGTTGCTGCGCTCCCCTGCCGCTCCGCTCAGGCTGCCTGGGGAGGGGAGCCGGACAACCTGTCTCGGAGAGAGCCGTGAGGGGCTTGCGAAGGCGCTGGCCGGGTGCGGGGCAAATGACTAATCAGTTATCGGTGGTGGAGGTGACAGCGGGAGGAAGCGTTCGAGCCGAGCTCTGGGTGTAGCCGGTTTGTCTTGGAGGGGAGGAAGAGGTGCAGAGGATCCTAAGCCTCGTCCCAAGCTGTTGTTGTCTGGAAAAAGTAACTTTTCGTTCCCTTTTTTTTTTTGGGGGGGGGGGGGAGGGGGTGTATTGTGGGGGATGAGGGAAGGAATGGGGGATATAGGAACGCTGAACGTTGCAGGTCTCCCAGTTTGCCACCAGTATAAGTGTGGGGTTAATCCCTCTGCGGCAAGAGCAGCACTTGGTAGCGAAGGGCTTGCCAAGGTTTAAATGGCTTTCTGTGGAGAGGAAGGAGAGACCTCGGTAGAGATTAAAGCCAAATGAGAGCCACGCCGGGGGGTTTTGGATCGCCTGGGATTAATGGTGCTAATTACACAGAGACAGAAGGTAAAAAGCGCTTTGCTGCTGGTTTTAGGACTGGAAACCTCAGTGCAGGAGAGAGATGCAGTTTGATGGAAGTGACTTTGCTATGCTACCAGTATCCCAAGCAAGATAAACTCAGTTACTTCTTGCATGACTTGGTGCTGGCGACCTGCACTCAGATGAACTGTGAAGAATCCTGCTTCAAAATTGCACGAGCAGTAGATTTATGCTTCAGCAAAACCAGTATTGCAGTGATAATTCGTTGCCCTTAGTTTCTTCTTCACAGTAGCTTGGTCTCATTCCTGAATGTGATCTTTACCACCTAGGTTGCCTCCTTTTGTGAGGTGATGTGCCTAGAATCCAAACCATGGTTTCTCAAGGTGATGGATTGGATTACACCAGTGGTCTTGTTTGCTGGTGCCAGCACAGCACTTGTTACTCCCCTTCAAACTAGATGTGCTCAACTCTTGAGCCAGTTATCAGTATTAGTTATGTTTTCCTGCGGGCTCGACCCCTCAGTCTGATGGAGTAGATGCTGAATATGGGGGAGATCTTGCTGGCTGAGCAGCAGAAATGCTGTATTTACAGCAGGTGGAAGGAGTCTGTGTGCCATGTGCTGCAAGGCTTGTGCCTTCTAGCTCAGAGGGCTGCACTCTGTTATTAGGCGATCTGATCGAAAACACGAATGACAAGCTTGCTATGATTTGGTTCATCACAACCACAAAGCACAGGTGGGATGGTTTATTTGCTTTGTAAAAGTAAAAGCCGAAGCATTAAAAAGTGTCCCTGTAATAGCAGCAGCAAAATCAAACCCGGGGCTTAAGCAAGACATTTGGCTGACTCAAAATGCCTCATTTAGGCAGTTGCACGTATTCTGAGTGAATTTTGCTGTAAATCACAAAAGGATCGATGTTTAGTTTAGCCAAACTCTCAGTATGTTATAATGCTATTTCTCTTATGAAAAATATCTTGGGCTTTTTGAAGCTGCTATGAAAAAATTGGCATTTGTTCTGGACTCTTTTACCCGAGGTGGGTGGACCCGGCCATGTGTGGAAAAAGACTTGCCTGTTTTCCCTGCTGTAATGCGAATGGATCCTGAGTCATTTGTGTCTTGCTTGCTTGTTCTCAGCTATTTCCTGATACAGTTCTCGCCTGACCAAACCCAGTATTGTCCTACTGATGCTCTTAATGTTTTCTCCTGTAAAACTTTGTTCTTTTTGTGTGAATTTGGGGGGTGGAGTATGGCAGGAAGGACAAACGTTGATATTCTGAAGGGGGAAAGGGTGGGAGGCCCGGGGGACCCTTTCATATTCTGTCCAAGTTATTAATGTTAATAACTGTGTATCTGCATGGAAACATCCTTCTTGCTGTTTGAGAATGAAACTGAGGACGTTCATCTGCCCGGGAAGAAGTTCGGGTAGTGTCACTCAGCCTGTCAGTGAAAACTTCAGCTGTTTGGGAAGCTCTTTGGGAACTTCAGTTGCACGAGAAGGAAAAGAGAGACTCAAAACGGGTCACTCCCAACAGCTCCTCAGTTTGTGCTGTCGATGCCTCTGGACAGCAATTGGTATTGGGCTGCTTCTTCGTGTTGTCACTCATTCCTGGAGAGGTGTCACCTCTCATAGAAGTACCACGATCTCCCCTATTCCAAACTGCTTTGATACCTTGCAGCTTTGCCGTTGCAGCTTCCCACGTGCTTTCCATGCCCTTCTTGTGTATGTTTCATGGGTTGTGCTGTCTCTTAATCTTGAGAAACATTAAGAGGGAAATGTTGAAAGGGTGTGAGAAACACCCTCTGTGTTTTGACTTTGTATTACTGAGAAGTTAATCTTCAAGTGCAGGGGTGTTAAATCAGGCAGCAGTAGCAGTTGTTTCTGCTTTCTCTACCCTGGAAGCTTGTGTCCCATAGTTGATTGAGAGTGAGATCTGGGGTTTGGTGGTGTTTTTTTTTTTTCCTTGCTGGTCCTTCCCTTCACTTGTGGTCTCTTGGAAAGTGGGGGAAGGGCAAGTTCTAATCATACCAGAAAGGCAGCAGCCCGAGTGTCTCTGATCTCCTCAGAGTGCTTAATACACAAAAAAACGGAAGCTGAAGCTTATAAACAATAGTGAATTTATTGGGGATTAACTCACAGCTCTAGGCTTAGGTGGTCACACAGCAAAACTTCTCTGGGTGCTGCCTTCTGTTCAGTCAACTGCTTCAAAATCCAGTGGAGTCCTAGGGAAGAGAGCTAGAAAGAAATGAGCTGCTGGCATCT
Source organism: Colaptes auratus (assembly GCA_015227895.2). Taxonomy (NCBI): domain Eukaryota; kingdom Metazoa; phylum Chordata; class Aves; order Piciformes; family Picidae; genus Colaptes; species Colaptes auratus. The sequence goes on along the minus strand of CM037647.1, from coordinate 3,282,980 downwards.
CACAGTGCTCAGTTGAGCACCAAAATAACCCCCAAGTCTTTTCTGTGGTCGGTGACCTATCTTTTACCCTTCTACTGAGCTTAATACTGGTACTGGTGAAAGACTTGGTTTCTGCAGTGCATTCTCTCAGTTAAAAAGATCATTTTGAGCTTTGTTTTTGTTGTTGTTGTACATAGGATGTATTTTTAGTGCAATTTTAACACGAGGTCAATGTTGCTTAATTGCTTCTGCTCACCAGCAACTGAGGGAGCTCTGCGTTACCCTCTTTGAAAGAGATTCCAAACTTCGGTGTTACAATTAGCATTGATCTGCTCTTGAAGTTCAAAGCAGCAACAAAGGCAGGCATTGTTCCTTCACTTATGAAACTTGCTCTTAGAGTTTTCTAAAACTCAGAATTAAAAAGGAAACGTATTAGTGCTGCTTAGCAAACCTGACATGGTGTCAGTTATTTTTAATCTTCAGCTGGAAGGTCTGTTACTGTAACACATCTTTTCATAAGAGAGGAGGAATGTGTACTGCTCTGAGAGCTATTATGTAAAAAGCAGGGAGAGAAACAAATCTCTTTTACCCACAATTAAGGACAAAACATCATGTGGGTGGGCTCCATCTCGACTATAAACTTTGTAGTTTAGCAGGTTAACAGACTGAGACTGAGGAAGCTGCAGCAGTGTAATATGGTTGTGATGGCAAAACACCTCTGTAGATGCTTTTTAAACCTGGGATATACCTACCTCTGCAGAAATGAGCTACATAATTTTGTATAGGCTACTTGAAAAGCCCTCAGCACGTAGACCAGCACTATAAAAAAAAGTTCCCTAGGGGAGGAGATGCTGCTTTTTTCTCTTTGCAAGGAAGCCTCTGCTTCCAGAAACTAATGGCATTCCCTTGACTCTTACTGAAGGATGCTGAGTTTTGCCTTGTGCTCAGAGGCATTCAAGAAGTGCAATGCTACCTCTAAACTCTTCCATGAGGATTATTTTCAGTTCAATGTGCATCAGTATTTTCTCTTCATCAGAGGACTGTGTTATTCCAGGATCAGTGTAAGCATCTCTCATACTTGGAGCTGCAGTGCGCTGCACTCTCTTCACAGGCACTTTTGGTACCGGTAAGGTGTCTGTGCTCTGATCCCTGTGGCTTGGCTTCACTGTGGCACATGGGACTGCTCAGAGAGGAGGCTGCAGCATTTAGCAGCATGTTAAAAGTAACATTTTACATGGGAAACTTTTGCTGTGTAATCAAACTTTTTTTTTTTCTTTCTAGTCAGCAGGGTGTGTAGCTCTTGGAGGGAGGGATTTATGAAACAAGTGTGGGAGCATGCTGACTTTACCCGAGTGTATTATTATCTCTTTGCCTTTTTGTGCTTCACAGTGGCTTGACAAAGATTCGCAGCTCCTCCTTCCAGACTTAACAGTGTAAGTGGAATGAAAGAGAAGAAGCTGCATGCAATAGGGATTCCTCTAGTCTTTAGTTTAAGTTGAATCACAGAATCAATGAGGTTAGAAAATACCTCAAAGATCATCAAGTCCAACCTGTCACCCAAGACCTCATGACTACTAAACCATGGCACCAAGTGCCACGTCCAGGTCTTGCTGTCCCTGTTGTCACACCATCTATCTGCTCTTTCATATGTTGCCCTGGGGACTTGGAAAGGAAGGCCTACAAATGATCAAAGGTGATCCTGTTCTCATCTCCCACATCTTCAGCTTTAAGGACAGTTAGAAAATAATGGGCTGGAAAGATGTGGAAAGTTCATATGGCAAAAGAAAGTAGCAAACTCCTGGTCAGGGTATTTGTGCCCGAAGACAGCATTGACAGGTTTGGGCCACCCAGGTGCTCTGTGATCTGCGAGGTAGAGCAAGTGGCTACAGCGGTAGCCTGAAGAATGTGTAATCCAATGTAACAGCCTTCACACTTGGAAATTTTGTTCCATTATGGCAATTAATTCATTAGAAACACCACAAATATACACTGCCTTGCATAGAACTCGGTCTGTTCCATATACCAAGTGACAGAATGAGAGGGAATGACCTCAGTTTGCACCAGGGGAGGTTTAGGTTGCACATTAGGGAAGTGTCTGGGGAAGAAGAGGGTTGTCAAGCTCTGGAAAAGGCTGCCAAGGGCAGTGGTGGAGGTGTTTAAAAGCCTTGTAGATGAGGCGCTTAGGGACCTGGTCTAGTCATGACCCAGCAGTGCTGGGTTAGTGGTTGATCTTAAAGGTGTTTTCCAACCCTAAACAGTTCTGTGACTCTGATTCTGTAGTCTTCATCTGACCAGGAGAAGTAGCTGGAAAATGTGTCCTATTGAGGCAGTACAGTAACTATGCAAATTCAGTCTTCTTCAGTACGTGCTACACTGAGGAGTTTGAACTGACAGCACAGGAGGACTTCTTGAGGTCTGTGCATTGCTAGATTTGTCTAGTACCTAAGGCCTGTGTGTCATACATTTATTTAGCTATAACTATCAAGGGTATAAAATAAAGTAGAGCTAGAAGCTGTTCCTCTTGTTTTGGATGTAGGATTTGGCCACAATATCTCAGCAGTGATTTCTAAGGTGAGAAGAAGGGTAACATATACTGCTGCTTTGTTGAGTTTTATTATGAATGTATTAAAAACATTTGAATTGATAGAATCCCAGCATGGTGGGGGGTGGAAGGCTCCTCTGGAGACCATCTAGTCCAACCTCTTGCTAAAGCAGGGTTACCCACAGCAGGTTGCCCTGGATCACAATATGCAGGTGGGTTTGGTTTCTGTCTGAAGGAGACTCCAATCTCTCTGGGCAGCCTGCTCCAGGGCTTCAGCACCCTCACAGAAAAGAGTTTTTTTCTCCTCGGATGGAACCTCTATGTCTGTTGCCTCTTGTCCTGTCACTAGGCAAGAGTCCGGCCCCATTGTCTTGTCCCTTGCCCTTTAGCTCTTTATTCTCAATGCTCAGATTCCCTCTGTCTTCTCCAGGCTGAACAGCCCCAGGTCCCTTAGCCTTTCCTTCTCACAGAGATACTCCAGTCTCTTGGAAGTGTGTTTAAAGAGGTTCCTCATAAGGCTTTAAGACATTGCCCAGTTCAAGATGCACAGTGGTGAAATGTGAGTTGTACAGAGAAGTCCCTGCCTTGAGCTAAAACAGCAAAAGACTAGATGTGGGGGAAAAAAACCCCATGCTAGTCTGCTAGTTCTGAGTCAGGAGAAATCCAGCATAATCATTTTTCAGCTGTGAGACTAAATCATTGTTGTGCTAGAATGGGATGCATTACCGAATCAGAGAATATCTTAACTTGAGAGGGACCCATGAGAACCATGGTGTCTGGTAATTGTAAGGAGTGTGTCATGTGGTGGGAACAGTGGGAAATGATGCAGCACATGGAGCTGTCAGTCTGACTGACAGTTGAACCAAGAGGAATGCTGCTGTCTTTGCCTAGCAAACCTTTGTATGAAAAGGTAGGAAATTATTTTGATTCTAGAGGCTTTTGGAAAATTCCTAATTACTACTTCCCCTTCGCTCTTGTGAGACCCCACCGCAAATACTGCATCCAGTTCTGGTGTCCCCCATCATAAGAAGGACACAGAGATGTTGGAGCAAGTCCAGAGGAGGCCACAAAGATGCTCCAAGGGCTGGTGCACCTCTGCTATGGGGACAGGCTGAGGGAGTTGGGGTTGTTCAGCCTGGAGAAGGGAAGACTGTGGGGGGGACCTTCAAGCTGCCTTCCAATGCCTGAAGAGATGCTGCAGGAAGGCTGGAGAGGGACTTTTCATAAGGGTGTCTAGAGACAGGACAAGGAGAAATGGTTTGAAGCTGAGGGAGAGCAGGGTTAGACTGGATCTGAGGAAGAAGTTGTTCAGTACAGGGGTGGTGAGACTCTGGAATAGTTGCCCAGGGAGGTTGTGGGTGCCCCCTTCCTGAAGGCGTTCAAGGCCAGGCTGGATGAGGCCTAGAGCAACCAAATCTAGTTGAGGTGTTCCTGCCCATGGCAGGGGGGTTGGAGTTGATGATCTCTAAAGTCCCTTCCAACCTGAGCCATTCTGTGATTCTATTTGTATCAAACATTTCTAGAGAAAGGAAGAGCACTGGAGGTTCTTCAGCTGCTGCAAGCATGAGGAATGCTTTCCCCTTCCCTTCAGTCACAGCCAGTGAAGGAAGTCTCCTGCCTTTTAAGGCAGTCTTGCCCCTAGAAACTGCTGCAGCCTCTCACTTTTCACAGCATGCACAGTGTCTGTACTTGTGTTTTTTGACTGACCTCATGACAGGTGTTTCCCTTGCATTGCATTCCCTGCCAATTCTTGGCTTCCCAGGCTATTTTCTCTGCTTTGAGGAAGCCGAAAATAACTCAGAACCAGTAAACCAGACGTGACCAGTCCCATTGGGCAGGAGGTATTCATGTGTTCCTTATTTACTTGTATGTATATCTGTAGCATTACCAGGGGGGTCCCTGGTTGTTCTCCCCACATACAGGGGTCTGGGAGGTTTGAACCAGATGAGCAGGAGTCCCATGGAAGAGAAAGGGTAGTGGGTACAAATTACTGCTGGGAGATTCCCATTGGACTGCAGAAGAAAATGTTTCCCTGTGAGAAGAGTTGGACATTGGAATCACATCTCAGGGGAAGCAGAGGAGTCTCCTACATTGGGCAGTTTGAAGACTCTGCTTGTCAGGGTGCTGGGACAGCTCATTTCAACTATCACCTAGGAATATTGGGCCAAATCATCCTTGGAGTCCCTTCCAACTTGGCATTCTGTGATCTTCAAGGTCTCTTCCAACCCAAAGCATTCTGTGATGCTATGAAATGTAGGTCTGTCTGTGAGCCACCTGCCCTCAGCTCACTGCTGACTTGTAAGACCTCAATTTTAATTCATAGATTTACCAGCCATGAGCAGGATCTTCGCTAAACCAGAAGTGAGCTGTGAAAACAACTAGTAGAACAGGTAAAAGAATATGTCCATTAAATATTAACTTGTAATATTCATTAGTATAGTAGTGGAAAGTGCTGTTACATTGAAACACAAGTTTCCAGGGCTAGCATAGTTGAGAGTGAGAGAGAGTCAGGACTGGTTGTGAGCGATTGAAACTCTTCTGATGTCTTGTTTGTTCCCTTAGGTCCCTCTGGTTCTGAAAGTTAGCACAGCTGGGGTTGTCACTGCTAAGGCTTTTCTGCTGTAAAGCTAGACAAATAAAAACCCTGCAGGTCCTTGCTCCCTGAAGTGTCCTGGTGTGGTTAATTATTGATTTCTTGGAGGAAAAAAAAGCCAAATAACCCTCACATTTTGAAACCTGTGTTGCTGCAGCAGACCACAGACTGTGTGTCAGTTGGGTCGTTGCTTTCCTTTGCTCATGTGAATACTGAGTTGGTCTTAGGATCTTCTTCCAGCAAGGATTTTATTGAGGGACACGAAGAGTAGATCAATCTCATGGTCCCTTAAAGCAAAATGAACTGTTGCTTGCTTGTTGAATGCTGTTGAGCATTCTAAATTGGTAGCAATACTCATTCCCTCCCTGTGTCTCTCTGCAGGTTACCCTCTTCTCCTTTGTGCTAGCATAGAATCCTGGAATGGTTTGAGTTGGAAGGCACCTCCAAAGGTCATCTAGTCCAATCCCCCTGCAGTCAGCAGGGACATCCTCAGCTACATCAGGTTGTTCAGAGCCTTGTTCAGCCTGACCTTGAATACCTCCATGGATGGGGCTTCAACCACCTCTCTGGGCAACCTGTTCCAGTGTTCCACCACCTTCATGGTGCATAACTTGTTCCTGTCATTTGATCTAAATCTCATCTTTTCTAATTTTAAACCATTAACCCTCACCTGCCACTACAGGCCTTTGGAAACAGTCCCTTTCCAGCCTTCTTGTAGGCCCCCTTCAGGTGCTGGAAGGCTGCTATTAGATCTCCCTGGAGCCTTCTCTCCCCCAGGCTGAACAACCCCAGCTCCCTCAATCTGTCCTTGTAGCAGAGGTGCTACAGCCCCTTGATCATTTTTGTGGCCCTTGTCTGGACCTGCTTCCTCAGGTCCATGTCTTTCCTGTTGAGTGTGTTGAGGGCTTCATAGCTGAAAGCACTACTGCAGGTGAGGTCTCACCAGAGGCAGAGTCAAGCGGCAGAATCGCCTCTTCTGATCTGCTGGCTGTGCTTTTTTTTGATGCAGCACCACTGTTTAGGAAGACTGATAGGTTAAGATGTTTGTCTAATTGAAAACTAATCTTTGTATTGCTTTTTTTAACCCTTTCCCCCCTGCCCCCTTTCCTGAGGTTAATTTTCAGCTAAATGAGTGCCTGCAGGCTGTTTGTATAGCCACATGAATAATGTTAACAGCACTAAGAAGCTGCTGAGAACAGGGAGCTTAGGGAACATTCTTTTTTGGTGGCAGCAAGGACTTAAATCAATTGAATGTAATCATGTAGTAATGTGATTATTAGTGGTAATTACTCTGCAAATAATTAGCGATTTTCTGGTGATGTATCCCTCTGCTTGGGAGAGCTGCAGGATGGCTGGAAACAGGAGATGCTCTGCTGCTGTTTTGGAGCAGGTAATGACTTTGGAGCAGTGTTTTGTCCTGTTGTACTGCATTCAGTTTATGGCTAAGCTACAAATACAGTGAACCGGGTGTTTCTGAATGAGCTCTAAATGACCTCTCATCCACCTGAGAGAAGTGCTGGCCCTGCCACAGTGTGACTGTGGAGGAAGGTGGCCTTCTGGGTGCCTGGCTGAATCCAGCAGTCTGCTTCCAGAGCGTCTGCAGAGTGCTTGGTTCACGCATGATGGCCTACATAGCGCTGCCATATTTCACTGGCAGTTTCCATCTGTTACAGCTACTGGATGTGGGCCCAGAGCAAGCAGACTTGAAAGAGTAAAATTACTAAGGGCCTGCAGTTTGGAGATAGCTGTGTATACATGTTTGAACTCGGGGTTGCCAGATCTGCATATCCTGCAATCATTGCTGACCTATTAAACAGCTTCACTGTGGGTTTCTGCTGAAGGGATCTTGTCATCATTTTAAACCCACCCACAATCGGTGATAAGGTTGTGAAGCTTCCTCCTTAGGTTCATTTCTTTTAATCCCCTCCTTCCCCCCCCCCCCCCCCCCCCCCCATTCTGCAATTAAAAACTTTGACGGTGGCCTTTGTTCTACTAAGCTTTGTAATGAAGAGATGTGATGCTGTGAATTTATTTTTGCAAGCATGTTGTTTACTGTAGTACTGGAGACTGTTCTACCAGTGAGACTGCTCCAGGAAGAACTGTTGTTTCATGACTTTGTTCCAGCACTTCAAACAGTTTTAGTCTTGGAGCTTCCCTCCTCATGCAATAGTGTGCAGTAGCTTTAATTTTGGAGTTGGAATGCTGAGTATCACTCTAAGTGCTGAGCAGCACTATTGTAATTTTAGCATTTGGAGGGGTAAAAATATGGCAGTTTTGTCTGAAGTTAGTTGCCTTGGATTCTGCTGGCCAGGAGATGCAAGCCCTTCACATAATCCACAAAGCTCTGGTTCTGGTGGTGGAGAAAGAGCACTGAACACACACTAAAAACCAACAGCCCAAACAACCAGAACTTAGATACAACTTTCAAGGCCCTGAAGAATGTCAGAAATTAAACTGCAGGAATGACTGTCATAGATCAAATTCTTTCTTCCTCTGGGCATTCAAAGAGTAAATCCATGAGGCTAGAATGTAAGCATGCAGAAAACTGTGTTTGTAAATGATTCAGGTCTGGTAACTGAAGCTCTTCAGAATGCATCTGCATACTTTTCCTTTCCAGGTTAGAAAGGTGTTCATTGAATGTTTTCATCATCAGTGTTCAGTGCCTGGGTCAGTGCTGTCCTTTCTCTACACTGAAATGATTGGGACTTTCACCTGAGAAACCTCCCAGAATTTCTACAGGGAGCAGGGTATTTGTGTGAAACAAGTTGCAAAAGGTGAGCTTGAGTCTGATTATTTTTTAACTGCTCCACTTTACAGCTCTAATATTCCTTCAGTCTAGAATCTCCTGGTTTTAAGAGCTTCTTTCTTTCCTGTGGCTCTTCATGACCCAGCAGGGAGTTGTTCAGGAAGAGCTTTGTTCCCCAGAGTCTCTCTTAACAGGTTATGCAAAAGTAGGTAAGAGATGGTTTTTTTACCAGGAGGTGTTTGGTGTCTGCTTTGCCAATGGGCTCAGGTTACAGAGTTAACTCTGTGGTTTCAGGTTTGTGCTAGAAAGCTCTTTATCATTTATCACACCTTTTCAGGCAGTCATTGCCCAGATAGTATCCAGGTGGTGCTGGAACTCTAGGCCATAACCTTCGTGATTGTCATGTCCAATAAGGCATTAGTGTGTGGCTGCTCCCCATCAGATGTAGAAGAGACTGAGCTTGTAGGAAGGGTTACAGATGTACTTGGGGAAGGGCAAAAGGCTTCTGGGTATGCTTTGTATCTCTTGTTGACAGACTGTCTTGGACAAGCCTGTGGTGGTGCTGCAGCTCCTTGTCAGCTGGCTAAATCTCTCCAGGTGATTGAGCTGGGGGCTGGTACATTTTTAAGGAGCTAACCAACTTGCATTCCAAAAGCCACAGGTGGGCCCTGGTTTTGCCGTTTTAAGTTTTATCAGAATGCCTTCTGGGGAAGGAAAGAGATTAGAAGATTTGCTGGTTCTGGTTTAGAGTATCCAGATCCTTGCATATAGCTAATCCCCTCCGCTGTTGTCTTTCCTTTTGTTCCATGATCCAGCCTCTCTGGGTTCATTTGCAATTCCTGGCTGGGATGCAAGTGCTAACCTGCAGCTCTGACGTAGTTACAGGTCCTGGCTCTGTCCCTGTGCATTTTTTTCTGTTAGCTAACTGATTTTGAGGTTTGGAAGAAGTCTGGCTGCTAAGATATGGGCAGAAGAAAAAGCAAATGGGATACTTTAGCCTAAACAGCTGGTTGCAATTCTAGTTTTAAGCTTGTAGGTAGAGGGGCTTTTGGATTTCTCTGCTGCATGATTTTTGCAGGTATTAAGGAGTCTTCTGCACAGTATTCCTGGCTGGGCATATAGCAGTAGCCATTATTGTGACCCCTCTTCACTTGATCATCGTGCTGGTGTGGGTGATGAACAATTTCTGAAGTCTAACCTGAAAATTCAAGGTTTTCTTGATGTATTTATCATATGCCGAAAAAGAAACATTAATAGACTTCCACCATGTGGCCTGGCATAGCTCAGGTTTTTCACTTTGGTTTGTGGGTGCTCCTCAAAATGCTGACTTTGGTGATTTGCATCCTTATAAGCTCAGTGTGTGTAATGAGGTATCTCACTTGCCCCACCCTGAATATGAAGGTACTGGCCCAAGTTACTTGAGCTTGTTGAGGCTTGAGCTGGTGGAGCAGAGTGCTCTGAAAACTCCTCTAGGAAGAGGAGATTCTCTGTTAATGCTTCTCATGCACAGCTAAGTACTGAACAGCAAGGTAGTAGGCAGTGTGGTTAGCTTAGGTTGTAAAGGGTGACCTTTATAAGGCGGTGGAGTTTGTTCTGGGCTTTTCAAGTGCTTAGAAGTGTTTTCCAAGCTTGTTTCAGGCAGGATCTTCCCAGTCATCCACTCAAATGGAGGAAGCTGTTGCTCTGTGATGTAACTTTCCAGGTGGGCAAAATATTATCTACAATGTCCAGACTTGCATTTTCTCATGATTGTTAATAGAATCGTAGATGAGAAACACAGAGTGGTTTGGGTTAGAGGGGAACTTTAAAGCCCATCCAGTCCACCCTCTCCCTGCAGTCAGCAGGGATATCTGCTGCTAGAGCAGGTTGGTCACAGCCCCAAAAACCTGATCTGGAATGGTTCCAGGGATGGGACATCTTCCACCTCTTTGGGCAATCCAGGACAGGCTCTCACCACCCTCAGTATCAAACACTTCTTCCTTCTCTCCAGTCTGAATCTTCCTCTTTTAGTTTAAACCATTACCACTTGTCCTCTCACAACAGACCCTGCTCAAAAGCCTGTCCCCAGCTTTTGATGGACTCCTTTAAGTACTGAAAGGCCACCAGAAGGTCTCCCTGGAGCTTTCTCTTCTCCAGGCTGTGCAACCCCAACTCTGTCAGCCTGGACTCATTGCTGTGGCCTCTCCTGGCCCTGCTCCAACAGGTTCCTGTCTATGCTGAGGACTCCAGAGCTGCCCCAGCACTGCAGAGGGGGTCTCAGCAGAGCATAGCAGAGGGGCAGAATCCCCTCCCTGCCCCTGCTGCCCACGCTGCTGGGGATCAGCCAGGACAGGCTGGGGCTGGGCTGGCAGCACTTGCTGCTGGCTCATATCCAGCTTTTTCACCCTCCAGCACCCTAAGTGCTTTTCCACAGGGCTGCTCCTTTTTAAGTTCATCTTGGGTGCAGGTAGGGTGAAAACTTACTAGTTTGGGTGAGAATCCTTGAAATTCAACACCTTGCCAATGGAGAACTATTTTCTGCAGTTCATGAAGCACTTAGAGTTTAGTTATCCTGCTACCTTGCAGGACAAAATCCCTGTGAGTGAGGGGAGGAAAAATCCCTCACTTGTTTTCAGTAGAGATGTCTGTAGTTGTTTTTCCAAGTAAATCAAGACATCCTTGCTACTTAGATGTGTTAAATTCCCATGTTTAAACATTTTATTTTGAAGTATGGGCCCCTTTTTTTTTTCCCTTTGGTTTTAATGTATTTTCTACTTGGCAAAAACATCTTGAGAAGGAAGTAACTTCATAATCAAGACAGACTCATTTCAACACATTGGTTCTACTTGCTTAGGGTGTGTCAGCTCTCTGCAGGCTTTCTGTGCCAAGGCAAAAATGTAAAAGAAAAAGGGTGTTAAATATTTCTGTGGGCATCACAAATTAAAGCTACTGTGAAGGTTGCTTCACTTCTGAATGACAGCTTCCTTGAAGGTTTTAATGTGTTTTAACAGCTCCAATTCAAATTCACCCTTTTAACTTGTTTTGACTTCCTGTGTAGGAAAACAGGCCTGCAATGACAAACAGCAAAAAAAAAAACAACCTGGGAGTACAGGAGGAAAGCTGCTGGTGCCCAGTGTTAAGGGCAGCTCTTTGTGTTCAAGCAAGCAGGCAGCAACATGGACAATGGGATTGAGGCACCCTCAGCAAGTTTGTGGATGACACAAAGATGTGTGGCCCAGTTTGACATGCTGGAGGGAAGGGATCCATCCAGAGGGGCTTGGACAGGCTGGAGAGGTAGGCCCAAGCCAAACTCAAGAAGTTCAACAAGGCCAAGTGCAGGATTCTGCACCTGGGTCCAGGCAATCCCAAGCACAAATCCAGGCTGGGCAATGAGTGGCTCAAGAGCAGCCTGGAGGAAGAGGACTTCAGGGTGTCAGTTGGTGACAAACTTCCCAGGAGCCAGCAATGGTCACTGGTAGCCCAGCAGGCAGCTGTGTGCTGAGCTGCATCCAGAGCAGGGAGAGCAGCAGCACAGGGAGAGCATTCTCTCCCTCTACTCTGCTCAGACCCCATCTGCAGCACTGCTTCCAGTTCTGGGGCCCCCAGCACAAGAAGGATATGGAACTGCTGGAGCAGGTCCAGAGGAGGTCATGAAGATCATCAGAGGTCTGCAGAACCTCCCTGTGGGGACAGGCTGAGAGAGTTTGGGCTTAGAGCAGCCTTCCAGTACCTGGAAAGGCTACAGGAGAGCTGGGGAAGGACTTCAGACAAGGGCTTATGGTGCTGGGAAAATGGGTGATGGCTTTGAGCTGGAAGAGGGCAGATTTAGACTGGAAATTCATGACAGTGAGGTTGAAGAACTGCAAAAGGCTGCCCAGGGAGGTCATGGATGCCACCACCACTGGAGGTGTTCAAGGCCAGGCTGGATGAGGCCTTGAGCAACCTGGGCTGGTGGGAGGTGTCCCTGCCTGTGGCAGGGGGTTGGAACTGGATGATCTTTAATGTCCCTTCCAACCCAAACCATTCTAGAAATTTATGAATTTGAGCAAAGAGGAAGTAAATATAAGCATAAGGATGGTGCTTCTAGATGTAATAAAGCTTTGGTAGCACATACATCATCATTTCCTGTCTGGAAATCATGGAAAATAATCATGATTCCTTTATCATTCCTGGAGCCTGATGTTTGTATAAAATCCTGCCCACAACATCATTACAAGCAGCTCTGTAGCTGTCCAAAGCAATGCATGAAGAGCTGGGATCTGGGGAATTCCAGTACATGCCTGACCTAAAGGAGTGATTTATCCTCCATGCAGACACACATCTGTGGCCCCATTCCTGTGCACATGGAGCTGATAGATGCCTGCAACATGCTCCCCATGCCTCACAGCATGCTCTCTGTTGGGGTTTGCCAGTTTACTGTGGCTGGGAACACAGCAGGGACCTGTGTGTGCCTGCAGCTGCAGGGCTCTCAAGAGTGAAGGGACCTGGGGAGATTGTGACTTTCTGTGACAAGATTGTGATAAGCTGGTCTCTTCCTTGAAGCAACAAGTGATAGGATCAGAGGATATGGCCTCAAGTTGCATCAGGAGAGGTTTAGGTTGGACATGGAAATTTTAGGTTGGACATGGAAATTAATGGAAATTTCCTCACTGGAAGGGTTCTCAAAATCTGGAGCAGGCTGCCCAGGGAGGTGGTTGAATCCCCATCACTAGAGGTGTTGAAAAGAGACAGAGATGTGGTGCTGAGGGGCATGGTTGAGCACCAGACTTGGTAGAGTTATAGAGTGGTTGGACTTGATGACCTTAAAGTTCTGTTCAGCTGCAATGATTCCATGAGTCTATGATTCAATTTGATGAATGTTGCCTGCCCATCAGTCTCAAGGCCAACAGTTCCTGTCTCATGCTTTGCAGGTAATGCTATCTTCTACTTGTGACCATAGCACACTTTCCTTAGGAGGTGTGGATGTGGTTTGTTTGGGTCAGTGATTTAATCCTAGTGCAGTGTATGCAGTTTGGTGGTATCACAAGTCAGGGAGAAGGATGCTCCTGATCTGTGGACTCCATTTCAAACCGGTACCCCTCGTCGTGTCACCACAGGCCCTTCGAAACAGTCCCTCTGCAGTCTTCCTCTAGGTCCCCTTCAGATACTGAAATGTAGCTCTAAGGTCTCCCTGGACCTTTCTCTTCTTCAGGCTGACCAGCCCCAACTCTCTCAGCCTGTCCCCATAGCAGAGCTGCTCCAGCTCCCTGATTGTTTTTGTGGCCACCTCTGGACACGCTCCAGCAGCTCCATGTCTCTCTTGTGTTGGAGGCCCTGGAGCTGGACAGTACTCCAGGTGAGTGGCAGAACCATCTCTATTGACCTGCTGGCCATGATTCTTGTGATGCAGCCCAGTATGCCACTGGCCTTCAGGGTTGCAAGAGCACACTGCTGGCTCATGTTGTGATGGGTTATGCCCATCCTAAAAGCTGGCGGGGGAGGGCTTGTGAGAGCCTTGCTCTCCCTGGAGGGGGTTTTCCCCCTGGGAAACTGAGTTAGTCTGTTCCACTCCCCCTCCCTATCTACCAAGCCTATAAAAAGGAAGGCTCTGCAGCCATTTGCTCTCTTTTACTTCTGCCTTGTGGGGATGAAAGGACTAAGAGAGTCGCTGCTGGCTTCCTGGTTCTCTGCCCTATGGTCAGGCCTGGTCCTTCTCCCTGCTACATCCATGCCAAGACTGTTGGTTTTGTCAGTATTTTCCCCATCCATCCTTGTTCCTTACCCTTGTGAACCCTTCCAGTTATTGTTACATATATATAACAATATCGTTTAAAGAAAATTTTATCTCTCTACTTCCAAACTGACTCCAAATTATTTCTCAGTATATTTGCTTCCTTCCTTTTTCCTGATCCCCCTTTCTTTCCTTTTTTTCCCTTCCCTTATCTCTCCCTGTTCTTTCCCCTTCCCTCTTTTCTTCTCTCAATCAGGAAAGAGGAAGGGGAGCAGGGGAGGTGTTCTCAGTCTTTCCCCCCATCTGAGCTCTTAAATCCCAGTTAAGGCTCAAACCACCATGCATGTCGAGCTTCTCACCCACAATACATGGACTTTTTATGTGGGGAAAAGTGCATGAGGCTTGGAAGGACCTAGCAGCTGTGGGACCAACTAATGCCAGTGGGATCCATATTCCCACTGGCTATAATGCTGTAGCAGCTTATGGGAGCCATCCCTGTGCCCTGTTTCCCTAAGATCCCTGGAGGCCACTGGTGTGGGTGGAGTGCACAGGACATGATGTAAAACTGTTGTGAGATAAAGCTGTCCAAAAAGGAGTCTGATCTCCCAGGAAGACAATGGTTATCACCTAGCTGTGGGCAACTCATTAACTTGGGGTTCCTAAAACAAATATTATTGCAGTGGAACTGCCAGCTGCCAGCATCAAATGTTTGCTGACTTTTTAATCTCATTTTGGGATATGCTGCTTTGTGCCAGTTTGGGGGAGTTCAGTAGTAAAATGACAATGTGAGCCTCACAGCAGGCAGGCACTCTCTCAGACCTCCAGAGAAAAAATGAACTGTCCAGAATGTTCCTTACAAAATGGAATTCAGAAGAGCTTCACATGAAGTAAGTTTTAATAAATACTTGTTCTGCTTCATGGTGTGGAAAAGCAACAGCAGGTTTGGGGTGGGAATAGCTACAGGCTGGGGTCAGAGTGGCTGGAGAGCAGCCAGGCAGAAAGGGACCTGGGGGTACTGGGTGATAGTAGGCTGAACATGAGCCTGCAGTGTGCCCAGGTGGCCAAGAAGGCCAATGGCATCCTGGCCTGCATCAGGAATAGTGTGGCCAGCAGGAGCAGGGAGGTCATTCTGCCCTATACTTAGTGCTGGTTAGGCCACACCTTGAGTCCTGTGTCCAGTTCTGGGCCCCTCAGTTCCAGAAAGCTGTTGAGATGCTGGAAGGTGTCCAGAGAAGGGCAACAAAGCTGGGGAGGGGTTTGGAACACAGCCCTGTGAGAAGATGCTGAGTGAGCTGGGGTTGCTTAGCCTGGAGAAGAGGAGGCTCAGGGGAGACCTCCCTTGCTCTCTCCAACTCCCTGAAGGGAGGTTGTAGCCAGGCAGGGGTTGGTCTCTTCTCCCAGGCAACCAGCACCAGAGCAAGAGGACACAGTCTCAAGCTGCTCCAGGGGAGGTTTAGGCTGGATGTTAGGAAGAAGTTCTTCCCAGAAAGAGAGATTGGCCATTGGAATGTGCTGCCCAGGGAGGTGGTGGAGTCACCGTCACTGAAAGTGTTTAATAGGAGCCTGGATGAGGCCCTTGGTGCCATGGTTTAGTGGAGTAGATGGTGTTGGCTGATAGGATGGACTCGATCTCGAAGGTCATTTCCCATCTGGTTAATTCTATTCTGTCTAAAAGGGGGTTAAAGACCACTGCTTTGCCAGCAGACTTGGACGATAAAGAATGGTTTTGGCATCTTGCATGACAACAGAAGATCTGAATACTGATAAATAGGGAAAAATTTTGAATGTGGCCCATAGCTGAGTTGTGGGATTTCAATGGTATGATTCACTAAGATAAATATTATAGCCCTGTAAAGATTAACCATGCTAGCAAGAGGACCAGGACTAGTTAGGATAATGCTGGTTTCCAGCCCAAGCATCAAAGCAGAGTGGTCAGAGCCAGGAAGAAATTTCTCTTGGGATTTGGTGTTGGGCAATTTGCTGCATTTTCAGTGATGCATGGGGCTTTCTGAATGGCTTTCATGTTGGCAATGCTGGAAACAGAATATTGGGCTTGGTAGGGTGCTGTTTTGCATTATGCATGGTGCTGTGATGGGGAGGTAGATAGCCAGAATGCATTTACCTAATGGCATGGTAGACCTTCATCTTCTATTTGCAAATGCCTCCCCTGGCAGTGGACAGGAAGTTGAACTACTTCATAAACATCTGATTGTTAGAGGGTCAAAAATCTCCCTCCCTTCTAAAATAACCTTTGTAGCACTCAGTTTCAATGTCTCTCTCTTTCCCTGAAAGTACTAAATGGATTGGTTGGTGATTTGATTTTAAGCTCAGAAAACAGAAGTACTCATGGAATCTTCTCCTGATTTTTAAGTCAGGGCTATGTTGTACAGAAAGATGAAGAAGTTGATCTCCCTTCTTCCTTGCTTTAAAACTTTGGACTTTTTGAATGTGTCCAGAGAAGGGCAACGAGCGTGGGGAGAGGCCTCAAGCACAAGCCCTGTGAGGAGAGGCTGAGGGAGTTGGGGTTGCTTAGCCTGGAGAAGAGGAGGCTCAGAGGAGACCTTCTTGCTATCTACAACTCCCTGAAGGGAGGTTGTAGCCAGGAGGGGGTTAGTCTCTTCTCTCAAGCAACCAGCACCAGAACAAGAGGACACAGTCTCAAGCTGTGCCAGGGGAAGTTCAGGGTGAGGAGAAAGCTCTTCACAGAGAGAGTTGTTAGCTGTTGGAATGTGCTGCCCAGGGAGGTGGTGGAGTCCCCATCCCTGGAGGTGTTCAAGAGGGGATTGGACGTGGCACTTGGTGCCATGGTTTAGTAGTCATGAGGTGTTGGGTGACAGGTTGGACTTGATGATCTTTGAGGTCTTTTCCAACCTTATTGATTCTACGATTAAGGCATTTTTTTTCAGATATATCTTTCACTGAACCAACTGTCCTGTTTGCTTGTTTCATTCTTGCTTTTGTTTAGCAGACCTGCTAGCTACCTTTCAGTATCTGAAAGGGACCTACAGGAAGGCAGGGGAGGGACTGTTTACCAGCCTGTGGTGATAGGATGAGGGGCAGTGGTTTGAAACTGGAGCAGGGGAGATTTAGGTTGGACATCAGGAGGAAATTTTTCACCATGAGGGAGGTAGGACACTGGAACAAATCACCCAGGGATGTAGTTGAGGCCCTGTCTTGGAGACATTCAAGATCAGGCTTGAGGTGTCTGTGGGCATCTTGATCTACTTGGAGGTGTCCCTGCTGCCTGCAGGAGGGTTGCAAAAGATGACCTTTGAGCGTCCCTTCCAACCCAATGCAATCTGTGAATCTGTAATTGGAGCATTTGATCCCTAAGAATGACAAAGTCACTCTTCTTCTGGTATTTACTGTTCCCTCTTGCAATGTCACCTTTGGGACCAGGGCTGTCATCACCCACATGTTAATCCTTGCTGTGACTTCTCATGGCACTGCTAATGCAGTGAGCATGGGGGAAGGAAATGAAATTGGTTCTGGGAGGAGATGATTTGCACTTCCATGGAATGAAATTTATCCTAGGATCTAAGTATTGAATAGTGGTGGTGCTCTTCCTTCTTTACTACTTTCCTGGAGGTAAAAATACCCCCACACCTCTCTACCCTCCCCAGGAAGGAGTAACAATTAAGATGGAACCCATTTTGAACTTCAGCAAGACTGGAATGTAAATTTGGGAACAAGACCACTTGGTACAGATCTGAGTTGTGTTATTGATCTGCTGTTGTTTTCCTAACCTGAACTTGCTTGCTGCTTTTATTAAGCTCTCTCTCACTATCAAATATTTACTTGCTTTGGGGCTGTGTTTTCAGAGAGGACAGGTGGGCATCCTGACATGTATTACTAGGGGTGTGGTTGGTAGGTTGAGGGAGGTTCTCCTTCCCCTCTACTCTGCCCTGGTGAGGTGACATCTGGAATATTCTGTCCAGTTCTGGGCTCTTCATTTCAAGAAGGACCTCAGGGAAGTGCTTGAAGGAGTCCAGCACAGAGCCACAAAGCTGCTGAAGGCAGTGGAACATCTCCCTGTGAGGGCAGGCTGAGGGAGCTGGGGCTCTTTAAGCTTGGAGAAGACAAGCCTGAGGGGTGACTTCATTCATGTTTATAGAGATGTGCAGGGCAGTGTCAGGAGGATTGAGCCAGGCTCTGCTCAGGTTCCCAATGACAGAACAAGGGGCAATGGGTGCAAGCTGGAGCAGAGGAGATTCCACATAAACCTCCTCTTTTTCACTGTGAGGGTGACAAAACACTGGAACGGTCTGCCCAGAGAGACTCTGGAGACATTCAAAACCTGGCTGGACATGTTCCTGTGTGCCCTTCTCTAGGTGATCCTGCCCTGGTCAGGGGGTTGGAGTAGATAATCTTTTGAGGTCCTTTCCAACCAACTAACATTCTGTCATCCTGTGATTCTTGGCTCTGCTGTGCTGCCTCAACACTTGCTATTCCTCTTGGCTAGTGTGAGCTGGAGCATCCTGAGCTATAATAAAGCTTTGTCACAATCTGAAGAGTTGGTTTCAGTCTAGGACAACTTTTTGCACTGGGCTTTTTTTGTAGTTTGTTTGGCTTTGGCTTTTTATTGGCTTGTTTTTTTATTTAGTTGTTTTTAATGAAAACTAAATTCCAATATCCTGTCCATGTTTAAGCACAGTTTTGATAATTATAACAATCTCAACATGGTGGAGGCTGAAAGGGACCTCTGGAGAGGACCCAAAAGTGGGGGTCAGCCACAGTAGCTTTCCCAGGATCCCAATGTCTAGGTGGGTTTGGAATCTGTCTAGAGAAGGCAACCCTCAACCTCTCTGGGCAGTCTGCTCCAAGGCTCCAGCACCCTCACACCAAAGAAGGTTTTCCTTACATCTAAATGAACCCTGCAGTGCTCCAGTTTGTGCCTGTTATCCCTGTTCCTGGGTGCCACTGACAACAGTCTGGCCACATCTTCTTGTCCCCCACCCTTTAGCTGTTGCTGAGCATTAAGCAGATCCCCTTTGAGGCTGCTCTTCTCCAGGCTGAACAGCCCCAGGAGCCTTTCCTCCTCGGAGAGCTGCTCCAGGCCCCATAGCACCTTCATAGCCATTTGCCAGACTTGGTGCAGTAGTTCCCTGGCTCTCTTAATTATAGAATAGAATAGAATAGAATCAGTAAGGTTGGAAAAGACCTCAAAGATCATCAAGTCCAACCTGTCACCCAACACCTCATGACTACTAGACCATGGCTTCAAGTGCCATGTCCAATCCCCTCTTGAACAGCTCCAGGGATGGGGACTCCACCACCTCCCTGGGCAGCACATTCTGATGGCAAATTACTCTTTCTGTGAAGAACTTTCTCCTCACCTCAAGCCTGAACTTCCCCTGGTACAGCTTGAGACTGTGTCCTCTTGTTGCCTGGGAGAAGAGATGAACCCCCACCTGTCTACAACCTCCCTTCAGGTAGTTGTAGAGAACGATAAGCCTCCTCGTCTCCAGGCCAGCAGGAGCAGGGAAGTCATTCTGCCCCTGTACTCAACACTGGTTAAGCCACACCTTGAGTACTGTGCCCACTTCTGGGCCCCTCAATTTAAGAAGGAAATTGAGACTCTTGAATGTGTCCAGAGAAGGGCAATGAGGCTGGGGAGAGGCCTTGAGCACAGCCCTGTGAGGAGAGGCTGAGGGAGCTGGGGTTGTTTAGCCTGGAGAAGAGGAGGCTCAGGGGAGACCTTCTTGCTCTCTGCCACTACCTGAAGGGAGGTTATACTGGAGTGTCTAGAACTGGACACAATACTCCAGATGTGACCTGAGTAGGGCAAAGGAGAGGGGGAGGAGAGCCTCCCTCAATGGACTGGCTAGAGCCTTTAATCTTTCAGTTGGAATTACCTGAGCATTTGGAAGTCTCAATGAAAAAGATCATGGATGGAAGGTGCTTTCCTTACATGTAATTGCTGCTTGCAATGATGTAAATCAAGTGAGTGTTCTTTCCCTATAAATGCTGATGTTGAGGAGCCTTGACAGGAATGAAGAGTGACTTTTTGTCTTTGCTTTACTTGATGGTGGGATTATTTTGTTTTGGGTGCTCTTTATTTCATTCTCTTTGCATATGCACAAGGAAGATCTCAATACATGTGGTGCTTTGCAAGTTTTATAGCCAGTTGCATGCTGGTTTAATCCTAGCTTGATTTTATTGGTGTGGCATAAATACAGGAGGAGAGAGTCTTGATTAGGAGACATCTGAATGGTATCTAAGTGTGTAGATGAAGAAAACATGGTTCAGTTGGGTGCTGCAAGGGGTAAACCCTAAGCCAGCCAGTTCAAACAGCTGATCAGTTGAATGCTACCTCTGGTTTGTTGGTCTCATGGTGAGAACAAATCAGGTTTGTCTAGCGACTGGAAATGACCTTTTTATGTTCCTTGGAACTGTTTTCACTTCAGGCTTTTGAAAACCACTGCTCTCCTTTGGCTTTGTTCTTTCCCAGGTTTGAAATCCAAGTGTTACCAAACCATTGTGTGCACATCATTGTGTAGAGAGGTTTTTATGAGAGTTTGGATTGGTTTAATTAACTCCCTTCCAAAGGTGACTCAAGTCTGACAGTGCCCAGCATTGAGACTTGTACCTCAGCTACTCCTGGTGAGGTTCCATCTCCTTACAATGCCAGAAGAACTCCACTCCTGCTTTTACATTCTCCAAAATCTCCTGGAGAAGATTAGGTGCTCAATCATCTAAAGGATGACCTCATCATGTGCCAAAGGGGAATTGAAGCTGTAGGAGCTTTTAAGAGCCTTGATGATGGAAAAGTTGTGAGGATTTTCCAAGTGCTGTGTCTCCTTTGTCTTTTTCTCTCTTGAAGGCATGGTGAACCTTTTACCAAAGCATGTCAATGAGCTGCTGATAAACTGTTTAGGTAACTCAGAAAACATTTCCCAGGTGGGAGTGGAAGGGAAGCAAAGAAAAGTTACAAACCCAGAGCCTGCTTCCTCTGGTGCACTGTGGCAGCAGTGTGTTTGTGACCTCTGTGATGGACTTCAATCTGATAGTCCTTGAGCCCATCACTCCAAGAAGGACTTTGAGGTCCTGGAGTGGGTCCAGAGAAGGGCAATGAAGCTCATGGAGGGTCTGGAGAACAGGGCTGGTGAGGAGCAGCTGGGGAAACCGGGGCTGTTCAGCCTGGAGAAAGGGAGGCTGAGGGGAGACTTTCTGGCCTTCTGCAACTTCCTGTAATGAGGTTGGAGCCAGGTGGGGATCGATCTCTTCTCCCAAGGAACAGGACAAGAAGAGATAGCCTAAAGTTGTGTCAGGGAGGTTTAGGTTGGACAATTTCTTCTCTGAAAGTGTGGTAAAGCCCTGGAACAGGCTGCCCAGGGCAGTGGGTGGCGTTCCCTATCCCTGAAGGTATGTGGAAGCTGTGTGAATGTGCTGAGGAACATTGGTTTAGTGGTGACTTGGCTGTGATAGGTTAATGATCCAGTGATCTTGGAGGTCTTTTCTGACCTTAGTGATTCTGTAGAAGAAAAGCCAGCTGTATTTCTGGCATGGCTGTCAAAGCAGGAGGTTCCCATTTTGCAGGGGAGAACCATATAGCTGCCTTCCAATATCTGGAGGGATCCCAGAGGAAGGCTGGAGCTGGACTTGTCATAAGGGTGTCTAGAGACAGGACAAGGAGGAATGGTTTGAAACTGGGGGAGAGCAGGATTAGACTGGATCTGAGGAAGAAGTTCTTCCGTACAGGGGTGGTGAGACTCCAGAATAGGCTGCCCAGAGAGGTTGTGGATGCCTCCTCCCTGAAGATGTTCAAGGCCAGGCTGGATGAGGCCTTGAGCAACCAAATCTAGTTGAGACGTGTCCCTGCCTACGGCAGGGGAGTTGGAGTAGATGACCTCTAAGGTCCCTTCCAACCTAAGCCATTGTATGATTGTCTTAAACTCGATCCAGGACGTTGGTGTTTTGTGTTGATCTGTTCGAGTACAGCTGGGGCTGTTCTCAGTGTTTTGGGCGCTGCAGCAAATAAATGTGGCGATCAAAATCTGGAGTGATTGTCCATGTGCCACTTGACCCTCTGCTTGCTTTAACTCCAATTACTGTGCCTCTGAGGGAGAGATTTTTACACAGCATCTGACAAGCCAATACCAATTTCTGTCCTGTGTGTCATTGTCACAGCTCCTTAGTCATAGCTCAATATTAGGAGAACAAAAGAAAGTGAGGGACCCTGGTGAGGGTGTTGGAGAGGGATTAGCAGAGCCTCGTAGCTATGGAGTTAAGCTGGGCTTCTGTTTTCACTACCAGTGACATCTTGATTTATGCATACTGGGGATGTTTTTCAACACCAGAAGCAATAGGAAAGAAGACAGTTTGCTTCCAGCCAGTGTTTCCTGCAGGGCTTCTTGGCTTTGCCTTTCTTTCAGACAACAGCACTGGGAGCACAATCTTCCTGTTCCCTCCTGTTACTGCTGTTTGTGTGTGTGAGGGATTTTGTTTTGTGTTTTTGTTTTGCTTTTTTCCCCAGTTATGTAAAGCTCCAGGCTTGGATCTGGTCTTTCTCCTTGTTCAGATCTTCCTTGAAGATGTGAGCCAGAAACGTGCATGCAAAAAACAAACAAACCCAAAGCAAACAGAAAACCCCAACAAAACACCCCAAGCCCAACAAAATAATCTCTTGCACACATCCTGTTTTCAAATTGTGTTGTTTCCTTCAGTCCTGAGCTCTGCTGGGGACATGGCCGGAGGGGTGACTTGTGCTTGCCTTAAACTGGATGATCTTATAAGGTCTCTTCCAACCAAAACAGGTCTGTGACGGAGCTGGTGTGTGCTCTGGGCAGAAGTGTACACAGTTCATAAATGGGCTAAGAGCTGGACAGCCAGCAAGGTTGTGTTAACTACTTACTAGTGGGTTTAGAAGTATTTTGTGGTGTTCCTGGCGCTTCTTCATGGTGGGGGAGCACCAGAACAGGCTGCCCGGAGAGCTTGTAGTGTTGTCGTCTCTGGAGACATTCAATATCCACCTGGATGTGTTTGTGTGACCTGCCCTAGGTGCCCCTGCTTTGGCAGGGGGGTTGGACTAGATGGTCTCTGGAGGTCCCTTCCAATCCCTCAAACTGCTTCTCCTCTGGTTCTCCTCCCCAGGCAGTCAAAATCGTGGTTCTGGGTGGTGTTTTTCTTTCTTCTCAGGCAGCGTGGTCTGGTAGCAGTTTGGATATTCACGCTGTCATTGTGGAACAGAGTAACCACAGATGAACTTGCAGCACAAATACTGAGAGCAGCAGCCTGGAACAGAAATAGAAACTTCTGCCTTCCCACTGCTGCCTTTATTTCAAATGTGCAGATCAAGGGAAGCAAGCCTGCAGAGCTGGGGTGGCTTAGCCATAAAGTAAGAGTTAACTACTCTGCAAACAAGCCTCCTGCCAATACCCAGCACTTCTGAGGGGCCTGCTGCTGGTTGCTTCCTAAAAGGTGCCACCTGCCCTGTGGGGACAGGTTGAGTGAGCTGGGGCTGTTCACCCAGAAGAGAAGGCTCCAGGGATACCTGAGAGCAGCCTTCCAGTACCAGAAGGGTACCTACAAGAAAGCTGGGGAGGGATTTTTTACAAGGGTTTGTAGTGATAGGAAGAGAGAGAATGGATTGAAGCTTGAGAAGGGTAGATTTAGGCTGGGTATTAGGAAGAAACTGTTTACAGTGAGGGTGGTGATGCACTGGAACCTGGTTGCGCAGCGAGGTTGTGGATGCCCCCTCCCTGGAGGTGTGCAAGGCCAGGTTGGATGGGACCTGGAACATCCTGGCCTAGTGGGAGGTGTCCCTGGCCATGACAGGGGGATTGAAACTAGATGATACTTGAAGTCCCTTCCAACCTAAACCATTCTGTGATTGTATGACTAATTCCAATCCTGCTGGTGCCACAGCCCATTCCTGCCATGCTGCAGTGCTGCTGAGCATTTCAGCATCTGCTCAATGGAAATACCTTGAGATGCTTTTGCTGATGGGTTTAGGACAAAAGCAGAATGATTGGTGGCAACAAAGTATTACAAAAAGAGGAGCTTTCAGGATCTATTCTGTTCTGTCAGAAGCATTTTGCTGGGAAGATGACACTAACCTCTAGCCCCATTTCAGTGGTCTTCGGTATTAAATTGCTAATACAAGGTGCTGATTAGCATCTCCCTGCTTAGTGAAATGGCTCTTGCTTCATCATCTTTTGTAGGCTGCTGTAAAACAACCTCTTAGCCTAATGTGGTTAGTGTTGATAAAAACTAAAGTATCCATGTTGAAAAGTGTATGAGCATAAAAGCTTCCCTGGACCTTTTTAAGTGCTCTAAAACAAGACCTTTTTTTGCTACAGATAATTTAACTGTAATACTTGAGGATGGATTTCATCTTTCAGCCCTTCCATGGTGTTTGTGCCACTCACTTCTAATATTGTATCACCTAGAAATGGTGATATCCTATAGAATCATGGATTGGAAGGGACTTCCAGAGGTCATCTAGTCCAACCCCCTCTGCAGTGAGCAGGGACACCTTCACTAGATCAGGTTGCTCAGAGCTTTGTCGAGCCTGAGCTTGAGTGTCTCCGGGGATGGGGCCTCAACCACCTCCCTGGGCAACCTGTTCCAGTGTTCCACCACCCTCATGGTGCAGAGCTTGTTGCTAACATCCAATCTCAATCTGCTCTTCTCTAGTTTGAAGCTGTCGCCTGTCATGCTGTCACTACAGGCCTTTGCAAACAGTCCCTCTGCAGCCGCCTTGTACCCCTTCAGGTACTGAAAGGCTGCTCTGAGGTCTCCCTGGAGCCTTCTCTTTTCCAGGCTGAACAATCCCTCAGCCTGTCCTCATAGCAGAGGTGTTCCAGCCCTCTGATCATCTTCTTGGCCCTCTCTAGACCTGCTCCATGAGGTCCATGTCCTTCCTGTGATGAGGGCTTCAGAGCTGGATGCAGTACTGCAGGTGAGGTCCCATCAGAGCAGAGGTGCAGAATCACCTCTCTCCATCCCTGGCCCCGCTGCTTTTGATGCAGCCCAGGCTGCCATTGGCCTTCTGGGCTGCAGCTACCTATTGCTGGCTCATGTCCAGCTTCTCATGCACCAGAACTCCCAAGTCCTTTTCTGCAGGGCTGCTGTCTATCACCTCACCCCTCAAGCTAGATTGGTCATAAGGATCTCTTGGCTTTGAGCTAACACATATAATAACTTTTCATTTCAACAGCATTTGTGGCTGGGTGTAGTGAAACAGCCAATTTACAAGGTGGAGATTGTTAATGATCCTAATCTTTTCATGTTTGAATTTTCCTCTCCTTGCTAGAATATTTTTGCATCATTCTACAGGAGAAATGGTGCTAATGTTTGTTTTGTCTTAATAATGACTAAATCTGGTTTGGAAAGTTCCTCTCCCGTAATTCCTATCTTTAAAGTCTTTGTGCTGGTTCTAATTAGTAGGTATTAGCATATGCATCGAACTGCAGAATGTACAAGTGCTGTTTGGGAAATTAAATGCTAGGTTTAGCTCATAAGTTGGAATTATTTGGAACAAAACATGAGCAGAGTGAAGTAGGAAAGCTATAAAATCGTGGCATAACATCAACGTCAATAAAAATCTGTCACACGTACCCAGCTTTCCCTCTCCACTTTCCATTCAGCTGGGGAAAAAAGCCCCCAAACAAAGGGAAATGCAACACAAGTGTGGCTGCTCTTTGTCTGAGCCTGGGGATGGTAAATGTGGAATTAGCAGTGTGGAGTTGAAGGCATAAGAACTTTCAAGTGCTTTTATGGCATTGAGAAGAAGGCAGTGGGGCAGTGCATTTGGAGGAGGGTTTTCCTCTTGAGGGCAAACCAAGTGCGTATTTGTCTTGCCAGTTGCAATAAAGGGCCACCCAATGTCAATGTTGGTACCACAATGTCTTGTGGTACCCACAGCCACAGGGCTGGAAGAGCAAACTTAGCCCCAGTGAGTGCTGGCTGCAGTAAGACCTGTGCCCAGCCACTTCTAGTATAGACTAGAATATAGAATACAATTAACCAGGTTGGAAAAGACCTTCGAGATCATCAAGTCCAACCTATCACCCAGCACCATCTAATCAACTAAACCATGTCACCAAGTGCCTCATCTGCTCTCTTCTTAAACACTTCCAGTGATGGTGACTGCACCACCTCCCTGGGCAGCCCATTCCAGTGGCCAATCTGTGAAGAGTTTCTTCCTAACATCCAGCCTAAACCTCCCCTGGTGCAGCTTGAGACTGTGTCCTCTTGTTCTGGTGCTTGCCTGGAAGAGACCAACCCCCAGCTGGCTACAGCTTCCCTTCAGGTAGTTGTAGACAGCAACAAGGTCTGCTCTGACCCTCCTCTTCTCTAGGCTTTAAACTGGAAGAAGTTTGATTTAGATGAGACATTTGGAAGACATTTTTCTCCATGAGAGTGGTGAGGCACTGGAACAGCTTGCCCAGGGAAGATGCGGAGGCTCCACGCCTGGAAGTGTCAAAGCCAAGCAGGATGAGACCTTGAGCAACCTGGTCTAGCAGAAGGTGTCCCTGTCCATGGCGGGGGGTTAGAACTAGATGATCCTTAAGGTCCCTTCTAACCCAAACCCTTCTGTGATCACGCCCAGACTATTTATTCCATAATTCACTGAGCACTTTGGGCCCACTGGACTGCTACGAGAAGTCTTCTTCCACCTTTCCAGCTATTAATTCCCCTCTCTGCCAACTCAAGGGCTTCAGGGATCTTATTAGGAGTGGGATTCTGCTAGTGAGGTGGGTTAAAAAGTTAGTGAAAAGAAAGCAGCATTTTGGTGTAACTGGGGTAAATTCCCAATCCAGTGAACTGTTGTGCTGCACTAACACCTCTGCATGAGAGGGGCACAGAGGCAAGATTGAGAGACCTGGAGTGGTGGAGGGGGAGTGGAATCGGCTCTAATGGTGGTAGTGACATTTTTGCTGGCTTAATGTATTTGTGGAACTGTGACATGAGATGCTGTGGTCCCTCTCAAACTCATTATGTACCAGACAAGATGAAACGTTTTTGTTTCTATAAAAGATGCTGAAAATAATCCATTCTCAGTTGACTAATGTGACCTTTCAGAAATAATTGCTCAAATGTCTATAAGGTTCTTCCTCTTGTTTGCTACAGCTGTGGATCCAGAAATGTCCCTGGGACAGAATATGCTTCTGTTTGGGGGAAGAAAACTAACTTCAAATCTGATAAGGCCACATCTGGAGTACTGGATCCAGTTCTGGGCTCCCCAGTTTGAGAGAGAGGGAAGGAAATACCAGAGAGAGTCCAAGACAGGCTATAAAGATGCTGAGGGACCTGCAGCATCTCTGTGAGGAGAAAAGGCTGAAAGCCCTGGGGCTGTTGAGCCTGGAGAAGAGCAACCCTGGAGGGGGTCTCCTCAATGCTCAGCAAGAGGAAGGGGCTGGACTCGTGTCAGTGGTGCCCAGGGACAGGACAATGGGCACAAACTCGAGCCCAGGAGGTTCAATCTGAAAAGGAGGAAAAATTTCTTTGGTGTGAGGCTAAGCAGCAGTTACCAGCCTGGGCACTCTCAGCCACAGGCTGCTTGTCAGCTCCCAGGTATCCTGGTTAGAGGGCGCAGTCTCAAGCTGTGCCAGGGGAAGTTTAGGCTTGAGGTGAGGAGAAAGATCTTCCCAGAGAGTATTGTTAGCTGTTGGAATGTGCTGCCCAGGGAGGTGGTGGAGTCACTGTCCCTGGAGGTGTTCAAGAGGGGATTGGACATGGCACTTGGAGCCATGGTCTAGTAGTCATGAGGTGTTGGGTGACAGGTTGGGCTTGATGATCTTTGAGGTCTTTTCCAACCTTGTTGATACTATACTATGATTCTATTCTAATTGCTGTGGATCTCAGAGGGGTTTGCTGTGGTGGTTTGTACAGATCTGGGTGGGGTTTAGGGGGAAAAATGGTCATTAGGTTGATGTGTCTTAAGAGATGCTTTAGCTCACTTCTTGTAAGTGTAGTTTTCAGCTGAGATTCAGCCTTTCCAAGTTGATCATCATTGTTGGAAGCACAGTTTGTGGATCAGCTTATTTTCTGCTAAAATTAGATGAGCTCTCTTTTATATTCAAGTTGCTTTGCTACAGCAAAGTCGAATGCAAATCAGACTCATTCTGTATCATTTCTTTTCTGTTCTGTCACCTTCTATGGTAACAGCCACCAAAAAAAGCTCAACTCCAAGATGTATCACTCTTTTTGCTAGGTATTTTTTTTATTGACATAACACTCCCTAACTGGGCTGCTGGGTGTCCTGGGAACAGGAGTGGATTCCATGGGTTGGGTGGCCAGATAGTTGGAACACCTCTGCTATGGGGACAGGCTGAGGGACCTGGAGTGGAGAAGAGGCAGCTCTGAAGGGAACCTTAGTGCTGCCTCCTAATACTTGAAGGAATCCTACAAGAAGGCTGGAGTGGGACTTTTCATAAGGGCTGTCTAGTGACAGGACAAGGGGGAATCCTGCAAAACTGAGGGAGAGTAGGTTTAGACTGGATCTTATGGAAAAGTTCTTCATTGTAAGGTGCTGAGAGTCTGGAATAGGTTGCCCAGAGAGGCTGTGGATGCCTTCTCCCTGGGGGTGTTCAGGGCCAGGTTGGATGAGGCCTTGAGCAGCCAAGGCTGGTTGAGAGGTGTCCCTGCCTGTGGCAGGGAGGTTGGGGTGGATGAGCTCTGTTTCACAGGTAATTGGTGATAGAGCAAGAGGGAACAGCCTCAAGCTGCACCAGGTTAAGTTTAGGCTAGACATAAGGAACCATTTTTTCATTGAGAAAGCAGCCAAGCATTGGAACAGGCTGCCCAAGGAGGTAGTGTCACCATCCCTGAAAGGGTTTAAAGGCCATTTGGCAATATGGTTTAGTGGTGAACTGGGTAGAGTAGGGCTAATAGTTGGACCTGATGATCTCACGGGTCTTTTCCACCTGGAATGATTCTGTGATCTCTCAGATCCCTTCCAGCCTGAACCCTTCTGTGTCTGACTTTAATAAAGCTCACTGCCCACTGCTGGATGCAAGTGTTCTGCAGGAAATCTCATTTATTGAATATGCAGTTACAGCAGAATAAATTGTGTGTTCTCTCTCTCACTGCCACAGATGGCAAACTCATGCCGGTCAGGGGACCAAGGAGAAGTTAGGCAGTGGGATGATGTGCATCCCATGCTGTCCTCCCAGCCAGATGTTTGGTGATGTGCAAATAGAGCATACAACTTCTAAACCAGAAATGCATGAAGTTCACCCCTCTTCTCTGCCCTGGTGAGACCACACCTGCAATACTGTACCCGTGCTCCCCAGGTTGAGAGAGGCAGGGATCTGCTGGAGAAGGTCCACTGGAGGCCATGAGGATGATTGCTGGACTTGATCTCTCCTGTGAAGCAAGACTGAGAGGCCTGGGGCTATTCACTCTAGACAAGAGAAGTCTGAGAGGGGATCTGATCAATGTCCATAAATATCTGGGGGGTGGGTGTCAAGATGAAGGTGTCAGGCTCTTTTTGGTGGTGCCCAGTGATGGACAAGGAATAATGGATACAAACTGGAACACAGGAGGTTCCTCCTCAACATGAGGAGACACTGCTTTATGGGGCAGGTGATGGAGCCCTGGAGCAGGCTGCCCAGAGGGGTTGTGGAGTCTCCTTCTTTGGAGACTTTCAAAACCCACCTGGATGCTTTCCTGTGTGACCTGCACTAGGTGCTCTTGCTTTGGCAGGGGGGTCAGGCTTGATCTCTAGAAGTCCTTCCAACCCCTACCATTCTTTGATTCTATGAAAATCACTTCCAACAGAATGTTCTTAACTCACTCTCTCTGCAAGTTGTGCTTTGTCTTGCCTGTGACTCACTGAAGATGACTGTCAATTTGTTCAACCTGAAGTCACCCAGCTGCTCTACAGAGCACATTGATTCTTGTGACTCAGTGACTGTCTTATCTCTAAAAAGGGCCTGATTTGGGGCCCCCTCTCCCCCAGCACTACTCGTGCCTGCAGGGTGCAAGGGGCAGCGCGTCAGCCCGCCCGTGGCAGGAGCGAGTGCCGTGCTCGGGCGCACTGCTGCCGAGGTCCCCAGGGACTTGTGAAACGCAGCCACGGAGCTTTATCAGCAGCAGCTGTTTTTGGTCTCTGGACGGATCCATCTGGGGCCAAGGGGGGAGTGAGCAAGCGCTGGTGGCTTTGAGAGATTAGCTGGTGACAGTTTTGCTTGGGAAGGGTACCAAGCTGGAGCAGAGCTACTGTGACAGAGATAGGAGGGGAACGGGGCTGGGGAAACATACCCAAGCTCTACTAATCTTTGTGTGTCAGAAGAAGCCTTCAGGATTTGGTTATCTGCCTGCGGGGCTAAGTGCAGCCTTGATTAGAGGAATGCCCAGCACTTCCTACCTCAGTAAAGCTCTGGCTGTAAAGAGCTGCTGCAGCTGACGTTTGGCCATACAAGGGCTAGCTGAGGAGTTGGAGCAGCTGTGTCCTTGTGCAGCCCAGAGGGAGGCTGCTGGCTTTATTGGATTACCTCTTGTCAGATCATGGCAGTGCACACTGCTGAAATCCCTCAGGGCAGGCAGGGAGTGGCCAAGAACCATGGCTTGGCTTAGGTAAACTGATTTAGACAGCAGGCTGAGTTCTTGTCCCTCTGCCACTGAGAAACATGAGAATGCTTTACCAAAGGGTAACACTCAGGCTTGAAAATCTTTGCTGCTGCTGCTGTGGTATTTTGTGGGCAGGAGATGTGCGGCAGGTAGGAGCTGGGCAGAGGGCCTGCAGCAGCTTCAGTAGTGTCTGTGCTGTTTGGCTTCAGGAGGTGGTAGGTGAGACCTTGCTTTTCATGCTATTCCTACTTTGCTGCTGCTTCTTTCTTCTCCCCCCCCCCCCCCCCCATAAGATTATGCTGGTTCAGGGTTGAGAGTTCAAGCACTTGTTCAGCTTACTGCTTCCTTTTGTGGAATCTTTCCACAATGAAAGATTTCTGGGGTTAGTACCTGTTTGTTGGAACCTCCTGTATTTGGAGACAGACTTCTCAGTGCTCTTGTGCTCTGTTTCTATGCTCAGGTTTTCCATCAGTTTCTTACTATGAGCTGCGAGCACTTTGGTCTCCAGCTGAGCAGAAGAGACTTGAGAAGAATGCCTTTCAAACAAGTACCATATTTGGGATGAGTATTTTGGAAGGGACAGAGCATTGCTGGCTGGTTGGTTTGTCATCTTTAGGAGACTGTGGGATTCTGCACCAACAACTTCTCTCTGCACTCAGTGAGTGGGGGACAAGAACTTGCATAGAACCATAGGAGCTCTTTGTTTGGAAGAGACATTAAAGATCGTTGAGTCCAACTGTTTATCTGTCTCTACTGAGTCTGGTGCTAAACCATGTCCCTCAGCACTACATCTCTGCATCTTTTAAACACCTCCAGGGATGGGGATTCAACCACCCCCCTGTGCCAGTCTATTAGAACCCTTTCAGTGAAGAAGTTTCTTCTAATACCCAAGATAAACCTCCCCTGATGCACCTCGAGGCCATTTCTTCTTACCCCATCACTTGTTACTCGGGAAGAGAGACCAACATCCACGACTTTGGGGGATTGTGGTGGGTTGAAGTTTCCCCAACATGAACTTTGCCACACCAACTCAGTTAGCAAGCACCTGAAGCTGTATTTACAAGCAAAAACTGCACTCTACAATGGAATGCAATGAATGTACACAAAATATCCAGGACTTAGAGTATTATACAGATACTTAAAATTGATAGACAAGGACCCTCCATGCCAAGGACCAGGGGAAGCTCCTAGCTTCTCCCTCCCTACCCTCATTACCCCCTGTACAAAAGGGACAAGAGAAAGGAGCAGAGAAGTTAGACTTAGCCAAGGCCAGCCAAAAGCAGGTTATCTCTCCTGAGTGAAGCAATACCAGCCAGAAATCAGAAGAGAAGACAGAAGGGAAGAATTGTTATGGTACAGCTCCTCTTACTCCAGATATTTACCCAATGAATTTGTTTAGAATAATCTTTTGTTTTCCTTTTTACACCCCATAGTGATTTATTTGGTTATATTTTTGTACTTTTCTGCTTGAAATCTGTAACTGAATTTTAAAGGCATAGCCTAAAACCACCACAGGGATGAGAGACACAATTAATGGGGGGGCAGAGACATACAGACATGACTTTTAATGTTGATAATAACAACCTGATTGTTGAAAAATGTACTTAATAAATCAGCTATGAGTGGGCCCAGATAACCTTATTGATTCTATGATTCTGAGTGTAAAACCTAAGGTTTGGAAGCTGCTTGGAAGGGGTTTGTGGAAGATCACTAAGTGAAGAGGCTCGTAGCACTTGGGTGACTCTCTAGTGATAAACTCTTAACAGGGGAGGTTCGGGTTGGATGTTAGGAACAATTTCTTTGCTGTAAGTGTGGTCAGGCATTGGAACAGGCTGTCCAGGGAGGTGGTGGACTCACCATCCCTGGAGGTGTTTGAAAAACATGTGGGCATGGCACATGGGGACATGGTTTGTGGGCATGGTGGTATTAGGTTGATGGTTGTACTTGATGATCTTGGAGGGCTTTTCCAACCAAAACAGTTCTCTGATGGAAGAAGTGCTTTGAGTGATCTGAGTGAATTTGCTCACTTAAAAGTGCTGCATCCAGCCCTCAGTTGTTTCCTAAAATCAAGGCATATGAAGCCCTGTGCTTTAACTGTGAATTGTGCAGGTTTTTGTCCTTCCTTGCTGCTGCTCGGTGTAATTTGGAGCACTTTACAATGGTAATGAACTTGGCAAGGGAAGAGCCCTTTGCCTGCTGCCAGAGGAGAGCAAATAAACAAATAAGGGAAACAAAAGGAGCTGCCTGGCTGTCCCCTCGGCGGGTTGCAGGAGCGGCTGGCACCGCTGGCCATGCTGGCGGAAGGGTGGAATGTCCTGCTGAGCATTCCACGCAGATGGCCTGGACCCTGGCCACCCCAGCAGGGCAGAAAACACCAGGCTCTCAGCCCTGCCTCTTGGGATTGAGTTGGAGCTGAAGCTAGCTTTCCAAAGTGGTGCCTCATCAAATAAAGCTGGCTTGCTGTGTGGTCAGGAATGACACAGTGGCTTTGGTGGTCTTGCTTGCACAGGAGGAGCTGAATTCTTCCATCAGACATAGGTTGATGGGATCTTCATCAACATGAAGATGTTGATCTTTCCTTTTGGGGTACCTTGCAGCTAAGTTTTGCTTTCCTCATGTGAAGAGAGCACAGGCATCATTAGGAAGAAATTCTTTACAGGGCTGGTAGTGATAGCATGAGAAGAATGGATTGAAGCTAGAAGAGATTGAGACTGGACATGAGGAAGTAATTCTTTACAGTGAGGGTGGGGAGACACCCTGGGTTGCCCAGGGAGGTTGTGAATGCTCCCTCTTTGGAAGTGCTCAAGGCCAGGTTGGACATGGCCATGAGCAGCCGGGTCTAGTGGAAGGGTCCCTGCCCATGGCATGGGGGTTGGGAATAGATGCTCTTTGAGGTCCTTTCTGACTCAAGCCATTCTATCATCACCTGAAGGGAAGAATTTTTTTTCCTGTAGTCACCACTTATGGTTCTCAGCAAAATGCCAGCCTTCTGCTTTCAAGAATGACCACATCATGCTTCCTGGGTAGCAAATACCCCTGCAGTTCTCAGGAATATTTGGGGCAGCTGGTTGTACTTCCAGACTGAGTTTTAGATGATGTTGTGAAGATCAATGGTGACTTCTAGAATCACAGAATCTTTTGGTTAGAAAAGACCTCCAAGGTCATTGAATCCAACTATTCCCTGACCTGACCAAGGATGGTGCTAAGCTGTGTCTGTTCCTCATCACCACATCTCTTCTGAAAATTTCCAGGGATGGGGATTCCACCACCTCCCTAGGGAGCCTGTTCCAGTGATTAAGAATCCTTGCAAAGGAGGAGGTCCAAAAGGAAACACACACGCTGTAGTACTCTTGCAGAAGCTTCTACTCTCAAACTCTGAACTGGGATTTGAGTCTTTTATGTTTTGGGATTGACTGCAGAAGAAATGTGCTGGTTCCTGCAAGACCAGGTACTCATCTCAGCTTATCTGGGGTTTTGCTGTCTGCAGCACTGACTATGACAACATCTTGAGCCAGCAGTGTGCCCAGGTGGCCAAGAAGGCAAATGGCATCCTGGCCTGGATCAGGAATAGTGTGGCCAGCAGGAGCAGGGAAGTCATTCTGCTCTGTACTCAGCACTGGTTAGGCCACACCTTGAGTCCTGTGTCCAGTTCTGGGCCCCTCAGTTTAAGAAGGACATTGAGACTCTTGAATGTGTCCAGAGAAGGGCAACGAGGCTGGGGAGGGGTTTGGAGCACAGCCCTGTGAGGAGAGGATGAGGGAGTTGGGGTTGCTTAGCCTGGAGAAGAGGAGGCTTGGGGGAGACCTCATTGCTCTCTACAGCTACCTGAAGGGAGGTTGTAGCCCGGTGGGGGTTGGTCTTTTCTCCTATGCAATCACCACCAGAACAAGAGGACACAGTCTCAGGCTGTACCAGGGGAGGTTCAGGCTAGATGTTGGGAAGAAATTCTTCCCAGAAAGAGATATTGGCCATTGGAATGTGCTGCCCAGGGAGGTGGTGGAGTCCCCATCCCTGGAGGTGTTTAGGAAGAGCCTGGATGAGGCACTTGGTACCATGGTTTAATTGATTAGATGGTGTTGGGTGATAGGTTGGACTCAATCTCAAAGGTCTTTTCCAACCTGGTTTATTCTATTCTATCTTCTTACCA
Organism: Colaptes auratus; assembly: GCA_015227895.2. Lineage (NCBI taxonomy): Eukaryota > Metazoa > Chordata > Aves > Piciformes > Picidae > Colaptes > Colaptes auratus. Next base: position 3,248,763 of record CM037647.1, on the reverse strand, counting down.
TTACTCACATCTGCAGGTAGCATGGGAGAGGTATAGACCTCTTTCCTGGTAGCTTTCAATATTGTTTGGTCAGTGGGTGTTAAGGAAGCAAAACCCTGGGACCATAATTGAAGGAGGCAATAATGCTTTGTAGTTATTTAGCAGGCAAAATGTGACATCAGGCAGGAAGCAGAACACCCTTTCCTTAATTGAATGGTGCTTTGGAGCCATCTAGTAGGCAAAGGCTGTGATTAGCCTCACGTATTGTTTGAGGGTCTGGAAAAGGATTAGCCAATGTTTGTGGGATGAGAGAAGATGACTTCACCTAATTCACATCTTGAATGCTGGCTGGCTTCTGTTTTGGGGCCCTCACTACAAGAAAAACATTGAGATGCCCGAGTGGTTCCAAAGAAAGACAACAAAGCCATCGAAGAGTCTAGAGCATGAGTCTTCTGAGCAGTAGCTGAGGCAGCTGGAATTGTTCAACCTGGAGAAAGAGACCGAGGGAAGATCTCTTTGCTCTCTACAGCTCCCTGAGAGGAGATTGGAGCCAGATGGGGCTTGGTCTATTCTCCCAAGTAACGAGTGACAGGATGAGAGGAAACAGCCTCAAGTAGCCCCAGAGGAGGGTTAGGTTGGACCTAAGGAAGGATTTCTTCCCTGAAAAGAACAGGTTGCTCAGGGCAGTGGTTGAACTATCATCTTTGAAGGGATTTAAAAGCCCTGATGTGCTGCTGAGGGACACTGATTTAGCATCAGACTTGGCAGTGTTGGGTAATGGTTGGACTCGATCTTGAAGGTCTTTTCCAGCCTGAAGGATTCTGTGATTCTCATCCTAATTCCTGAGTGTCATCTTTGTGAAGCACAGGCTCCCTGTGTTCAGTGCTCCCCAATGCCTGGCAAGAAATTGTTCCTCACCACTGATGGAGACCTAAAAGCTGGGGCATGGCTTCCACAAAGCATTTAGTGACTGGAATGACTGTGCCCTTCAGAGAACACTTCAGGCAGTCTGTTTGCACCAAAGTATCTCCAGAATGCAATACAAATCCATGTATTACAATAACAAAACATGAATTAGATGGCAACTTAAAGCCAAATCTTTCTAGACAGCTGCTGAAGGCCTTCTGAAAGGGGAAATGCACCCAGTGAATGACTACCTGCCAGCTGCAGGCCCCCAGTTCAGGAGTGCAGATGGAGAGGTGAAGCTCTCCAAGTGTTCTTTTGGCTTGCAGGATTGCTCTGTGGCCTTGTGTGCTGCTGGTTCGTGGGGACTGTGACAACAAAACCAGGGAGCCCAGAGCATCTCTCTGATGAGGAAAGACTGAGAGGGCATCTTCTCAATGCTGAATAGCTAAAGGGTGGGGGGCAAGCAGAGGGGGCCAAGCTCTTGTCAGTGGTGCCCAGTGACAGGACAAGGGGCAATGGGCACAAACTGGAACCCAGGAGGTTCCATCTGAACAGGAGGAAAAATTTCTTTGGTGTGATGGTGCTGGAGCCCTGGAGCAGGCTTCCCAGAGAGGTTGTGGAGTCTCCTTCTCTGGAGAGATTCCAACCCTACCTGGCCATTGTGATCCTGGGCAAGCTGCTGTGGTGCCCCTGCTCTAGCAGGGTGGTTGGTCTAGATCTCCAGAGGTCCCTTCCAACCCACACTGTGCTGGGGTTCTGTGTAAGATAGAGGCAATTCCTTGTGAGGAGAACAACCAGCAGCTGCTGGGTGAGTGTATTTTGTTGCCCTACCAGACTTTGATTCCCGTTTGGGTAGCAACACCATGGACCTCTGTGATAACTCTGTTGCACTGGGTCTTTCATGTGCCAGGTTTTGCAGGGTGGTTACCTCTGTGTTATTGCCACCCTGAAAATGAAAATGGAGAAATAGAGAGGGACCTGGGGGTGCTGATTGACAGCCACCTAAACATGAGCCAGCAGTGTGCCCAGGTGGCCAAGAAGGCAAATGGCATCCTGGCCTGCATTAGGAATAGTGTGGTCAGCAGGAGCAGGGAAGTCATTGTGTCCCTGTGCCCTGCACTGGTTAGGCCACACCTTGAGTCCTGTGTCCAGTTCTGGGCCCCTCAATTTAAGAAGGACATGGAGACACGTGAAGGTGTCCAGAGAAGGGCAACAAGGCTGGGGAGAGGCCTTGAGCACAAGCCCTATGAGGAGTGGATGAGGGAGCTGGGGTTGTTTAGCCTGGAGAAGAGGAGGCTCAGGGGAGACCTCATTGCTCTCTACAACTACCTGAAGGGTGGTTGTGGCCAGGAATGGGTTGGTCTTTTCTCTCTAGCAACCAGCACCAGAACCAGAGGACACAGTCTCAAGCTGCACCAAGGGAAGCTTAGGCTGGAGGTGAGGAGGAAGTTCTTCACAGAGAGAGTCATTCGTCACTGGAATGTGCTGCCCAGGGAGGTGGTGGAGTCACCGTCCCTGGAGGTGTTCAAGAGGGGATTGGACGTGGCACTTGGTGCCATGGTCTAGTCGTGAGGTCTGTGGTGCCAGGTTGGACTCAATGATCTTTGAGGTCTCCTCCAACCTTGGCGGTGCTGTGATACTGTGAAACCCAGCAGTGCACTACAAGCTTCGGTGTTTTGCTTCGACCTGTAGCTCTTAATTTCTTGCTGCTGATGTTTTAAATCTTCATGAAACCCTTGTCCAGAGCAGTTTGCTTTGCCTTGTGCATTTAAACCACATTCATGTACAAGTTTCATGCTGATGTTGGCTCCAGCTGTGCTGGGTTTCTAATTCGCTCTGAAGTGTTGTTTGGGTTTTTTTTTTCTTCCCCTCAGTTTAACATCACTTTCATAAACAAACAAGGAGACAAATCCCTTGCAGTGCCACAAAACTGGATACTTGGCTGTCTGTTGAAGAACTTAGCTTTTTAAAAAGGTTTCTTCTGTTTTTCGTGATGTCTGTTCTCAAATGTCCAAAGGCAATAACCAAAACCACGCTGGGTAATTAGAAGAGAAAGGACCTGCCTGCAGCTGTATTATTCTAACTTTACCTTCCTGCTAATTACAGTTGGGGGGAAGAGAGGGAAATCACTTCAGTCACTTGAAGGAGGCAGCAAACCTGCAGCTTTCCCCACCATTCTCAGCACTCCTTTGCCTGCTTGGTCAAGCTGAAGCATGAAGTCTGAAAGTGCCTCCATAAAATCACAGAATGGCTCAGATTTGAAGGGACCTTAAGGGTCATCTACTCCAATCTGCCTGCCGTGGGCAAGGATACCTCTCAACTAGACTTGGGTGCTCAAGGCCTCATCCAGTCTGGCCTTGAACCACCCCCAGGGAGGAGGAATCCACAACCTCCCTGACAACTCTTCTAGAGTCTCACCACCCTCATACTGAAGGGCTTCCTAAGATCCAGTCTAAATTTACTCTTCCTTAGCTTCAAACCATTTCTCCTTTCTCTAGACACCCTTATGAAAAGTCTCTCTCCAGCCTTCCTGTAGGCTCTCTTCAAGTATTGAAAGGCAGCTCTGTGGTCCTCCCAGAGCCTTCTCTTCTCCAGGCTGAACACCCCAGCTCCCTGAGCCTATCCTCATAGCAGAAGTGTTCCAGTCCTTGGATCATCTTTGCGGCCCTCCTCTGGACTTGCTCTAATGGCTCTGTGTCCTTGTGTAGATATTTATTGTACCTATGTGTGCTCCAGATCTCTGACCAGCTTGGTAAGACCCAGACTAAATATCTGCAGGTTATCACCACACTGAAGTGTTTTTAAATCCTTGTTATCAGTAGGTCTTAATGACTCACCTGGGAGTTCCCCAGTTTAGAAATGGAAAGTGGAAGACAAAAAAGGAACTGGAGAGCCGTGTCTGAAGTCACCTATCCATTAGCATGCAATGTTCAAACTAGATATCAAGATCTGAGTCCTACACCAGCACTCTGCAGCCACAGCAAGAAAAGCTGAAACCCAGTTAATTGCAGGAGCAGCTCTCCTTCCAGGAAAGAGTATTTAGCACTGGACCTGGTAGAGTTATGGCAATGTTTAGGCTGGAGGTGAGGAGAAAGCTTTTCACTGAGAAAGTCGTTCACTATTGGAATGTGCTGCCTAGGGAGGTGGTGGAGTCACCGTCCTTGGAGGTGTTCTAAGGGCCTGGATGTGGCACTTGGTGCCACGGTTTAGTCACGAGGTCTGTGGTGACAGGTTGGACTTGATGATCTTTGAGGTCTCATCCAACCTTGGTGATTCTGTCATTCATGATCTTAAAGGTCTTTTCCAACCTAAAGAATTCTCTGATTCCATGATTTTGTGCAGTGTTCACCAACATCTAGTAGTAAATTCTCCTGGCCAGTATTTCTAGCAACATGGACACAGAATTCTCTTCCTCCCTCCTCTGGAAATGTAAGGGAACCTACTTGCAAAAAGCAAGATTAGATCCTCATCTGAAATGGTTCCTCAAGGGCTCAGAGGGTGGAGGTCTGAATAACTTCTCACATCTGCATCAAGAGGAGCATGGCCTGCAGGGCAGGGGAGAGGATTCTGCTCCTTTGCTCTGCTCTGGTCAGACCACACCTCAAATACTATGCCCAGTTCTAGTTTCCCCAGCCTAAGAAGGACACAGAGCTGTTGGAGCAAGCCCAGAGAAGGCCACAAAGATGATCCAAGGGCTGGTGCACCTCTGCTATGAGATAGGCTGAGGGAGCTGGGGTTGCTCAGCCTGGAGAAGAGAAGGCTCTGGGGAGACCTTCTAGTGACTTTTAAGGACTGAAAGGAACTGATCTGAAAGCTGGGCACAGACTTCTGAGCAGGGCCTGTTGTGACAAGACAAGGGATGATGGTTTGAAACTAAAAGAGGGAGATGCAGACTGGAGAGAAGGAAGAAATGTTTGACATTGAGGGTGGTGAGACCCTGGCCCAGGTTGCCCAGAGAGGTGGGAGATGTCCCATCCCTGGACCCATTGTAGGTCAGGCTGTTTGGGGCTCTGAGCAACCCGCTCTAGTTGCAGATGTCTCCGCTCCCTGACAGGAGGGGTGGACTTAAATGACCTTGAAAGGTCCCTTCCAACCCAAACCAGTCTGTGATTCTGTGACTGAAGAAGGAGCAAGACTCAAAAATCATTTTCAGCTGCTAGAAGGAATCTGGCAAATGTGTGCTTTAAAAGTGTGTGTTTTAAAAGTGCCTCTTGTGTGTACATTTTGTACTCTCCAGTCTCAGAGGGGTGTTTTTGCTCTGTTAATATTCTGATTTGCAGAGATAATACCGTAGACAAGAGTGGAAAGATCCAAGCACTGCTGGATTCCAGCTGAATGGAGCAACTAACAGCAGACCCATTTGAAGAAGCAAGCTGGAACATTGTTGTGCAGATGGATTTATGTGGGTTTCTGGAGAATGATGCTTCATCCATGGAACCTCTTCTCTGAAATGGGGAAAATTCTGACTTTCTTTCCTGTCCAGCATGCTTCCATCTTAACTGGTTAATAAAAAATAACCCTGCTGCTGTAGCCCCTCAAATAAATGATCATGAGGATGGTGTTTTCAAATGCAATGACTTGGATTCAGCTTGGCTTGCTTATATGTTTCCAAAGTAAGCAGGAGTTCAGAGAATCAGAGAATGGTAGGGAATGGAAGAGACCTCTGGAGATCATTGAGTCCAACCCCCCTGCTAAAGCAGGATCACCTAGGGCAGGTCACACAGGAATGCATCCAGGTGGGGTTGGACTCTGCAACCTCTCTGGGCAGCCTGCTCCAGGGCTGCATCACCCTCACAGCAAAGAAGTTTATCCTCATGTTGAGGTGGAACCTCCTGGGTTCCAGTTTTGTATCCATTGCCCCTTGTCCTATCACAGGACACCATTGAGAAGTTCTAGTACCTTCTTTTTGAGGTGCTGTTGTGTTTTGTTCCTAAGTTGTGTGTGAGGCACCACCAGAGGCTTCAGATCCACGTGGCACTACAATGAAGTGGATGAGTTCTGGCAGCATTTGCAGCTGAAAGCTCTGAGCAGTGTTTTGAGGACCTCAAGTCTCAGAGTGGCTCAATCTCCTCCTTGCAGCACATTTCCAAGGGAGCCTCTGTGGAAGGCTGTGAGGCAGCAGGTTTGTCACAGGGATGTGTTTTACCATCCTGGATGTGGTGGTTTTAACTTCTGGCCCAGAGTATCTCCAGGCTTGAGTCAGAGGGAAGGAAATGTGACACTCTTGAGTCCTGTGGCTTCAGCTTAGGTTTCCATCGATGCTGTTGCTCAGGCTTTGAGTTTTTTATTGTTGCTCTACTGGTAATATGAGAGCTGTGAGGATGCTCTTCAGTATAATTTTTCCACAGTGATCTGGGACACGTTTGTTTGGTGAGGATCAGAACAGCAAACACCAGCTCTAAAGTGAGTTGAAGGTGCTTCTGTTTAGTTGTGCCTGGAGCATGTAGCACCCTGGTTTTCACTAAGACCCCTCCACTTCACTGTCAGCTCTGTCTGCAGTGCTTATGCCTGGTGGGTGATGTGTGATGTGTGTTCAAGGGCCATGTCCCTTTGCTGTGCACTGCTGTATCTTCACAAATATTTGCAAACCCTATGAAGGTGATGCAGTAGGAAGTGTGAGGCCAGCAGTTGAGGGAGGTTCTCCTTTCCCTCTACTCTGCTTGAGTCAGGCCACCCCTTCAGTATTGCATCCAGCTCTGGGCTCCTGAGTTCAAGAGAGACAAGGAACTACTAGAGAGGGTTCAGTTGTGGCTACAAAGATGCTGAGGGGCCTGGAGCACCGCTGTGAGGAGGAAAGGCTGAGAGCCTGGAGAAGAGCAGCCCCAGAGGGGATCTGCTTAATGCTCAGCAAGAGCTGAAGGGTGGGGGGCAAGAGCATGGAGCCAGACTCATGTCAGTGGTGCCCAGTGACAGGACACGGTAGTGGGCACAAACTGGAACCCTGGAGATGAGGAGAAACTTCTTAGGTGTGAGGATACTGAAGGCCTGGAGCAGGCTGCCCAGAGAGGTTGTGGAGTCTCTTTCTCTGGAGAGATTCTAAACCTGCCTGAACATTGTGGTCCTGGCCAAGCTGCTGTGGGTGCCCTACTTTAGCAGGGGAGGTAGTCTGAGTGATGTCCAGAGGTCCCTTCCAACCTCCACTATGGTGGGACTCTGTGAAGGTAATTCATTAGAAGATTCCAGTACCTAAAGGAGTGACTTGCTTCAGAAGGGAAAGTGAGTTTGGCTGAGAACTTTCTTTAAAAGGAAGACCACCACTAACTTGAAGAATCTCAGCTATTCAGTCATGTCTTTCTGATCTGTGGATGAATTCTACTTCAGCTTTTTAGTTTAAAGCCACCTTTCTGCTTGTCAAAAAATACCATCTGATATATGAGGTACAATCTCATTACACAGGGAGATTTTGCTTTGCCACTGGCCTGTCCTTAAGCTGCTGCCATGAACTGACAGCTCTGCAGAGCTGCACAGCTTCTTAAGCTTAGCCAGTTATAACTGGTATTATACTTGTTATAAATGGTATTCCTCATAATGACCTTGGGAGGTCAATATTCTGCTTCCCAGGCCTTGGTGGACAAGACATAGAACACTGTACTGTGGATCTCCTCTGCTCTGCTCTTGTGAGGCCTCACCTACAGTACTGTGTCCAGTTCTGGTGGCCCCAGCATGAAAGGACATGGAATGGGTGCAGAGACCACAAAGATGATCAGAGAGCTGGACCACCTCCCCTGTGGGGACAGGCTGGGAGAGTTGGGATTGTTCAGCCTGGAGAAGAGAAGGCTCCGGGGTGACTTCAGAGCAGCCTTTCAGTACCTGAAGGGGGCTACAGGAGAGCTGGGGAGGGACATTTCACAAGGGCTTGGAGTGATAGGATGTGGAGCAATGGATTTGAGCTGAGGAAGGGGAGATTGAGACTGGAGATTAAGAAGAAATTCTTAAGGGTGAAGGTGGGGAGACACTGGAACAGGTTGCCTGGGGGGGTCATGGATGCTCCTCTTTGGTGGTGTTCAAGGCCAGGTTGGATGGGGCCTTGAGCAACCTGGGCTGGTGGGAGTTGTCCCTGCCTGTGGCAGAGGGGTTGGAACGGATGACTTTTAAGATCCCTTCCACCCCAAACCATTCTGTAGAATCATAGAATAGCTCAGGTTGATCTCTGGGTCCCTTAAACATTTCCACAGGAAGGCTGTGCAGCTCGAGGCAAGCCAAGAAGATCCATGTTTACATGGAGGAGGAGGATGCTGCTGTTGTGAGTTTAATTCTGGAAGCATGATGAGAATGAGAGGAAGTGGAGGACTTCCTGCATTAGTTTTTGTGGCTTTGTGAGGGGCCTCTCTAAGCTGCAGCTGTGTTGCACAACTGATAAAAGCCCTGCTAGGTTGGGATAAGTCTCCTGAGATGTGAGCTAATGCAGCTCTTTTTGCTATGTGCATCAGGATTACGTTTTATGAACCTGGAGTCAAACCCCTGGCAGCAATGGCTGTGCCTGGTCTCTGTATTTGACTTTAGTTTCTTGCTTTCAGATGAAGTCGTGCCAGACTGTGTCCTTAGATAGGATTCACCCCTTGAGAAAAGCTTCCACAGTAAGCTCAGTATGTGAAGAAAAGCTCTGTAAGGTGGGAGAAAGAAAAGGGTAATGGGAACGCTTAACATAAGTGGTAATATATCCCCACACAGCTCTCTAGACAAGAAAGCAGGGGAGGAAGCTCTTCTCAAGCAGAGTGGTAAAACACTGGAACAGGTTACCCAGAGATGTGGTTGAGGCCCTGCCTATGCAGATATTTATGATCAGACTTAATGTAGCCCTGGGCAGCCTGCTCTAATTGGAGGTGTCCCTGCTGACTGCAGGGGGGGTTGGACAAGATGATCTTTGAGGGTCCCTTCCAACCCTATGCAATCTGGGAATTTGGAGACATTGAAAGCCTGCATGGATGTGTTCCTATGTGACCTATCTTAGGTGACCTAGCGATCTCCAGAGGTGTATTCCAAACCCTACTGTTCTGTGATTACCTGATTTTAGGGTCAGAATGGATGGGGCCTGGAGCAACCGCTGGTTAGGCCACCCTTTGAGTATGGTGTCCAGTTCTGAGCCCCTCAGTTTAAGAAAGACATTGAGACACCTGAACATGTCCAGAGAAGGGCAACGAGGCTGGGGAGAGGCCTCGAGCACAAGCCTATGAGAAGAGGCTGAGGGAGCTGGGGTTGTTTAGCCTGGAGAAGAGGAGGCTCAGGGGAGACCTCATTGCTCTCTACAACTACCCGAAGGGAGGTTGCAGCCAGGAGGGGGTTGGTCTCTTCTCCCAGGCAACCAGCACCAGAACAAGAGGACACAGTCTCAAGTTGCACCAGGGGAAGTTTAGGCTGAAGGTGAGGAGAAAGTTCTTCACTGAGAGAGTTGCCCAGGGAAGTGGTGGAGTTACCATCCCTGGAGGTGTTCAAGAGCGGATTGGATGTGGCACTTGGTGCCATGGTTTAGTCATGAGGTCTGGGGTGACAGGTTGGACTTGATGATCTTTGAGGTCTCTTCCAACCTTGGTGATTCTGTGGACTAGGTGATCTTTACGGTCCTTTCCTACCCAACCCATTCCATGATTCTGTGATTAATGACTATGTCAGACTTCTGCACTTTGAGTTTACAAAGTGAATTGGTGAAACATTGCAAAATTCCTGTGTTGGTGGTGACTGTTAAAGTGTTACTCATATGGTTCTGTTGCATGTTTCACTCAACTATCTTTAGTGTTTTCCTCTTAACTCCCCGTTTCTTTTTCACCTGTATGTCCTTGGGACTTCACTGTAGGATTGAAGGGGAATTGGAGGCCAGTATGTCTATAAGGAGAGATGAAGACTGCATGGATTGGAGCTTGAGGAGGGCAGATTTAGACTGAAGATTCCAGTGAGGGTGGGGAGACACTGGAACAGGTTGGTCCGAAAAGGTTGTGGCTGTCCCCTTCCTGGGGTGTTCAAAGCCAGCATTGTACTACAGCCAGGCTGGATGAGGCTTTGAGCACCCTGGGCTCGTGGGAGGTGTCCCTGCCCAGGGTGGGGGAATTGGAGATGGATGATCTTTAAGGTCTCTTTTCAACCCAGACCATTCTGTGAATCTATGAATCTCTTAATTGCTCTTCTGGCTTTGATCTGTGTGCTTTTGTGGGGGTGTGATTTTGTACCTTCTAGATAGCAGGGGGGAGTGTTTTAGAAAGTCTACCTTTGGGAAGTGATTTTTACTAAAATATATCTGAGAAGTGTTCCTGTGCTGGTCAGGGAGAGAGCTTGTCAGAAACAGTCCAGAGTTTGGAATCAGCTTAGCCTTGCTGCCTGGCACTGCTTTTGATTTATTATTTTTAATACACTGTAGTCAGGTTAGGAGTGTGGGGGGGAAACCCTTGGGTAAAAGTTCTTGCTGCTTCTGAGTATTTATTTTTCTCAGAGAAGAGAATACCTTGTGAAAAGCAACTTGATTTTCCTGTCATTGTGCTCTGCTGCAGGTGTGGATATCCTGTATTAGAGCAGGCCAACTGGAACAGTACTGGTTCCCAGCAACCCAATGGGTGTGTGTTTGCCTCTGATAACTGCAGTCTGCTCACCACTGCTTATTCACTGATAACTGAGGACTCTCCTACTTCTGGTGCAGAATAAGATCATAGGGTCATAGAATCATAGACTGCCTCAGGGTGAAAGGGATGACAGAGGTCATCTACTCCAACCTCCCTGCCATGGGCAGGGACATCTCTCAACTAGACTTAGCTGCTCAAGGCCTCCTCCAGCCTGGCCTTAAACACTCCCAGGAAGGAGGCATCCATAGCCTCCCTGGGCAACCTGTTCCAGAGTCTCACCACCCTCCTATTGAAGAACTTCTTCCTATATTCCAGTCTAACCTTGTTCTCCCTCAGCTTCAAACCATTCCCCTCTGGGCTGTCTCTAGGTACCTTTATGAAAAGTCCCTCTCCAGCCTTCCTATAGGCTCCCTTTAGGTATTGGAAGGAAGCTCTGAGGTCCCCTCAGAATCTTCTCCCCTTCAGGCTGAACAACTCCAGTTCACTCAGCCTATCCTCATAGCAGAGGTGCTCCAGCCCTTGGATTAGGTCATCCTCTGCTCATGATGCTGACATTGCAATTAGCTAGAGACAAAAGATTTTCTTCTGAGATACTGAGTTTGTGGTTTCAGTTACTGTAAAAACAAAACCCAGCCACCAATAAAGCAGAGAGCAAAGGCAAGGATGGCAGCAGCACTCTAAAAGCTGCTCCATTATGTAACATTAGGATGAAAAGCAGTAAGGAGAAGCTGAATTTTCTGACTCCAGCTGCTTCCCAGGCTGCAGTGCTGTAGATAATGCACAAATAATTAATATCAATGTGCACTGGGAGCAATGCGTGCATCTTCCAGCTGCTTAAAAAGGCTGGCCACTAGAAGTTGTTCACAGGCATTGCAGGCCACGTGTTTACCTTTCTCTTCTTTCTGTGTTTTGATGTCTTTCTCAGCAGTTTTGCTTTTGAAGCTAAGACACAGATTTCCTTTTCTTAAAGAGGCTCATGGAATCCTTGCAGTTGGAAGATTCTCAAGATCAAGTCCAACCGTTATCTGACTCTGCCAAGGCTGGTGTTAAACTGTGCCCCTCAGCACCACACCTCTGCCTCTTTGAAACACCTCAAGGGATGGGGATTCAACCACCTCCCTGGGGAGCCTTTTCCAGTTTTTGAGAACCCTTTCAGTGAAGAAGGTTCTGCTAATAGCCAAGCTAAATCTCCCCTGGTGCAGCTTGAAGCCATTTCCTCCTGTAGTGTCACTTGTTACTAGGAAGAAGAGACCAACACCCACCTGTCTTCAACCTCCTTTCAGGGAGCTGTAGACAATGAGGTCTCCCCTCAGGAGACCTCGTGGAGGAACTGACCCTTCCCCACAGGCTGTATCAGGTGGGAAAACTAAGTTTGCTCTCAGTTTCTCTTTGTCTGGCTTTGAGGTTTCAGTTCTTTTATCTACATAGCTGTAAAAGTTCAAGCCGTGGGCTGGTCTGCCCAGTCTCCTGCATGGGCTGGAGTTGTTCTCAAGCACTGGGTGAGGACAACGTGCCAGAATACTTCAGTCTTCTCAGGCCTCATCAAAAAGATTTCCAAGGTCAGATAGTGGCCTAATTAAGGAGAAAAATCTGTTTTCTTTCTGTGCATTCATTTTCAGAAATACTTTACATTCCACATGTTATTATTTCCATTTATTGCATCACCATCACCTTCCAAGGGAGGGACTGAAACTCCCAGTTAGTGTCTTCTCCAGATCATTTGCTTTAGGCAGCTCCTTCTGACTGTTTTAAATTGTAGTGCTCAAATTGTCACAGTATTACCAGAAAAAACCCCAAACCCAACCAACTGAAAACCAGGCAAGGGCTTGTTTTTTTAACTACTTCACCTCCTTTGCTGAACATTTGGATCACTTCTTCCTCCTTACTGTAGCTGAGAGCTGCAGACACCACAGCCATAGCTGCACTTTGGCTGTGCAAGGAGTAGCAGCGAGGATACTGGCAGTGGAATTGAGACCTTTGGTTATTAAATAGCTGGAAATGATGTAACCCGTGGAGAGACTTGTCAGGAAGCCTGAGGTAATCAGTCATTGTGGTCTTTGCTTACCTGGCTTCCTTTTAAACACACAGAAGAAGCCTGCATGGATTAGAGGTCACGGTCTGTGTGTTGCAGCCAGAGTGCATCATGGTGGCAAACTGATGCATCTTGTTCTAGGCTCTCAAGTCTCTCGGGGCTGTAGTTCCTTAAGAAGGATAGAGATTCACAGAATGGTTTGGGTTGGAAGGGACCTTAAAGATCATCCAGTTCAACCCCCTGCCATGGGCAGGGGCGCCTCCCACCAACCCAGGTTGCTCAAGGCCTCATCCAGCCTGGCATTGAGCACCTCCAGGGAGGGGGCATCCACCATTTCCCTGGGCAACCTGTTCCAGTGCCTCCCCACCTGCACTGTCAAGAGGTTCTTCATAAACTCCAGGCTAAATCTGCTCTCCACAAGCTTCAATCCATTGTCCCTCATTCTCTAGTTGAGGATGCCCCTGCTCACTGCAGAGGGGTTTGAACTAGATGACCTTGGGAGGTCTCTTCCAACCTGGAGCATTCTATGATCCTGTCACTACAAGCCCTTGTAAAAAAGTCCCTTCCCAGCTTAAACTTGTTTTGTTTTATTACTGCAAGGTGAAACAAACCCATTTCTTGTGGTTTAGAATAGAATAGAATTAGCCAGGTTGGAAAAGACCTTTGAGATCATTGAGTCCAACCTGTCACCCAACACTATCCATCCTCTGGGTGTATTATCTGCCCAGAACACTCTTCTTGTCATCACACCATTTGCATGTAGCTCCCCATATAGCCTGGCAGCCTGAATCCAGCCTGACTTTCATGAAGCTTTGCTGTTTAAACTATTCATGATGGAAAAGATGTGCTGAAAAGCAGCTTTGGAATATGCTGCTGTTGACAGACAGGTCTCTCCCGTGGCTCCTCAGGGGGATTTCTGGAATGTAATGAATTCCTCTCGTGCAGGATGATAAATCTAATTGAAGCTGTGGATTACAAAAATTACATGTCAGTTCCTGCTAGCCCCTTCTTATGCCTGCAGACTAAGTGTTTCAGCAGGCAGAGTATCTCCCAGCCCAAGAAACTGAGCATATGGCTGCTGAAGTAAAGGAGTGATAAAGCACAGCGAGGCTGCCAAGCAGAAAGATCCTGCTACAGTGACAAAGCATGTGGCAGCGCTCGGGGCTTGCAGACAGATCATCAAGCCATGATGCTTCTGATTTCCAAAGAGGAAACTGCTGGAAACATGATGCAGTTTTATCTCAACATGACTAACTTGGACTGGGCTGGATGTGTTTGTTGCTTCTTACTGTTGCAGGAACAATTTGGCTTCATCGGGTTTTGGCTTTTTAATTTATTTTTGTTTTTAATGTTGCTCTCTGTAGGCTTCCCTCAAAACAAAAAGCATCATTTCCAGAAGGTGCTTCTTTTCTCAGCTTCAGCACGTTCCTCCAGCTCTGTGGTAATGAGGAGTACCTTTCTGTAAGGGAAATGTGGTCTGTCTGCCCTTAAATGATTAGTCCTCCAAGTAAGCTAATCCAAACCACCACATCTGATATTTGCACACAAGCACAGCTGAAGGTGGGGACAACAGGAGGTTATTGAGTGAAGATAGTTCAAGGTGAGCAGCCTTAACTGATGGGTTCATGTGGGGGTCACAGTGAAAACAATGGCTTTGAAACTTCTATGTATTAGATGTTATTTCCAGAGTCACAGAAAGGTGGGGGCTGGAAGGGACCTCTGGACATCACCCAGTCCAACTCCCAGGGGCACCCAGAGCGATTTGCCCAAGATCACAATGGCCGGGGAGGGTTGGAATCTCTCCAGAGGTGACTCCACAACCTTTCTGGGCAGCCTGCTCCAGGGCTCCAGCACCCTCATACCAAAGACAGTTTTCCTCATGTTCAGATGGAACCTCCTAGGTTCCAGTATGTGCCCATTGCCTCTTGTCATGTTGTTGGGCACCTCTGACAAGAGTCTGTCCCCAGCCTCTTGCCTCCTACCCTTTAGCTCTTGCTGAGCATTGATCGGATCTTCTCTGAGATCTGCTTTTTTCCAGGCTCAACAGCCTCATGTCTCTCAGCCTTTCCTTCTAACAGAGGTGCTCTGGGCCCCTCAGCATCTTTGTAGTCTCCACTAGACTCTGTCCAGTAGTTCCCTGTTTCTCTTGACCTGGGGAGCCCAGAACTGGACCTAGTACTGCAGACATGGCCTCACTAGGGCACAATAGAGCGGGGGAGGAGGAGAACCTTCCTTGGCCTGCTGGCCACATTCTTCTTACTGCACCCCCGGATGCTAAACTGCTGCAGCTCTGATTTCATGAGGAGTTACCAAAGCCTAATTTAAACAAGGGATTTCCCCATGCCAGCAATGACAGACAGCTTTGCTTTGGCATGCCATTTTGTTAAGGTCTCCATCTAGTTGTTAATTCACAAATAGGCTTTTGGGCTCCTGTCCATACAGAGTGGCTTTGTTACCAGTGATTTTTGTTCCTGCTCCATGAACTATAAAAGTGAAGATATTTTGGGGTAAAGAGTGATTGGGGGAGGTATTTATTCCCACCTAAAGATATGTTGGATTCATCTTAAAGGCAGCAGTGTGCAAAGATGAGGTTAAATTGGTTCAGATTATGTACTGGGGTTCATTTCATCTACAGTAATGGCTTGAAAATCTATTAATAGATTTCATCCTGTTTTCTTCTGCTTTGGCTGGGCTCTTTTTTGGGTAACAGCTACCAACACTGATCATTCTAGAGGACTTCATAAAGGCTGTGAACATTTTAGTTAGTTTTGGGGTTTTTTTCTGTATTAAAAGGGACAGCCAAGATCTGCCTCGAACAACCTAGGCTGGCTTCAATTATTTTCTTGACAAGAGAAAGCATCCTCCCCACAGAAGTGTTGTGTGAAGTGAAAGGTCATTCAGAGTTGCAGCTCATCTAGACTAGAGAACAGGAAGAATAAAATATTCAGTGTTATTTAAAACAAGCCCTTCTGTTAACCTCTGCTGTTGAACATGCACTCTAAGAAAGGGGTTGCAGGGACACCATGCAGCAGCAGGTCAGGCCCTCTTCCCCTTGCCAGTTGAGTCATCTCTCTCTATTTTTTTCCCATATGATCATTGCTGAAAAGTGAGACAGGGCTCTGGATTACCCTGTGTGACATGATGGTCACTGCCTTTTCAGGGAAGAGGACCTCTGGGCCAGCAGCCAGAGGGCTCATGCCAGTGCTTCCATGGAGGCTGAGGCACCGTGGGGAGGTTGGAGTGTACTGGATGATTTTGAGGGAATGGAGTCAGGCTCCAGATATGGAAACTTGCTGAAGTGCACCCAGTGTCCTCACAGCACCTTTGAAAAATCTGCTGGCTGCTGCCAGCTAGGATTTGGGGCTGAGCTGCAGGTTCTCCCAGTGCCTGGGCATCAGAGCTGACCTGCTCCTGAAGTCATGCATTTCATATTCATAGATTCCTAGGATGGTTTGGGTTGGAAGGGACCTCAAAGATTGTCTAGATACAATTCCCCTGCCATGGGCAGGGACACCTCCCACTAGAGTGGGTTGCTCAAGGCCTCATCCAGCCTGGTCTTGAACACCTCCATGGAATGGGCGTCCATAGCCTCCCTGGGCAACCTGTTCCAGTGTCTCCCCACCCTCACTGTAAAGAATTTCTTCCTCATCTCCAGTCTAAATGTGCCCTCCTCAAGCTTCAATGTATTCTCTCTTATTCTAGCACTACAAGCACTTGTTAAAAAGTCCCTGCCTGCTTTTCTTGTATCCCCTTTCAGGTACTGGAGTGACATGGTTCTGTCTTTTCTACACATTCTGAGGCACTGCATTCAGCTAGTTGAAAACTCTGTGCTCCTTGGTGTTCCAAGCCAATGTATTGTTCAGCCAAACTAGGTTTCTGTGGCTAAAAGCTCTACACCTTCAGAATATGTTCATTATTTCAGTCCTCAAGTTAGTCAGAGTTTCAAATTGTTATGAATATCTACATGTCAAAATAGAGCAACTGATTTATAGTGACAGGACAAGAGGAAATGGCCTTAAGTTGTACCAGAGAAGGTTGAGGTTGGACATGAGGGAAGTTTTCTTCCCTGAAAGGGTTGTCAGGGCCTGGAACAGAGTGCCAAGGGCAGTGGTGTGCTGCCCATCCATGGCTGGGGTTTCAAAGCTGTATAGATGTGATGCTGAGGGCCTTTGTTAGTAGTGACCTGACACTGCTGGGTTAACAGATGGATTCCATGAGCTTAAGTCTCTTCCAACCCAGACAGTTCCATGAAATAGAAATGTTAAAAGGTTTGTATCAGAGGAAGTAATGTGCTTGCTGTTAGCAATCAGCTTTGATGATGGTATATTTATTAATTCAATGTATTGAATCAATGTGCTTATGTGTTCTTGAGGTATCTTGGGTTTACTGCCTGAAAGAACATCTATCTCATGATGCTGCTGTGTGACTGGGGCACTGCAGGTGACAAAGGAACATTTTTGAACTCCTTTTTGGGGGGTAAATTTGAACACCTCACTTTCTATTCTTTTGTTTTGTGTGGTTCTCTGTTCTTGTGTTGCTAAAAACAAACTGCCTGCAGTGCTCCAGTGCAGCAGCTCTTGCATTCTGCAGTCTGCACGTGCGGGGATGGTACTAGGGCATGGAAGCACAGACACCCATCTGACACTTTTGTGTGGGGAAGAAGCAGCAGGAAAAAATAAGATCGACCAGAACCATGCCTGCTGCAAAGGCTTACAGATAAGAAGGAAAAGCATGAAGCAGAAAACCAGAATGGTTTGAAAGTTGCTGCAGCCTTCATGTGCAGGCTCCTCTCTCAGCAGAGGGCACTACTGGTCCAGTCTTCTTAGCAGAGCTCAGGATGCACAGGGTTGTGCTGTTAGAATCCAAGCTTTTAGGAGTGGCTCAGTGCAGACATTCAGCTGAGTTTCTGAGAGCTGTCTGGAGGAGGGCTGTGAATGGCTTTCAGAATACCTGTGTGAAATTTCAGTCTAGTTCTGTTAGTCATTGAGCTATTCTCAGTGGTCAGGTTGCTATATTCTTTGTTGGCCATATAAATCCATCTGTGATTTGCTGGGTTTTGTGCTTACAAATAGAACAAATCCCAGAACAGAACAAAGAGAACAAGTCCCAGTCGAACAGAACTGTGCCCAGGAGCCAGCCAGCGCAGCGAGAACCAGCCCTGCTGTGGACTGCTTGTGCTATCTGCTGGTTCAATGCAGGATGACAATTCCATTGCCACAAATAAACCCAGCTTCTCATCCCCCTGCTATTCCCCAGGCTGCTGGTTTCTCTGCTGGGGCAGACTGCATTTCAGGGTGGCTGCCCTGCCGTGTGTCTGATGGCAATGTGTAAATGCCAAACACGTTGTGAATGGTAAGCTCTGACTCTTCCCCTTGGAGCCCCTTTGTATTTTTCTAGGGATCTTCCACACGGTGGAGCTTGAAGGCTCTGCAGCTGGGAATTCTTCCCTCTTGACTAAGCAGAAAGGTGAATGGAGTTTATGGAATCTTTTAAACCAGATACAAACTGACCCTCTCAAAGCTTTTCAAGAAAGTGGGTGGGCTTTATTAGAAACAACAGGCTCAACAGATATTTTGTGCTCTTGAATATGTCTGAGTCACGGGAATTAATGTTGTAAAGGAGGAAAGGAGGGGTTGGGGGGAAAAAATAGTTCTCATTACTTATTTATTCCTTTGGAATTGCTATTTCTTTGCTTCCAAACTGACTTGAAAGGTAGGCAGAACAGGATAGAGAAGAGTAATATCAAAATGCCCACTGAATGAAGAGGGAACTTTAGATAGGAGCTATTCCAGTAGATGAAAGAAAGGCAGAAAGCATGTTCCTTTCTTGTGCACAGCTCTTCTTTCCAGAGTGAGCTATGGATGCCCTTTCTCTAGGAGAGAAGCTTTTTCTGTTTCCCCTCTGCCTGCCAGAAGTTGTATTTTGCTGACTTCTGGAAAAGTGCTACCAGGATTTCAGGCTGTGTTGCAGGCATTGGTTGTCTTGGGCTTCCCACCTTCCTTTGAGTATCCCAACTGCGTGCTACTCTCTCGCCCTCTTGTCGGAAATCCCCTGCTGCTGAAGCTGTTGGAATGGAATTCATCCTCTGCTGGCTGTGCTGCTGCTGGTAAGCCAGTTTTGTACATGAGCTAGCCCAGGCGTGTGTGGACAGGAGCAGCCTGCAGACAGGCTGGGGGAGAATTTAGCTGGAGAGGGGGAAGGGTGACTGGAAGTGGGGGAGCAGAGCGGAGGGAGAAACTGAAATCTGCAGTGTCTTCACTATCCCGTTTTTCTGCCTCAGGCTAGCTTTTCTCTGGGGCTAACATGGGACAGCAATGTGCCCTTGTGGCCAAGAAGGCCAATGGGATCCTGGGGTGCATTCAGAGGAGTGTGTCCATCAGATCAAGGGAGGTTCTCCTTCCCCTCTGCTCTGCCCTGCTGAGACCTGACCTGGAATATAGCATCCAGTTCTGGGCTCCCCAGTTCGAGAGGGACAGGGATCTGCTGGAGAGAGTCCAAGGGAGGGCTGCAAGGATGATGAAGGGACTGCAGCACTGCCTGATAAGTAAAGGGTGAAAGACCTGGGATTTTCTGGTCCGGAGAGAAGACTGAGAGGGGATTTAATCAATGTCTATAAATATCTGAGGCTGGGTGTCAGGAAGGGACAGGGACAGCCTCCGCTCACTTGTGCCCTGTGATAGGACAAGGGGCAATGGATGGAAACTACAGCACAGGAGGTTCCACCTCAACATGATGAAAGCTTGTTTACTGTAAGGGTCACTGGGGCAGGCTGCCCAGAGGGGTTGTGGAGTCTCCTTCTCTGGAGACTTTCAAGCCCCATCTGGATGTGTTCCTGTGTGACCTGTGCTGGATTCTATGGTCCTGCTCTGGCAGGGGGGCTGGACTCGAAGATCTGTAGAGGTCTTTCCCAACCCCTAACATCCTGTGTTCCTGGGAACAGGTGTGAATAATGTGTTTGCCACATCTTTGTGTGTGGAGCAGAACTTGAGGATGGAAACAGTTCACTGAGCACTTGTTACAACAGCTCATTCCCTCTCATCTTCCTTCAGTCAACTCCTGCATTACTTTCACTATATTTAGACCATTAGTGCTTTCTACAGGGTCTGCATTTTTGATTTGTGCTTGACTTGAGTTGCAGTTGAAGGTTGTAGAGCATTCCTGGTCAAGGGAGGGGATCCTGTCACTCAGCTTCTCTCTGCTGAAACCGCCTCCCTGCAACGCTGGGGCTGGCTCTGGAGTCCTCAACACAGGCAGGGACCTGTTGGAGTGGAGCCAGAGGAGGCTGCAACAATGCCAGGAGGGCTGCAAGCCCTCTGCTGTGAGGCCAGGCTGAGATAGTTTGGATTGTTCAGGCTGGAGAAGAGAAGGTTCCAGGGAGACCTGGTGGCCTTTTGGTACTTCAAGGGGCTGAGCAGAAAGCTGGGGACAGACATTTGAGCAGGACCTGTTATGACAGGATGAGGGGCAATGGTTTGAACTAAAAGAGGGAGATTCAGGCTGGAAAGAAGGAAGAAAGTTTTCACCCTGAGGGTGGTGAGAGCCTGGCCTGGGCTCAGAAAGGTGGTAGGTGCTCCATCCTGGTACCATTGCAGGTCAGGTTGTTTGGGGCTCTGAGCAGCTTGCTCTAGTTGCAGATGTCCCTGCTGAGTGCAGGGGGAGGTTGGATGAAATGACCATGAAAGGCCCCTTCCAACCCAAACCAGTCTGGGATTCCATGAGTTCCTCAAGATAAATTACTGGTGTTGTCATTTCCATGCCTTGCAGCTGGTGTGCTAGCATGCAGAAGACCAGAAATCAGTTATCTTTATTTTGTGGTAGGACCCTTGAGAACATGGAACAGAAACTGCAGATCAGAAATCCCCTTTCTCCATTCCTTATGTTGCTACCCCTCCCTCTTCTGATGGTCCTCTCCAGTTTTAGGCACAGAAAATAGCATATGGCAAATGCAATAGAAAGCAGCTGTTCTTTCTGCCTAATTACAGTGAGTGAAGTGCCTCTCTGGACAGACTGACTGCTACTGAGCTCTAGGCTGCACACAGACCAGTGGCTGAACCAGTCTGCAATGCTGCTGGGTCTGCTGCAGATCCCAGTCAGAGCTTTTTATACTTCAGTTCCCTTCAAGGACTGTGAGGGCATCTGCATGAAGAACTGTCTAAAACCTATTTTTCTTTTGGATCTACCTCTTGGTTTTTTTCAGGTGTTGTCATCATGCCATGTTTAGATATCAATTTGGTACTGATTAGATGTGAAGGTGGTTAGACACTGGAACAGGCTGCCCAGGGAGGTTGTGGATGACCCCTCCCTGGAGTGTTCAAGGCCAGGTTGGATTAGACCTTCATCAACCTGGTCTAGTGGAAAGTGTCCCTGCCATGGCAGGGGGGTTGGAACCAGATGATCTTCGAGGCCCCTTCCAACCCCAACCCATTCCGTGCATCTCTGTTATCTGCTGGTGTGGATGACGTGGCTGTTTGGACAGTGTGTGAAGAGCCCTTCCCTATAATATGATGTTAGGTTAGATCTCTGAACCACAACCTCAGAATAGATATGGGCCATGCAACAAAGAAATGAGAAGTGAAGTAATAGGAGCAGGGTGTTGGAGTGAGCTTGAAAGCGTGGGTTTATTTTTTGGTTTGTTGTTTTTTTTGCCCAGCTCTTATGGGATGTGGTTGTGTATGGCAGCAGTTCTTGCCCTTCCCTCCCACTGCTTCTGCCAGTATGGATATCTAGTTCCAAGGACTCTTAAGTGCTCCACCCCTTCTGTTTCCTAGCTCTGGCAGAAAGTACCTTTCTTTCCTGAAAGCAACAGTGTCACACAATGGTAGGGTTTGTGGGGGACTTCAAGGTTGATTCCACCCCCCCTGGTAATGCAGTGTCACTTAGGGCAGGTCACACAGGAACACATCCAGACAGGTCTTGAAAGCCCTCAGAAAAGGAGGCTCCAAAACCTCTTTGTGTTCCAGCATCTTTACAGTCAAAAAACCTTTTCCTCCTGTTGAGGTGTTCCAGTTTGTGCCCGTTGCCCCTCATCATATCACAGATAGCCATATCAGTTACTTAAATTGTAGAGGGAGGCTCTCCCATAACCCTTGCGTTTTGTAGGAGGGGAGGCTTCTCTAGCAGTCAGTTCCAAACTCCACTCCCTGTCTCTGGAGCTGGATGAAAAAAATTACTCCCTGCCCACAGAGCTTTACAGAAACAGTGATTTTTGACAGGTAGTTTCGGGGGGAAGATGAGATAACCAAGCAAAAGAGATCCAGGGTATATTTACCTGGAGTAAATGTTTATTTTTTATATTCCACAGGCCAAGGCCCTGTTGTCCAACCTCCCCCTGAGCAGACAGATCAGAGAAATTCTTCTGTTGGTAACTGAATACACTTGTCTGGGAGCAAAGATTTTCTTAGCACTTATTAGCCCAAAGATTGTAGTTGCTTTATTTAAACAAACTTTGGTATGAAGACATCAAAATAGCAGCCTGAACCAGAGGCTTCCAAGGAATACACACAGAAAGGGGCTAAGTGTAGCCTTACCCCCCTTAGAGAATGGAATAGGCAGTTGGTGGCTGTTTAACTGGATTCCCTTATGGCCCCTGTTTGCTGCAAGTCCTATTTTTCAGAAGAGAATGTGGGAAAAAATACAGTGTTGCCATTTTAGCTTCAAATCAGTGTGGAAAAAATCCCTGTGAGGCCTGTGAGGAGAGATGAGAGCTACAATGAGTTTTTAGGCTGATAGTGGAAAATGTCATGGCTGGGAAGGTAGATGCTGTCTGCACTGAAGCTGCCTGTGGATTCAGCATCTGCTTTTTTCAGGTTTCCTGTTCTGTAGTTTATTGTCCCATCTTCTGTGTTATTGTCTTGATGGAGTGGGTCCAGAGGAGGCCATCATCAGAGGGCTGGACCACCTCCTCTCTGAGTACAGGCTTGAGGGAGCTGGGGTTGTTCAGCATGGAGAAGGCTCCTGGGGCACCTTAGAGCTGCCTTCCATTACCTGAAGGGAGCCTACAGGAAGGCCGGAGAGGGAGTTTTCATAAGGGTGTCTAGGTACAGGACAAGAGGGAATTGGTTGAAGCTGAGGGACAGTAGAGTTAGACTGGATGTTAGGAACAAGTTCTTCACTATGAGGTGGTGGGAGTCTGGAACAGGTTGCCCAGGCAGGTTGTGGATGCCTCCTCCCTGGGAGTGTTCAAGGCTGTGTCGGATGAGGCCTTGAGCAGCCAAGTCCAGTTGAGAGGTGTCCCTGCCCATGGCAGGGAGGTTGGAGTAGATGATCTCTGACATCCCTTCCAACCTGAGCTGTTCACTGATTCTGTGATCATGTAGAACTTAACTGATACAGCAGTCATCAGCTCCATTTATCATAACCAATGTTCATTCACATTTGTCCTTTTGCTCTGTTAGCATCTCCTGATTATTGTCTTGAGGTGTAACTGGAGTCACCATGTTTTCCTCTCCACTTCCCCTCACTCACTTGGCTCCCCTGGACTTCTCTGTTTTTTTGTTAGGTTTTCTGCAAAGCATAACTAATTAGATGAGTTTTAGAGGAAATATTGTATCTCTTGTCATTCCACACACACAGAATCTGGAAGTTATTCAGGAACTAGGGAGCCAGGTAGGGAACGGTTGGTGTGAAAGCTCAGTGCCAAGGGTGTGACACAGCTTCAGAGCAGAGGCCAAAAGTCTCTCTCCATACTTCTTGAATTTTAGTCTACTCCCTGTGAAACACCCTTACACATCTCTGGTATCTGTGTGGCAGTTCAGGCTGGGTGCCTCCTGTTGCTGCCACACAAGTTACACCTCTGGTGTTCCCAGTGTCCAAACCAGTAGGTGGACACAGGAAACAGCCTGTTTCATACCCATAATATCCTGCACCCTGTCAGTCCATCTGCAAAGTCATTCTCTTCCTTTTTCTTCCCTCTCTGCTCCTGTGGGAGATGCTCCCTATTGGGTAACAGTGGGGGAGTATCTCAAGGCCTTAGTCCTTTCTAGGCCTAATGCCAGGAGGAGGAGGGGGGTGGCAGTCTAAGACCTGGCCAGCCTGAGACCAGCAGTGGGGGGGAAGAAAGAGCCCTGGGGGTTTTGGGTACACCCTCAGGTGGGAGAAGGGAAGTGTTGGGGTCCTTTGGGTGTGCTGACTCTGCATGTTTTGGGTTTCTTTTGTCACTATGCTTGTAGCTTTCTGTAAAACACCAATTGCTTTTCCATTTAAACTTTCCATCTCTTCTGCAATGTATTTGTGTGAGTGTCATTCTTTTGCCCCTTTCCAAGGGCAAGAGGGGATCTGCCTGGCCTCAAACCAGGACAATCCATTTAGCAAATCACTGAGTGACGTAGAGATCTCTCCTTCCAGGGGTGAGGGGATGTATGCAGGGCCTTGAGCAGCCTGGGCTAGTGTGAGGTGTCCCTGCTCATGGCAGGCAGGTTGGAACTGGATGATCTTTAAGGTGCCTTCCAACCCAAACTGTTCTATGATTCTATGCTTCAGACCATGATGGGGTGGTTGACTGTCTCTCCTTGTGTTGCATTGCCTCTGTAGCTGATGGACTTAATTTCCTGTGACTTCAGCACCTGGCTCACTCCACTGAAGCTTTTGTTACCTGACTTACACTAAGGTTTCTAGGTGGTCTCTAACTGATTTTGGTTTTAGATAACATAAGTTTTGGGTCATATATTCTATTCAGGGAATTAGGTGATGCTCTAGTAGTAGTCAGCTGTTGGTTGTGGTTGTTTAAATTGAATTTAAACAATTTCTACTGAACTCCCCCTCTTTTTTTTTTTTTTCTTCTGTTGAGAAACTAAAGAAGGGAGGAGATAAAACAGGAACTTAAAACCAGTTCATCAGCTGCAGCTATTACCTGGTAAATGACTGCAAATCACACAGTGGTTATTTCATAAGAGCAGATAAATCTCAATTAGACAATCCTAACTATTTCTGGGAGGAGCTATGGATATTACCCTAATGAGCTAATAGATCCCACTCTTTAAATGAAAGGAGTTACCTCAAAAAGCTTTGAGCTATTGAAATTAGTTATGAGCTTTTGTGCATCTCTCTCACAAAGATTGGTTTCTAACAATGGACATATATTAAGGAAAATAAAACAGAGTATAAGTGATAGGAGTCTGGCCAGGGTGTCTAATAGAGCTTATTTATAGCACTTGGTTTTCAAATTATCCCTTGAAGCAGTGGCGGTTTTCCACCTGCTACTTCCACAGATTCCATTGGATTGGAAGGGACCCTCATAGGTCATCTTGTCCAACTCCCCTGCAGTCAGCAGGGATACCTCCAACTAGATCAAGCTGCCCAGGGCCACATCCAGTCTGATCTTGAATGTCTCCAGGGACAGGGCCTTAACCACATCCCTGGGCAAACTTTTCCAGTGTCTCACCACTCCTTGTACAGAACTTCCTCCTGATGTCCAAGCTAAATCTGGCCTGCTCCAGGTTCAAACCATTGCCTCTTCTCCTACCACCACAGGCCCTTCCAAACAGTCCCTCCCCAGCCTTTCTCTAAGTCCCCTTCAGATATTGAAATGCAGCTCTAAGATCTCCCTGGAGCATTCTCTTCTCCAGGCTGATCAGCCCCAACTCTCTTAGCCTGTCTGCATAGCAGAGGTTCTCCAGTCCTTGGATCATCTTTGTGGCCTCCTCTGGACCTGCTCCAGCAGGTCCATATCCTTTTTTGTGCTGGGGGACCCAGAGCTGGGCACAGCCCTGCAGACAAGGTCTCATTGGAGCAGAGTGACAGAACCACCACTCTTGACCTGCTGGCCACGCTGCTTTTGATGCAGCCCAGGATATCATTGGCCTTTTTGGCTGCAAGTGCCCATTGCTGGCTCATGTCCAGCTTCTCATCCACCAGCACCCTCAAATCCTTTTCTGCAGGGCTGCTCTCCATTTCATCACCCCCCAGCCTGTAGTGACAGTGAGTGTGATATTGTACAACGATAATTTTTTGGTGGTCAAAACAAGACTGAAGTTATCCTCTCTCAGGCATATTGTGACAAATGTAACTGATAAAAGGGACAGGAGATAGTCAGCTACCATTTCACATCACTGCTAAACCTGAAGAACCAGAAATGGACTGAAAAAATAAAACCAGCATCACATGCATGCAGTGCATAATGTTGCCTCTAGATTGTGTTGCTTTTCCCACCAAGGAAGGTGCTTTTTTCTTTTTAATAGCTTTCAAAGGACAAGGCCACATTTTACCTATTTTTCCTCATCAGTCTTCTGATCATTTCCTTTAAGGAGCTGGATTTTTGCAGTCCTACCTGAAACTGGGGAGTTTTCTGTGCTGCTGCAGCTTCTCCTTAACTCCTTTCCTATTTCAGTTGGGTTTTGCTGAAGATCTGGGCCTCTCAGTTTAAGAAGGACATTGAGACACTGGAACGTGTCCAGAGAAAGGCAATGAGGCTGGGGAGAGGCCTTGGGTACAAGCCCTATGAGGAGAGGCTGAGGGAGCTGGGGTTGTTTAGCCTGGAGAAGAGGAGGCTCAGGGGAGACCTTATTGCTGTCTACAACTACCTGAAGGGTGGTTGTAGCCAGGAGGGGGTTGGTCTCTTCTCCCAGGCAACCAGTACCAGAACAAGAGGACACAGTCTCAAGCTGTGCCAGGGGAAGTTTAGGCTAGAGGTGAAGAGAAAGCTCTTCACAGAGAGAGTTGTTAGCCATTGGAATGTACTGCCCAGGGAGGTGGTGGAGTCCCCATCCCTGGAGGTGTTCAAGAGGGGATTGGATGTGGCACTTGGTCATGAGGTCTGTGGTGACAGTTTGGACTTATGATCTTTGAGGTCTCTTCCAACCTTGGTGATTCTGTGATCTCCAGTTTTTGTTCTTTCTCTTGCAGTTAATTTCCTGAATGAATCTGTCTAGCCAAGAGCTACATTAGAGTCCCCCTGATAGCTCTGGTCCTTAAGTGGGGACCTGGCTTTGCTGACTGCATTTGCTTTTAGAATAGATGATGCCTAAATATAGTCTGAAGCATCCAGATTTATTTCAGATATAAACCCTCTTGGGTCTTGCAAGTGTTGTTTCATTTCTGTACAAAATCAATCCAGTCATGTCATAGCCATTGGTATGAACAGAGTTTGAGGAATGCTGAAGAGATCTTACTTCATCTCACAAAACTGCTGTTGGGTGAAGCTTCAGTTGGAAGCAAGCACTGTTTTTTAATTGCATTTTTCTAGTTACTTTGGCAAAACTTTGAGTTTCTCAAACAAGAGACTTCAGTCATGCTCTGAAGCTTGTATATGAGTGTATGGTGTTGGTGAGAATGCTGGGTTGGCCTTTGTGAATACACAGCTGTCTGCTTCTGTTGGCCCAGTGCAGACAAGGACTGGGTATTCCAGAGATGTCCTGTCTGAAAGGTGATGGTGGACCTGGGGATGTTGGTAGACAACCAGCTGAAGATGAGCCAGTGTGCACCCAGGTGGCCAAGAAGGCTACCAGCATCCTGGCTTGGATCATGAATAGTGTGGCCAGCAGGACCAGGGCAGGGATTGTCCCCCTATGCTTGGCACTGGTGAGGCTGCACCTTGAGTACCAGGTTCAGTTTGGGGCACTTCACTCCAAGAGAGGTGCTGGAGCGGGTCCAGAGGAGGGGTGATGAAGGGTCTGGAGAACAGGGACAGTGAGGGGCAGCTGAAGGACCTGGGGTTGTTTTGCCTGGTGGCTGAGGGGGAGACCTTCTCACTCTTCAACTCCCTTAAAAGAGATTGGATCCAGGTGGGGTTGGTCTCTTACCCTAGTAACAATCAACAGGACAAGAAGAAACATCCTCAAGTTGTGACAGTGGAGATTTGGGTTGGACATGAGGAACAATTTCTTCCCCAAAAGGGTTGTGAAGCCCTGAAACAGGCTGCCCAGGACAGTGGTCAGGCCTCCATCTCTGGAGGGATCTAAAAGTCATGTAGATGTGGGGCTGAGGGACATGGTTTAGTGTTGGGTTAATGGTTGGACTTGATCTTAAAGGCCTTTTGCAGCTGAAATGGTTCTGATAGTCTAATTCTATGGCCCTCACTGAATTTGAGTACACGAACTACTGTGTTTGTTCAGAAAACCTCTTGCAGGTGACAGAGCTCAGCAAGACCCAAACCTATCACCTACCTTTGTTCTGAGGGCATCTGCTTTGCAGGGAGGCAAAACTGCTGTCCCTTGTAGTGTTGCTTAAGCCTCCTTTCCTTTGCCCTTTCATTGGCTTTCTGCAGCTTTGTAGAGAGTAGATTGTACAAAGCATGCCCCTGGAAAGCAGAGGCCGTTAAAAGGTTTAAGACAAATTTGTTTGAGGACAAAGGGGCCATTGAGGAGAGCTGTGGAGAGGGATTGAAGGGCTTTTGCAGTGCAACAGAGCCTTGTCTGTGCAGGACTCAGCCTGCCTCTCAGTTCCAGCAGGCTGCTGAGAGACAGGCCAAGAAAAGACTCTCCAAGACCCTGTTCCCTTCATCTCAAGCCTGCCATCTGGACAGAGGATGGCTAGAGGGTTCCTGGAACATATAGAAAGGAATCTTGAGGGCTCAAAATAAATGCCAGCGGAGACAGGAAGCGTCTGAGACGCAGGAGGGTTGGAGGAGGGGAACTGCTTAGCGTCACTGCTGGGTAGGTCACAGTGCTGGTGAGGGTGAGACAGATAAGGAGAGCCTCTCTACTGCCCTTTGAGGTACTCAGCTTTTCCTTCAAGCCTCTCTCCCTTCACTGCTTTATAGATGTGAAGGTAATTTGCTTGTTTGTTCCATGGCTTCATCTGAATGATTTGGATCTCTTTTCCCTTGCAGGAAAGGGTGCTGAAATTTGTAGCACTTGGCATGCTAGGGACTGGTGATAGAGAAGGTTTATGGAAAGACAGAATGGTGCCAGCTGGTCTTACATGCTATCTTGCTGCTGCTGTGCTGGAGCTGTCACAAAGCTGTGTGTTTGGTGGGGGCTGTGGCTGTCGGCTCAGACGATGTTATGAGTGGACTGTGCTGCCCTGAACGATTTTTCTCACATAGTACAGCCAAGGAGCTGGGGAATTTTATTCCTTTAGAGCACTTAAAGTGTTACAGTGCTGGAGAACAATATCCTTCCTTTCTGGGTCATGAGGGTGGCATGGTCTTTGTACCCTTCCCAGAATGGAAATGTCAGCTCATCACACCACCCATCTTTTCTTCCTGTAAGAGCCTCCTCCACCTCCACAGAAACCTTACAGTGAGAATTGTTTGCATCACCTGTTGTGGGTTTGGGGGGATAGCCAGGCAGATAATGGTGAATGGGTTTGCTTTGTGTGCTGGCCTGTAGGTATTCTGCTGAAACAAGGTAGGTTTTCATTTCTCAAGATATTTTAGAGCATGTGGCCATGAAGCAGTTCTTTATCGGTGAAAGGACAAGAAAGAGAAAAGATCAAGAAACAGCTTTCCACAAGATTTCGAGGTTATTAGCATCTGAAGAATGCTCTCAGAAGGCCAAATCACTAAGTTAGGCTTTGTGCATAACTGAGTTATTTTCCTGCACTTGATGCTTCTGAAAAGTGAAAACCGAGAGGATTTTCACCTGTGTACCCCTTGTGACTGTGTTGGTACACTTCTTACAGCTGGCCTTGGAAGTGGAGTGTGCTGCTGCTGTGCTGGAGTTGTCACAAAGCTGTGTGTTACTTCAGCATGGTGTTTGGTGGGGGCTGTGGCTGTCAGCTCGGATGATGTGGACTGTGCTGCCCTCAATAATTTTCCTCACGTAGTAAAGCCAGCGAGCTGGGGGAATGGTTCCAGGGATAGGACATCTCCCAAAACTGTTTTGGGACCCACTCAGGACAGCCAGTGGCTTGCAGTCCACTTTTCAATGGCTGAGCTCTGGCACACTTGGGTTTGAACTGTCCCAACATGCTCCTGTTGCGCCAGATCCCAAGCTGGGGTCTGCAGCATTCTTTGGGAACGGACCCTTGCCTCTGGCAACATTCCACGACTGCAAAGATACAGCCAGACGATTGCTGTTAATTGGTCTTTATTTGTAAGGTAAAGAAGTGAGTTTTTCTCCCCTTGCAAGTGAATGCTGAGCTTGCCCCATCTCTTTAAACATCTGACAGAAGATGGTGTCAGCTGGACAAGGGCACAGTCTGCAAATGGCCCATTATGAGCTACTCAAGCTCCTGGAAAGTTTGGACTCTTAACATCAGACCCTACTATGTAACCTTAAGCAACTGAAACCATTTTTGTGCCATTTCTCTGTCTAAAAGTGGAGAATGCTCCACATTGCAGAGGTGTAAAGCCTTGATTAAGGATGTGATAGTTGTCCTGTGGAAACTATGCTAATTAGTGTGGCTTTTGCTGGTGGTGTGTTCCCTGCACGCAGACAAGACTGCTTTCACGCCTGTAGCTTAGTAATTTCAAGCAAAATTACATGAACTTGGATCCAAAATTCCTTTAAAGGCCATCTAGTCCATTTCCCCTTCTCTCTAGTCTGAATCTCCATGTTTAGTTCAAACCATCACCCCTTGTCCTGTCACGGGAGGCCCTGCTAAAAAGTCTCCCCATATTCTTGCTAAAAAGTCTCTTCCCCATCTGGAAGAGGGCAGATTTAGACTGGATATCAGAGGAAATTCTTTAGAGTGAGGGTGGGGAGACACTGGAACAGGTTGCTCAGGGAGGTTGTGGATGTCCCCTCCCTGGAGGTGTTCAAGGCCAGCTTGGATGAGGCTTTGAGCAACCTGGGCTGGTGGGAGGTGTCCCTGCCCATGGCAGGGGGGTTGGTACTGGATGATCTTAATGGTCCCTTCCAACCCAAACCATTCTATGATCTTTCTTGTAGGCCTTTTAGGTTTTGAAAGGCTATGACAACAATACCATCAATAAAACCTCAGAAAAATAGGATCTGCTCCAGAATAGCATGTAAGGAAAATCCCCCTTCTCAGTGTGCTGCGTGGGCTTCCTCTTGCCCATCTGCTGGGAATCTAAAATTATCTTTAGAGTGGGTTGAGTGATTTGGCTTTTGAATCAATTCTTCTGAATCCTGAATGCAAACTGACAACTCTGTGGCTGTGACCCTGGACAGCACGCTTCATACATCCACGATTGGGGTGGAATCCCCAAGTGTGGAAGTGGAAACTCTGTGAAAGGGCACATGTCTGGAAGCAGCAGCTTAAACAAGTTCCCATGAAAATGAGCTCCCAACCTCTGTGACTGTCATGTCTGGATTTCACTCACTGCAGATAATGAAGCTGTGCTGTAGTGGGATGATGAGTGCAAATCATAGAATTGTTTGGTTGGAAAATCCCCTTAAGATTGAGTCCAAGCATCAGCCTAACACCACCATGGCCATTAAGCCATGTCCCAAAGTGCCATGGCCACACCTCCAGGGATATGGGGATATCAGCACTGTCCTGGGCAGCCTGTTGCAATGCCTGACCACACTTGCAGGAAAGAAATTGTTCCTCATGTCCCTCCTGGTGCAGCTTGAGGCCACTACCTCTTGTCCTGTTGTTAGTTACTTGGGGAGAAGAGGCCAGCACCGGCCTCACTACAACCTCCTTCTGGGTAGCTGTAGAGAGATGATTATGGTTGGACTTGATCTGAAAGGACTTTTCCAACTAAAACAATTCTGTGAATGAATCTGTGGTGAGCCTGGGGAGGATGTGCAAGTGCAAGCTTGAAAAGGAGATTGAGAAAGTGAGGGCCTGACCCTTTTGTTTCAAATGAAATTTATTATAAGGACGGAGCCCATAGTTGTGTCTTACTCCCTGTTGTAGTCACTAACCTATATACAGCATGCAGTCTGTCTTAGAATATTTAGATCCTTGTGTTCCTGGTAGCTCTGGTTTTTTATTGATTTGTTCTGTATTTGACCAAAATTGCAGCCCTTTAAAAAATATTTAGATTCATAGAATCGTTTAGGTTGGGCTTTTAAGATCGAGCCCAAACATTATCTAATTCCACCAAGTCTGGTGCTGAGGGACATGGTTCAGCCCCATCTCTGCCTCTTTTCAACACCTCCAGGGATGGGGATTCCACCATCAGGTGAAAAAACACCTCCAGGGATGGTGATTTAAAGCATTTTCCTTTCTTTGCTTTGTTCGAGGTTCAGTTCAACAGAAAGTTTTACCTGCAGAATGCCAGCTTTCCGGGTTGGAATCTGGCTATTGCTTCATTCTGGTTTGGTTCTTTTTAGCAGAAAAAATGGCTTGCAGCTTTTAGCACCTTGGTGTGAGACCACTTAGCTAAATGTAAAAAGAAGGGGAAAAGAAAAGCAGCAAGTTCTGCAGCAGCAAACTTAACTCCTTTGTCTTTCTGCTTGCTTTGTAGGCTTCAGGGATTGGTAGGTGCCTGATGGTGTGTGGTTAATTTTAGCTAACGTCTCTTTCTCAGACGTTCCTCTCCTGATCTCCCTCTGTGGCACTTCCAGGCTTTCTCCTGGATTGTATCACTGGCTAAATTTTGCAGCAGGGACTTTTATACCAGCTGAGCCTCCTTGGGTGGGGCATTTTGGTAAGTCATACAGTTGTTTCCTGTTCTTGGGCTGACAGGGCAGTGCCTGCTCTAAATTACCTGCTTGCTCTCATGCCAAGAACATCAGTCCTCTATTACTTATTCTGTTACTTTATGAACCTCCCTTTCAGATGGGCAAGGTTTTGGGGACTGATCTGAATGGGGGTCTTCATGCTCTGCAGCCTTTTGCCACAGTTACATAAATAGCTCTTGTCCACGTGGCTGGACTTAGTGCCCATCTGGGTGAAGCAGGGCAGCTCTCACCTCTCACTGAAGAATTTGCTTGGCCACAGCATTTGTTAACCCTCTGTAAGGACCTCCCTTTAACACTGAAACGATTAAATTCTGTCTCACTGCTCCTGGTTTTAAAACCCAGGAATCGTTTCAGATAAGTTAAAAATAATGGGAGGGAGCACTGTGAAGCCTGACGCCAGCCTTGGCATGACACTAACTCCTTTGGACAACCCTTCCAAAGAGCGACTTGTCCCTGTGCATTTGCTCCAAACCAACCTCCAGGAAGCTGCCCAAAGTTGGGGGGATCAAAGCAGGCAGGGTGCCAGAGGTTTGTGTTTCAGACAGCTTGGCACACGCTGAAAGCTTGGGCTTTCCTGTACTGAGCCATGGGCAGATGTCCATTAGGAATGATTAGGCAAAATTTATATAAAGGCCTTATAACATCTTGTGGGTTTGGGGTTTTTTCTTCCTTTTTTTTTTTTTTTTTTTTTTTTTCTTTTTTTCCTCCCCTTGCCCTATCCTCTTACTTGAAGCTTTGTGTGGGTGTGTATTTTTTGCTATATTTATCAGCCCTGGCTTTTGCCCTGCTGGGGCAGAGCCTGCTCACCCACCCTTTTCCGTTTCCAGGCGGATTGCTTTACTGTTAGTTCAGCTCTCCAGCTTTCTCCACCACTCTCCTGTTTTGCCTCTTGTGAAAGGCCTGCAATAACCCTTTCAGTACTGCTGGCATCTGTGCTTTAAATCAGGACTAGATGTTGTCATCATGTAAGAAAAATCATCTTCAAAAGTAGATTAAAGACTTCTCCTGTGTTTCAGCTTTCTGTATGTACACAGGGCATGGGATCTGGCTTTCACCTCTATATTGACCATTGAGGTGTCCCCACTGTCATGGGTTGAATGTCTTCACAGGATGTGAGGGATTGGAAGGGACCCAAAGAGATCAAGTCCAACCTTCCCGCCAGAGCAGGACCATACAATCTAGCTCAGGTCACTCAGGAGCACATCCAGTTGGGCCTTGAAAGTCTCCAGAGAAGGAGACTCCACAACCTCTCTGGGGAGCCTGTTCCAGTGCTCTGGGACCCTCACAGTAAAGAAGTTCCCCCTTGTGTTGAGGTGGAACCTCCTGTGCTGCAGCTTACATCCATTGCTCCTTGTCCTATAACAAGTGAGCAGAGGCTGTTCTGTCCCTCCTGACCCCCAGCCCTCAGATATTTATAAACATTTATTAAATCCCCTCGAAGTCATGTCTTCTCCAGTCTAAACAGTCCCAGGTCCCTCAGGCTCTCCTCAGCAGGCAGTGCTCCAGTCCCCTCATCATCCTTGTAGCCCTCTGCTGGACCCTCTCCAGCAGATCCCTGTCACTATTGAACTGGGAAGCCCAAAACTGAATGCAGTACTCAAGATGAGGTCTCAGCAGGGCAGAGTAGAGGGGGAGGAGAACCTCCCTCGATGTGGTTCATCAGCATCCTCACATTCAGTTCAACCCATGACACCCACACAGGGCTTTTTTTTCTTTACAATACTAAGTCAGAACCCCTGCTGATACGAATTTTCTTTACAGCTTTGGCAAAGAAATCCACTCAGATCTGGTGCTGAAGCAGCACCGTCACAGAATCCCGCCATGGTGGCGGTTGGAAGGGACCTCTGGAGATCATCCAGTCCAACCCCCCTGCTAAAGCAGGGCACCCACAGCAGCTTGCCCAGGATTACAATGTCCAGCTGGATTTGGAGTCTCTCCAGAGAAGGAGACTCCACAACCTCTCTGGGCAGCCTGCCCCAAGCCTTTCCAGCACCCTCACACAAAAGAAGTTTTTCCTCTGTTCAGATGGAACCTTCTCAGTTCCAGTTTGTGCCCATTGCCCCTTGTCCAGTGGCTGGACACCACTGAAAAGAGTCTGGCCCCAGCATCTTGGCCCCCACAGGTCCTTTATCTCTTGCTGAGCATTGCTCAGATTCCCTCTGGGGCTGCTCTTCTCCAGGCTCAACAGCCCCAGGGCTCTCAGCTCTTCCTCCTCACAGAGATGCTCCAGGCCCCTCAACATCTCTATAGCCTCCACTGAACTCTCTCCAGTAGTTCCCTGTCTCTCTTGAACTGGGGAGCCTGGAACTGGCCCCAGCACGTCAGGTGTGCCCTCACTGGGGCAGGGTAGACAAGGAATCAACAAAATAAGCAGAATTTGAGGAAAACATTGGTTTCCAAGTATGTATCAGAGTCAGTTTTCCTGTTCCTCTCCCTCTTAGTCTTTTATTCTCTGTGGGTGAAACTGACGTGTAGGCTCCTTTTCTCCAGTATCATTGTTTGGGTTACACCTGGATGACCTAAACAGCTAAGCAGAAGTGAAGTGAACTTGAGTGACCATTGGTAGTGCCCTGTGTGATACATGAACTATTACAATGTTTTCTGCCAGTGTAGCATCGACCTGGAAAGGTAGCCTCATGTTTATTTCTTGCAGTAATTTGGTGCTTCGTTGATCATCTTGGGAATTGATTTAGCCAGTCCTTGAGTTCAAGTTATGACGCAAGGCAGCAGCAAACAAGGTTAAAGGGTGAGGTTAGTGGGGATTTTTGAGAAGAAGGGGAATGAATTATTCTCTGTAACAGGGGGAGAAATTTGAATAGGTTTTTCCTAAGCACTGGGGGGAATGGCTCAAGGGTAGAATAGAATTATCCAGGTGGAAAAGACCTTTGAGATCGAGTCCAACCTATCACCCAACACCATCTCATCAACTAAACCATGGCACCAAGCACCCCAGTCTCTTCCTAAACATCTCCAGAGATAGTGACTCCACCACCTCCCTGGGCAGCACATTCCAATGCCCAATTAATCTTTCTGTGAATAACTTTCTCCTCACCTCCAGCCCAAACTTCCCCTGGTGCAGCTTGAGACTGTGTCCTCTTGTTCTGATGCTGGATGCCTGGGAGAAAGAGACCAACCCCCACCTGGCTACAACCTCCCTTCAGGTAGCTGTAGAGAGCAAGAAGGTCTCCCCTGAGCCTCCTCTTCTCCAGGCTAAGCAAGAGGTACCTTTAACGTTTGTGGCTCTGGAAAACAGAGTACATAGGGGCAAACTGTCTCCTCTCTTTCCTGATCAGATGTGGAGAACTGGGGTTGCTGCTGAGTGCTTCTTTTGAGATGTAGAAGATGCTTCATTCATATGCAAAACCCCCCCCACAATGTTTAAGCTCTGACTGTACTGTAGGTCTTCCCAACTAGTAGAGGGGTAGCTGTCTTCTTCTGTATCCAGCTTTTTGCTTATCCCTCTGTGCATTTCCTTACTAAATGGAGATTTTTATTATTATTCTCTATTGAAGTTAAAGCAGAGATCTATTAAGGCTCTTCTCAAAGCAGAGTGTGGCCAGGAGACAACTGAACATGGCAAATCATTCATGCTACTTTCTGTTAGCCAAAGAACTTGGAGCTAAACACCCCCTAAAAGAACTGGCCCAAACGGTCCTGCTGAAATTCCCCACAGAAGCAGAGCAGTAGTTGGACGGATTTTCAGCCTGGAAATGAATTATCCATGCTGTAAGTCATGGATTCTGCTTGGGAAGTGGAATAAAAGAGAAGCAGCCTGTAAAGCTGCTTTATTTGTCAGGAGGGATCTGAAGGAGACATAAAGATGTTCTCCCTCCTCCCATGAGTTTTCACCACAGCAGTGATGATTCAGCTTGTGTGTGCTCTCTGGAATGTGGATGTGTAGGAGAGAGAGGAGAAAAGGCTCTCTAGGTGCAGCTCATTGGGAATGCTGTAGGAGATCCTGGGTACGGCACATTGCCTCACCGGAGAGTCGCCTGCTTCAGCAACTTTATCATCTTTCCTTTCTTGCTGACTCAAAATAAGAGGCTTCAAATCACAGAGTGGAGAGGTTGGAAGGCACCTCAAAAGATCATTAAGTCCAACCCCCCTGCCAGAGCAGGATCACCTGAGGCAGGTCTCACAGGAACATATCCAGGTGGGTTTAGGAAGCCTTCGTTGAAGGAGTCTCCACAACCTTTGGAAACCAAATGCCTTTCTGCAGAAGACCACTCTGAAGCAAGAACCCATTGTTTGTGGAGTGGTGGTGTTGGCAAGTAGGTTTTAGTTGTGTTCCTGTGGTGAGTTCTTTTGTCCATGATAGCATTTTGGGATCCCAGCATCCATGTGGCTGGCTCCAGCTCCCATTGGCCACTTTATATTTAGTTACTGGTTTCCTATAATAGTTTTCAGATGGAGATGTTAAAGAACACATACCCTTGTGCTGCTGTAATCCCTGAAGGAGCTGGGGTGGGGGAAGGGAGGTGAAAAAGGGGAAAGCATTGATGTCTTTGGGCAGAAATAGAGCTTGGAAAAAGCAGCAGCTGCGTGCAGCAGCAGAGTGGTGGGATTTATTTTGAACAAATTAGGTAGCCAGTGAATATAACATACCCAGAAAATCCAGGGGTGTGTGGCTTGCATTCTGCATTCAGAAAGGAGCCTTTTTTGTTTTAACAAAAACTGGTGTTTTTTTCCCCCTGGTGTACAGGAGCAGTCAATCACTGTGAAGCAATAGTCACCAAACACCACCTCATGATAGCCCCTGTGTCCCACGCTGCTGGTGCACTGCCACTGCGAATCAGGAGATGCCCCCACAAACCCCAGTGTCACCTAGGCTTTAATTATCTTGTCAGAGGTGTCTTTTATTTCAATTAGACCTGAAGAAATATCAGGTGTTCTCTGAGGCTGGGCTTCATAGTATCATAGTATCAGTCAGGGTTGGAAGGGACCACAAAGATCATCTAGTCCCAACCCCCTGCCATGGGCAGGGACACCCTGTACTAGATCAGGCTGGCCAGAGCCTCATCCAGCGTGGGCTTAAACACCTCCAGGGATGGGGCCTCAACCACCTCCCTGGATAACCCATTCCAGGGCTTCACCACTCTCATGATGAAGAACTTCCTCCTCACATCCAGCCTGAATCTCCCCACCTCCAGCTTCATTCCATTCCCCCTAGTCCTATCACTCCCTGATAGCCTGAAAAGTCCCTCCCCAGCCTTCCTGTAGGCCCCCTTCAGATACTGGAAGGCCACAATGAGGTCACCTCAGAGCCTTCTCTTCTCCACACTGAACAGCCCCAACTCCTTCAGTCTGTCCTCACAGGAGAGGTGCTCCAGCCCTCTGCTCATCCTCATGGCCCTTCTCTGGACACCTTCCAGCACCTCTAGATCCCTCTTGGAATAGGGGCTCCAGAATTGGAGGCAGGGCTCCAGGTGGGGTCTCACCAGAGCTGAGTAGAAGGGGAGAATCCCCTCCCTTGCCCTGCTGGCCACACTTCTCCTGATGCAGCCCAGGCTCTGATTGGCTTTCCGGGCTGCAAGTGCACCCTGAGAGCTCCTGGTGAGCTTCTCCTCCCCCAGCACCCCCAAGCCTCTCTCCTCAGGGCTGCTCTCCAGCCAGTCACTGCCCAGCCTGTACTTGTGCCTGGGATTGCCTCGACCCAGCTGCAGGACCCTGCCCTTGGTCTTGTTGAAGCTCATGAGGTTGGCTTGTGCCCACCTCTCCAGCCTGTCAAGGTCCCTCTGGATGGCATCCCTTCCCTCCAGCGTGTCTGCTGCACCCCACAGCTTGGTATCATCAGCAAACTTGCTGAGGGTGCACTCGATGCCACTGTCCATGGCACCCACAAAGATGTTGAACAAGACTGGTCCCAGGACTGATCCCTGAGGGACTCCGCTTATCACTGGCCTCCACTGGGACATGGACCCACTGACAGCCAGTTTAGGACCACCTCTCCAGAATTCTTGCCTTCCAGGTTCAAGTTTTCTTTGGACTCCCGAGTTTGCCAAGCACTTAGAAATGACTTTTAGATAAACTGGTTTTATTTATTAGCTTTAATGATTTTCCCCCTCCCTCTCCTCTAAATTATTAACCAAATAAATCATCCTAGTTTTCTTTGAGAAGCTTCCAAGAATGTGTCTCTGCTTTCTCCAGTGTTGGTAAGTAGCTGCCTGCAGGGACTTAAATTCCAGCTCTTCTGTGGCCAGGCTGAATCTTCAGTCACTCTGATGGGCCTGACCATAGCAGTTAAAAGAATCAGGCTGTGGTGCCAGCCAGCATCTAGGTAGGATCTTTGCTGTAGTCTAGTTTGTCTCCTGTGGTTGCACAGCACCATTTTCAGTCTCTCTACCAGCTTGTATCTGGAACAGATCATCAAAAGCTGGGGATGAGAGGCTCCTGGAGGTCACTCAGTCAGTCCCCAGCTCTGGGGTTGAGATCATCTCTAAGACCTGCAATATCAAGACTCTGTAATCTGTTCATGGTCTTAAAACAACCAACCAGAATGAAAAAAAAAAAAACCACCACCACCAACAACAAAGCCAACAAACAAACAAAAATCCCAACCCTTCTCAAACAACAAATAATCTAACACTACCCTGGCTTGTTTCTTGCTTTGTTGAAGTTCCTTTGTGATGAATGGAGCAGAAGGAACATTTGGTTTCCTTTCTCCTTCCAGCAGTGTTGTACATTCTTGGAAGGTGCTATCTTGTTTTCCTCCCCTTAGTTTCCTTATCTGTGAGACAGATAATGTTGTTCTTGGTACTCTCTGGGCTTATTCTACATCTGCCTTCAGCTGGGATGCCAAGGGTTGGGCACTGTGTTTCAGATAAGGTGCTTCAGAGGGTTGCTTTGTGTCTTCTGGATGCAGCAGATCTGTACAGTCCAGTCTCAGTGCCTTTTACCAACAGTATGACACTCCTGGGTTGTTTGGCCTCTAATTCACAGAATTACACAGAATTCCAGCATGGTAGGGATTGAAAGGGACCTCTGGAGATCATTCATTCTAACCCCCACCTCTGCTAAAGCAGGGGCACCCCACAGCAGCTTGCACAGGATCACAATGGCCAGAGGGTTTAGAATCTCTCCAGGGAAGGAGACTCCACAACCTCTCTGGGCAGCCTGCTCCAGGCCTTCAGCACCCTTACAGCAAAGTTTTCCCTCCTGTTCAGATGGAACCTTCTCAGTTCCAGTTTGTGCCCATTGCCCCTTGTCCAGTGGCTGGGCACCACTGAAAAGAGTCTGGCCCCGTGCTCTTGGCCCCTGACCTTTAGCTCTTGCTGAGCCCAGAAGATTTTAACCCTTTTTGCTCTCACCATCCATGATCTAATCAATACCTATATAGATCTACTTGGTTACATCCAACTAGAAGATCAGGAAGAAATGAAGCAGTTCTCTTAGGCTGCTTTTCTACCACTGTTCCATTTTCAGATGACAATCTGAAAGACCAGTGCAAAGATGGGATCAAGAGGAAAATTCAGCTTGACAGGCATACTGTCTTTAGACTTTTGGGTCACTAAAATACAGAATAATGTTGTACTTAGGCCACAGTTCTGTAGGACCCTGCTTGTTGCTTCCCTCTTTGAGGTAGTGAATATTTAATCCTTCTGTTTGGCTGGAGTACAGTTTTCCTCTTATCCTACAGTAGTTCCACAAGTGGCAGTCATTTCACCATTTGTTGTGAAAAATGGGATTTATTACTTGAGTCAGCCTTGATTTGCTCACAGACAGTAAGGGTCAACATTTGATCAGGAGGAGGACTTGGGGGGTTTCAGTTGGTGACAAACTCCCCGGGAGCCAGCACTGGTCCCTGGCAGCCCAGCAGGCAGCTGTGTGCTGAGCTGCATCCAGAGCAGGGAGAGCAGCAGCACAGGGAGGGGATTCTGCCCCTCTGCTCTGCTCAGCCCCCACCTGCAGCACTGCCTCCAGCTCTGGGGCCCCCAGCATAAGAGGGATATGGAACTGCTGGAGAGAGTCCAGAGGAGGCCACAAAGATGATCAGAGGGCTGAAGAGAACCTGCCTGTGGGGACAGGCTGAGTAAGTTGGGGCTGTTCAGCCTGGAAAAAAGAAGGCTCCAGGGAGACCTTAGAGCAGCCTTACAGTACCTGAAGAGGGCTACAGGAGAGCTGTGGAGGTACTTTTTATAATGTCTTGTAGTGGTAGGACAGTAGACAATGGCTTTGAGCTGGAAGATGGTATATTTGGACTGGAGATTAGGAAGAAAGTCTTGACAGTGAGCATGGATAACAGGTTGCCCAGGGAGGTTGTGGATGCCAGGGAGGATGTTCAGGGCCAGGTTGGATGAGGTCTTGAGCAACCAGAGTTAGTGGAAGGTGTCCCTGCCCAGGGTAGAGGGGTTGGAACTGGATGATCTTTAAGGTCCCTTCCAACCCAAACCTTTCTAGGAATCCATGAACAATAATCTGGAATAGTGTTTTGCTTTCTCTGGTAGGCTCACCCTTTGGGTCCAGATGTTGAGCTATGAGCTGTTCAGTTCTCAGCTCTGTGGGAATGATGGAGTCAACAGAGAGGGAAGGGAGCAGCCTGGATGGGGACAGTGCAGTGGTGTGATTTGTGCAGGGCAGCCAGCCCAGGACTGCACTCGCTGCTGGAGGATATTTTTCTCTGCAGCATTGGAGCGTGGCTTCAGATCTGCCTGGCTTAAACTTTCTCCAAGGAAAAATAAACCTTTTAGCCACTAATTGTGTGCCACTTTCCACTCGACTTGATATTAGGGGGAGAGAAAAACAGAGAAAAGTCTGAGTGTTTGTTATTTACGGCCTGTTCAGTTGCCTTGAGCTGCTGGGGAGTGCTGAATACTTGAGTGATAGCAGGGCTGGGGAGAAGGAAGGAATAGATCTGAAGCTGCTTTCAGACTAATCAGCAGCTCGCCCATAAAACACAGCTCTCTGCAAGATTTCTGCTGTCACATGCAGGGAGGGTGTTTTATATGTACTTAACAAAGGCCTTTCTCCGTGAATTTTTGCTGCTGCTCCTTGGAGGGCTCCAGGATTCTGTCAGAGGTACGCTGGGGTGATTTTTACGCCTCCGGACTCTTGTTTGGCTGCAGGCAGTTTCCTCTGAGCTTCCTGCTCTGTGGCTCTGGTGGCGGTTTCACATTGTTCCTCGCATTGTGACTCAGAGAAACAGGAAAGAGATTCCCAGCTGAACAAAAAGCCCAACCACCAAGCAGGTGCCTGTAGTCTGCTCCGGCAGAGGACAAACCACCTCATTCTGGATTTTTTCCTAAGATTCTTATCTGCGAGTATGAGGCTCAAGAGGAATGGTTCATACACGCTGAACGGGTAAGCAGGAGCCTGCATCCTCTTTTGGCATCTTCATCATTCAATCCACCTGGAAACGGAAGCCTTTTATTTTCCTTTCCAGTGGCATGAAATACCGAGCCAGGCTTTGTCTTGGGAGCACTGGAGGAGCTCAGCACCTCAGACACGAGGCTTATTTCCCTGGCTCCTGCACTGCTTTCCACTTGCTCTTAAAGCATTGAAAGTGTCGGAGGGGACAGGTTAGAGCTGTCAGTGTGGTGACATGAAGTGGATGAGTAAAGCCACCAAAGCCTGACTATAAAGCTGTGAGTCCCAAAGAGGTGCCTGGGGTCAGCAGCCCTATGGGGAGAGGCTGAGGGAGCTGGGGTTGCTTAGAATGGAGAGGCGGCGGCTCAGGGGAGACCTTATTGCTGTCTACAACTACCTGAAGGGAGGTTGGAGCCAGGAGGGGGTTGGTCTCTTCTCTCAGGCAGCCAGCACCAGAACAAGAAGACACAGTCTCAAGCTGCACCAGGGGAGGTTTAGGCTGGAGGTGAGGAAGAAGTCCTTCCCAGCAAGAGAGATTGGCCATTGGAATGTGCTGCCCAGGGAGGTGGTGGAGTCACCATTACTGGAGGTGATGGAAGAGACTGGATGAGGCACTTGGTGCCATGGTTTAGTTGATGAGATGGTGTTGGGTGATAGGTTGGACTCAATGATCTCAAAGGTCTTTTCCAACCTGGTCTGGTCTATTCTATTCTATTCTATTCTATGTGTGCTAGCAAGCACTCTGTGATTTTGGTAGGAACTAGAGCTAAACCCATTAGGTGTGATGCTGCCTGATAGAGAATGCAGATGAAATTTAGTCTAAAAAAAATTTATTTAAGTTTAAATAAAATTAACTTTTAATAAAATTACTTTAAAATTAGGGTCAGGTACTTAAACTGCTCTGAGCTACCTGACTAGTTTAGTAGGTTTATAAATACTGAGTTATTTCTCTTTTTCTCTCCCTCTCATTGCTGTTAAATTCCCTAAGTTACAAAGTCACTACTGGTAAGAATATAACTGGGTAGCCTCCTTGCTTAAGGGATCTTTCTTATAGTCAAAAGCAGAGAATTTTCAGGTGAAATAAGTTTTTTTTCCCCCCTTTTCTAATTGCATTTTGGTTTAACTAAAGCAGATTCTTGAAACCTTCTGGATGCGTTCCTGTGTGGTCTGGTGTAGCCGATCCTGCTCTGGCAGGGGGCTTGGCCTAGATGATCTTTTGAGGTCCCTTCCAGCCCCTAATATTCTG
This sequence comes from Colaptes auratus, assembly GCA_015227895.2. Lineage (NCBI taxonomy): Eukaryota > Metazoa > Chordata > Aves > Piciformes > Picidae > Colaptes > Colaptes auratus. The sequence continues at coordinate 3,206,274 of CM037647.1, read as the reverse complement.
TGAATAACTGAAGCAGATTCTTGTACAACTGAAGCAGCAGATCCTTGTATGTCTTCATGCAACATAAGGTTTGATGCTCAGCGCAGCACACCTTAGCTGGGCTTGTACTTCCATAATATTGTGTTAACTCTTTCTTAGTCCCTGGCAGACAAGTGAAGCAATTTGTTGCTCTTGGAGCGTTCATTTTCCTTTGCTGCTGCTTTCAGCCTCCTGTAGGGAGTAAATGATGTGTTAAGTGCTTCATGCTGCATTCCAAAGAAGCCCAGCAAAAAGATCTATTTCTGAGAGCAAGTGTGCAGACCAGCCCTAAACTATCTAGCTGCTTGAAACTGATGGTCCAGGAGTTTTTTTCTCCACTGGAGGAGCAAGCATCCAGGGAAGTGGATTCAATAGGAAATGCACTGCAGTGGGGTTTACTGCTCTGTGCTGCTTTGGCCTCCCTGCCTTGTGCAGTGCCACTTAGAAGCATCTCCTGCTTTGCTAACTTCTGTTTAAGACAGTGAGGTGCTGCTGAAGCATGTCCAGAGAAGGGCACTGAGGCTGGTGAAGGGTCTGGAGAGCAGGTCTGGTGAGGAGTAGCTGAGAGAACTGGGCTTGATTAGTCTGGAGAAAGGAGGGTGAGAGGAGACCTCATTGCTCCCCCTGAAAGGAGGTTGGCTTGAGGCTGGGGATTGGTCTCCCAAATAACAAGTGATAGGATAAGAGTAAATGGTCTCTAGTTATGCCAGGAGAGGTTTAGATTGGTCATTAGGAACAATTTCTTTACTGAAAGGCCTGAAACAGGTTGTCCAGGACGGTGGCAGAGTCCCTGTCCCTGGAGGGATTTAAAGCCATATGGATGTGGTGCTGAGGGCCATGGTTTGGTGGTGACCTGGCAGTGCTGGGCTGATGTCTGGACTGAATGATCTTGAAGGTCTTTTTCAACCTTAATGATTCTACAAGGTGTTACATTTGTACTGGATTAGGATTTTTAATGGCAAAGCTGATGGATGCCAACATCTTCCTGCCTGATCCTTAACAGTTTTTTTAACCCTGTAATAAAAATTCCCCTTATCTGACTGCATACAAAATCAAAGGGAATTGGCAGTTCCTATCTTACAGGATTTGGGTTAAGAGAGGTGAGTTTGTCACATGGTGGGATTGAACTTGTAGTAGAGATTCACAGAATTGTTTTGGTTGGAAAAGACCTTTAAGATCATCAAGTCCAACTATAATCATCTCTACATCTGCCTTAGAGGAGGTTGTAATGAGGCTGCTGTTGGCCTCTTCTCCAAAAGCCATGGTTTAGTTGTCAGGAGGTGTTAGGTATTAGGTTGGACTTGATGATCTCTGAGGTCTTTTCCAACCTGGCTAATTCTATGATGTTTCTATGACAAGCAGCCTCAAGCTGCTTAATGAAGACCATATTAGCATTAACTCAGGGAGTTTTGGCAGAGGTGTTTTGACCATTTGAGAGATGATCTTAATGCACACGGGGACACAGGCTCAAGCTGCGCCAGGGGAAGTTTAGGCTGGAGGTGAGGAGAAAGTTCTTCACCGAGAGAGTCGTTATCCATTGGAATGTGTTGCCCAGGGAGGTGGTGGAGTCAGCGTCCCTGGAGGTGTTCAAGAGGGGATTTGATGTGGCACTTGGTGCCATGGTCTAGTCATGGGGTCTGTGGTGACAGGTTGGACTCGATGATCTTCGAGGTCTCTTCCAACCTTAGTGATACTGTGATACTGTGAATCAGACCATGGTGCTGCACTGCAAAACGTAACTGATACTGCTTATGATCAAGGAATTCTATTTGTTTAGGGAAGCACAACCTTGAATTGATTGGAGCTGTATTAAAAATGCAAGCCTGGTGCAGAACTCCAGGGAAGTTCGTTGTGCAGGCTCACCCTGTGCATCTCCTCAGCCTTGTTCTGACTTGCAAGAGGCTGTGCATAATCATTGGAAGGAATTTCACTTGTTGTGGCCCGGTGCATACCTGGCACTGTGTTTTATGGCAAGCATTTAACTGGAAGTGTTGGATTACAGTGAGTAAAGCCAGCAGCAGCCAAATGAGAAGGAAGCTTCAGCTGTGAGTTTGTGGGAGACTCCAATATTATCTGATTCTACCAGGCTGATGTGCTTTGCTCTGTTAAGCAGCAGATGCTGAGGAGTGAAGTTACCTAATTAAAAGAAATTCCTTTTATGTTTATCTCTTGCCTCGATGGTTTAATAATGCAAGGTAATGGAAAAAGAGCTTGGAGTGTGTTTTCCTGTTTAGCCTAAAATTTGGCATGTCAGCAAAACAGGCTTGTTTTGTTCTTTAGTGGCTTTTTGGTTGGGACAGGAGAGTTCCTCTGCTCAGGTGGAGCAGTCGTTTGAGGAAAGGGGAGCTCACTGGGGTGGGATGTTGTAGGGCTGATAAAAACACTGCTGTAACCTGCATGGAATGGGGATGCAGCTACCACAGGATTACTCTTTAGTGTATGAAAGATATGTAGTAATACAGGAAAGATATGGACGTGCTGGAACATGTCCCCCAGAGGAGGGCCACAAGGATGATCAGAGGGCTGGAGCTCCTCTCCTATGAGGACAGGCTGAGGGACCTGGGGCAACAAGGCTGGGGAGAGGCCTCAAGCACAAGCCCTCTGAGGACAGGCTGAGGGAGCTGGGGTTGTTTAGCCTGCAGAAGAGGAGGTTTGGGGGAGACCTTGCTCTCTACGACTACCTGAAGGGAGGTTGTAGCCAGGATGGGGTTGGTCTCTTCTCCCAGGGAACCAGCAACAGAACAAGAGGACACAGTCTCAGGCTGTGCCAGGGGAAGTTTAGGCTGGAGGTAAGGAGAAAGTTCTTCACAGAGAGAGTTGTTAGCCATTGGAATGTGCTGCCCAGGGAGGTGGTGGAGTCACCATCCCTGGAGGTGCTCAGGAGGGGTTTGGATGTGGCACTTGGTGCCATGGTTTAGTAGTCATGAGATGTTGAGTGACAGGTTGGACTTGATGATTCTTGAGGTCTTTTCCAACCTTCTTGAGTCTATTCTATGATGAAGGGACCTGAACATCACTCCTGTAAAGAAAGGCTGAGAGACCTGGGGCTCTTTAGTCTGGATAAAAGAAGGCTGAGAGAGGATTTTATCAATGTCTATGAATATTTTGAGAGGTTTGTGTCAAGATGAAGGTGTCAGGCTCTTTGTGATGGTGCCTGGTGATAGGATAAGGAACCATAGGTATAAGGTAGAACACAGGAGGTTCCACCTCAACATGAGGAGAAACTTCTTAGCTTTGAGGGTGCTGGAGTGCCAGACAGGGCTGCCCAGAGAGGTTGTGCAGTCTCCTTCTCTGGAGACTTTCAACACCTGCCTGGATGTGCTCCTGTGGAACCTGCTCTGAGTGACCCTGCTTTGGCAGGGGAGTTGAACTCCATGATCTCTGGAGGTCCTTCCAACCCCTAATATTCTGTGATTCTTATCCTGCTGTGACTGAGGTGGAAACCTTACTTGCCAGCATTTCCTTGACACTGTTGTTAAGTCAGCTCTGCTGCTCTGTGCTAGCCTGCAGTGTGCTGATTGTATTTCTTTGCATTGCAAAGTTCCTTATTATCACTGGACTCTTTTGAAGGTCATCCTGACTTGGGAGCTCTCCCTTGGTCAGCTTGGTGCTGTGTTTGTTGACAGTGAAAAATGCACAGCTGCTGTAAGCATTGCAGCATCAGCTTTTTTCCCTCTTTGCAAATGCTATTATTTTGGTCTTGTTGTTGTTCTTTTAGAACTTGGAATTACTGATAGTGGAAGTCTCTGCAGACTGCTCAGGTGTCAAGTGACAAATATTGTTTCTTCTACTTCCATTTTACTCTTTCCCCCCCCCGCAGTGAGTGAAGTTTAAGGAAGGGTGGAAATCCAGGCATGCATTTCACAAGATATGACCTCAGCACACCCAGAACAAATATGCAGCTTGAACTTTGGTGCTGTGATCCAAGCTTCCTCTGCCTTTTAGAACCATGATGTGTGAGCCTACGCGTGCCTGGAAGCTTTGTAGTGGTGCAGCCAGAGCTGGGCCAGTGCCACTTTACTTTCACCATGTCTGCTGCAGGAGAGAATAGAATAGAATTATCCAGGTTGGAAAAGACCTTCGAGATAATGAGTACAACCTAGCACCCAAAATTATCTAGTCAACTAAACCATGGCTCCAAGTGCCCCATCCAGTCTCTTCTTAAACACCTCCAGTGATGATGACTCCACCCTGGGCAGCACATTCCAATGGCCAATCTCTCTTTCTATGAAGAACTGCTTCCTAAGATCCAGCCTGAACCTCCCCTGGCACAGCTTGAGACTGTGTACTCCTGTTCTGTTGGTGGTTGCCTGGGAGAAGAGACCAACCCCCACTTGGCTACAACCTCCCTTCACATAGTTGTAGAGAGCAGTAAGAGCTTTGCTGCAGTGTTAATGAGACCATTGTAGAAGTGAAGAGCTGCTTTGGACAGCTGGCACCTTGCTGACCTTGCTTTAAATATCAGATCATATGCTGGCAAAGAGGCTACTGGGGGAAATTGGACCTGACTTGGCTGTCTCATTGCTCTGTTCTGCTCAGCCTGGTGGTTTTGATGTGGCCATGCAGTGCCCCCTTAGCCAGAAATCTTTCCTTTATCAGTCCAAGTTTAGACACTTTATAACTTCTCTTGGCCACAAAAAATTATCTGAGGCCTGGTCCTTAGGCTGAAAGAGTTGGGGCTGTTCAGCCTGAAGAGGAGAAGGCTCCAGGGAGACCTTCTGGTGGCCTTTCAGGACTTAAAGGAGCCAATCAGAAAGCTGGGGACTGTTTAAAGCACGGCCTGTTGTGACAAGGCAGGGGGTGAAGGCTTGAACTAAAAGAGGGAGGTTCAGATTAGATACAAGGAAGGCATTTATTTTGTTCTGAGGGTGGTGAGACACTGGCCCAGGCTGCCCAGAGAGGTGGTAGATGCTCCATCCCTGGAACCATTCCAGGTCAGGCTGTTGAGGCTCTGAGCAATGTGCTGTAGTTGAAGACATCCCTGCTCCCTGCCAGAAGGGTTGGACTGGGTGACCTTTTAAAGGTCCCTTCCAACCTAAAGCATTCCATGATTGCATGACTTGCTAGGTTTGAAGATGACAGTTAAAACTAAGCAGGGGTCTCTGCCACTCCTGCACAGTGGCTATTCCAGACTTGTGGTAATGGAAACTGAACAGCCTGTACAGGAGGCTGTTTGTTGAAACAAATCTGTAGCACCAAGTAAAATGTTTAAATGTTAGATAAATAATTTTTATCTTCTCCTCATCACTGTGCCTGACTCTGCAGTGCTGAGTAGCTGCTGTGGGATGTGACGTCCTGGGGTGTTTTTGAGTGCTAACAGAGCACAGAATCATAGGAAGCAGAGAATCACTAAGGCTGGAATAGAATAGAATTAACCAGGTTGGAAAAGATCAAGTCCAACCTATCACCCAATAGAATAGAATAGAATAGGACCAGACCAGGTTGGAAAAGACCTTTGAGATCATTGAGTCCAACCTATCACCCAACACCATCTCATCAACTAAAGCATGGCACCAAGTGCCTCATCCAGTCTCTTCCATCACCTCCAGTGATGGTGACTCCACCACCTCCCTGGGCAGCACATTCCAATGGCCAATCTCTCTTTCTGGGAAGGACTTCTTCCTCACCTCCAGCCTAAACCTCCCCTGGCGCAGCTTTAGACTGTGTCCTCTTGTTCTATTGGTGATTGCCTGGGAGAAGAGACCAACTCCCTCCTGGCTACAACCTCCCTTCAGGTAGATGTAGATAGCAAGAAGGTCTCTCCTGAGCCTCCTCTTCTGCAGGCTAAGCAACCCCAGCTCCCTCAGCCTCTCCTCACAGGGCTGTGCTCCAGACCCCTCCCCAGCTTTGTTGCCCTTCTCTGGACACCTTCCAGCATCTCAACATCTTTCCTAAACTGAGGAGCCAGAACTGGACACGGTACTCAAGGTGTGGCCTAACCAGTGCTGAGTACAGGGAGAGAATGACTTCCCTGCTCCTGCTAGCCACACTATTCCTGATACAGGCCAGGATGCCATTGGCCTTCCTGTCCCCCTGGGCACACTGCTGGCTCATGTTCAGCCTACTATCAACCAGTATCCCCAGGTCCCTTTCTGTCTGGCCGCTCTCCAGCCACTCTGACCCCAGCCTGTCGCACTGCATGGGGTTGTGGCCAATGTGCAGCACCTGGCACTTGGATGTGTTCAATCTCCTGCCCTTGGACTCTGCCCATCTGTCCAGCCTGTCGAGGTCCCTCTGCAAAGCCTCTCTGCCCTCTAACAGATCAACTCCTGCCCCCAGCTTGGTGTCATCTGCAAACTTACTGATGATGGACTCAATGCCCTCATCCAGATCATCAATAAAGATATTGAACAGGAGGGGGCCCAGCACTGATCCCTGGGGGACACCACTAGTGACTGGCTGCCAGCTGGCTGTGGCACCATTCACCACCACTCTCTGGGCTCAGCTCTCATAAGCTCTAAGATAATGAAGTCCAAGCATCAACCTAACACCACCATGGCCATTCAGCCATGTCCCAAAGTGCCTTGGCCACAGGTTCCTTGAACACCTCTAGGAATGGTGACTTCACCATCTCTCTGGGCAGCCTGTTTCGATCCCTGACCACTCTTGCAGCAAAGAAATTTTTTCCTAATATCAGACCTAAACTCCCCTTAGTGCAATTTCAGACTATTTCATGCATTGAGGAATCTGGCAGGGGTGAGAGCTTTGAAGATGTAGTTTTTACAGCTCTTCAGTCAGTGCCTGTGCTGCTGAGGAGCACTTGCCTAACCTCTTCGGGAAGTTTGTGTTTAACTTGTGATGTCTAATTCCAAACAGTTTAGCATCTCCTTTCCCCTGGGCCCATCTGAAAGTGCTCTTTGAGTTGTTTAAATAGTTTAGGATTGAGTAGTGGTAAGCTGGACTCTTCAATGAGTTTCAGAGCAGTGTGGGAAGAGCAGATTTAGACTGGATGTTAGGAACAAGTTCTGCACCACGAGGGTGGTGGAACAATACCACAGGTTGCCCAGGGAGGTGGTTGAGGCCCCATCCCTGGAGATAGTCAGGCTGGACAAGGCTGTGAGCAACCTGACTGGAGGAGGATGTCCCTGCTTACAGCAGGGGAGTTGGACCAGGCTTTTGGGGGTCCCTTCCAACCCAAACCTTTATAGACTTCTGCGATACTCATCTGCACAGTGTTGGGCTTTGTTTTGGTGCTGCTTTCATCTCAGGACTGTGTTCACATGAATCATAGAATCATAGAGTCCATAGAATCAGTAAGGTTGGAAAAGACCTCAAAGTTCATCAAGTCCAACCTGTCACCCCACACATCATGACTACTAAACCATGGTGCCACATCCAATCACCTCTTGAACACCTCCAGGGAACTCCACCACCTCCCTGGGCAGCACATCCAATGGCTAGAGGAACTTTCACCTCCAGGGCACAGCTTGAGACTGTGTCAGAGAGAAGAGACCAACTCCCTCTGGCTCAACCACCTTTCAGGTAGTTGTTAGAGAGCAATGAGGTCTCCCCTGAGCCTCCTCTTCTCCAGACTGCTCCCTCACCTCTCCTCGTAGGGCTTGTACTCAACCACTGGACACCAAGTGTGCCTAACTGTGCACAGGATCCCTTTTGACTTCCCTGCACAGCCAGGATGCCACCTGGGCACACTGCTGGCTCATGTTTAGGTGGCTGTCAATCAGCACCCCCAGATCCCTTTCTGTTTGGCAGCTTTCCAGTCCCTTCCAACCCAAACCGTTCTAGACTTTTGCGAGTTCATCAAGTCCAACCTGTCACCCCACACCTCATGACTACTAAACCATGGCACCAAGTGCCACATCCAATCCTCTCTTGAACACCTCCAGGGACTGTGACTCCACCACCTCCCTGGGCAGCACATTCCAATGGCTAACAACTCTCTCTGTGAAGAACTTTCTCCTCACCTCAGCCTAAACTTCCCCTGGCACACTTTGAGACTGTGTCCTGTATGTGGTTCTGTATAATCCAAATCAAAAGCAACCCGTGCCTTGAAACAAATTCAGGTTGGACTGGGACAAAGTGCCGAGGAGTATCTTGATGATAAATGGATGCTGAACTGACTCTGATTAAAATATTGTTGGCCCCAAGATCTGTTTCCTCTGCTGCAAGCCACTGCTTTAAGCTAATGACTCTTGATTGGGTGCCAAGCACTGAAATTGAACAAGAATTTGTTTTTCTTGTGTGCTTCCGTCTTGCAGTGACGCAAAGCAAGGCAAGCAGCAGAAGTGCTGTCTGAATGTTTGTTTTGCCCAAAAAAGTAGAAATAGGAAAGAGCATCAGAAGTCTGCTTCAGGAGGCTTTTTTATGAAGCATTGTTGCAAGGGCAGGAAAAATGGCGTTAAAGGATGTGACAAAGGGCTCATGAAAGCCTGCTGAAATCACTCATCTGGCAGGCAGAAGGAGAGTGAACACCCAAATATCTTATCTGAGGAGAAGCAGCTGTTTGAGCTGCTTTGCAGTCCTCCCAGATTGCCACAGGTCCTATCAGGAGAAAAGAGAAAACACCTAAGGGCAGCAGCGTGGTTAGCCTGGGAAAGCACAGCCCAGCTCCATCAGACCAAGGCCAGAAGTGTAGGTTATCCACTGCAGTGTTTGTGGGGCTGGAACTCCATGTTTGGAGAGTCTTAACTTCAGAGGGCTTTGTTGTGTCAAAAAATGTAAGCCAGGATGAGATGCCAGCGCTGCTGCCTGAGCTCTGTCTGGTGTGGTGGGACCTTGACACTTTTCCTGGCCAGCTCCAGCCCTTTGTGCTTGTTTGAAACTTGGGTTACAAGTTTCTCTTCCATGTTCTGAAGCTGACGGTGGTATTTGGTCAGCATGCTTCAGTTCCAAATTCAAGTGCGTCCAGCAGGTCTAGGGAGGTTCTTCTCCTCCTCTGTTCTGCCCTGGTGAGACCACACCTAGAATACTGTGTCCAGTATTTGGGCTCCACAGTTCAAGTGAGACAGGGATCTGCTGCAGAGTGTCCAGTGGAGAGCTGTGAGAGTGATGAAGGGACTTCAATGTCACTCCCATGAGACCTGGGGCTGTTTAGTCTGGAGAAGGGAAGGCTGAGAGCGGATCTTATCAATGTCTATAAATACCTGAGGGGTGGGTGTCAAGATGAAGGGGGCAGGCTCTTTTTGGTGGTGCCTAGTAATAGGACAAGGAACAATGGGTATAAACTGGAGCACAGGAGGATCCACGTTAACATGAGGAAAAATGTCTTTACTGTGAGGATGCTGGAGCCCTGGAGTAGGCTGCCCAGAGGGGTTGTGGAGTCTCCTTCTCTGGAGGCTGAATGTTTTGGAGCAGGGCCAGAGGAGGCCACAGCAATAATGGAAGGGCTGGAAGCCTCTGCTGTGAGGCCAGGCTGAGAGAATTGGGGAGAAGAGGAGGCTCCAGAGAGACCTTCTGGTGGCCTTTCAGTGCTTAAAAGGGCCACTGGAGACAAACATTTTAGCTGAGCCTGTTGTGACAAGACAGGTGGTGATGGTTTGAACTAAAAGAGAGAAATGCAGATTGTGATAGAAGGAAGACATGTCTAACCCTGAGGGTGGTGATAGCCTGGCCCAGTTTGGCCAGAGAGCTGGTAGTTTCCTCATCCCTGGAACCATTGCAGGTCAGGTCACTGAGGGCTCAGCAACATGCTCTAGTTGCAGGTGTCCCTGCTGAGTGCAGGGCGGGTGGACTAGATGAGCTTTTAAGTCGCCCTTTAACCCAAACCCTTCTATGATTTGTGATTCTGTGTCCTAGGCAGTCCTGCAGCTGCCCACTTTACATAAGAAGGTGATGGCTGGTTTGCCAAGTGGAGGGAGATGGAAATATGCTTCAAAAATACGAAATCACTTCTAGAACTGTAATTCTGAATCTTTTGAGTTCATCTTCCCCTTCATGAATGGCATGTCTCTGACAGCAGACCATGGCCATTACTGTTGTAGCTGTTGTCCTCTCTGTTCAACCTGGCTCTTCTGGTAGAATTTGTTCTAACACCACCACATTTGTGTCTCCCTGGGATTTTTTTTTTACCCTGTGTGGTCATTCAGGAGCAGCTGAAGCATTTTTTGTATTCACTACCAATGTATGTGTGAAGATTCAGGCTGCAAACCTTATATGGGGAAAGTCCTACAAATGTGATGCTCCTAAATAGGTTTCATTAGAACTGCCACTGTGAGTCATTGTTGCTGTATTAATAGAGCTCTTCCCAAACAGGGGTTTGGAACTGGGCCTTCTTCACAGGAAATGCTGCAGAAGAGTTATGGAAAAGAAGTATTTACATTAAATATGGAGTTTTTTTGGGGGGTAACCTCTTAGTCAGTTATTTAGCTCACAGAAGTATATAGAATTGTTTCAGTTGGAAAAGCCCTTTAAGGTCATCCAGTCCAGCCATTCTCTACCTCCACTGAGGCTGGTGCTAAACCATGGCCCCCAGCACCACATCTCTGCCTCTTTTAAACACTTCCAGGGATGGGGGTTCAACCACCTCTCTAGGAAGTCTGTTCCAGTGTTTGAGAACCCTTCCAGTGAAGAACTTTCTTCTAATATCCAACCTAAATCTCCCCTAGCGCAACTTGAGGCTGTTTTCTCTCATTCTGTCACTTGTTACCTGTGAGAAGAGACCAAGGTTTTCCCTCAGCCTCCTCTTCTCCAGGCTGAACACCCCCATTTCCCTCAGCTGCTCCTCACCAGCCCTGTTCTCCAGACCCTTTACCAGCTTTGTTGTCCTTCTCTGGACACACTCCAGCCCCTCAGGGTCTGTAGAGATACAGTATTGGAATCACCTTGTACTGTAATTCTGATCCTGTGCTACTTTACACTTGATGCTACTGGAGTCAGAAAAGTCTTTGGGTTTATGTGAAAGTGACTAAGAACTAAAAAATCTCCGCTTGGGACACAAAGATGCTGGCTTAAATACCTCCTCCTAGAGCTGGCCTGATCACTTGGTCTCAAAACACTTTGTAAACAGTTAAATCACAGAATAATCTCTATCATCAGTCTCTTAGCTTATTTCTCTGCTCCATCTCTGTAACTCTTTACAAGTACTTCAGTAGTCTCTACCAGTGGGAAAGATTTGAACTTCAGAACTGTTCAGTCTGGAGAAGAGAAGGCTCTAGGGAGACCTTAGAGCAGCCTTCGAGTACCTGAAGGGGACTACAGGAGAGCTGGGGAGGGACTTTTGACAAGGGCTTGGAGTGCTAGGACGAGGGGCAATAGCTTTGAGCTGTAAGAGTGCAGATTTAGACTTGAGATTAGGAAGAAATTTTTGACAGTGAGACACAGGAATAGGTTGTCCAGGGAGCTTGTGGATGCCCCCTCCCTGGAGGTGTTCAAGGCCAGGTTGGATGAGGCCTTGAGCAACCTGGACTAGTGGGCTGAGTGATCTATAAGGTCCCTTCCAATCCAAACCAAACCATTCCATGGATCTCTGAACTCCAGAATGTGTTGCTTGGAGGTCTTGTGTGTGCATTCTCTTTCTGCCCCCGTAGTGCCAACACTGCCTGGAAATGCCTCACCTCCTGAATTAAAACGAGCTTGTGGCACACATTGAGGAAAGCTGTCAGCCTTGCTCTTCCACAGGCTCTCAGGCAGTGATAAATGCTCAGATTAGCGTTGGAGCCTTACAGAGGTGTTGTTCCATTAACAACCTGGGGCCAGCGCAGGGAACAACAAAACACTTCAGGCACTTAACTTTTTTTTTTCCTTCCTGTTTTCTTTTTGGCACTTTCTCTGCCCCCTGCCTCCAAATGAACTGCTTTGTGCGGTGCATTGTATGGTCAGGGCTTGTAATGAAGTCAATACACATGCAGGGTAAGAAGTGCTCGCTATAAGGAGCCATATAACTTATCTGCTCTACGGCACAACTATTAACATCCCCATTTATAGCTCATTAATAATAATTGGGGCAGTAAATTAGCTGTAAGCTTTCACACCAGCTACTGATTCAGTAGCTGGGTATGCAGTGGAGAGTTGGGTTTTTTTTTTGCTTCTTACCCTCAAGATGCTCTGAGGACTGGAGCTTTTTCATGGATTATAACCATGAGAACATAATGAACAATTCTATTAGCCATTTGAAAAGCCTTTTTTTTAGGTGAATTCAAGCTTTCTATTAAAATGGAACAGGAGCATGTTTTCTTCCCTTACTCACTGTCAAACCATACCTATAGTAATGAGGGAAATTTAAGGTTTCATTCCTCATGGCTACGTTGAGGGGGACTTTAGATTATGGTCACAGGATGGTAGGGGCTGGAAGGGACCCTTGGAGATGGAGTCCAAACCACTCTGCCAAGGCAGGTTCACATAAAGGAGGTCACACAGGAATGTGTCATGGGGTGTTTTAAATGTCTCCAGGGATGGAGACTCCACCACCTCTCTGGGCAGCCTGTTCCAGAGCTCCCCTCTTAAATTACAGAAGTTCCTCCTCCTTCTTAGATCGAACTTCCTCTGTTCCAGTTTGTCTGTCGCTGGGCAGCACTGAAAAAAGCCAGGTCCCATCCTCCTGACATCCACCTACTCTTTTAAGTATTGATTAGCACTGATCCTTCCCCCCACCCCCCAGCCTGTTCTTTCCCAGACTAAAACACCCCAATTGTCTCAGCCTTTCCTCATAAGAGATGTTCCCATCCCCTCAGCATCTTTGTAGCTCAAGCTGCAAATGAAGAAAGAAAAATAAAGCAAAACCTGTCGATAGTTTGAACATTCCCAAAGCCCTGACTTGCCAGCACTGAGGGATGAGCCATCCCTGTGCTCAGTGCTGCCAGCTCAGCTGAAAGAAAAAGTGAGTTCTTCGACCTTCCTCTGTGTGGGAGAGGAGTGATGCTGATGGGTGCTGATGATAACGAAGCACTGAGCATTGGCAGGACAGATCCTGCTGCTGGATGTTGGGTAGCTGACAGCACCACCGTGGCTTTTTTGTCTGTCAGGTTTTATTGGCTTAGGAGCTTCATTTCACAGCAGTTGTGCAGCTGGAGTACTCCAAAGTGCTGAACCTGTTCTTTCAGAGACAAGCCTGAGCTTTCCCAGGCACTTTTAATTAGGAGTTAATTCTTGCTGCAGTAACACAGCAGTGTTCTGAGGGGAACTGAATCTGTTTTTCATCATGATTTGATTTCATGGAGGTGGTTAGAGGATTTTTGAAATCACACAATCCAGGTAAGTGTTGGAAGGGACCTCTGGAGATCATCCAGTCCACCCCCCCTGCTGAAGCAGGGCACCCACAGCAGCTTGCCCAGGAGCACAATGGCCAGGTGGGGCTGGAATCTCTCCAGAGGAGACTCCACAACCTCTCTGGGCAGCCTGCTTCAGGGCTCCAGCAGCCTTACACCAAAGAAGTTACTCCTCTTGTTCAGATGGAACCTCCTGGGTTCCAGTTTGTGCCTATTGCTCCTTGCACCACTGTGGGGTCTGGCCCCAAATGGGTCACGGCTCACAGAACACTGAAGAGGATCTACACTGACTACATGGTTGAATGTTTTTATGGGGTTAGAGGTTGTGTTTTTAATGTGCTCACAACTCTCTCTGCACTTAAGATTATTAAAACAATCTTTTGTCAGCTCCAAAAGCCTGTTCAGTCTGACCTCGACAGGCACAAATGAAGGTAGTTATTCAGGAGCCAAGAGTGTTTTTTGCAGGTTGATTCCATCCTTTCACTGCAATAATGTGGCTTCTCAGTGGCTTTGTAGGACATCTTGACTCCCATCCAGTTTAGCACTCTAATACTAAGCACTTTGGGTGTTGGATCCTTTCTGTGATGGTGATAATGTGCCAAACTCTGTGTGTGATGCAATCAAATTATTTTAGGAATATCTTATTTTGGGGTAGCTCATCCACTGGTAAACCAGCATCTCAGGATTATTTGGTTCTGAAGAGTAAGTGTTATGAGAAGTGGCTGAGGGAACTGGGATTACTTAGTCTGGAATAGAATAGAATAGAATAGAATCATAGAATCAATAAGGTTGGAAGAGACCTCAAAGATCATCAAGTCCAACCTGTCACCCCACACCTCATGACTACTAAACCATGGCACCAAGTGCCACATCCAATCCCCTCTTGAACACCTCCAGGGATGGGGACTCCACCACCTCCCTGGGCAGCACATTCCCATGGCCATTCTCTCTTTCTGTGAAGAACTTCTTCCTAACACCCAGCCTAAACCTCCCCTGGTGCAGCTTGAGACTGTGTCCTCTTGTTCTGGTGCTGGGTGCCTGGGAGAAGAGACCAACCCCCACCTGGCTACGACCTCCCTTCAGGTAGTTGTAGGCAGCAATAAGGTCTCCTCTGAGCCTCCTCTTCTCCAGGCTAAGCAAAGAGGAGAGGAGGCTGAGGGGAGATCTCGTTGCTCTCTACAACTCCTTGAAAGGAGGCTGGAGTCAGGTGGGGGTTGGTCTCTTCTCCGTAGTCTCAAGTGATAAGATGGGCAAGTGGCAGCCTCAAGGTGCACCAGGGGAGGTTCAGGTTGAATAGTAGAAATAATTTCTTTGCTGCAAGAGTGGTCAGGCATTGGAACAGGCTGCCTGGGACAGTGGTGGAGTCACTGTTCCTGGAAGTGTTAAAGACATGTGTGGCCATGGCACTTGGGGACATGGTTTAATGGTCATGGTGGTGTTGGGTTGAAGGTTGGACTCAATGATCTCAGAGAGCTTTTCCTTTTCCAACCTTAACAACTCTGTGATTCAGTATTTCAGTGGAGAGCCTTCCTTCTGCCCATGCTAATCCCTGTTGCTAGTTTTGAAGAGATCTCCCCAGAATACCCTCAGGATGAAGATCTGCCCTTCCAGACACGCAAATCACAGCCATCAAGTGCCTGCCATCCCTACCAGCCCCACAGACTTTTCTGTCCTGATGACTTTATATTTTCTTTTTCTCCCCCCACTGAGCTAAAGACAATATTGCTCCTAGCTTATGTTTTCTGAAGGGGAGGTGTAGAACTGTGCTGTGTGCTCTGGGGAGCTATATTCTGCACTTGAAACAGTATAGGCTCATTTATAAAATGGGGATAAAAATGTCTAGCCACTTTATAAGGAGCTTAAGAACTAATTAACTTCTGCAGTTCTTTCTAAAAAGCCTTTTTCTTCCCATTTGTTGCCTTTCTCTAAAGGTAAATAAAGTCTCTGCAAGGGTCTAACCACCTGAAAACTCAGGTAAAAATAACTGATTGCTACATTTATGGGCAGAGTCTGCACGAAATAGAACTGCATTTGAAAAGAGCAGCAGCAGGGCGAGCAAACATTATTTAAGTCCAGCCATCCTGTCTCTTACCTTGGAATAATCACTGGGCTGCATTTGAAGAACAAGTCTCAATGTTGCCAAACTCCACCTTTTTCCTGCCTGGTCTGTATGTGGGAGAGTCTTTATAAGACTCAGTTTCCTGTTTCCCAGACAAGGGAGGGAGGAAAGCTGTGTTTTCTCCTTGTTCTGACAAACAAAAGGCAGGCAGTGACTGCATACCCGCGGCGGCTGCCAGCCTGCACCCCAGCCTGCAGACAGCTGAAGGCTTCCTCGGCTGGAGCCTTGGCAGGGTGGCCCATTGCTGCTGCAGCCTGCCTCGTTTGGGCTCACCTCAGAGCTTCATGAGAAAGGAAAGTGCCCAAAAGGTCTTAGGACAAGCTGACAAGGGGGTTTTGCTGCCTCACTTGGTCCTAAGCTGTGATGCACAGAAGAATTCAAAGAGTAACAGAATTGTTTGGATTGGAGAAGACCTCTAAGCTCATCAAGTGAATTGTCAGCATCTTCCCTCTTTCCTTGCAGGATTTCTTCCCAAGCCCCTTGTTTTCAGTTCCATGGATTAGTTTTTGTGAGCAGATGACTGAGCTTTGGAGAGTGGGTTGTGCAAGGAAGGGAGGATGGAGTGGCAGGAGGTACCCAGTGCTTAAGCCACTTAGAGACTAATTGCAGCCCTTTCCAGGTGCCATGCTGATCAATTTATGCCAACACTAAAATCCCACAGGGGAGCAACTGAATGCTTTGGGTTTTCTTTTTGACTTGGGAGGGATGTCAGTGGAGGTGTAGCAGCTGTGTTTCTCCAAGACCAAGAATCTAGCCATTTGGATTCTGATGGCTACTCTAGTTCTGTCCCACATCATGTGAACAAGAGTAGCTCCAGCCTTTTCCTTCCTTAGGTTTTGAAAATAGATTCATAGACTGGTTTGGGTTGGAAGGGACCTTAAAGATCTTCTAGTTCCAGCTTCCTGCCATTAGACAGTTTGCTCAAGGCCCCATCCTTTTTTGGAGCAGGCCCCAACCTGCTTTTGAACACTGCCAGGCTTGGAGCCTCCACAACTTCTCTGGACAAGCTGTTCCAGTGCCTTACCACCCACATGGGAATGAATTTCTAATTCCATCTTCTTCCAGTTTGAAGCCATTACCCCTTGTCCTGTCACTCCATGCCTTTGTGAAATGTTCCTCTCCTGTAGCTCCTTCAATACTGAAAGGCCACAAGAAGGTCTCTGCAGCCTTCTCCAGGCTGAACAACTGCAACTCTCTCAGCTTGTGTTCACATGAGAGGGGTTCCAGCCTATCAGTCATCTTTGTGGCCTCCTCTAGGCCCCCTTTAATATTTCCATGTTATTCTTGTGCTGGAGGCTTCAGAGCTGGACCAGCATGGCAGATGAGATCTCAGGGATGTAGTAGAGGGGCTTCCAAGTAGAGTCCCCTCCCCATAGCTGCTCTCCTCTGAAGGAAATGAACCTAGACTTCTGCCATCTGTGGGAGAACTTTGCAGACAGTAATGCAGTAGGTGATGTATTTTTGTCATAAGGGCTTGTTGTGATAGGACAAGAGGGAATGGATTGAAGCTTGAGGGGGGTGGATTTAGACTGGAGATTAGAAAGAATTTCTTTCTAGTGAGGGTGGTGAGACACTGGAACAGGTTGCCCAGGGAGGTTGTGGATGCCCCCTCCCAGGAAGTGTTCATGGCCAGGTTGGATGAGGCCTTGAGCAACCTGGGCTAGTGGGAGGCTGGAACTAGATAATCTCTAAGGTCCCTTCCAGTCCAAACCATTCAGTGATTCTCTGAATCCATAGTGGAATGCTCAGATACAGTAGCATACATCAGCAGTAGTGTGCAGTAGAGTAAACACCAGGTCTCCTAAAAATGGTTCATGAGGTTGCAGCAGGGGTTTGGTTCTTTCAGAAGACAGCTGTGGAATGATCAGTTCCCTTGCCCGTTACGCTCCACAAAGGAGATCTGTTGTATGCAAGTTTGCTGCTTTTGCTCTGCCCTTCAGGACACAGACCAGCTCTGGTAGTTCTGCAGGGCACATGGTGGGAGGGAGAGAGTTTTTCAGTGGTCTGCAGAAATTCAGTGGATTTAATAAATTGAGCTTGTAATATTTTCTGTGTATTAAAAATCTAGGTGGGTTATTAGGTTTTCAGTTTCGCTGCCTTGCCACTGTCAACAGGAAGAAGGTGAATTTCCACTTCTGCCCATGCAGGATGGTTTATCATTGCCAATCAGCTCTGCAGCATGAGTAAGTGTGATAGTGAAGAGGTAGTTTCTGTGTTACAAACTATATTGCAATACAGGAGAAATGTTTTCATTGTCACCTTGTTGAAAGCTAGTTGCAGCTTGTTGCCCTGGAAGTAGCTATTGGAATATGGCAATGCTCTTTCAAAACAGATCCATCTCTGAGGATTAAAAAAGATATTGGGGGATTGGGCTAGATGGTCTTTCAATGCCCCTTCCAATTGAAGGTGTTCTGTGATTCTATGATTTATAAACTTCATAGATTCATAGAATGCTTTAGGTTGGAAGGGACTGTAAAGATCATCCAGTTCCAACCCCCATGCTGTGGGCAGGGATACCTCCCACCAGCCCAGGTTGCTCAAGGCCTCATCTAGCCAGGCCTTGAACACCTCCAGGCAGGGAGCATCCACAACCTCCCTGGGCAACCTGTTCCAGTGTCTCACCACCCTCACTGGAAAGACTTTCTTCCTAATTTCTAGTCTGAGTCCTCCCTCTTGTAGCTTCAATCCGTTCCCTCTTGTCCTATAATCTCATCCTTAGGAAATTCCCTGCTTGCCCCAAAAATTTGTACTTCAAGCTTCATGCAAGCTCCAAGATTCAGACTTGATTTGTTTTTATTACTTATCACTTGGAATGGTCTTTCAAAGGGTGGTCAGGAAACTGCAGGTCAGGGAGGAGGTTATTGTCTTCTTGTAATGTACGGCCGTGGCCCTTGAGCTGTTTCCTGACATGTGCTGAGCAGCTCCTCTTGGGTTGTCCCCCTCCAGTCTCAAGCCCAAGTCCAATGTGTTTTCCTGTGTTCTGGAGCACTTCTGGCTTCCTGCTACAGCAGTGGTTAATTTAACACCTCACCCTGGCAGCAGGGAACAATAGCACAAGTAGCTGTCATGCTCCTCTTATCAGTCTCATTTATGGGAACTGATAGAGCTGCACCCCTTGGAGGTTATTCTTCACAGGCACACGTGTGAGGTGATCAGCGGAAACATGCTGTTGAACAGCAAACCTTCCCTGAAAGGCACTTCCCATCCCCAGCTGGGTTTCTGCTCTTGCTTTTCTATCCCAGTGACTCTGAGAATGCTTTGTGGTGAGCTGTGTCACAGGGTGAAACTGGCAGAGAACTTATGGAAAATGCCCGATTTCCAGGGGGCAGGGAGGAATAGGTGGGAATAAACCTCTTGGAAGCAGCTGGCTGACAGAGGGCACTAAAAGATGCTGTCCAAAGGCTGTGGCACTAAAAGATGCCCTCAAAATTCCTAGTGGCATTTTTGTCTTGCTAAACTGCTGAAGAGCATTAAGAGAGGGATTGCTGAGCTGTATTTGATGAGTTCATAAGCACTATTTCATGGAATGGTTTGGATCAGAAGGGACCTCTCCAGTTGGAGAGGAATAGGAATGCTATTTCAACCAAAATTCTGTCATGGTCATGCTTGCACCAGTGCCTTTGACAATGTGGGAGATGGGGTGACAGTCCTGATTGTGGTACTCAGGTGTAACTCCTGATTCCTCTTGTTCACAGCCTTTTAAGTTGAGGTTCGTGGAATTCATACAGTGGTTTGGGTTGGAAGGGACCCTGAAGGTCATCTAGTTCCAAACCCTCTGTTATGGACCTGGACACCTTCCAGGTTACTCAAAGCCTCATTCAACCTGGCCTTGAACACCTCCAGGGAGGGGGCATCCACAATTTCCCTAGGGAGGCTCATCCGGCATCTCCCCACCCTCACTGTAAAGAATTTCTTCCTAATCTCCAGCCTAAATCTGCCCTTCTCAAGCTTCAATACGTTCTCTCTTGTCCTATCACTACTTGTCAAAAGTCCTTCTCTTCTCCAGGGTGAACAGCCCCAGCCCTCCCATCCTGTTCTCACAGAGGAGGTGTTCTAGCCCTCTAAGATTTAAGTATTAATTTACATTGAAAAGGCTTTTAGCAATGAAAAGATTTCACTTAGAAGTTGTAGAGTATCAGAATGCCAATCTAGCTTTGCTTCTCTGTATCCATTCAGCCAATTTGGGCCCAGCACTGCAGTTCTTGGCTTATCCAGTATTTATATTTGCACAGAGCAGCTGTTTGTTGGCTCCATGGAGATGCTGTTTGGGGAAGGTTACACAAGTAGGACATCAGCCAAGCTGCTGCTTTGTTTCTTGTTGCCAGACAGTTTGTCTCAAGCAACAATCTGTTAGTAGAAATTGTGGTCCAAAAGCAGATGTGTGCAGTGCAGGAGGACAGTCTGGCTTCCTTTGTTGTGTGGTGGGGAGAGCCTGGGCTTTTGAGTTGTGTTGGAAGTTGATTATCTGGAGTTAGAAGTGAAGCAGTAAATGAAGCCTCAAAGAGGGTGAACTGCAGCTTTCACTGCTCATAGAGGTGGCATGTGTTGAAGCTGGGAGATGCCTGCAAGTTCTGACTTGCTAGTGGCACTGTTACACCTTGGCTTTCTCAGCCAGCAGGCAACCCAACAGTCCTTAAGTCTATGGAGTATGGTTGTGGGGGGGGGGGGGAATGTGTTTCAGAGAGTTCAGGTGTGGACAGATGGCATTTCTCTGAGTTCTGTGTGTTAACAGCTGCCCAGAGAGGTGGTGGAGTCTCCTTCTGGAGACTTTCAAAGCCAGCCTGGACATGTTCCTGTGTGGCCTGCCCTGGGTGATCCTGCTTTGGCAGGGGGGTTGGACCAGATGATCTCTGGAGGTTCCTTCCAACCCCTAATATTCTGTGATTTTTATTGTTGAAGTGAGGCAAAGGATAATGAGGGAGTCAGGAGGCACAACTCATTTTGGGGTGGTGAAGGGTCTGGAGAACAGGTCTGATGAGTGGCTGAGCGAACTGGGGTTGAAGAGGAGGGGGCTGAAGGGAGATCTTCTTGCACTCTACAACTCTCAGAAAGCAGGTTGGAGCCAGGTGGGGGTTATTCTCTTCTCTCTAGTATCAGGTGACAGGATGAGAGGAAATGGCCTGAAATTGTGCCAGGGAAGGTTGAGGTTGGACATTAGGAAAAATTTCTTTGCTGCCAGAGTGGTCAGGGATTGAAAGAGGCTGCCCAGGGAGGTGGTGGAGTCACCATCCCTGGAGGCATTCAAGACACCTGTGGCCTTGGCACTTGGGTAGGGTTTAATGGCCACGGTGGTGTTGGGTTGATGCTTGGACTGGATAATGTTAGAGGGCTTTTCCAACCAAAACAGTTCTATGGTTCTCTGGTTCTGTAATGAGGGAGTTGGGAGGCACAACTTGGGTCTTTTGTTGCTGCTCTCTGAATATGCTCCTTGTAAAGGTTAGGAGCAGACATTTGTTCTTTGAGTGTAAGGAAGGAGAGTGAGAGAGGCACAGGAGACAGCAGGCAGTAAAGCAGAACGGAGCAGCTTCCCACACTAATGGTTGTGTTAGCAGATGAGAAGACATCCTCCATTCAAGTCTGAGACTGTCTCAGCCCCCCTGCTCATTTCTGTACAGTCCCATGGGTGAGATAACTTGACCAGGATCAATTGTGCTGTTCTCTCAAGGGTGTCCAAGGATTGCAGGGGAAGCAGCGCGCTGAGAAGGAGCTAATTTGGTGTGGAAGAGGACACAACGTTCTTACCACGTGCCCTGCACTTGTGTCCTACAACCTAAATCTGAAGGAGCATGCTGTGGCTTCTCCTCCTCCTTGGTGGTTGTGAGAGAGAAAGTGAGAAAATGGATTACAAGAAAAACAAGCTTTGGGTTTTATCTTCTGGGGTTTTGTTGGCTTTTTTTTTTTCCCTCTTTGAGGTTTTTAATTGAAGGTAGCACAACCTGTGTGGGATGGAATGATCCTAATTGTTCCTAAGCTGATTAAATATTTATAAACCCAGGGCTGTATTGTATTTATAGCTCTTCTGGCTGGAGAACATAGGTAAATGGATGGTTTCATTGCTCAGATCGTGAGTACTGGCATTATTTCTGTTGTCTTAGGATGCAGATATTCCCTAGATGATCTTTAAGGTCCCTTCCAACCCAAACTATTCATGATTCTATGGATTTCTCAGTGTTAGGAACTGAATGGAGTTTGAAGTGAGGTGGGGGTTGGTTCCCTCTCCCTAGTATCAGGTGATAGGACAAGAGGAAACAGCCTGAAATTGTGCCAGGGGAGGTTTAGGTTGGATATGAGGAAAAATTTCTTTGCTGCAAGAGTGCTCAGAGATTAGACCAGGCTGCCCAGGGAGGTGGTGGAGGCACTGTGCTGGAGGTGTTCAAGAAAGCTGTGGCCGTGGCACTGGGGATGTGGTTTAATGGCCATAGTGGCCTTAGGTTGACGGATGAATTTGATCATCACAGAGAGCTTTTCCAACCAAAACAGTTCTGTGATTCTGTTCTATAACCTTGCAACATTATTAAATGAAAAATGGCCCCTGGATTTGTTAGAGGATGAAGATCCAGATACAGTGCTGTGGGGTTATCCATCCCTCTTTAAGATTTCTAAGCCAGCTCCAGCTCTTTTCATCAGTTGTGCTGACATCATCCTCAGCAGGCACTTGGATCCATTCTGAATTAGAAAAGCAGAAAATACCTGCAGGATTTAAGGTCTGGGGGGAAAAGTTCTAATAATGAGGGATAAGGAGATTTTATTTGAGTTTCTCAGAAGGTCAAGAGGTGACTTTTAACATCTAGTTAGTGAAGTTAAAAAGGAGGAAGAAGAAAGGAAGGACAGCAATTGTAGCTGGAACCTTAAATGGAAGGTAAAGCTAGGATGCTTCAAGCAGAATCCTAGAACTGTTTTGGTTGGAAAAGCCCTCCAAGATCACTGAGTTCAACCATCAACCTAACACCACCATGGCCATTGTACCATGGCCACGTTTCTTGAACACCTCCAGGAATGGTGACTCCACCACCTCCCTGGGCTGCCTGTTCCAGTGCCTGAGCATCATTTAGATGCTGTGCATTTTAGCCATGGATGTGATCAGCCTGGGAAACAAACAGCTGAGCAAAACAGCTGATCCTTCTTGTTGGATGTCCCAGTTAAAGGCAGATGCCTTTCTGGAAGGCATGCTCTGGGCTACTAAGACTTTGGGATCAGTAAAGGGGTCAGGAGTTGGAAGGCAGGCAAGAGCTGGAGGCTGGTCCTGACCCCAGAGCCTGCTGCTCTGTTGCTGTGGAGTGCTGCCGTGTTGCGTACCCCAATATCCCACCTCTGCTGGCTCCTTCTGTGGCCTGCTGCTCCTGTCCCTGGATCCCTGAGGGCCAGGAGCTGTGGATGTGGCAGGCAGCTCAGCATGGCTGCTGTCTTGTGTGTGCTCCTGAGCAGCAGCAGGAGCATGGGCAATGCCCTGGCCTTGTGCACTGCCGGCAGATCAGGCTTGGCAGGGCAGGCTGCTGCGGGAGGAAACGGCTGAATCACCCCCGGACAGCCTGCACCTCACCCTCTGCCTCTTGTCTCTGTTCCAAATGGCTTCTGGCCTTGTTGCTTGGGCTGTGGAGAAGGTTTTTGAGAGTACACCTGTGCTGGAAGAAAATCAAGTGCAGCTAGGCAAAATGTGTTGTGGGTTTTCTGTTTGGGGGTGTGTTTGTTTGTTTGTTTTTTGCTAGCGCAGCTTGTTTATCTTGGGCAGCTCAGAGGCATGGGTGAGAGGTGGCTTTTGAAACAGATTCACACAGTCACAGGTCGCATTGGGTTGGAAGGGACCCTCAAAGGTCATCTTGTCCAATCCCCCTGCAGTCAGCAGGGACATCTTCGACTAGAGCAGGCTGCCCATGGCCACATCGAGTCTCCAGGGACAAGGCCTCAACCACATCCCTGGACAACCTGTTCCAGTGTTTTTCCACCGTCATTGTGCAGAATTTCCTCCTGATGTCCAACCTAAGTCTCCCCTGCTCCAGTTTCAAACCATTGCCCCTCATTCTATTATTACAAGCCCTTCTAAACAGTCCCTCCCCAGCCTTCCTGTAGGTCCCCTTCAGATATTGAAATGCTGATTTAAGGTCTCCCTGGGGCCTTCTCTTCTCCAGGCTGAACAGCCCCAAGATGTGTGTGCAAAGCACAGGTCTCCTAGCAAGTGCTATGTCTAGAGCTCTTTGTGCTGTATTTGTGTAGGCAAAATACCTTCTAGGATCCCAAAAGTGTTCATTTTCCTTGGGAAACCATTAGAATGAGTGAGCTATGAAAACCAGAGTGGGGACACAGCAATTCAGTTTATCTAGGAGGTCAGAAGAGACAAACTTCACCACAAGAAGGGGTGTGCAGTGATGATGGTATCTACCTCAGCAGCTCTTGTCTGTATGTAGATGTTAAGCTGTGATAAGTGTTGCATATGTGGTCTTGTCTTTAAAACTGCTGTCCCCCAACAAGCTGTTGTTGAAGACAAAGCTGTCTGGTATGCAGAGCTCCTGTTGTCTTTCATTACTGGACAGGCTGCAGAGTTGGGCAGAGGGGAACACAACACAGTTCAAAAAGGCCAAGTGTAGGGTCCTGCTCCTGGGTTGCAATAACCCCTTGCACCAGTACAGGTGAGGGGCTGACCTGCTGGAAAGCCACTCTGTGGAGCAGGACCTGGGTGTGCTGGTGGACCAGTTCACCACGAGCCAGCAAGGTGCATTCACGGCCAGGAAGGTCAGTGGTCTCCTGGGGTGCATTAAGAGTGTGACCAGCAGTCCAGGGAAGGCACCTCTATACCTCTGCTCTGCCCTAGTGAGGCCTCATGTGGAATACTGTGCCTTCTTGGCCAAGGCACAAGCCCTGTGAGGAGAGGCTGAGGGAGCTGGGATTGCTTAGCCTGGAGAAGAGGAGGCTCAGGGGAGAACTTATTGCTGTCTACAACTACCTGAAGCCAGGAGGGGGTTGGTCTCTTCTCCCAGGCAACCACTACCAGAACAAGAGGACACAGCTTCAAGCTGTGCCAGGGGAAGTTTAGGCTGGAGGTGAGGAGAAAGTTCTTCACAGAGAGAGTTGTTAGCCATTGGAATGTGCTGCCCAGGGAGGTGGTGGAGTCACCATCGCTGGAGGTGTTCAAGAGGGGATTGGACGTGGCACTTGGTTTAGTAGTTATGAGGTGTTGGGTGACAGGTTGGACTTGATGATCTCTGAGGTCTCTTCCAACCTTATGGATTCTATGATTCTCTGACAGTGAGGAAAGCTGAAGGAGGAAAAGTCAATACCCAGTTCATAGCCCTAACAAAAGGAAGAGTTCCTCCAATGAGAAATAACTGTTCCTCTCCTAAGCCAAGCCAATGAGAAGGGTGATGGTGCAGCACGTGTGTGGGTGTGTTCCTGTTTATGTAATGTGGGAAAAAAAATCTTCTACCAAACTAAGAATAGTGGTTGAATGTTTGTCCTCCTGGTAGTGTCCTAGTCATGATGCAATTCTCAGCCAAACACACTATAATTACACAGGGAAGTTGCTATTTGTGTAGTGGAACACAATGTATTTTGCCTCCTTTCAAATCCTTTTTAGTGCAGAATGTCAAAAGAGAAAGGTTCATCTGTTGGGGGATGGAGAATGTTTGCTTGATGGCCCTTCCAAGTGCTGAAGTAGCTGAAGATGCAGGATGGATGCCTGTTCTAGTGTTTACTTTCACCTCCTCAACAGAACAATGCAGAGATACTCCAGGTGGTATGTCACTGACTTTAGAGAAAAGCAGATAGAGCAAATCAAAAGCAGTGAAAGCAGCAGAACAGGGAGGGGATTCTGCCCTCTGCTCTGTTCAGGCCCTACCTCCAGCACTGCCTCCAGTTCTGGTGCCACCAGCTACCACATGGAACTGTCAGAGGGCTGGAGAACCTCCTCATGGGTACAGGCTGAGAGAGTAGGGGCTGTTCAGCCTAGAGAAGGCTCTAGGGACACCTTAGAGCAGCCTTCTTTACCTGAAGGGGGCTACAGGACAGCTGGGGAGGGACTTTTGACAAGGGCTTGTAGTGACAGGATGAGGGGTAATGGACTGAAGCTTGAGGAGGGGAGATTTAGACTGGAGATTAGGAAGAAATTCTTGACAGTGAGGGTGGTGAGACACTGGAACAGGTTGCCCAGGGAGGTCATGGATGCTCCTTCCTGGAGGTGCTCAAGGCTAGGCTGGATGAAGCAACCTGGGGCTGGTGGGAGGTGTCCCTGCCCATGGCAGGGAGGTTGGAGCTGGATGATCTTAAGGTTCCCTTCCAAAAACTTCTGAAATACCTTTTACACATTGCTCCTGTAACAAACTGACAAAGAGCTGCTCATTCATTTCAAGTGGCCTCAAATGCTGACACAGCAACATGTTAGGTGTGAGGATTTCTCAAAGGTAAGAGCTTCATTTGTTTCCTTCCCCTAGCGTTTGAAATGCACTCTCCATCTCTGGAGGCATTCCAAACCCTGCCTGGTTGTGTTCCTGTGTAATTCACTCGAGGTCATCCTGCTCTAGCCACGGGGGTTGGTCTAGTTAATCTTCAGAACTCTATTCCAGCCCCCACCACTCTGGGACTCTGTGTAACATCAGCAGAGGTGAGCCCCAGTAACAAACTCCATGTTGTTGTCTTTCTGCAGCCTGGTGTCCATCTCCAGCACACCCCTTCACACACACACTGACCAGACAGGTTCTCCTCCTGAGCTGTGAGGTGGCCTCTCCTCTAGGCCGAGCTGCTGCAATGCAAACAGCACTTACACAAGGCTGGGGGAGGGCTGGAGATGTTTGTGTCTGTTTCCTACATGTGAACCACGTCAGGTTTGAAGTCAGATACTTTATGCTGTCATTTACGTGGCAGAAGCTGCTCTTGGCCTCCTGTTGCTCCCATCCAGGCTGGGCCTGTGGAGCATGAAGAAGTCAGACTAGCATCAGTGTTTTGAGGTGTATGTGGAATGCAAACATGCAGTGGGCTGGGTGTGAACCGAGTTCATTTGGTGACTTCTGCATTTTGTGGTCCTGCTCTGTAGAGGTAGTAGCTAAGGAATTATCCTGTGAGTGCCAGGAGCGACAATGAGTAGTTTCCCCTCTTGACTCTTACATCATGTAAGCTGTGTCTGATATTTTGTAATGCATATGCCTGGAGAAAAAGCTCCCAGAATAATTTTCACACTTATTTCAGGAACACTTCCCCCCCCCCCCAATGCTGTCATCTGAACGTGACATTAGCAGATAAAATCATTTGCTGTGCTGAAATGAAGCCATTCTTAGCACCAAAAAGAGAGGGAAGCTTGTATTTCCTTAGCAGCTCTCCATCTGTCTGGAGAAATTCTACAAGTTCTCTACCAGCATCTCCCTTTTTTCCAGCTGTCCCTTTCCCACCCAAGTGCAGGTAGTCCTGACCTCATCCAGCCTGGCCTGGAGCACCTTCAGGGAGGGGGCATCCACAACCTCTCTGGGCAACCTGTTCCAGTGTCTCACCACCCTCACTGTCAAGGATCTCTTCCTAATCTCCAGGCTAATTAAGGTTTTGTTTCCCATGCCATGTTTACCCAAGCCTGCGAAAGCAGGAGCTGTGCTGTAAAACTCCCAGGGAGAGTTCTGGGTGTGCTTAGCAAGTAGCTATGAATATGTTAAATGATCCCCAGAGAGAACTTCTTAGCCAAGTTTTAGAAGTTTTACCTCTTTATATGCAGTTTGAAGCCCAGTGTATTTGGAGGAGGGAAGGAACAGAACAAGACTCTTTCATTTCTTCCCCTTTACTCTGCTCTTGTGAGATCCCACTGCAAATACTGCATCCAGTTATGGTGTCCACAGCATAAGGACACAGAGCTGTTGGAGCGAGTCTAGGGGAGGGCCACAAAGATGATCCAAGGGCTGGAGCACCTCTGCTGTGAGGACAGGCTGAGGAAGCTGGGGTTGTTCAGCCTGGAGAAGAATCCAGGGGGGCTGTAATAGCTGCCTTCCAATACCTGAAGGGGTCCTACATGAAGGCTGCAGAGAGACTTTTCATGAGGGTGTCTAGAGACAGGATAAGGGGGAATAGTTTGAAGCTGAGAGAGAGCAGGGTTAGCCTGGAGCTTAGGAAGAAGTTCTTCAATAGGAGGGTGGTGGAACTCTGGACTTGGCTGCCCAGGAAAGCTGTGGATGTCTCTTCCCTGGGGGAAGAGGCCAGGCTGGATGAGGCCTTGAGCATCTGAGTCTAGTTGAGAGGTGTTCCTGCCCATAGCAGGGGAGTTGGAGTAGATGATCTCTAAAGTCCCTTCCTGCCTAGGCCATTCTGTGATTTTATCTTAGTATCATAGTATCAGTCAGGGTTGGAAGAGACCACAAGGATCATCTAGTTCCAACCCCCCTACCATGGGCAGGGACACCCCGCACTAGATCAGGCCAGCCAGAGCCTCATCCAGCCTGGGGTTAAACACTTCCAGGGACGGAATGTGTGTCCCAAATACACATTGCACTGATGCTTCCCTGCAGTGCAGCCTGGTTAAATTTGAATTTTAGGGCAGGAAAAAGGAAAGGGAATGGAAAAATATGAGATTAAATTCTCACTTGTATTGTCTCTAGGAAAGAACTGACAGCAGCTGCAATGACACAAACTCAGCATCTCAGTCTTCATGCTGGGAGCACCCCATGCAGCCCACCAGCAGGTGCTCTGCCCAGTAAGACTTCCTCTGACTTCATCTGTGAGATTCATAGAATGGTTTGGGTTGGAAGGGATCGTAAAGATCACCTAGTTCTAAACCCCCGCACCATGGGCAGGGACACCTACAGTAGATTGCTGAAGGCCAGCTGCAGCATCTTGTCACTTGTGCTCCTTTGAAGCTGGATCTTTTCTGCACAAACTTTCTGCAGTGTGTGTGGCCACAGTTGATAAAAGGCTTCTGTATCACAACACCCTGTGTGGTCAGGAAGACTGATTTCTCCTGCTCTTATCTCAAGAGTGGAGCTGTAACTCTACCCCTGAAATCTTTTACTTCCCCCCCTCTCCCCCCGACTACCTCCAGTCTGCTGTTAGAGACTCAGGTAACTTTGACTTCAGTCTGTTTCTGCCCCAAATCCATGCCTGTACTGTCTGCACAGAGCAGAGCTGCTTGTGCCATCTTTGCTGCTGTGTGAGGGTGGAAACTTGAATCTCAGCTGAAATACCACTTAGAGGCAAGTGAAAAGCTAAAATGGGCCCTTTGCTGATTTTGAGTGGTTTCAGAGCCTTGGGGATGTAGTGAGGTGACTGGAAAAGGGTACTGGGCACACTAAAGCCAAACAAAAGGATTAAGAGCAGAGTTGCACCGTTGGCAGGCAGGCACACACAATAACCTTCAGTTTAGTTTAGATCTGATGTTATAAAGACCTCATTTCTATACATGTAAGTGCTGAATGGTACCTTAATCAAATGATGGTTATGATTTTTTTTTTGGTTCTCTCTCCCTCCCCCCTCCTTGTTTTCTTGTCTGGGCTGAAAAGTTCTTTACAATGAGGGTGGCTGAGCACTGGGACAGGTTGCCCAGAGAAGTGGTTGAGGCCCCATCCCTGGAGATATGCAAGGTGAGGCTCAACAATGCTCTGGGCAACCTGATCTAGTTGAGGATGTCCCTGCTGACTGCAGGGGGGTTGGACTAGATGACCTTTAGAAGTGCCTTCCAACCCAGGTGACTGTATGGTTCTATGACTTGCTTGCTTTGCTAAGCCTCTGAGTACTAACATACATCCCCGAGGTGGCTGCTTCACACTTCAGTTTTATGGAACTGTAAAAGGGGAAAATAAATAGGTAATTGTGACCTGCTGCAGCTCACATTAGGACAAACACAGAGCATTATTCATAACATTTATAAATACCATCCCTTGGCTTCCTAGCTGGGATCAGTTTAGAAGGCTTGCTGTCAGTGTATTGTAAACACCTTTAGTCATGTTAAGTGGGAAGCAATGTGGCTTCTCTCTCATCATTGCCTTCTTTGTGCCCCTCCTCTGTGCCACTGGTGATGGTGTTGTTTGCTGATGCATCTGTGGGACCCATACAAGTCATGCAGCTGGTGGTAGGTCTGTGCACAGGTATGTCTGTGAATGGTTTGGTGATGGTTTCAGTACCCGAGGCTGGCAGATGGATCAGGGATGTGCTAGAAAGAGGTTGCCACTACTGAAGCACATATGCTAAGGTCACAGAATCTCAGCATGGTGGAGGTTGGAAGGGACCACTGGAGATCACAGCTTCACAGATTGCATTGGGTTGGAAGGGTCCCTCAAAAGTTATCTGATCCGAGGCCCCTACACACAGCAGGGATGCCTCCAACTACACCAGGCTGCCCAGGGCCACATCCAGTCTGATCTTGAATGTCTCCAGGGACAGGGCCTTAACTACATCCCTGGGAGTGTTTCACAACTCTCAATGTAAAGACCTTCCTCCTGATGGCCAACCTAAATCTCCCCTACTCCACTTTCAAAACATTGCCCCTCATCCTATTGCTACAGATGATCCAGTCCAACCCCCCTGCTAAAGCAGGGTCACCCACAGCAGCTTGCCCAGGATTACAATGTGCAGGCGGGTTTGGAATCTCTCTGAGCAGGAGATTCCACAACCTCTCTGGGCAGCCTGACAGAAACGGTCAGATCCTGCAGTTGTTACATGTGGAGGGTGTTGAGGAAGCAAGAGACAGAGAAGCAGCAGATGGATGTGAATAGGATATGGGATGCGAATAGGATATGGGATGTAAGCCACACCATCGAGGAGGTGCAGATAGATGCCCTTCAGAACATGCATACATGGAGAGCAGAGCAGGAGCTGGGCTTAAATAAATGCATTGCTTTTAGCTTGAGCACTGCTCTTTCTGCACACAGCAGCTTCTGACTCAACCCATTTGTGTCTGCACATGTGCTCCAAATCCTGCTCAAGTGCACGAATCCAGAGCATGCATGTGGCTTACGTTACTTGTGTCAATGCCATCTAAATAAAGTGTGTGTGCTCGCGTGGTGCTTCCTGTAATAACCTGTTTTCAGTTTTATTTTGTTGGAGCATTTAAAATTGACTTGGAGGTGCTGCATTTTCCCCCCAACTTACACAAAACCCCAGTGCTCCAGGGAAAGTGGAGCATGCAGTTGATCCAAAACGGGGATACTGCTTGAACAGAGGAAAACTGACAGGTGGAGAGGAGGCCAGAAGGGTGCTGCGGGGCCCTGTGGTTGAGGAAAGTGCTGGTTTGATGCAGAGGCCAGCAGGACAGACAAGTGGCTCATTTATTTGGATCAAAGGAGAAAGAGATCCGACTGAAAAACTTCTACTTCAGTTGATCTCTCAGTTCCTAAGCTCCGTGAGGACCACTGAAGCTCCAGCTCTGAAGAGCCAATGTTTAGCTGCGGGAGTCAGGGAGAGGCCAGCTTGCCTGACACACCTCTAACACCACGGGGCTGTGTTTATTTTGGTTTGACCCCTGGATTTTTCTGTCATTTACTTTGGATAGACAGACCTTTATTAAAACTTAAGCTGCTTTCTGTCACAGGCTTGTTGCTTTTAGGGTTGGTTTTCTAACAAACAAAATTCTCTCTGTGCGGATCTCACTGGTGATGGAAGTGAAGGGTGACTTGCCCTCTTGGCAGGTGTCCCTCCTCTGCTTGCCAGGACTGTCGCTTTTGAAGGGTACTGTGACAAGTTGCTGTTACCTGGGGGGAAAAGATGGAGCAAGCATCAGATTTTTTTCAAGGGTTGGATAATCTGTATGAAGCACTGAGCTGCAGAGTGCTGGTGTTCAGCTGCAGGCTTCCTCTCTGCTATCAGTGAAGTCATTAAAACTCCCTCTTAAGTGGACTGCTTGGAGAGTGGGAATAAAAGTGCTTCCTGCTTCAGAAGGGTGTGGAGGCCTAACTTGGACGTGTGACTGAAGGACACAGCACAGAGCCAACAAAAGCCCCTGCCTGGGTGGGTGTGTTGGGACCAGGGTGCACCACCTTGTTCCTCTGTGTTGCATCACATGGCTGCCGCTTCTTGGGCTTGTGCAAACAGCAGCCACCTTCCCACATCTCTGACCAAGTGATGGCTGAGGGGAGATCTCATTGTTCTCTGCAGCTCCCTGAGAGGAGGTTAGGGCTGGGAAGGTGGGGGCTGGTCTCTTCTCCATAGTATCCAGGTGACAGAACAAGAGGAAGTGACCTGAAATTGCACCAAGGGAGGTTTAGGTTGGAGATGAAGAAAAACGTCTTTGCTGCAAGAGTGGTCAGGCACTGGAGCACACTGCCCTGGGAGGTTGTGGAGTCACCATCCCTGGAAGTGTTCAAGAAACCTGTGGCCATGGCACTTCAGGACATGGTTTAATGGCCATGGTGGTGTTAGGTTGAAGGTTGGACTCGATGATCTTGGAGGTCTTTTCCAACCAAAACAGCAATGATGTGTGCTGGGGTTAATTCAACCAGCCTGCAAGGGCAAGCCCACCATCTTCTCAGGCGTCATGGCTCAGGTTTTAGTTATAGAATCGTAGAATGGCCTGGGCTGGAAGAAACCTTAGAGATCATCTACTCCAACCTCCCTGCCAGGGGCAGGGATGCCTCTCAACTACACCAGGCTACTGAAGGCCCCATCCAACCTGGCCCTCAGGGAGGGGGCATCCACAACCTCTCTGGACAATCCATTCCAGAGTCTCGCCATGCTTGTAGTGAAGACTTTCTTCCTAAGATCCAATCTAAATCTGTTGTTCTTCAGTTTAAATCCACAGCATGCCAGAGCAAGTGCTGTCCTCAGGACTTGGTGTTCTGGGTCATGTCAGGCCCCGCCCATCACATTTTTTGTCGTGATTTGGCTCTAAATTGAGCCATCAGCGAGCTGCAGGCAGAGCTGCTTGTCCAAGAGGTGCCTGTGGAGGGGTGGTTAGGTGGCGTGGCCGAGGAGCTGGACATATAGCACTTTCCTGTGAGGACAACTCCTGGCAAAGCAGTTTCTCCACGTAAAACTGCTGGTGTGTCACAAGGGACTGCATCTGTGGGGTGCTTCCCTTGCTTCACAAGGGACTGCATCTTTGGGGTGCTTCATCATTTGTCCTCTGAGGACCATTGCTCAAGTGCCTACTCTTAACTCTGCTTGTAACAGCAAGGTGGCTCTTGCTGCTTAAGGTTTTACTTTTCCTCTGTTTAAAGCCCTCTGATGAAAGTCTGGGTGTATAACCTCTCTGGCTCTGCTCTTGGGCTAGCTCCTGCTCTTGTTTGTCACAGACTCCTCAGAGAGCAAAGTGAAGCCTTGCTCACAAAAGGCATCCTTATTCCTGTGTCTCGCTAGAGTCCAGCTCAGTGGCAGCCAGCAGCAGTAGTGTGTCTGCCCTGTGTGCCACAGCATCGCTGTCCCAGCAAATCTACTTTGCTTCCCTGATTTTATGGCTCCAAAATGAATAGCAGAGGACTTTATTACTGATGGTGGTGCTTGTGTTGGGCGCAGCTGCCTTGGTGGACTCTCTAGTCAGGGCAGAGGCTGCTCGCTCCCTCCTGACCAGCTGCTTGCTGATCTGCTCTAGCCCTGCACTTCCTTGCAGTGTTTTTCTTATCGTGGAATCCCAGACTGGTTTGGGTTGGAAGGGATCTTTCAGGGTCATCTAGTTCAACCCCCCTGCACTCAGCAGGGACACCTGCAACTGGAGCAGGTTGCTCAGAGCCCCAACCAACCTGATCTGGAATGGTTGCAGGAATGGGATATCTACCCACTCTCTGGGCAACCTGAGACAGGCTCTCACCACCTTCAGTTTCAAACATTTCTTCCTTGTATCTAGTCTGACTCTCCCTCTTTTAGTTCAAACCGTCACCCCTTGACCTGTCACAACAGACCCTGCTCTAAAGTCTGTCCCCAGCTTTCTTGTCTGCTTTAAGGACTGAAGGGCCACCAGAAGGTCTCCCAGGAACCTTCCCTTCTCCCGGCTCTGCAACCCCAACTCTCAGCCTGGCCTCACAGGAGAGGGCTTCCAGCCCTCCCCAGCATTGCTGTGGCCTCCTCTGGCCCTTCTCCAAAAGGTCCCTGTCTGTGCTGAGGACTCCAGAGATGCCCCAGCACTGCAGGCGGGGGTGGGGGTGTGTCTGAGCAGAGTACAGCAGAGGGGCAGAATCCCCTCCCTGCCCCTGCTGCCCACACTGCTGGGATCGGCCCAGGACAGACTGGGGCTGGGCTGGCAGCACTCGGTGCAGGCTTATGTCCACCTTGCACCCTCCAGCACCGAGTCTTTCTCCACAGGCTAGGCTAGGCTGCATCGGTAGCAGGGGTGGCATGACCCAGGTGCAGGATCTCACACTTGTCACTGCTGAACTTCATGAGGTTGGCATTGCTCCTCCTTAAACAGAGGACGGAGCTGATGTTTTTCACCTGCGCTGCAATCAGCCCTCCTGCCCCACGTGCAGGACCTTACACTTGGCCTTGCTGAACCTCAAGAGGTTCCTGCGGCCCCCACTTCTGCAGCCTCTCCAGGCTCCTGTGGCTGGATCCCGTCCCTCCGCTTGGTGCCAGCTTGCCGGGGGTGCGCTCGGTGCCACCTCCTGTTTCGGGAGGGTACTGTAGAGCCCTGCCCGGGCTCCGGGGAGGGGCCGGGGGCCGTGCGCCCTGCTCTCGGCGTTCTCCGCGTGAGGGCCGTTCGGGGGCCGGGCCGGGGCGGGCGGAGGAGCCCGGGGCCCGCCCGCCTGCCCGCAGCTCCGCGGCCATTGGCGGCGCCGGGCGGGGCGGGCGGCTGCAGGCCGGGGAGCGGCGGAGCAGCCCGTGCCGAGCCGAGCCGAACCGAGTCCGCCGGCAGCCCGGCTTGTCCCCGCTGCGCCGAGCCGCGCTCCTCCCGCCGTACCATGGTCGGGGATCACTGCAGCCTCCCCGCTGAACGGCCCGTCCTCGCCCAGAGCCCCAAACCCGGACTCAGCTGCAAAATGGTGCTGCAGGCGGTGGGCAAAGTGCTACGGTAAGGACGGGGCGGGCGGGCAGGGGCTGTCCGGGCTCGGAGAGTGGGGTTGCCCCGGAACGGCCCCGGGAGAAGGGAGATGGGGCTCGAGGGGAAGATCTGGCTCCGGCGCCGTCTGTGCTCGGCCCCTCTTGTGTCTGGAGGAGGGAGGCTGTTCTTGGCTCCCGCTGGATCTTGTGTAGCAATCGGGAGGGTGGAAGTTGGAGCAGGAATAGCTGCTGGAGAGGGGCATTCGTTCTCTCCTCACACCGCAGTCGAGTTGTGTTTGCGCTCCCCGAGAACTCAGTTTCCAGGACGTCAGCAGCCAGCGAAGGTCCTGGCTCTGCTGGATGAGGAGGCTGTGAGCAAGGCGCTGTGAATACTTTGGCATGTTTTCTGCTGGAATGTCGTAAGATGAGGGGAAAAAATTGCTCATGGAGTTCCGAAGGGCTTGTGCGAACACTGAGACGTGTATGACTCCCGAGACCAAAACCAGACTCCTTGGCAAAGGACGAGCAGTAATTTGATTCGGAGGAGTTCGGACCCGTTCTGCTTTGCAGGGAAAAAAGAGTCACCACAAATATTAGGATTAGCAGCTACGCTCTTCAGCGACCGCAGCTCTTTTGTTTTGGTTGCGATCAGATATTTTCCTGGAGTCTACGAAGAGCAGCAGCGCTGCTTAAAAAAAAAAAGCAACAACCCCAAACAAAACAAAAAAGGAGCCTTGTTCCTCCAGCATAACTTTATTTGGCAAGCTCTGGTTTGTCCCTCGTTCCTACTATCTGCTGCCAATTGTTCAGTGTTTGTCAACAGAAACATTATCCCTCTCTTCCTCTGTTGACTCACGGCTCTCCTCTCCCCGAGCGAGTTTAGGGGAGCCAGTTATTAAAACTGCTCTGGTCGCTTCCAACTTCAGCTGGAGAAGTTCACCAGGCTTAAAGTAGCCTTGGCGAGAAGAGCTGCTTTGAGTTGCTTATAAAGAAGTGATCTATTGCCGTCTTTTTTTTTTCCCCTTTTTCCTCTGTAAAAGTGTTTCCCCTGTAGAAAACATTAGTTGAAGCAACCCAGGTTTCTCTTTCAGCTTCTTAACAAGTCGCCATCCCTTTTTTTTACGTGTTGGGTTTGGGTTTTTTTTTTGGGGGGGTGTCTATAATTCAAGATGGTGTGCCACAGCTGGTCATATCGTAAAATCCTTTGGCCAGCGGCTTGCTATTCATGCTGGGAGCCTTTTGAAGTTTTTTGGTAGCTGTGCTGTTGGCAGCGCTCCCAGATGTAAATAGATGATGGGTGCCTCTGGAGGGAAGAGTTGCCAAACCTTTTGTTCAGCATCTATGGCAGTTTGGTTTAAAGCATAGGTAACTTCCCGGGACTTAGCAGTGAAGCGCTTCTTCCAAAGCAGAAAAATCTTACCCCAGTGCCTCCTCCCTTTCTCCTCCAGTTGGAGTACGGACAGAAAGGGTGCCTAATTTTATTTGCCCTTCTTCCCCCCCGGAGGTTTGTTTCCTATATATACACCGTAGAACTGTTGTGAAGGCAGGAAAAAGTTCTTGTCTTACATGGAATATTTTGGGCTGAGGAATTAATAGCATAACTTTATTTTGCTAAGCTGTGCCTGGGGGTGGGAGGGTGGGGGAGAATAGTGATTACTGGTTTGGTTTTTTTTAACGGATCTCCTCATTCTGGGTTGTCTCCTTTTGAGCACCCAGTTAGAAATGGGAAGTCACAACAACTGTAGATGCCTGACTGGTTCTCTTACTTCTCTTCTTGAATGTGCTTCACATGGTGTATCTGACTTTGTATGTTGCTTCATCTTGCTTTTCCTCAGCTTTTCTTTTGTAAAACATAAACTCATCTGTTCTGCAGAGCTCAGGCAGTGTAAGAGCACAGGTACTAGCTGGGAGCTAAGGTGGAAATCAAGTCCAATCAAAGTTTCCTTATTGCAGAAATCAAGTGTTGGAGCTTAAGAAAGTATGAGCCTGGTGTGATGGTGAAAGAGGGAACCACAAAGTCCTTTAGATCAGAAAGGGTGGCTTGTTGGCGACAGCTGTGGTGGGATTTCTTTGAACACAGGCATTCACAGCTGAGCTTATCCACTTCATTGTTGGTAGAGAAGAACAGGGAGCTTCAAGATGTGGTTGAACAGGCTGCCCAGAGAGGCTGTGGAGTCTCCTTTGGAGACTTTCACACCCTGGCTGGATGTGTTCCCGTGCAGCCTGCCCTGGGTCATCCTGCTCTCAATGATCGCTGGAGGTCCCTTCCAGCCCCTAACGTTCTGTGATTCTGTGAATGCAGAGGTGCCACCACCAGCCTGGTACAGGGTGACCAGCTCACTCATTAGCACTTAGATGCTAACATATGAAGTGAAATGAGATGAGTTCTGTGTTACTGCATTGGGTTATTCCAAAGTACAGGACAGAGGGTATCAAATACCATGAAACACTGCTGATGGAGTTTTTGCAGTCTGTACAGAAGATGAATCAGTATTAACCTTCAGATGAATCAACGTTAAGCTTTGGATGAAGTAGTGTTTCTTCTGTTGATCAGGCTGACGAATGGCTTGGTGACGAGATCAAAGGATATCTTGCTTGTGATATCTTGCCTGGCGTTACCAACAACCTGCTGCCTTTTAGGGGGAACCATCATCATCATCACTGCCCCCTCCACAGGCTTCCAAGGACTCGTAGAAATCCACAGTGGAGAAGGGGTAGAGTGTTTGTCTTCTGTCTCTCTCCTGGTGGTGTGCATGATAAAGCTCAGTTGTTCCAGTCTGATACTTCCCCAGTAAGATTTTCCTCCACAGCAAATCAGCTGTACTTTATTCACACAAGCTGTTCGTACTCACAACTAACTCACTGTCTTGGAGCTGTTTTCATTAGTTATTAGGTCCAAGTTCTCCTAGCTGCTGGGTGCCAAACAGTGTCTGTGTCACACACAAGTCCAAACAGCTGCCGAAGGAAAAATCGGTGTGGGGAGGGAAGTGTGAGGAAGCACAAAGGCTTCGCAAGGAGAAGCAGCAGCCCTGAGAACTTGAGAAGAGTTTCGAGGAGCGTGGGGAAAAGCCAACTGAAGCAGAAAGGGGATAAAAATGTAACAAAAGCAACAGATGTGCTCTCAGCCTGTTTAATTAATATTTTATGAAAGCTACTGTTAGGTTTATGACTCTTTTAAATTATTAGTGATTCAGCTACGAAGAACTTTGGAGCTGCTTGGCTCTTTCATTACAAGGCTTAGTAAACTGTGTTTAACACTTCAGGGATGGGACCAAGACTTGGGACTTGTA
This sequence comes from Colaptes auratus, assembly GCA_015227895.2. Classification (NCBI taxonomy): domain Eukaryota; kingdom Metazoa; phylum Chordata; class Aves; order Piciformes; family Picidae; genus Colaptes; species Colaptes auratus. Next base: position 3,168,826 of record CM037647.1, on the reverse strand, counting down.
AGGATTAAGGAAAAAAAAAAACCTCCATGAAATTAAAATACCACTAGAAAAGTGTCACCTCCCCTGGAAATTAATCACAGCATAGCTGGGATGGAGTTCTGTGTGTTCCTTAGCAGGGTGTTTAATTAGGGCTCTTCTTTCACTTCAGTTGGGTTTGAAATATATTAATCTCTGTTTTTTTGTTGTTGTTGTTTTGGGTTTTGAAATATGTTAATCTCAATATTTTTTTGTTTGTTTGCTTTTGAAATATGTTAATCTCATTTTCCTCCTCACCTGTAATGGATTGGGCAATTGTTTGGCCCATGGTGAGGGAGGTTTGTTTTGTTCTAAGTGGTTGCTGTTTTCTTTCCTACAAGTTTAGGGGTTCTGGAGAGGGATACAAAAGGGAAGGGGGTAAAGAGTAGCATACAAAAATGTGGGATAGTAGTCTGCTTTTGAGCAGTATTCAATTAATGGAGTGTTTTGGGAGGCATCTCCTTGCAGAGGTGTGCTTTGTACTGGCCTCAAGCAGCATGAGTGGGAGGAAGACTTAGACACAGAATCATAGAATCAATGGTCTGGGTTGGAAAGGACCTCCAACGGTCATCTAGTCCATCCCCCACTTCAGTAAGCAGAGGCATCCTCAACTAGATTAGCTTGCCCAGAGCTCTCTTTGAGAGGTCTCTCCCCTCTTTGGTTCATGAGATCTGTCCCCTCTTTGGTCCCAGTGGATAGGTGCACTGGCCATGAGCTTTCTTCAGAGCTATATGCTGGTGGCACAGGACATGGTGTTCTTGAATTCTGCTTTAGGCACTCAAGTACAGCTCAGGACTGCAGCAAGTTTGCTGTGCCCTGGCACTTGGTGTCCTCTGTGGGTCATTTTCAGAGGCTGCTCCTCATGCAGCTTCAGTGTGTTTCCTTTTTAAGTCCTCAGCGAAGCCAAAGCTCTCTAGGGTGGGTTATTAGTCAGTGATAGTGTCAGGAATGATGCAGAGTTGTGATGTCATTGGGTAATGACTTCTGCTAAAGTCCAGCATGGTTTATGTGTGCACATAGGCCAAGGTGAGTGCGGGAATGGAGAGCTTCAAAATCCTCTTTCTCACAGAGCCTCCCTTCTTGCAGCAATTGATTTGGATAGCAACCAGAAAATAAACTAGCCAGCCGCAGGCCTTTTGGTGGGTGTGCCCCTGGCACTACTGACACAGTGGAGTAAAGTGTGACCAGCAGGAGCAGGGCAGGCATTGTCCCCCTGTACCCAGCATCAGTGAGGCCACATCTTGAGTACTGGGTTCAGTTTTGGGGTCCTCACTGCAAGAAGGACGCTGGGGTGCTGGTAAGGGTCCAGAGGAGGGTCTAGAAAACAGGGCTGGTGAGGAGCAGCTGACTGACCTGGGACTGTTCAGTCTGCACAAAAGGAGGCTGAGGGGGGAGACCTCATTACTCTCTACAACTCCCTGAAAAGAGGCTGGAGCCAAGTGGGGGTTGGTCTTGTCTCCCAAGGAACAAGTGACAGGACAAGAGGAAATGGCCTCTAATTGTACCTGGGGAGGTTTAGGTTGGATATAAGAAGAAACTTCTTCACTGAAAGGATTCTCAAAGCCTGGCACAGGCTGCTCAGGAAGGTGGTTGAATCTCCATCCTTGGAGGTGTTTAAAAGAGGCAGAGCTGTGGTGCTGTGGGACATGGTTGAACACCAGCCTTGGTCGAGTTAGAGAATGGTTGGACTTGATCCTGAAGATCTTTTCCAACTAAAACAATTGTATGATTCTATTTTTACATCAAAAGGTGAAATTCCTTGCATTTTCCTCAAGGAATTCATTGCAAGATCAGAAAGAAGCCAGGTTAAATGTGACTTTGGATTCTGGTTTTGAAGTGCTCGTGCAAAGTTGTCTTTATCATGTTCATGGAACAGGACATAGGCGGAGTGCCCTGCTGCAGATGAGAGCAGCTGTCCACGATGCTCTCTGTGTCAAGAAGCATGAAAGGAAAGGTGTTAAAAAACCCAACAAATAATCAAACTACCAAACTTGTTTTATCCTAATTTAGGTAGCAACATTTCTCAATAACTGAGTCCTGCCTGCACTATTAGAAAGCAATCAAGAAGAGCCTTGTTTAAAATTAGCTAATCTGATTAATGCCAAAGTCTGGGGACAGACAGAAGGGGAGGAGGGCATTGTGCAGGGAAGGGGCTTGTAGGCAAAGTGCTCCTCAGAAGCATGGCAGCTATTTTTGTCCTGTTCTTTTTCTTTTTCCCCTCCCACAACTTTCCATTGTACCGAAATAGTTCAAAATGTTTATGGTTCAGGGCAGCTGACATCACTGATTGTCCTGCTGTGTCTTGCTGGATGTTTCTGTGACAGGAGCTGATTCCTTGTTCAATGACAGCCCTCAGGGCACTTGGAGAGGACCTGTGACACTCTGGGACAGTAACACAGAATAGAATCATAGAATGGTCTGGATTGGAAGGAACCTCAAAGGTCATCTAGTCCACCCCCCTCTGCAGTCAGCAGGGACATCCTCAGCTAGACCAGAGCCCTGTCGAGCTTCGCCTTGAATATCTCCAGGGATGGGTCCCAACAACCTCCCTTGGCAGCCTGTTCCAGTGTTCCACCACCCTCATGGTGCAGAACTTGTTCCTAACATCCAGTCTAAATCTACTCTTGTCTAGTTTGAAGCCATTCCCTCTTGTCCTGTCGCTGCAGGCCTTTGTAAACAGTCTCTCTCTATCCTTCTTGTAGGGCGCCTTCAGGTACTGGAGGGCTACTCTAAGGTATCCCTGGAGCCTTCTCTTCTCCAGGCTGAGCAACCCCAGCTCCCACGGCCTGTCCTCATAGCTGACATCTTGTGCTTTGGCAGGTGTGACCAGGCAGGGGGAGCTTTGAGGTAGCTGTTGTGTGAGTATGGAAGCACAGATCTCTGCCTGTGAAGGTTGCTCTTTGACACAAGTTTCTCATCCAGGACTGAGCAGGTTTCTGTGGAGATAGATCTGAGTGGCATCGCCAGCCTAGTGCACTCATCCCTCTGGGAAGTGCCCTCCCAGGAAGTAGGTCTCTCTGCTTGTTCAGGTAGGTCTTCTCCAGCATACATAGGTAGGAAAGTCTCCCCTGGTCCTGGCTGCAGAGCTTGGAGTGCTCTGCTCGGTGTTCAGCCCCATTGAGCTGTTGGATACTTCAGCAAAGCCAAGCAACAGCCTGGTGTCCTGAGCTGCATGCAACAACCTGGTCTCCTTCATGGAGCTCAGGACTTGAGGCTGTGCTCTGGAGAGGTGCTGTGTGTCACTGGTGGTCCAGAGAGCTATGAGCTTCTCCCTTTGATTGGGCCTGGCTGTTTGCTTGGCTGCAGGAGTATCATGACCCTGGTGTGGTCATGGAAGTTGGTGACCCATGTACAATCTGTTACTGAAAGGGGGCGGGGGGTGTCTGTCTGCAGAGGTGTTTACAGCATGGAGCTGGGCTTTGGCTGTGCATTCTACATCCTAGGAAGTGATAGCCAGAGGAAGAGGACTGCTGAAAGTCGTCTGCATGTTGAAGTAACTCTGTAAGGTGTCTCCAGGAAGGGCACCTGCCCAAGGTCCAACAGCATTTTCCTCTGGTTTAAGAGCAAAAGTTTGCTGCCTTTTTCTGAAGATCCCTCCTGGAGACTTCATCTGGTGGTAATCTCAACCTCTGAAATTATTCACTCCTCTTTATCTTATTTCATTGGGATGCATTTGCTCCAGATTTTAGCTGCTTGTTTCTGCCTGGAAGGTGATTTCAGTATAGAGTTGTGCAAAGTATGAGTGTGCACCATTCATCCTTCTGGGAGCTGACTGCAGTGCCTGCTTTGTCTCCTTTGTTTCCTGTGTTGTAATAGTCCATGTTTCACACTTCCTTCCACAGTATCACAGCCTGCCAGGTTGGAAGGGATGCCAAAGATCATCTGGCCCAGCCTTTCTAGGTCTCAGTGTAGCTGGAATGAGCTGGCCTAGCACCCTGTCAAGCTCAGTCTTCAAGCTGTCCAGGTTAGGGGACTCCACTGCTTCCCCTGGGAGATGATTCCAGTGTCCAACTCTTCTCATAGGGGAAAATTTTCTTCTGCAGTCCCATGGGAATCTTGCCAGCAGTAACTTGTTCCCATTATCCCTTGTCTCTTCCACGGGACTCCTTGTCAAAAGGGAGTCTCCATCCTCCCGGTAGCCCCCCTTTATGTCTTGCTACATTTCCACCCACTGTTCTCAGCTATCCCAGACCCAAGTAGGTTTGTAGGAGGAAAAAATCCCCTGCAGAAGAGCTTTTCTCTTTCCAGTCTTTGATGATCTTTGCAGAGGGGATCATAGAATGGCTTAAATTGGAAGAGACCTTAGAGATGATCTACTCCAACCTCCCTGCCCTGGGCAGGGACACCTCTCAACTAGACTCAGCTGCTCAGAGCTTCTGGATATGTTGCCAGGGATGAGATCTCCCACTGGTTGTTGCCTTGTCTCTTAAGATGGCTAAGGCAAAATTTGTCTGTTCCCCTATCATACATCAAACTGGAGTTTGATGAAATGTTCTTTGGTTGAGAGGGATTTTCTGATCCCTTTTCTTAATCCCTGCTGCTGTGGGGCTCAACGGAATCTTAACTAAGCCTTGAGCAAATGGCTCTTAGAGAAGATGAGATGTTGCTTTGCTTTTAAGAGCTGCCAGCACTTGGTCTCTGCCAAGGATATATGGGGGCAAGGATGCATGGGTGCCAGGATGTATGGATTAACCCTTTCTTCTAGCTTTCTGAAGGGGAAAAAAATCACTTCTTGGGGTTGCTGGAGTCACTGAAGCTGGGTTGTTTGAGCTTGATAGAGAATGCTGCTCTGTTCACTTTGCAGCTTCCATCTGTCTGGTACTGACGTAAATTTAGAAGTGCTTCTGCTCAGGCAGCAGGGCCCAGTGGTAGCAGCACCTCCCCAGGTGAAAGGAACATTGTGGATTTCTGAGCAGTTCCTTTTATCTTTACAAAGGAAGAAGCAGCAGCAAGTGCAGCTGTCCTCAGAAAGACGGGGGGGGGCTTGAATGTGAAAACTCTGAGGACAGCTGAATACAATAATCCCAGCACAGCACACAAAGTGCATGGAGTTAATGAAGGGAGGAGGCTTGGGCTTCTTCATGGGAGACCTCACAGCGGCCTTCCAGTACCTGTAGGGGGCCTACAAGAAAGCTGGGGAGGGATCTTTTTACAGTGGCTTCTTGAAACAGGGCCAGAGGGAATGGATTGAAGCTGGAAGAGAGCAGATTTAGACTGGAGATTAGGAAGACATTTTTTACAGTGAGGATGGGGAGACACTGGAACAGATTGCCCAGGGAGGTTGTGGATGCCCCCTCCCTGGAGGTGTTCAAGGCCAGGCTGGATGAGGCCTTGAACAAACTGGGCTGGTGTGAGGTGTCCCTGCCCATGGCAGGGGGTTGGACCTGGGTGATCTTTAAGGTCCCTTCCAACCCAAACCACTCTGTGTCTCTGTGGCACTTTATAAGCATCTCAGGAGAGATGACTTTCCAGAGCACCTTGGTAGCTCTACTCACACTGCAGCCACTTGGCCAAGATCTGCTCCTCAGCAATGTGTGACCACAAATCCCAGATTCAGAACACAGAAGCTGACAATCAGCATGATGTGTTTAGCAAGAGAAGGGAAAGGAAACTGTGATAAACAAGGCTGTGCTGGTTCTTCATTACACCAAGTCCTCCGCTGTGACGTGCCTGCCTTATTTGTCACAGCAAACCTGTGCAGGGGAAAGATAATGCTGGGGCCAAGACCACCACCTGTGTGGGACAGAGGGAAAACTCTGTTTTGTCTCAGCTGAAGCACTTATTTCTCTGCAGTGCTTCAGCAGACAAAGATACTGTTATTTTTTTCCATGTCTAGTTGAAGTCAAGGTCAAGGGAGGTGATTCTCCCCCTCTACTTAGCTCTGGTGGGACCCCACCTGGAGTACTGCATCCAGTTCTGGAGCCCCTATTACAAAAGGGATATGGAGGTGCTGGAACATGTCCAGAGAAGGGCCACAAGGATGAGCAGAGGGCTGGAGCTCCTCTCCTGTGAGGACAGACTGAAGGAGTTGGGGCTGTTCGGTTTGGAGAGGAGGGGGCTCCGAGGTGACTTCATTGTGGCCTTCCAGTATCTGAAGGGGCCTACAAGAAGGCTGGGGAGGTATTTCTCAGGCTATCAGGTAGTGATAGGACTAGGGGGAATGGAATGAAGCTGGAGGTAGGGAGGTTCAGGCGGGATGTGGGGAGGAAGTTCTTCCCCAAGAGAGTGGTGAAGCCCTGGAATGGGTTATCCAGGGAGGTGGTTGAGGCCCTGTCCCTAGAAGTGTTTGGGACCAGGCTGGATGAGGCTCTGGCCAGCCTGATCTAGTGTATGGTGTCCCTGCCCATGGCAGGGGGGTTGGAACTAGATGATCCTTGTGGTCCCTTCCAACCCTGACTGAAACTATGAAGTCATTCAAAGACATCGTCTTAAATCCACACAGTTGTGTGGCCAAGTGTCTGTTTGGTGAGTTCAGTTACATGCTTTTGGAGAAGGATTGCAATTGACTTTTGTAGTAAAAACATCAATATTGAGAAGTAGTTGGATCACCCAACAATGGTTTGAGTTAGAAGGGACCTTAAAGAACACCTAGTTCCAACCCCCCTGCCATGGACGGGGATACCTCCCACCAGCCCAGGTTGCTCAAGGCCTCATCCAGCCTGGCCTTGAACCCCTCCAGGGAGGGGACATCCACAGCCTCCCTGGATAACCTGTTCCAGTGTCTCACTGTCAAGAATTTTTCTTAATCCCCAGCCTAAATCTGCCCTCCTCAAACTTCAATCCATTGTCACTCATCCTGTCACTCCCAGCCCTTGTCAAAAAGTCCCTCCCCAGCTACCCCTTCAGGTACTGGAAGGCTGCTTTGAGGTCTCCCTGGAGATTTCTCTTGTCCAGGCTGAACAGCCCCAACTCTCTTAGCCTGTCCCCACAGAGGAAAGGCTGAGAGAGGCTTTGATGCTTCCTCTGGACCTGCTCCAGTAGCTCCATGTTCTTGTGCTGGGCACACCTGAACTGGACACAGTACTCCAGGTGGGGTCTGACAAGAGCAGAATCGCTTCCCTCATCCTGCTGGTCACAACTCTTTTGATGCAGGCCAGCACATGGTTGCTTTCTGGGCTGTTAATAGTCATTGCTGGCTCATAAGAGTGAGATAGAAGAAGGCTCTTGAGAGAGAGTTCACTCTGCTGAGGGACTATCTTCAGTTCTTCACGGTGGAGCTACCAGCACAGCTATGTGCCAGTGTGGGGTTACACCTTGGCACAACCAGAATCAGGTGTTGGTACACACTGCATTTCCACCCACCCTTCTCAGTGCCAGGAACTGAAACTGCTCAGGCAAGTTGCAGGCTGTGCTTGATGAGAGCTGGTCACAGCCATCCCTTGATGTCAGGGTCGCAAAAGCCTGACTTCACTTTGTGTGTTGAGGAAGAATCTCAGCTGTGGGTCTGAACTGATTGATTGCAAATCCACCTGAAGATCCCAGTTGGCACTTGCAGGTGCAGCCAAGGGAGTGGTACAGATCCAGCACACAACCATGCATCTCATTTGGAAATTGCTGGTTTCCCTTAGCCCATTTCTCAGCTGCACTTTCAGCACTGAATTAAAAGAATGACTTTGTATTTCAGTAAGCCCTCAGAGAGAACACTACAGGCCTGAATAGCTAATGATGGAGGTGCTTCTGCTTAAGCTTCTCAACTTCCCTTGGAGTATCCTGAAAAGTAGGAAATTAGGGTTTGGAATCACTGCTGCCTCAGCACTTAATGAAGAGTGGCTGAGCTAACTATGCCAGTAATTGAATTCTTATCTACCCTGCTGTTTTTTCAATCAGTCATTCAAATATTCATGGAATCATGGAATGGGTTGGGTAGGAAGGGACCTCCAAAGCTCATCCAGACCAACCCCACTGCAATCAGCAGGGACATCCTTCACTAGATCAGGTTGCTCAGAGCCTCATGGAGCCTCGCCTTGAATATCTCCAGGGATGGGGCCTCAACTGCCTCCCTGGGTAACCTGTTCCAGTGTTCCACCACCCCCATGGTGCAGAACTTGTTCCTAACATCCAGTCCAAATCTCTCTCATTTCAAACCATTGCCTCTCATCCTATCATTGCAAACAGTCCCTCTGCAGCCTTCTTGTGGGCTCCTTCAGGTACTGGCAGGCTGCTCTTCTCCACTTTGCTCCCTGATTCCATAGAGTCTGTGATTTTAAATAGGTTTTCCTTCCTCTGCTGTGCAGAAAGCCCAACTTTACTGGGCTGTTTTCTAGGAGCTAGTGAAGTGCTGGCTACTGTTGATGACCAAACTGAACAGAGAGCATTGCCCCATGCTGTCACCAGGCTTAAAAATTAACTGCAGGTTAGAGGAGTGAAGGTTTTGTACATACCATTTGTTAATGAAAGTTGCCTAATTAAGATAATGCTGTGATTTCTTTTACCTTCAACTCTTCCTTACCCTGTGAGGAGACAGTTTTATGCCTTCTCACTATGGATTTGGGAGGTTTTAGTTTAACAGGATGGCTCATACTGAGACTGAAAGGCACAGTTTCTTGTCACAGGATCTAATCTAAGGCACACCAGGAGAGGTGAGACTAACCTTCAACTAACATTGGTTTAAATTAAAGCTAAGATATTAACAAAAGGGGGGGGGGGGAATCCATTTTTGATCTTCACAGCTGCCATTGAGAGAGTGCTGACCTTGGTTCATGGTCGTTTCTAGTGAATAAATCTCCTCCTGAAGTGAAATGCTGTGGTTAAAGTGTAAGAGATGAGCCTGTGGAGCTTGCTGCAGTGGCTGGAAGTGTCAGGTGGGGCTGCTGCTGTCCAGCCTGCTCGGTGACTAATGACTGGGTAAGAGATGGAACTCCTCGTGGCCACATGTCCGAGTGCCTCATGGTGCACATGGTATGTGCTACTATAAATGCTTCAGAAGTGAGATTAGAGGTGCAGGCACCTGAAGCTGCTTACCAAGAGCACAAACAACTGAAGTTGTTCCCCATGCTGTATGTTGAACCGAGTTTTTATTATTTGGTGAAGCCCCTGCAAGAAAAGCTTAAGAGGGTTGAGGTGGTGATGCTGCTAGCTGTGTGTGTCTGTATGCTCTGGGTTGTGCTGTGTCCTAGCAGCTCTTCTGTCCTGTTAAACTACCCTTCTTTAGCTGTAAAGCAGCCGGTGTCGATGTGGAGGATTCAGCCCTGCCTGCTGTGTGATTACAAGTAGGTGAGGCTTGCAGAGGTGGAACTGTAGCAGCAGGGCAGGTGATTCATTTGTTTTCACCCTTTTCCCCACAAAAATAGCAAACTTTATCCTACAACAACGCTGGGGAGGGACTTTTGACAAGGGCTTGTAGTGACAGGATGAGGGGCAATGGATTGAAGCTTGAGGAAGGCAGATTTAGACTTGAGATTAGGAAGAAATTCTTTACAGCGAGGGTGGGGAGACACTGGAACCAGGGAGGTTGTGGATTCTCCCTCCCTGAAGGTCCTCAAGGCCTCAGCTTGGATGAGGCTTTGAGCAACCTGGGCTGGTGGGAGGTGTCCCTGCCCATGGCAGGGGCGTTGGAACTGGATGATCTTTAAGGTGCCTTCCAACTCGAAGCATTCTGTGATCCTTCTAATGTAAGATACTTTTTGTGCCTAAAGAGTTGTACTTTGCCCAGCCCTGTCAGAAAGCACAGACAGTGCTTCATTGTCCTGTGCCTCTGGGGAGCTGAGGAGGGAGACAACAACTGTGCCTGAGCTCAGCTGCAAGCTGACATGTTGGCCCATGGTGAAAAAATAGTTCTCCATGGAGAGCACAGGCTCTGGAGTGAGCACTGCCAGTAGCTGCTCAGGGAGCAGCGTCCAGAGCACGCTGCCTTCGTGCAGGCTGCAGAGCAGTGCTGCAGAGGGTGTTTGTAAACAGCTTTGTAGGCTTTGAAAAGCTGAGAGTTATGAAATTCAGATTCCATTAGGCATTGTATCAATCTGCCTTCCAAAACACAGGGTGAGCTTGGGCTGCCCAGCCAATGTATTTGGAATCAGAGAATCATTTAGCTTGGAAAAGAGCTTGAAGATTGAGTGCAGCTGTTGAGGTCACAGGGTGCCAGGTTGGGAGGGACCCCAAGGATCATCTGATCCAGCCTTTCTAGGTCACAGTGCAGTTGGAATGAGCTAGCCCAGCACCCTGTCACAGGCTGAGTCTTCAAACTGTCCAGTGTAAGGGACTCCCCTGCTTCCCTTGGGAGATGATTCCAATGTCCAACTGTTCTCAGGGGGAAACATTTTCTTCTGTAGTCCAGTGGGAATCTCCCTAGCAGTCACTTGTCCCCATCACCCCTTGTGTTTTCCATGGGACTCCTTGCCTCCTGGCAGCCACCCTTTATGTCCTGGTTCATGGTAATAAGGCCTGCCCTAAGCCACCTTCTCTCCTCAGCTCTCCCAGCTCTCTCAGCTTTTCCTCCCATGGCAGGGCTGCCTCTGTCACAGGTTTTCCTTAGGCTCCAGTGGTACTTAAAGCTAGCTGGTATTGTTGGATCAGTGTTTCTTGTTGCACAAAGAGAGCTTGCAAGGCAAAAAGGCAGCAGGGAAACGAAACCACTTAGTACAAAGACAAACCTGTCTGTGCCCTGGTGCTCCCTGAGCAGAGTGGGCTGCCTGCCTTTGTATATCTTGGGCTATACAGCCAGAAGTCTGACTGTTGAAGCCAGGTTGCCATGGTGAAATAATTCCCAGCAATTAAAGCAGGGTTCTGTCCTGAAAAGCAACTCTGTGCAGGCTACTTTGTGAAATCCCACACTGACAAGGCCGTCAGGTTTCCAAATCAAATCTGCTGGGGTTTCAGAAATGAAAAGATAGCTTTGCAATCTGCCAGCTCTGCAGCCTCCAGGAGGCTTGGAAGATAGCAGTGGCTGCGGTGGTTTGTGTGCTCTGGGGGTGCAGAGGTGGCCTGCAGGGTACTGAGTGTGCTCTGCTAGCAGGAGAACAGGGCTGAAACGACCAGCACTTGGATTTCGCCGTGACGCAGGAGTCAGAAGAGCTCTGCTGAAGTGTGTTCCACTAACAGCAGAGTAGAGAAATAAATCACTGCCTCAGTCCAGCTTCATGAAGCTCTTCCCAGAAAGAGAGGTTGGCCATTGGAATGGGCTGCCCAGGGAGGTAGTAGAGTCACCATCACTGGAGGTGTTAAGGAAGAGACTGAATGGGGTGCTTGGTGCCATGGTTTACTTGATTAGATGGTGTTGGATGATAGGTTGGACTTGATGATCTCAAAGGTCTTTCCAACCTGGTTTATCCTATGCTGTCCTATCCTATCCTATGCTGTCCTATCCTATCCTATGCTGTCCTATCCTATCCTATGCTGTCCTATCCTATCCTATGCTGTCCTATCCTATCCTATGCTGTCCTATCCTCACACTAAAGATAATTAAGAAGTTACTGGGCTACAGGACATTTACATTTTCTTTCAATTTGCAGCATCTAAAAACCTCAGAGAGAGAGGGAGAGAGATGGACTCTTTTTGCCAATTAGCTGCCTTGTAGTTGCTCCTTTTTTCCTTTTTGGCAGGGATCTTTTCTGGCCTCCAGAATTTTCAAATCCTGTGTTAGAGTAGCACTCTTCAGAGTGTGCTAATAAACCTGAGAGGCCTATAGTTGCCTTCCCCGGAGTGTGAAAGTTGTTAACAGCCACCTCAGAACTTATTTGTTTGTAGATCTTGGTGCAGGTGGCTTGTTCTCGTGGCTCTCTAATCTTCCCACAGCAGCATCTGTAACAGAACCAGGCTCAGTGTCTCAGCCACTGCCTGCCCTCAGTTGGGACCCACTTTGGAGGTGGTGGAGTCACCATCACTGGAGGTGTTTAGGAAGAGACTGAATGGGGTGCTTGATGCCATGGTTTAGTTGATCAGATGGTGTTGGATGATAGGTTGGACTCAATGATCTCAAAGGTCTTTTCCAACCTGGTCTATCCTATCCTATCCCTCCTTTGTGAGTTTAATTCAAGAGCTGTAAGGTGTGCTGCAGATCTCTGCCTTGGACTGAAATGTTTTCCAGTATAGAGGAAAAGTTTCTCTCTGCTGACTTTGAGAGGTCCTTTGAGAGCCGGTTCACCATGGCTAGGTGAAGCCAGTCCTGTTCCTGCTGCCCTGCTGCAGTCCTGGGGTATATTTAGCAGTGGAGGATGATGAGGAAGCAGTGGTGTTGCTGGAATACCAATGATGTTGTTCCTCTAAGGGAGGCAGGGATACAGGAGCATCCTTATCTTGGTGGTGTGTGATGGGTTGGGAGGATGTGCCTGGGGCCAAAATGAGCTTCCTGATCACAAGGCAAAACCCCAGAGCACCAGACTCCAGCCTGTGTTTTCAGCTGGTGCAGGGCTGAGCAGAGGTGCCCTGCAGAGTTAGTGTGGCATAGCTTCTCCTGTCCTTGGTGCCCAGCACTGTGGGCTGCTCACAGTGCCCTTCTAGGGGAGAAGGAGTTGCAAGCAGGGGAGGATATACCATGAGACACCTTCTCAAGCAGAGATTTGCCCTCCTTCTGCTCAGCTTTCGGCCTCCTTCGTCAGCCAGCCAGAGTCCCCTTACAATTGGAGACCTGAAAACAACCACCCCAAAGCCAGGCAGCAGCCCCTGTGTCTGTCACAGGCCCTGATGACGCAGTGTTCTGTTCTCTGCTTTGTTCTCAGCCCTGCAGAAATTAATTGTTGCAACACTGTTAATCTGTGCCCTCCTGAATCCCTCTTACCACAGACCTAATTTGGCTCCACGTAAAGCTCTCGAAAATAAACATTAGGAAAGATTTGTCTCCCTTTTCTTTCCTAATCCCCAAATTACCAAATATCTGGGCTGTAGTAAATCACTTAGGAAGAAACATCTTGCTGAGGCTTCGTGTTGGCAGCTCCTGGTTTGTCTGTGTGAGGCTTTTTGGCACGAAGGTAAGAGAGAGCATTTCAAAATGAAGAACAGGAGGGTATTTGCTTGGGTAATTCTCTGTTCCTGCTGGTGAGTGGGTCCATGGAAGTTGCATCACTGGCTCCTAGAAGTAAATAATCTGTCTCCCATCTGACTTTGCTTCCCTGGTGTGCCTGGGGCTCCCTAGTGTGTTGACTGGAGGGGGACCTGGAGCAGTGCGAGGGTGATAGAGTCAGACGATCCTCCCCAAAGGGCAAGCAGAGAGGCTGGATGCCTCCTGTCAGGCTGGGGAGGAGTTCTGGCAGGCATGGCCAGAGAAGAAAGGAAGCTGGAGTCCGGTGGTGTTTCACCACAAGAATGCACTCTGCACTCCTGTAGCATTAACTGAGCTGCTCACATGCCTGGCCTTGCCTCTGGAGCCATCCTTCCAGAGCTGCACTGAGGAGAAGATGAGGGATCCTGAGCAGAGGGGAAGGAGCAGCTGTGGTTCTTGGCCACTGGCACCTCTCTGGCAGTTTCAGCACTGCACTTGGAAAGGCAGTTAGTGTGCAGCTGACGTGCCACTGAGGGCAAGAGCTATGGCAGACACTGAGCCAGAGCTGGGAAAAGCAGGAGGAGAGAGGAGGAGGCAAAGAAGTCGAATCATGGAATCATTTTGGTTGGAAGAGACCTTTTATGATCATTGAGTCCAACTGTAAGCCACTGCCAGCTCACCACCAAACCATGTCCCTAGCACCACATCTGCATGGCTTTTGAATCCTTCCAGGGGTGATTACTGCACCACTTCCATGGGCAGCCTGCTCCAGGGCTTGACAAACCTAACCCTTCTCCAACCTAACCCTCCCTTGGTGCAACTGGAGGCCATTTCATTTTCCTTTAACTTGTTACTGGTGAGAAGAGACCGACCACCAGCTGCTTCCAACCTCCTTTCAGGGAGCTGTGGAGAGCAATGAGGTCTCCCCTCAGCCTCCTCCAGGTTGAACAACCCTAGTTCCCTCAGCTGCTTCTCACTAGCCCTCACCTCCAGACTCTTCCCCAGTAGGTGGTTGGGGAGTCCTACCAAAGGGACCGTAAAGCCCCCTGATGTGCCAGAGATGTGGGCAGGCTCTCCATGTTCTCCTTGCCATGCCAGGAGCACCAGCTGGAGCCCAGCTTGGCCCTGCAGAATGTTTTGGGCTCTCTGCTGAGGAGCAGCCTTCTGAACCAATGTTATGGCACTTGTCATCCTTAACATGCCTGCCATGCCTTGGCACCGACCCTTTACAGCAGAGCATCCGGAGGCCAGGCAAAGATTCCCTTTTAAGGCAAAGAGCCACTATGAGAATCCAGGAGAAAAAGTTTCCCTGGCATGTGGGGCACATTCTTTTTTCCCTCCTCCTCTTAAATAAACTATTAGTGACTTTTAAAAACAGAACAAAAATGAAGAAGCAGGGCCAGAAATGCTGCCAGAGACATTTTATTCTGCACAGTCTCCTCAGACCTGAGCAACAACCAAGCCCTGGAGCTAACCTGTGGAGGAGAAGGGGAGGAAGGACACTGGGGTCAGAAGGGTCTGTTGGAGCCCTGGGGTGAGAGTGGGACAGAGATTGTCTCCAAAAGCTTTGCCTCCTTCCCTCCCCCGGGCCCTGGAGAAATGTTCTAATAGCAGCAAGCTGTGCACAGCTGTACTGTGTGCTGCTCTGGGGTTAGGGCTTGCTCCCCAGTGCCTTACCCAGCTCCCCTGCCCATGGGGGTGTCCTCTCCACCTCCTTGCCAGTCCTCACCATGTGTCCTCACACCAGGCTTTGTGTCCTGGGTGTGCTGCCACATGGCCTTCTCAGCTGAAGGCTTAGCAGTGATCTGGGTTAAAACGGGACATGGGATTGCAGAAGAATCTCCACAGAGATTTAATGCTGTATGCTTTTAAAGAAAGGGAAATACAGAGAATTGGAGACTGGGCTGGGGGGGACCTTTAAGGTCCTGTAGTCCAACTCCCTGCAGTCAGTAGGGACATCTGCAGCTAGAAAAGCTTACTCAGCCCCATACAACCTGACATGCAGTGGTTTGATGGATTGGGGCATCTCCCACCTCTCTGGGCAACCTAGGCCAGGCTCTCACCACCCTCAGGGTAAAAAATGTCTTCTCTCCAGTCTGAATCTCCCTCTTTTAGTTTAAGTCATCACTCTGTCCTGTCACAACAGGCCCTGCTAAACAGTCTGTCCCCAGCTTTCTGACTGAACCCTTGAAGTCCTGAAAGGCCACCAGAAGGTCTCCCTGGAGCCTTTTCTTCTCCAGGCTGAGCAACGCCGACTCTCTCAGCCTGGTCTCATAAGAAGGATGCTGCCTGGTCTCAAAGGAAGGACAACCCTACAGACCATCAATTAATTCCCTCTTCCTTGCATGCTATACAAATAAATAAAACCACCAAGAAGTAGTTTTGGAGCTGCCCTGGCACCCCTGAGCTTCCAGGCCTTGTGCTGAACTGAGGGGGAAGAGACTGTGGGCTGCTGGGGCAGGAAACTGGACAGCCTCTAAGAGCTTGTTCCTGTGCTGTCCAGACTGGTGTGACCTGCTGCTTCATTGTTCTTGCTAGAAGCTTGGCACTGGGACTCATAAATTTTAGCTCATAAAACTGTTTCCTTCCTGCCATGAATGGGTTCAGGACTCCCATACCCACAGAGAACATTTCAAATCGGAATGGAACTGGTAACTGCTTTCCAGTAAAGTGCCACAGAAAATCCAGAGAGGTGACAAGGAAATCTGTGAGCAGCTGACCTGCCTTTCCTCACAAAGCTGGAGCCTTTTGTGGATGGGTCCAATCCCTCTGCCAAGGGAGACATCAGGTGGAATCACAGAATGGTAGGGCTTGGAAGGGACCTCTGGAGACCATCAAGTCCAAGCCCCCTGTCAAAGCAGGATCACCCAGGGCAGGTCACACAGCAGTGCATCCAGATGGGTCTTGAAAGTGTCCAGAGAAGGAGACTCTACAACCTCTCTAGAGAATGGAATGAATGGAATGGAATGGAATGGAGGTTGGAAGAGACCTTCAAGATCATTGTGTCCAACCTATCCTCCAACACCACCTAATCAACTAAACCAAGGCACCAAGCACCCTATCAAGTCTCCTCCTGAACACCTCCAGTGATGACTCTCTGGGCAGTCTGCTCCAGGCCTTCAGCACCTTCACACCAATGATTTTTTTCTTCATGTTGTGGTGGAATCTCCTGGGTTGCAGTTTGTGCCCATTGCCCCTTGTCCTCTCACTGGGCACCACTGATAAGAGTCTGGCCCCAGCCTGTTGTCCCCCACGCTTTAGCTCTTGCTGAGCACTGAGAAGATCCCCTCTCAGTCTACTCTTTTCCAGGCTAAACATCCCAGGTCTTTCAGCCTTTCCTCATGTCACAGATGTTCCAGTCCCTTCATCATCCTCATAGCCTCTGTTGGACACTCTCTGACCTATCCCTGTCCCTGGAGAGAGCTTGCATATTAGGTTTTTTTTGACCTTAATCTGTTTTGCTCCCTTTTCTGTTCCACTCACATCCCTTTTGACTCCTTGTCTAAAGAAGGGAAATCCACTTGAATTTTGGATTCACTGGCATTCAGCATTCACCCTTATTCACTGGAAAACAGGGAAGCAGTGATGAGTTCTTAGAGACTGGCCAAAAGTACACTGAAAATGCTGGCTTCCTGCCCCTCCTGTTCTGTGTTTTAAGGAGCTAACCCCCATCCTCACATCACCAAGAGATCAGGTGTTGGCAGGAGCACTTCCCTCTCTAGGACACTTTGAACACAGCACTTCAAGAGGAAAGGAAGCAATTACAGGGTGAAAATCGAAGGCCAAGGTAGCTTGAGATATCCAGTAGTGCAGAGGCACACCTGGCTGAGGTGGAACCTGGTGCTGCTGTTGCAGACTGCAGGTTTCCCACACAAAGGTTTTAGCTGGGAATGGATGCCACAGCTGCCAGGCTGCAAACCACACAGCACAGGTTGGGCTCCTTGGAAATAACCCCCAAGACCTCAAGTGGTTATCAGTTGGTGTCACTTGGTGCTCATTTCTGGTCTTCTTCTAGTTTGATGTCCTTTTCTGTGGTCTTCCTTAAAATAGCTTTTTCTAGCCACTTTTGCTGTGACTCATGAGGCTTCTACCCTCCTGTGGGCAGCACTGATCACATCTCAGTGGGATTGTCCACAAGCAAGATGTGTTTGACCAGCACCAGCACAAGAGGACACAGTCTCAAGCTATGCCAGGGGAGGTTTAGGCTGATGTTAGGAAGCAGTTCTTCACAGGAAGAGAGATTGGCCATTGGAATGTGCTGCCCAGGGAGGTGGTGGAGTCCCCATCCCCAGAGGTGTTTAGGAAGAGACTGGATGGGGCACTTGGTGCCATGGTTTAGATGATTAGATGATGTTGGATGTTAGGTTGGACTTGATCTCAAAGGTCTTTTCCATTCTGTTCTGTTCTATTCTGTTCTCCTACACTTGGAGAACTCCATGAGGCTTTTACCTTCCTGTCACCACCACTGAACACATCTCAGTGGGGTTGTCCACAAGCAAGATGTGTTCTGCATTTGCTGGAGGCCTCTAGAATTCCAGCAGTTTCTCAGGTAAGGAATAGGGTCAGTTGCTAAAACAAGTGGTGTTATAAATCACAAAACAAGCATCTTGGTCCTGTAAGGTTCGTAATCTGTGGTGATTTTCATCCTCACAGCCTTGAGATGGTTTGTGAGCTTTGAGGTTTGCAAGCAGGGAGGCAGATTTGCCATGGGAGGCCTGTTGGACCTGTTCTGTCAATTTTCAAATGGAAATCAGGGTGTTGGAGAGTTGGCTAGGACCTGCAGCTGGTGCATGATCCAGAGGGCACAGAGGGTTTTGCCTACAGCTCCACTGCTCATCATAACAGCTGTTGTTTTTTACCAACTTTTGAACTTTCTTAAAGTTTCTAAATCAACCCTAACAGACCACATTCAAAAGAGGAAAGCCACTGATCACTTGTATTTAAGAAGGAGAAGCTAAACAGTCACAGGAGTAAGTTAGCTGGGTAGGATGGTAGGAGAGGGCCATTGAAGCATCATCCTTTGCCCCCGTGGGACTGCAGTTTCAGATGCAGTGTAAGGAAGTGGGAAGCTTGCTGGGGACAGCAAGAAATGGTCAGAGCTGTTCTGGTTCCCTCTGGAAGAGAGGAATCCACTTTGCTGAATCTTCTTCTAGAATTTTAGACAAGTGACCTCTCTTGTGCCATCGCTTCTTACTCCTGGGTGGGGCTTGGCCTGTGGCATTGTGTTCAGTGCAGCACACACAAACCTCTGCTGGCAGTTATCTCGGGAGCTGGTTTGTGCTCTGGTTTGCCTGTCAGTGAGAACTGATGAGTGCTCTCTCCTTGGCTCCCTAAAGATGTTTCTGTCCTTAATTAGTAGTTAAGCACTGACAGACAGGTTTGGGTCTAACCTCTTGACAGACCTTCCCCAAAGGGCAGATTTAGACTGGAGATAAGGAAGAAATTCTTTAGAGTGAGGGTGGTGGGACACTGGAACAGGCTGCCCAGGGAGGTCATGGATGCCACTTCTCTGGAGGTGTTCAAGGCCAGGCTGAATGGGGCCTTGAGCAACCTGGGCTAGTGGAAGGTGTCCCTGCTCATGGTGGGAGGGTTGGAACTAGGTGATCTTTAAGGTTCCTTCCCAATGTGTGAATCTCCTGAATGGATCTATGGCACTGCTGTGCTCCAGCTGTTCCTGCAGCTGCTGTGGAGATCTGGCTGAGCTGCCATGGATGCGTTGAGATGCATTTAGCAGAAGTCTCTTCACCTTTATAAAGGCAGGCACAGGTGAAACATGAATCAGGACTTGGGTTTGCTTTAGAGTGCCCAATGCTGTGTTTGCAAAGCTACTGCCCTTTTTAGAATAGGCTCATAGAACTGGTGAGCTTGGAAGAGACATTGAGATCATCAGGTCCTGAGAATGCTTGGGCCATGCAGTGCCCCAGCTGCCCTGTTTGCAGCTGCTGCATGGAGACCTGCTGCCAGAAATGTTTCTGTGGTCTTGCTTTAGCTCTCAGCTTCTGCACTGGGTTAAGAAGAAGTTTTTGCTGTACATGGTGATTTGCTGTTCAGGCTTCACTAGTGGAACAAACCCTCTGATAGCAGCCATGACAGGCATTTGGCAGGTTAGTGCTGAGACCCACAAGTCAGAATCTTTCTTAAAGTCAGGCAAAGCTGTGGAAAGGGGCAGAGCAGGGAATCCTGCAGAAAGGTGCTCTTTGAAGTGCTCCAGTTCCAGCACAAGGTGGTTGTGGAAAGACCTACAGAATCATAGAACTGTCAGGGTTGGAAGCGACCTCAAGGAGCATCCAGTTCCAACCCCCTTGCCATGGGCAGGGACACCTCACACTACAGCAGCTTGCTCAGAGCCACATCCAGCCTGGCTGCAAAAACCTCCAGGCATGAGGCTTCCACCACCTCCCTGGGCAACCTGTGCCAGTGTCTCACCACCCTCATGGGGAAGAATTTCTTCCTAACATCTAATCTGAATCTACCCACTTCTTGTGTTTTCCATTCCCTCTGTCCTACCTGACACCCTAAAAAGTCTCTCCCCAGCTTTCTTCTAGGCCCCCTTCACCACAGTAATGTCTCCTCAGACCCTTCTCTTCTCTAGACTGTCTCACTCTGTCCTCACAGGAGAGGAGCTCCAGCCCTCTGCTCATCCTTGTGGCCCTTCTCTGGACACGCTCCAGCACCTCCAGATCCAGAACACTGGAAAGAGGTGGAGCGGCTACATTGCTCTAGATCTGAGAGGGGACTGATGTCTGGGTGGAAATGGGGGGCTGGATCTGTGAAAGGCTGGTGCAGAGTGACAGAAGTACATAGCTTAGCCACAGACACACAGAAGTTGTACGTCTGGGGGTGAAGGGGGAAGGCTCTTGTTTTAGAGGGTGGAGGTTTGGTAGGCTTTCCAATGTAGATTTGGGTAACTCTGAGAAGAATGGGAAGCCTTCAGTCTTTGGCTTACAAGACCAATGGTTGTTACAAACTATTGAGAGTGGTTTAGTAATTTAGTAGCTTGTTTTCTAGGGTGCTGATGAGGGGGAAGGGAATTAGGAGGGTGGTGAAGTAGGCCATGGAGGCTAGCTGGCCAGTGATGGTGAAGGGTTGGCTGCTCACCCAGCTGAGGATGAAGAGGTTGGTGACTAGGGTTCAGAACAGGGATTAGGAGAGGGGTCAGAAGGCTGTTGTGGGCTGTTTGGATATGTGGAGAACTGGAGCTTTAGCTGACTGGTGGAAGACAGTCTTGAGCTTTTAGTTTCTTTTCTTGACATGGGGGGTGAGATGCTGAGGTGGGGAGGTGCTCACTACCCGTTTCTGCTCAGTGGTGGAAGGCTTGTCTCAGCCTCCTGTGTCTGGCTTCCTCCTGTGGTTTCCCTCCACAGCCTGGCTCTGTGACAGACTGTCTTTGACCTCTTCATCTCTCTCTCCCCTTCTCCTCCTCTCAAAAGCCTGCTCTTAGCTGACGTGGCACAGCCCTAACCTGGGGCCCTTGATTGAAGTATCTTGAAGTTAAGCAAAGACACAAACTCTGTTCTATCCAAACTACTTCTTAGTGATAACTTCTCACCCCCAGTGTGGTTAATGTGGTTTCTCAAACCAGTCTGTGAAGCTGAAGGTCTTTTCTGCATGATTGTTACTGGAATGGCTTTAAGCTTGAGGAGGGCAGATTTAGACTGGAGATGAGGAAGAAATTCTATCCAGCAAGGGTGGTGAGACACTGGAAGAGGTTGCCTAGGGAGGTTGTGGAGGTGTTCAAGGCCAGTTTGGAGGAGGTCTTGAGCAACCTGGGCTGCTGGAAGATGTGTCTGCCTATGGCAGGGGAGTTGGTACTAGGTGATCTTTAAGGTGCCTTCTAACCCAAAGCACTCTGTGAATCTATGAACTAGAATTTCCTTTAAATAAAGCCTTTTCCTTGAATGCCTGAATCCTGCCCCCTCCCAAACCAAACCCAAACTCACTGGATCCAGCCATCTGAAAACAACCCTAAAGAATATATTCTGCATAAACCTAGACAGTGCCTGCTGGAGGCCCAGCAGGTATGAAGGTGCTCTATGGAGTGTGCCAGGCTTGGTCTCAGCAGCGTAGGAGTAAGGCAGCCTGTGCTGGGAATTAAGCAAATCAATAGCCTGGAGGGTTTTTGACTAGCTGAGGGCCAAGTGCATAGTTTCAACTGGATTTATGCTCTTGACTGTCAGGGTAAGGGAGTTTCAAGTCTTAACTTGAAGGGAAGGGGTCAAACGTGTTGCTTCATCTGCTGTAAAATCAGGTTGTGGACAATCAAAGGAGATGTTCTCCTTGACTCTCCATCTCATCTCCAGTTCTGTGACAATCTGAAGTCTCAAGCCTAAGAATAAATGTTTCAGAGTTTCTTTAAATACTTCTTTGAGGCTCTCCTGCAGTTCTTGCTTTCATGGACTGTTCTGTCTTATCTGGCTTTTTTCCCATGGTGAGGTTCAAACAAATACAAGTGTTTGAAGATCAGAGCAGTAAGCCGGAAAGCAGAAGCTGCTGGTCAAACTGAGGAGCACCTCTGTACAAAGAGCCTTGTGCTGAGGACCATCACATGTCCCAGAACAGCCCTGTTTGGAGCTGCTGTGAGAGTTAGGCCAGGTTATGTCAGGAAATGTAGCAGGCTTTCTTGACAGTGAGGGTGGGAAGACACTGGAACAGGTTGCCCAGGGAGGTCGTTGATGCCCCCTCCCTAGAGGTGTTCAAGGCCAGGTTGGATGAGGCCTTGAGCAGCCTGGTCAGTGAAAAGTGTCCCTGCCCATGGCAGCAGGGTTGCAACTAAGTGGTCTTTGAGATCCCTTCCAAGCCAAACCCTTCTGTACATCTATAAACCTATAAGGCTGCTGGTGTCGGGGAGCACACAGGGCTGGAGCAGCGAGGAACGTGCAGCTGTGGCTGAGCAGTGCCAGCACCGTGTGTGGAGGGAGCATTTCTCCAGCTGAGAGCTATCTTCTCGTGGCAGTCTGCTCTTCCTGTCCCTCAGACTGTCATTCTGCAGGGCACAGTTAGCTGCATGCAGCAGCAGGTTGTTGGTACACTGGCAGCAGAGCAGCTTCCCCAGGCACGCTGCCACTCTGCTGTCACCACTGTTCACAGGCGAAAGAGAGGCTGTCGCTCTCCCAGAGTTTGCAATCTAAACTGGCAGGAGGGCAGTGGAGATGGAGCAGCTCAGGCTCAGAGTTCAAGGAAACTGTCTTCTGCTGAGGGGAAGGAAAGCAGGAGGAGCAAATCCAGGGGGTTGGATAAACCAGCTTCAGGTCTGTTCATCAGCACGAAAGGTTAACCTTTCTTCTCCCTTTTCTGTCTCTTGCAGGAAGTCCAAGGGAAAGCCAAACGGTAAAAAGCCAGCACCAGAAGAGAAGAAACTTTACCTGGAGCCAGAATACACAAAATCCAGAATTACTGACTTTGAATTTAAGGAGCTAGTGATGTTACCCCGAGAAATAGACCTCAACGAGTGGCTCGCCAGCAACAGTGAGTATGGTGGTGCTCCAGCTCTCAGCTCGTGTCCACACCCAGGAAGGCATTCAGCCACTCTGCTGCTTTTTACTGTCCTCAGTGCTTAGCAAAGCCCTCAATGACTGTTTATCTTGCTCCATAATGCATGTCATTATAGCTTGGGTAGTAATTAAGCTGTCCTACCTACAAACCAGCTGTGCTCAGCAGCATGGAAGTCTTGGTACGTTTTCTCCTCCCAGCTCCTCACTGTGGCACTGAGAGTGCTGGGAGAGGATTTGATGCTCTTTTGAGGGCCATCAAGTGCCCTTTGACTGTTTGTTAAAGTGGCTGGTTCAGCATGGTTTTGGTTCAAGTCATTTGCCTTCCAAAAAGCACTGTGAAAATGTTTCTTTATTAAGACTTGTATGTAAAGCAAGTTGTAGAACCACAGAATTGCCACCTGGTCTAACCCCCTGCACTCAGCAGGGACATCTGCAACTCCAGCAGGATGCTGAGCCCCAGGTGGTTCCAGGGATGAGGCAACTACCACCTCTCTAGGCAACCTGGGATGGGGTCTCACCACCCTCAGGGTCAAACATTTCTCCCTTCCCTCCAATCTGAATCTCCCTTTTTTAGTTCAAACCATCATCTCTTGTTCTGGCACAACAGGCCCTGCTCAAAAGTCTGTCAGTCCCTTTAAGCACTGAAAGGCCACCAGAAGGTCTCCCTGGAACCTTCTCTTCTCTGGGCTGAACTGCCCCAGCTCTCAGCCTGGCCTCACAGCAGAGGGGTTCCAGCCCTCCCATCATTGCTCTGGCCTCTGCCCCCATTCCAACAGGTGTGTGCTGTGCTGAGGACTCCAGAGCTGCCCCAGCACTGCAGGGGGTGTCTAAGCAGAGCAGAGGGGCAGAATCCCCTCCCAAGTTATGCCTAAAGCCAGAAGTTTTGAAGTCTTCTGGTTGGATTTCATCTCCTCACCCTTCCAAACTCTGGAGAAGTGATTCTGAATTTAACCTGCAGCCAGGCAATACCTGGGAGACATGACTGAGGCTGTGACTCACCGTGTCTGTGCATCTCAGGCCTGATTTAGTGCCTCCCTCTGCTCCTGCTTCACCTGCCAGCCCTAACCTGCAGCTCTCGCCCAATCCTGGTCACACTGCCCTAAACTACACCCTAGGAAAGTTTGTAGAGACCCACTGGGCAAAAGTGAGATGCTCCCCAAGGAGCAGCAAGACCTTAAGTGATCTCAGGAGGTTTTTGTACCGTTTCAGGTTGGGTTTTCAGGGAGCTAATGTCGTGAGAACTGCTAACGCTGGTTTCCAGCCACTGCACATTTTAAGTCTGACTTCAAAAGAAGGTAGCAAATAGTTTGCCTTCAGCAAACTTGTAGCAGTGTTCTACTGTAGAAGTGAGGCTGGGGATGGAGACACTTTCCAGTCTTGCTGCTTAGTGAGTAATAAGAGGTGATGCATCATGGTGCTTTCATCTTCAATCCAAACAAGAGCTTTCTTCTTTGGTTTGCAGCTCGTCATTAGGCTCATTTAGCTCAACCACGTTGAAGTCCATTTGCAAGCTCAAGCCTGTGAGGTCACTTCACTTGTTCTGTGTCAGTAATTGTCTGGAGGATGAGCAGGGTTTGAAAGTGTTTCCCTTCTCAGTTTCTTCCCTTTTGTGTTTTGTTTTTCAGCAACAACATTCTTTCATCACATCAACTTGCAGTATAGTACAATCTCAGAGTTCTGCACGGGAGAGTCCTGCCAGACCATGGCAGTGTGCAATACGTAAGTCCCTCCTTACAGCCACCTGCTTTCCATGGACTCCTTGGAGTTCCTTGGGTGGGGAGATGGGGGTGGATGGCACTGGGCAAGTCTTTTCCAGCAGATCTTGACTCAGGGTGTGCCAGCTGCACAGCCTCTGTGCTTATCCTAGAGTCATAGAATTGTTTGGGTTGGAAAAGCTCTCTGAGATCATCGAGTCCAACCATCGACCCAGTACCACCATGGCCATCAAACCATGTCTCAGAGTGCCATGGCCACACATTTCTTGAGCACCTCCAGGGACAGGGACTCCACCACCTCCCTGGGCAGCCTGTTCTAATGCCTGACCACTCTTGCAGCAGAGAAATTTTTCCTCATGTCCAACCTAAGCCTCCCCTGGCACAATTTCAGGCCATTTCTATAACCTGATACTAGGGAGCAGAGACCAACCCCCCACCTGGCTCCAGCTTCCTTTCAGGGAGCTGCAGAGAGTAATGAGGCCTCCCCTCTGCCTCCTCCAGAATAAGCATCCCCAGTTCCCTCAGCTGCTCCTCACCAGCCCTGTTCTCTAGACCCTTCACCAGCTTTGTTGCCCTTCTCTGGACACACTCCAGCACCTCAATGTCTTTCTTGGAGTGAGAGGCTCAAAACTGACCCAGTATTTGAGGTGTGGCCTCACCAGTGTCGAGTGCAGGGCACTCAGCTGTGAAGGGTGGTGGAAATCTGGTTTTGTGGAGGACTCTAAGGATGAGAATCTTTGTTCTGAGCTGGTTTTATAAGGTATGATCAGCGGGACAACCAGCCATATCTCTTGTCAGTGGTGCTCTGTCACCTGACAAGGGCCAGCAAACCAAGAACACAGGAGGCTCAACCTCAACATGAGCTAAAACATCTTTACTGTGATGGCTCCCTGGAAGAGGCTGCCCAGAGAGGTTGTGGAGTCTCTTCTGGAAACATTCAAAACCCATCTGGATGTGTTCCTGTGTGACCTGCCCTCGGTCATCCTGCTTTGGCAGGGGGTTGGACTTGATCTTCAGAGCTCACTTCCGAGCCCTACCATTCTACGATTGTGTGTGTTAGGGGGAGAGGGGGGAAGGAGAGCAAGGCAGAATTATCCTTATTGGTACCAGTGCTGGGATTCCATAGTAGGCTGGGTAGGATTATGAGAACCTCAGAGTCTGCTTTGGAATGCTGACAGAGCACCAGGCTGTGGATGGACAACCTCTAGCCTGACGTGAGCCACTGGCTGGCTGCCCAAGCCCCTGGGCACAGAGGACACAAGTGGCAGCTTTGCACAGAGCGAAGGAAAACGTTTTGGTTTGGCACTTTCCCCTGTAGGATTCAGCAGGGGTTTTTTTCCATGTTGACTAGCTGTCACTTCTGAAAGAAGGCTTTATAGTTCCACTGGACATGGTGAGTAGAACAAAAAGTTACCATAAACTCTACTCTTGATTAGCAGAGCCCAACACACTGCAATGTGAGATCCAGTCCAGTATGAATAAGCCTGTTGTCTTGTGGGTTTGGTGTTTTTTTCTTCACCCCTCCAGCACATGTGTTGAAAGTCCTGTCCTTCCCTCCTCCTGCATTCCCTGGGATTAATCTAGTTGAGATGGATTTGAAAGCAGAAGACTGAGCAGCTAATGTTGTGGTTCATCAAACGTCCCAGGGAGCGTTTACAGCAGAGCCAGGACTCTGTGTTGTGTCTCCAGCAATTCCCTAGCACTTGGAAAAGGAATCCTTGCCTGGTGTCCTGGGCTGTCTTGGACACTTGAATCTCAGGGGCTTTCTCTGAAAGCACTCTGAGGAATGCAGAGTGGAGGGAGGGTATTTTTTTTTTGCATGTAAAAGTTGGAAAGATAAGTGTCAGGGGAGAATGAAAGGCTGCGCTGGAGCCTTTGAAAGCAGGCTGCAACAGAAAGCAATAAATCTCTGCAGGACCCAGATTTTATCAAAAGGAGACAGCCTGTCTCTGCAGCAGAAATAGTGATCAGCATGGCCACTATTTTGTTGACTCTTGCTCCCAGGCTTTCCCATGTTTTAACTCCTGGTGCGGCACTGCTGCCCAGAGGGCTGACTTAACTCTTTAACCGCATCAAAAGAAGTGTGGCCAGAAGATTGAGAGGGGTGATTCTGCCACTCTGCCCTGGTGGGACCTCACCTGGGGTATCAGGACCCCCCAACACAAGTGGGACGTGGACCTGCTTGAGCAGTTCCAGAGGAGGCCAGAAAGATGATCAGAGGGCTGGAGAACCTCCCCTGTGAAGGCAGGCTCAGCGAGTTGGGGCTGTTCAGCCTGGAAAAGAGAAGGCTCTGAGGAGACCTCAGAGCAGCATTTTACTGTCTGAAGGGGACCTACACAAAGGCTGGGGAGGGACTGCTTAGAAGGGCCTGTGGTGATAGGACAAGGGGCAAGGGTTTGGAACTGGAGCAGGGGAGATTTAAGTTGGACATCAGGAGGAAGTTTTTCACAATGGGAGCGGTAGAATACTGGAAAAGGTTGCCCAGGGATGTGGTTGAGGCCCTGTCCCTGGAGACATTCACAATCAGACTGGATGTGTCCTTGGGCAGCCTGCTCTAGTTGGAGATGTCCCTGCTGTGTGCAGGGGGGTTTGGGCAAGATGCCCTTTGAGGGTCCCTTCCAACTTGATGCAATCTGTGAAGCTGTAAATAGAGGCTAAAAGGAGCTGGGGGGCTGGGAAGCCACTTAAGTAAGTGCTGCTCCATTCTGCTCCAGTGAGGCTCCAACAAGGGTTGTGTGTAGCAGTTCAGGCTGCAGCATAAAGAGAGGAAGTGCCCGTAGGCGGCTCCAGCTGCAGCCTGGCTGTGCGGTGCTGAGGACTGATAGCAGAATGTTCCTCCTCTTTGTTTTGGAAAACTGGAAAATTGGGCTGGTTGGGAATAACAGGAAGCATGTCTGCACTTGGGTGAAGCACTTGAAACACTCTGTGTTTAGCTGAAGCATAACAAGTGAAGTATCTTCCTGTACTTGGGGGCAGATGACTGATCTGTGTTTGCAAACTCTGGGCTGCATATTTCATCCTGCTGTCAAGGGTGCAGGGCTGGGAAGCCACAGGGTGAGCTCACCCAGCTGCACCCTCAGCACAGCTCTGCTTTGAAGAGCCTGCTCACAACCCTGCTCTCAGACAGCTCCACTGACACTGCTGGATGGTGCTTATCTTTATGTTCTGCCTTTCCCAGCTCTTCCCTTTGGAGAAGAGCTGCCTAAATGGAACATGGAGAACTGCTCAAAGATGTCCATTTGCTCCTACCCAAACCCCTGCTTTGCTTTCTCACCTTCCTCCTTTTGTTTTCTAAGTCTTACCTGAACAAATTATTCCTGGAGGTGTTTAAAAGAGGCAGAGGTGTGGTGCTGAGGATCATGGCTCTGCAGCAGACTTGGTGGAGTAGAGAAGGGTTGGGCTCCATGATCTCACAGGGCTTTTCCAACTGAAACAGTGCTGTGATTCTAGAAGGTAAGGCCTTGCTTATTGTGTCAGGGAAACCTAGCTGACAGGATTATTGTGCCTCTGACCTGGCTCCAGCACTTCAAGAGCATCACCAAAAGACTGGAGGCAGGTGCTGATGAACCTGATGGCCACTCCACACTGGACCTTCTGTAGCTGGTGCTTGGGAATACACTAGCACATGGCATTGCTGTGGAATTACAGCACCCTGGGAGCAGGTTGGCATGCTTTGCAGTGCTGACTTCTCAGGTAGTTCAGTAGGGAGGTCTGTGTTCTGGTCCTCAGGCCCAGTCCTCAAAGGTGTGTTCTGGATCTCACCATTCTGGTCATACCCAAGGCAGGCTTTTGTATGGCTGAGATGTTAAATAACAGCTGAGAACAGGTTCTCTGTCAGGTTCCTTTGCATGCACAGCAAACACTCAGCCTGAAGTTCAGAGGATTTGCTGGCAAAACAACCACCAGTTACAGTTAAATATTTGAGGCAGGGTTTTCACATCTCAGAGGGGCTCCAGCCAACTGCCACACTGCAGACAGATGCAGCTCACAGCCCTCTGCCAGACAGGCAGCAGAGCCATCTGCACACCACCAGGAGGAGAATTCCTGCCTAGGGTCACTGAGAGACATCTGACCAGAACTCAGGCTGCCTTTAGGACAGATGGGAGCATTTGCTGGCAAGGTGGGACAACGCCAAGAGAAACACCAGACTGGCCAGCTAACCTCAAAAGGTAACCAGGGTGGCATGGATGTCACCTTGGGAGTGACTTCATTTTGCTCATCCCAGTGTTTACCACTTGCTGTGAAGCAGGTCCTGTGTTTGTAACACAGGGGCCACTGCTGGGATCTGGGATGCTGCATAGCTGCTTGTTACACAGAGCAGCAGCACAGGCTGGAAAGTGGTTTTTAGCTGATCTTTGGGTGAAAATTCTGCAAGTGCTACAGTAAGCTTCTCAAAGTGAGCTGAGTAACTCAGAGCTGAGATGCCAGAACTCCTGAGGCTAAGTCAGAGATGGATACAACTCTTTAGGCAGCCCACAGATAAGAGTGAAGGGTCTCATTTTGGTCCAGTGGAATCCCTTAACTGATAACTCCTTATCACTCATCTTCTTCAAGATTTCATCACAGAATCACTTTGGTTGGAAAAGACCTTGAAGATCACCCAGTCCATGTGCTAAACCATGGCCCTCAAGCACCACATCTCTGCCTCTTTTAAACACCTCCAAGGACAGGGATTCAACCACCTCCCTGGGCAGCCTGTTCCAGTCTCTGAGAACCCTTTCAGTGAAGAAGTTTCTTCTCATATCCAACCTAAACCTCACGTAGTGCAGCTTGAGGCTGTTTCCTCTCATCCTATCACTTGTTACTTGAGAGAAGAGAGCAACCTCCACCTGGTCTAACCTTCTTTCAGGGAGTTGTAGAGAGCAAGGAGGTCTCCCCTCAGCCTCCTTTTCTGCAGCCTGAACCCCAGTTCCCTCAGCTGCTCCTCAGCAGACCTGTTCTCCAGACCCTGACCTTAGAGTCTCCTCTCTCTACCTTGCCCGTGGTCTCTCTGCATACGAAGGCTATTTCCTGCTGGGGATCTGACCCCCAAACTTGTAGATTTTGCATTTTTCCACAGTTAAGTTCCCTGAGCTGTGTGCTTCTACACAGTGGCTCCTGTCTCCTTAGACTGCTCTCTTCATAACCCATCTTTTGGCATTTTTAGCAGGGCTGTTTCTCCTTCCTTTCCAAACCACATCATCTCCTAAAACTGTCACACCACAGCATTTGTCTTTGCCTCCTTCCAGAAGCTTTTCTTAGACACTGATGTAACTTCTGTTCTGCCTTGGCTTCTGTGTCACCAACCTAAACCCAGAATGTTTGAGAGGACAAGGATAAAACAGAGATAGGAGCTGCAGAGCTGTGCCTTCATACATGTTCTGCTTCATTAGCTGTGTCATAGCTGTGTTCAACCCATAGAAACTCCTCCTGAGGATTTAGAATGGAGCTGCACATCCCTCATGCTCTCCATACTGGGGAGGCTTTAAATCTGCCAGAGTTGCACAGAATAAATAACATAAAGTCTGCATCCTAGATTCATAGAACAGTTTAGGGTTGAAAGGAACCTTAAAGGTCATCTAGTTCCAAGCCCCCCTGCCTTGGGCAGGGACACCTCCCACCACCCCAGGTTGCTCAAGGCCTCATCCAACTTGAACACCTCCAGGGAAGGGGCATCCACAGCCACTCTGGGCAACCTGTTCCAGCGTCTCATGGTGTGAGTGCTTTTGGAAAGTGCCTTTAAGCATCCTCTTGTCCTTTCTGTGTCCCATCCATCACCTAACACAGGGCTGTACTGCCAGTGGTGGAATGCAGTCAGGCTTCTGTGTCCAACCGAGCCTTTTGGTGGCCCAAATCAATCCCTTTGGTGCCCCCAACCTGCTCCAATCTTGTTAACAGAGAGAACTCATCTTCACAGGGTGCTTGGCCATCTCATTTAAACTGTGTTCTTACCCTGACAAGGTGGACTAGATGATCCTTAAGGTCCCTTCCAACCTGGTGTTCTATGAATCTGTGAAGCCCCAGTGTGGGTGCGAGCTACAGAGCAGGTGTGGGATGTTCATGGCCTGTCAGGGGCTTCTGTCTTCCTGCAAGACCTGGGAAGACTCTGTTCACAAGTCCTGGAACATGAGGACACAATTCTAATCAAACCAACAGGACAATCCTTGTAGTTATCCCTTTAATCTCAGTGATTCTTCTTTTAAATTCCTCTTCTAAAGGAGAGGCAACAAGGGTGCTCAGTGGGATGTTCCAGCAGCTTTATTCACTTACACCTTTGTGTAAGTGAGCTTGTACACTTGCTCAACTGCTTCTTTTAACTAAAATCCAATTATCCAGATTCATTTTCTGCCTAAGGGCAGCCCTATGCTTTCTGTCTTGCAGTTGGGGATTGCTGTAGCAGAAGGAAACTGCTGTGGTCCAGTTTGGCTGGGCTCTTGACAGCAGCCATTGGCTTAAGACCCACATCAAGCCTGAGTTGCCTGGAACTTATATACTGCAGGGCTGGGTGAATGAGGTGGCCTCTGCTTGTGCAACTCCTATGTGGATGGTATGAAGGAGTAAGCATTGAGGAAGAGCAGAGACTATGCCCAAGGGCCCAAATGTGATGCCTGACACAGCTCTGCAAAGGGCTTCTAACTCCTGCTGGTTTCATCCACTGCCTCCCCTCCTCATGCCCTTTAGCATCTTACTGCAGTAGAAGAGAGACACCAAGCCCCACTGGCTGAAAATGAGCTGGAAGAAAAGGTCCAAACCTTCACTGGCTGCAGAACCAGTTTCCAGCTGTCTTTCCTCTCTTTGGGTCTGAGCTACTTATTTCTGCAGCTTCCTCTTATATTCCTGTGGCTTGGGGCAGGACCAGTGTCATCAGTGTCCTCACCTCACTACCTTCAGGTCTGTGAAGAGTCTTTCCAGGCAAAGAAAACAGATTGTGCTCCTTCCCATTTTCTTTTAGTTGCTTCAGGACTGTTCTGCTGGGCAGTGTTACATAAAGCTTCACAGATTGCATTGGGTTGGAAGGGACCCTCTGAGGTCATCTTGTCCCAGCCCCCTGCAGTCAGCAGGGACAAGTGGCACACTTAGATCCTTCCAGTTCAATGCAGTCCTGTTAAGACACAGAAGCAGCCCCACATTAAGTCTTTATCTTCCATGCCAAAAAATACAAACACACCCCAAAGGCGTGCAAAGGAAGGTAAGTGTCACACTGAAGAGATTTTCTGTCTGGGGCTCAAGTGAGGCTTATTCAGTGAGTCCAGAGGAGGGCCACAAGGATCATCCAAGGGCTGGAACACCTGCTATGAGGATAGGCTGAGGGAGCTGAGGTTGTTCAGCCTGGAGAGGAGAAGACTCCAGGGAGGACCTTATTGCTGCCTTCCAGTACCTGAAGGGATCCTAGAGGAAGGCTGGAGAGGGACTTTTCATAAGGGTGTCTAGAGATAGGACAAGGGGGAATGGTTTGAAGCTGAGGGAGAGCAGGATTAGACTGGAGCTTAAGAAGAAGTCTTTCAATATGAGGGTGGTGAAACACTGGAACAGGTTGCCCATGGAGGTTGTGGATGCCTCCTTCCTGGAGATGTTCCAGGCCAGGCTGGATGAGACCTTGAGCAGCTGAGTCTAATTGAGAGGTGTCCCTGCCCATGACATAGGGAGGTTGGAGTAGATGATCTCTGGGGTTCCTGTCAACCTAAGCCATTCTGTGGTTCAGTGCCTGGTGTGAGGAAGGTCAGATCACAGATCATCAGCCAGCAGCAATAGAGTTGGAGTGAACAGACAGGCAGAAAATGGAACCTGGCTTTATGGGCTCATGTTCTGGGTGAGGTTCTAGCCAAGTTCTGGTGCTCACACCACTCCCAACCTTGCTCCCAGAGGCAGTCAGCAGACCCCAGCTGTGCTGTGTGCTGGGAACAGCAGTACAATGGATTTCTTGCCTATCCCATAATGCTCTAGGACTGTACCTGGAACTTAGACTGAAGGAAGAGCTCAGGAACTGGCACTCAAGACACTTCTAATGTGACATGGGCAAAAAAAAAACAAACCACAAAAGGTGTTTTGCCAAGTTCCTGATCTGTAGAACTCCTCTCCCTGAGTGTGCCTAACACAAGGGATCATTACTCCTGCATTCAGAGGAGCTGTAATTAACTAACCATGACTTAAGAAGAAACAAGGAGCAGACCTTCAGTACTTTGGCAGCCTTCAGTTTCTCCACCAGGTGAGGGATGGCTGCAGTTAACCAAGGCAGTTATGGCTAACTGCTGGCACTGGGGTTGCTTTTGAAGAGCCAGACAAGAAGCTAGTATCTGCTGTTCCTTAAGGTCCACCATTCACCAATGGCAGAGTCAAATGTGAAGCCAAACGTTTTGGGGAGTCTGTGATTGCAGCCAAAGGCTCTGAGAGCTAAGGCACGCTGGTGGGGCCGTGCAGGAGGTTCCTGAAAACTTGCCCTGGGTTGGAGTTTGGAACAGGGTTTGTCCCGAGAGCAGCGGCTTGGAGGCGCTGGCAGAAGCTGGTGCTTTGGTGCCACCTTCTGGCTCCGCAGCAGCACTGCACTGCCAGGCGCGATCGCTCCTGTGCTGTGCTCGTCACCATCAGAAAGTGACCGCTTCCGTTCAGGGCTGACTTAGACTGGAGATTAGGAAGAAATTCTTTCCAGTGAGGGTGGCGAGACTGGAACAAGTTCATAGAATCAATAAGGTTGGATAAGACCTCAAGGATCATCAAGTCCAGCCTGTCACCCAAGACCTCATGGCTACTAAACCATGGCACCAAGTGCCACATCCAGTCCCCTGTTGAACACCTCCAGGGATGGTGACTCCACCACCTCCCTGGGCAGCACATTCCAATGGCTAACAACTCTCTCTGGGAAGAACGTTCTCCTCACCTCCAGCCTAAACTTCCCCTGGCACAGCTTGAGACTGTGTCCTCTTGTTCTGGTGCTGGTTGCCTGAGAGAAGAGACCAACCCCCACCTGGCTGCAGACTCCCTTCAGGGAGTTGTAGACAGCAATAAGGTCTCCCCTGAGCCTCTTCTCCAGGCTAAGCAATCCCAGCTCCATCAGCCTCACCCTGTAGGGCTTGTGCTTGAGGCCTCTCACCATCATCATTGCCTTGTCCAGAGAGGTCATGGATGCTCCTTCCCTGGAGGTGTTCAAGGCCAGGCTGGATGAGGCCTTGAGCAACCTGGGCTAGTGGGAGGTGTCCCTGCCTATGGCAGTTGGAACTGGATGATCTTTAAGGCCTCTTCCAACCCAAACCATTCTATGATTACTGAGCAATGCTGTTTGCTTCCAAAAACAGTTAAAGAATTGCTTCCTGGACAGTTCTCTAGGCTGTGCATAATCCCTGTCTGTCCTGGACAGGAGTTTCAACAGCCTTAACAGAGCTACTCTATAGAGATGTGTCAGCAGGCTTGCTTTGCTCAGTGCTACCTGCACTTAGGCAAGAGTGGGGAACAAAACTGGCCAACAGAACCTGAAAAAGTTGGATGTAGAAAGACAGCCCTGAAGTGAACCTCTTCTGAGGTGAGGGGCATGGAGGGAAAGTCGTATGTGGAAAGGCTGAGGGAGCTGGGGGTGTTCAGCCTGGAGAAGAGGAAGCTTAGAGGGGACCTTATCAAAAAGGAAGTTGTAGTCAGGTGGGGGTCAGGTTCTTCTCCCAGGCAGCTAGCAACAGGACAAGAGGGCATGGGA
Organism: Colaptes auratus; assembly: GCA_015227895.2. Lineage (NCBI taxonomy): Eukaryota > Metazoa > Chordata > Aves > Piciformes > Picidae > Colaptes > Colaptes auratus. The sequence continues at coordinate 3,135,031 of CM037647.1, read as the reverse complement.
TGAAGGAGGTTTAGGTTGGATGTTAGGAAGCACTTACACACAGAAAGGCTGATTAGGCACTGGGATGGACCTCCCATCACTGGAGGTCTTTAAGAAGAGGTTGGATGTGGCACTTGGCAGCATGGTTTAGCTGATGAGGTGGTGCTAGGTCAGAGGCTGGACTCAATCTCAGAGGTCTGTTCCAGCCTCAGCAGTTCTGCGGTTCCGTAGCAGCTGGCGTCTCTTGGTACAGCTGCAGCAGACACTTTCTGTTAGTCAGACACTGAGCTGTGAGAGGAGCTGAGCTGTGGAGCCAGGGTGTGCTGTGGTGACACTGCCAATTCTCCCCACAGACAGTACTACTGGTATGATGAGCGGGGGAAGAAGATCAAGTGCACTGCTCCTCAGTACGTCGACTTCGTCATGAGCTCGGTGCAGAAGCTGGTGACGGACGAGGACGTCTTCCCGACTAAATACGGTACGGCTGCTGCGGCCAGGGCTCTGCAGGTGCTCCTCAGCTGCCATTCAGCACACCTCCTGCCACCAGGCAGCTCCCCACTTGTTTGATGCTTTGGGGGTTGGTTTTTTGAAGGGGGATTTTGAGCCTGGTTCATCCCTGCAGCAAGACAAAGTTGTGCTGCTGGCGCACGAGCCGTGGTGAAAGCCTCAGTCCTGTCCCCTGGGCTTCTGCATCAGAAGTACATCTTCTCCTTCAAGCAGTTTTAAGATCTTCTAGCCTGCAGAGGCTGAAAATGTGAAAAATGCCAACATGTACATGTCCAGGACAGCCTGCTGAGTAAAACTTAACCTTCTGGCTGTTTTACCACTTGTTTTAAAGCCCCAGTGCATTAATGGGGAAATCAATTGGATATCCAGGCATGTGGCTTGGCTTCCTTACCCCACCAGGCCTTGTCTCTGTGATCATCTCCCTACCCTTCCCAACATGAAGATTGTGATTTTTAAGAACTGACAAGCAACAGGAGAGCAGTTTTAACTCAGGTTTGGATCCTAACGAGCTTGCTGCATGCAAGAGATGAAAAGGGAGACCTGAAGTGGGCTTCACCAGGATTAAAAGCAGTTGCCTTCTCCAGCCAGTTCAGCAGCTAATTGGGGAACCAGGGACATTGCAGTGCAGCAGCCATGAAGCCAGCAGCCTTTGCTTCCTAGCATCAGGGACTGGTGAGACAGTGCCTGGCCAGCCAGCTGCAGCTAGAGGTTAAGTACTCTTGTTCTAGGGCACTGGGGACATTCCTTGCAGGTGATGTGTGCCTGTGGCCAAGGTGCCCTAGAGCTAGCACCACACTTGTCCTCTGCATTGAGCATCACAGGGTGGCTGCTCCTGGGCAAGCTAAGTAAGGACCCAGAAGAACCTCTCATCATTTTTACAGCCAGTAACAAAAAATGGTGTGGTTTTAAAGCATAATTCCATTTCCCTCCTGATTTCGGAACCCTTAGGTCTGAAGTTCAAATGAAAAGGTTTAAGACCTTATAACTACATTTCAGTATCTGAAGGGGACCTACAGGAAGGCTGGGGAGGGACTGTTCAGATGGGCCTGTGGGGATAGAATGAGGGGCAATGGTTTGAAACTGGAGCAGGCCAGATTTAGATTGGACATCAGCAGGAAGCTCTGCACAATGAGTGGTGAAACACTGGAACAGGTCACCCAGGGATGCGGTTGAGGCTCCATCTGGAGACACATTCAAGATCAGACTTGATGTGTCCCTGGGCAGCCTGCTCTAGCTGGAGGTGTCCCTGCTGCCTGCAGGGGGGTTGGACAAGATGACCTTTGAGGGTCCCTTCCAACCCAGTGCAATCCATGAAAACAAAACATTCCCCAGCACTGAACACTTCTAAGATGCAGCTGACAGGGTACAGGGCCAACTTGCCTAGACCATGCCTTTCCCAAGAAAGGATGGGGCAGATGTTCTTTGAGGTCCCTTCCCTTCTGTGATTTCTGTGCAACGAAAATGCTTGAAATGTCCTTAGCTGCTTTCTCCTGAAGTCCTGTAATAAGAAGGTAAGAGGAGATACAGGGCCCCCAAGTTCTCTGCTGTGTACGGTGATCCAGTTGCTCTTGCCCACTGCTCAGCCCAGACAAAGGCTGTTGTGGGGCTGAAGGTGAGCAGCTGGAGCTCTCATGGTGTTTCTCCCTCTTCCTTTTAGGCAAGGAATTCCCAAACTCATTTGAGTCCCTAGTGAAGAAGATCTGCAAGTACCTGTTCCACGTGCTGGCCCATATCTACTCCTCACACTTTAAGGAGACTTTGGCACTGGAGCTGCACGGACATTTAAACACACTCTACACACACTTTATCCTATTCATCAGGGAGTTCAACCTCGTGGACCCTAAAGAGACCACCATCATGGATGACCTCACAGAGGTCCTCTGCAGCAGCAGCAGCAGCGGGAGCAGCAGTAACGGCAGCGGCAACGGGAGCAGCAACGGCGCGGGAGCACAGAACCACGTGAAAGAGAGATGAGCCCTCCTGCAGGAGCCCAAGTACCAGGACAAACAATCCTAGCTCCTCTGTGTGGACGTGTATGGATATGGTCAGCTATACATGCAGGGGGACCCGGCCAGGACAGCTGCCCCCAGGGGCCGCGTGGCCGCCGGGGACTGGATGGAGCCTTGGGGCCAGGCGCTGCCGGCGAGAAGTTGCACCAGTTGGATTTTGTTTCCTGTCCGCTCCTCCTTTCACCTGCTGAGATGGATGGCAAGTGCTGGCTTGAGAGAAGAGCCAAGCTGGAGAGTGGGGCCACGCTTGGCTTGGGGGTTCCTTTTGGTTGGTTTTGTTATGGGGTTTTTTGGTTGGTCTATTATTTTTATTTTGGTTGGTTGTTTTGGTTTGGTTTCCTTTCTTTGGTCTTGAGTGCAAGCCCTTTATTCTTTCTAGGATGGTGGTCCTGCCATTTAAAACAAATTCTCTATTATATTGTAAGAAGTGACTTTTACTTTGAAGTGGCTTAAAAATGCAGGTTTGTTTGGGGCTGGTTTGGGTGTTGTTTTTGTTGGTTTATTTTTTTGGGGGGGGGGGGGGGGGTGGGGGTTTATTTTGGTTTGGTTTTACATAGACTGCCCCCTTACCCTGCCAAAAACTCCCCAGTTTGGTGCATCTTGCCCTTTGTTAGCTTGGAATGGGAAGAAACTCCTGGCTTGACTAGAGTAGCAACTAGGGGCTTGCTACGTGTTGGAAGGGGTGCTGGTTCTCCAGCTGTCCCACTGACCCGCTCACAGCGTGTCGACGTGCAAGAGGATCCACGAGCCTATCTGCTTCTTGCTCCTACAAGGTATATACTCTTTGCTCCCCCAGCTCCTCTTCTCCCAGGCACACCTCTACAAATCAAGAGTAAGATCCCTGGAGTCCCAAACCCCACGTGCAAGAGCCACCAGCGTTTGCATCCCCTTGAACGGAAGCCCGGGGAGGGGGGAGAAGGGTACATTGAGTCAGTCACTGCCTGTGCTAGAAAATGGCTGTTGGCATAAAATTATATTGTTGGCTTATTTTAGTTCATCTGTTCTATAATAATAAAAACAAATCTATCAGCCACAAGCTTTGTTTCTCTGTTTGCACCATCACAAGTCATAGAATTGTTTCAGCTGGGAAAGACCTCTTAAGGTCAAACAAGTCCAACCTTCCACCTAAGGCCACCATGAATCCATGGGTGCAGCTCCCCTTCCACTACTGAGTGCTGTTGGCCCTGCTCTCAGCCAGCTCTATAAAAAATTGCTTGTCTTCCACCCTGTAACCTTAGAGTTTGCTCTTTTGGGTAGCAGCAGGAGCCTCCTCCCCAGGGCATCTGAAGATAATCTGCTGTTTCAGGGTGGCTGTGGATGCAGTGGTGGTACTCTTCCTATTGCATTCAGTCAGAGACTGGTTTGGGTTGGAAGAGCTCTCTAACATCATCAAATCCAACCATCAGCCTAACACCACCACAGCCATTAAGCCATGTGCACAAGTTTCTTGAATACCTCCAGGGATGGCAGCTCCACCACCTCCCTGTGCAGCCTGTTCCAATCCCTGGCCACTCGAAATTTCTCCTCATGGCCAGGCTAGACCTCCCCTGGCACAGTTTCAGGCCATTTTGTGTCGTTGTGGCACCTGGTACTGGAGAGACAGTTCATTCAATTCTTGCAGCCAGCACCTCCAGTTAGGAAATGACCATGTTTTGCTTGTAGTTGTGCTTCTATCAGATTTGTGACAGCCTCTGAGGCATGTTTGTTACCAGGTTTGGTTATTGTCCTGAGCTATATACATCATTAATAAGTGACCTGGCAGGAGTCCTAGGGGGTTTTCCTGAGGTCTGTAAACTAGTAAAAGTCAGTAGAGAGCAGGAAAGGAGAGCAAGTAGAGAAGAAAAACAAACAAAACATGAGCAAGAAGGGAGGTAAAAAGAGAAAGAAAAAGCACAAGCAAGAATAAAAGCTTGTGGGAAGCATGCAAGAGAAGCAAACGATAAAAATGAGCAAGTGTGAGAGTGGGAAATCATAAAGTGAGGGGAAAAGACACAAGCACAGAAGCAGAAGGGTGAGTGACAGAACCACCTCAAACTGTGAGCCCAGACTTGTGTGTGGTGTTTGTCCCCAGGTTGTAGCTACCTTGTGAACCTGCAGGCAGTGCTGGAGTCCGGCTGACTGCTCAGCTGGTGCTGCTCACAGGCTGGTGAGGAGCAGTTCTTCCCACTCTGGTCTGCCAAGGCCTCCACAGCCAGGGGGATGTTCTCATTCCATCTCCAGGGTGGTGGTGGTTTTTCCATTGCAATTCCCTACACCAATGTCTGCAGGGAAAACCAGAAGCTATCAGAGCAATGCCTTGTGGAAGGCCCCTGCGCTACCTGCAATGAGAGCACACAAGAGAGCTGAAGGTAAGAAGAAGAGCAAGAACAACCCCCAAAGCCAAGGATTGCTGGTAGGTTACTCTCTGCTTGTAAAAAAGCATTTGCAGTCTTAATTTAGAAGACTGGTTAGAAATTACACAGGTGGGAAAGGTTCAACTTGGTCAGACACCAGAACAGTTGCCCAGGGAAGTTGCGGATGCTTCCTCCCTGGAGGTGTTCAAGGATGGGTGGCCTTGGATGAAGCCTTGAGCAATCTGGGCTAGTGGGAGGTGTCCCTGCCCCTGACAGGGGGCTTGGAATTAGGTGATCTTTAAGGTCCCCTCCAAACCATTCTGTGACTCTGTGAACAAGAGACAGTTCAGCCCTGTGGAAAGGCTGACAGCTACAGCTCAAGATTCAGCTCACCACAGAGCAATAGCTGTATCAAATGCAGGGGTGACCATACCTTAGCCTCCCATAGGCTACCCAGCAGAATCTCACTGGAAGCCTGGGAATGCAGAACAGCAACCCTTTATTTCAGCTACCAGGAGAGCAGTGAGGTACCACCTCACCTCTGCTGCTGTTCATGGCAGCTGTCCCCAGTTCTGAGAGCACAGACAAATCATGCAGGAATGTTTGACAAGAACATCAGCATTAGGTTTCCCATTTGAGTGTCGCCTCTCTTGCTGGGTTTAGCAGTGGGAATAAGGAACCCACCGAAACGGTGCCGACACCAAAGTTCGTGTCAGGAGGACATGTGGCTAAAGCTCAGCCTCGAGGCGTCTGAGTGCATTGCAGAGTGCCCAAGTTAGGCTCCAGTAACATTAGATACAGAACTGCCACTGAGTCTTCAAACTCTGCTTGGCTGACACCCCCAAGGCCCGTCAGTGACTTTATGCTTGCACGATAGAAACATCGGTCTGTTTTGGTTGGAAAGGCCCTCTAAAGAGCATCAAGTCCAACCGTCAGCTGACCACCACCGTGGCCATTAGCCCCAGGTCCCAAGTGCCACAGCCACACACCTTGAACACCTCCAGGGATGGGAACTCCACCACCTCCCCTGGGCAGCCTGGTCCCAGTGCCTGGCCACTCTTGCAGGCCATTTCATTCTATCACCTGATACGAGGGAGAGGACACCAACCCCCACTTCACTGCAACCTCCTTTCAGGGAGTTGTAGAGAGCAATGAGGTCTCCCCTCAGCCTCCTCTTCTCCAGGCTAAACATGCTCAGTTCTCTCAGCAGCTCCTCATCACACTTGTTCTCTAGATGTCACTGATTATCCACACTTGGTGGCACTGAGCCTGAATCCCTTTCTCTAAAGACATGCTCAGGTCTTCTAACACCAAGGAAATTGTCATATTGCTGCTTTAAATGTCCCACGTGCTGTTAGAACAGAAGAGGCACCTTCATCATGCTGCATTCAACCCCTTCCTCCCCACCCTGCAGACCATGACTTGCCAGGCCATTAAGGGTTGCTAAATAAAATGAAAACACCCCAAAAAACAACCAAACACTGCTGGAAAATGCCTTTTGAGCTACCTACACACACAGACACATACCCTCCCCACCTGCAGCAGCCATGCCTTCTGGAGGCCTTTCTTTGCCCAAATGTCAGCTTTCACCCACTGTTGGAGAACATCTAACCAGCTTTCAGGCCTAAAACCATGCAACAGGCATAAGCTGTCACAGGAACAGGGTGGCCAGCAGGAGCAGGGAAGTCATTCTGCCCTCTGCTCAGCACTGGTTAGGCCACACCTTGAGTCCTGTGTCCAGTTCTGGGCCCCGCAGGTTAGGAGAGATGTTGAGATGCTGGAAGGTGTCCAGAGAAGGGCAAAGCTGGGGAGGGGTCTGGAGCACAGCCCTGTGAGGAGAGGCTGAGGGAGCTGGGGTTGCTTAGCCTGGAGAAGAGGAGGCTCAGAGGAGACCTCATTGCTCTCTACAGCTACCACATAGGGAGGTTGTAGCCAGGTGGAGGTTGGTCTCTTCTCCCAGGCAGCCAGCACCAGAACAAGAGGACACAGTCTCAAGCTGTGCCAGTGGAGGTTTAGGCTGGATGTTAGGAAGAAGTTCTTCCCAGCAAGAGAGATTGGCCACTGGAATGTGCTGCCCAGGGAGGTGGTGGAGTCACCATCACTGGAGGTGTTTAGGAAGAGACTGAATGAGGCACTTGGTGCCATGGTTTAGTTGATCAGATGGTGTTGGGTGATAGGTTGGACTTGATGATCTCTGAGGTCTTTTCCAACCTAGTCTAGTGGAAAGTGTCCTGCTCATGGCAAGGGGGTTGAAACTAGGTGATCTTTATGGTCCCTTCCCACCCATTTTATGAATCTACAAAGAGCCAGATGTCTGCTGCAGGATTGTGTTCCTGACAGTCAGTGATGTCCTGAGGAGCTGAGGGTGCAGGCATTTAGAACCTTGGGGTGAACCTGCAGCAAGCTGCAAGGTTTTACCCCCTGTTTTGTCACTGTCAGGGCTTTGGGGCTGCAGAGTGCTTAGGAATTACAAGCACCTGCAAATAAAACCAGGAGGAAAAGGTTTTCTTCCTAAGTGCCATTGAGGAAAAAAATCCCAGCAGCAGGTAAGCAAGCACCAAGGTCAGCAGATTGTGTCCATTCCAGCTGCTCCCAGGAACAGGGCACAGGAACAGTGCCACCAAGTCTTTTACATTGAGAAGCAGCCTCCTTGAGCTCTGACCTCAAGGCAACAAAGCTCTGTAGAGCTCACAGGGCCAGCTTCACCCTAAAAGGTCTCTAAGTGGCAAGCTGTAAATTGAGCCAGGCATCTCCCACTTCAGCCCAGCCCAGTCAGAGCTACACTTGTCCTTCTTGCCTGGGACCTGCAGGGTGTTATCAGGTCTGAGATCCTGCAGAGCAGGCTCATGTTATACCTGAGTGACAAGCTCTGACCCAAGCCTTTACACAGAATCACAGAATGCCAGGTTGCAAGGGACCCCAGGGATCATCTGGTCCAACCTTTCTAGGTCACAGTGCAGTTGGAATGAGCTAGCCCAGCACCCTGTCTGGCTGAGTCTTCAAATTGCCCAGTGTGGGGAAATCCTCTGCTTGCCTTGGGAGATGACTGCAGTGTCCAGCTGCTCTCATCAGTCCAATGGGAATCTCCCCAGCAGTAACTTTTCCCCATCACCCCTTGACTTTCCAATGGGACTCCTTGCAAAGAGAGTCTCCATCCTCCTGGTAGCCACCCTGTATGTCCTGGTCCATGGTGATAAGGTCTCCCCAAGCCTTCTCCAGGCTGAATAATCCCAGCTCTCTCTTTCCTCCCATGGCAGGCCCTCCAGTCCTCTGATCATTCTCCTGACCCTTCTCTGGACACTTTCTAGCCTGTCCACTACTTTTTTTGGTGCAACAAGGACTAAAACTGCACACAGTGCTCCAAGAAGAGCTGAGGGGCAAGGAAGATGTGCTCTGGCTCAGAGGTACCATGTATGCCCACACCAAGGAGCTCCTGAAGGGATCAGAGCTGAAGGTGGATGCCGTAGGGTGACAAATAACCCTTGCACATTAGCAGAGGACTGGCACAGACACAAGCTCTCCCCTAGAAGAATGAGCTAAGCTGATGAGTGCTCACTGAGTACACTGAGCTCACACAAAGCCACACTGCATCAAACAAGCCCTCACTCACATCTGGCACACATGTCCCAGCCAGCCCTGAGCTCACCACTTCAGCTGCTCACAGTGCTGTGAGCCCAGCAATGCCCCTCCATCACCCAGGCTGAGGGCAGAGGAATAGGTGGTTGGGTTATTCTGTTCAGACCTCCTAAACACATGAAACCAAGGTTGGTGTCTGTGGCACAAATGGCAACACCAGGCAGTGTAAATCCAGTTCTCAAGGCAAGTGCTGATGGCAGTTAGAGCAGAGGTCAGGGTGGCTAACTAACTAACTTAGCCATGCTGCTGTCTCAATCATAGAATTGTCAGGGTTGGAGGGGACCTCAAGGCTCAGCCAGTTCCAAACCCCTGCCATGGGCAGGGACACCTCACACTACAGCAGGTTGCCCAGAGCCACATCCAGCTTGGCTGCAAAAACCTCCAGGGATGAGGCTTCCACCACCTCCCTGGGCAACCTGTGCCAGGCTCTCACCACCCTCATGGGGAAGAACTTCCTAACATCCAATCTCAATCTACCCGTTTCTAGTTTTGTTCCATCCCCCCAGTCCTATCACTCCCTGACACCCTCAAAAGTCCCTCCCCAGCTTTCTTGTAGCCCCCTTCAGATACTGGAAGGCCACAATAAGGTCTCCCCTGAGCCTTCTCTTCTCCAGAGTGAATAAACCCAACTCTCTCAGCCCATGCTCATAGCAGAGCAGCTCCAGCCCTCTGCTCATCCTCGTGGCCCTTCTCTGGACACCTTCCAGCACCTCCAGATCCTTCCTGTAATAGAGGCTCCAGATCTGGATGCAGTACTCCAGGTGGGGTCTCACCAGGGCTGAGTAGAGGGGGAGAATCACCTCCCTTGCCCTGCTGGCCACACTTCTCTTAATGCAGCCCAGGATGTGGTGGTGCCTGCACACAAGCTTGGTACCTGAAAGGCTTAAAGACAGACCTGGGCTCTTGACACCGAATGCAGACGAAGACAAATCCCAACATTCCCAGTGGGACTGATGATAGAAAGTGAGAAAAACACCCAGCAGCTGGCCAAGGCCCTTGGTGTGCTGAGGGCAGGGGGTGTTCTTTTCAGGGACAGAAGGAGTGTTCTGCTGTCCCAGCTGACACGGACAATGAGACCTTTCAAAGCTAGGTCAGCATGTGACTCAGAGACAACAGGAATTGTTCTGGCCAAGCACTCAGGCCAGAGAATACTCACAGAGCTTTGTCTAGCTCAAACCACCCAAGGACCAGCCTCTGTTCTCTGTGTCATCATCTGCTAATTCTCTTTTTTCATTATAGCTGAAAAAGAGCCATTCAAACACTCTGGCAGCAGTGCGGACACAAAGTGATGCAGGGTCCCTTACCTCAAACTCCTTCTCCTTTGAATGGTCTCTGGGGTAATTCAAAGGCAAGAGTACAAAGAGGCTGGCCCAGCCAGCCTTCCTGCTCAGTGGAGAGCAGCCCTCTTCCACATCAGCTCGGACACAGCAAGGTCAAATGCCAGCTCACAAAGGACACCAGTGGCTCTGAAGCCACTGCTGCAGCCTGACTTCAGTAAGGCTTAGAAGAGACTTGCCCTGGAGCAAGTACTGCCCTCAAGGACTGCACAAGGAAACGTGAGCCAGGGAAACAAACTGATCCTTGGTACCAGGCACCAATTTATCTCCCAGACTGAAGGAGAGAAACAGCGCAGGGCTCCCTCAGAAGGGCCTCATGCTGGGGTAGGAGGAGTTGAAGATGAGTCCTCAGTCTGATGAGGAAGAGAAAAGCAGCAGCATGCACTCATCAGACCCCACAAGGCCACACTGTGGGTACAGGTCTGGCTCTGCTGCTTTCTGCACAGCCTGAACTACTTCTAGGGGAGATTTACACTTGAAAGCTCTGTTTCCAGGCAGGGGAAATTTCCTGAATGACTTTTTCTCCCTCTTAATTGCACGTGGCCAAGTATCAAATACAAACCCTGATTTCCAGAGGATTCATTCCCAAGGAACATTCTTTCTGTTCCTAATCATCAAAGCCTAGGGAGCAGCTTGAGTAGAAGAGTTAACTCCTGGAGAGAATGCAGTGGCCATTACCACAGAACTTCATCCCAGTCCTCTGTCCTGAGCAACCTGAGGGGGTGGTTTGGTTTTATTGCAAGCTATGCTGGAGCCTTCACTGTTTCTGTCCTGATGGAGCACTGAGGCAGGGTGCTTGTCTGGTCTGAGATGAGCAATGTTACTCTGCAAGGTGCCCAGACATTGATTTTTAGAGTCTTCTGTAAGAAACTGGGGTGACACTGGTGATTGCAGTCAGACAGAGTGCTTACATCAGCCTAGTCAAGAATTCACTTTTATCAAGAGAACTCCATGCTTGGCTCCACTTTAAAAGGATAGGATGGAATAGGATAGGATAGGATGGAATAGGATAGGATAGGATGGAATAGGATAGGATAGGATGGAATAGGATAGGATAGGATGGAATAGGATAGGATAGGATGGAATAGGATAGGATAGGATAGGATAGCATAGCATAGCATAGCATAGCATAGCATAGCATAGCATAGCATAGCATAGCATAGCATAGCATAGCATAGCATAGCATAGACCAGGTTGGAAAAGACCTCAGGGATCATCAAGTCCAACATCATCTAATCAACTAAACCATGGCACCAAGTGCCCCATCCAGTCTTATTTTAAACACTTCCAGTGATGGTGACTCCACCACCTCCCTGGGCAGCACATTCCAGTGGCCAGTCTCTTTTGCTGGGAAGAACTTCTTCCTAACATCCAGCCTAAACCTCCACTGGCACAGCTTGAGACTGTGTCCTCTTGTTCCCAGGTGGTTGCCTGGGAGAAGAGACCAACCCCCACCTGGCTACAACCATCAGGGAGTTGTAGACAGCAAGAAGGTCTCCCCTGAGCCTCCTCTTCTCCAGGCTAAGCAACCCCAGCTCCCTCAGCCTCTCCTCACAGGGCTGTGCTCCAGACCCCTCCCCAGCTTTGTTGCCCCTCTCTGGACACCTTCCAGCAACTCAACACTTTCCTAAACTGAGGGGCCCAGAATAATTCAGAGTAAAACTGGAAATGGACACTGAATAATCCAAGGTTTTTACAGTTGCCCGAGATCTCCATCAAACCTGTGAGAGAAAGTAAACCTGCCTCAAGGACAGAGAGTTCTGACACTCAACCATTTAGGGAGGTTAATTTGAATCCTTGCAGCTACAAAACCTGTCTCAGCAGGAAGGAATTTGAGAAGCAGAAGACAAACTGTGCCTAAAGCCCAGCTGTACCCACTGCAGCAGAGCTGTGAAAACTTCAGCTGCTCTGAGAGCACTGTTGAGAGAGGACAAAGAACAACAACTGTCTCGAAAACAGCTTTTAAACTGGTAAGGTGCTCTGAACTGCTTCAAATGAAACCTGCAGCTCACATGCTGTGCTGTGAGCAGAGCTGTGTCATAGAATGGTTAAGGTTGGAAGGGACCTTGAAGACCATCTAGTTCCAACCCCCCTGCCATAGGCAGGGACACCTTCCCAGGTTGCTCAAGGCCTTGTCCAACTCAGCCTTGAACACCTCCAGGAAGGGGGCCATGACCTCCCCAGGTTGTCTGAGAAAGGTTGCAGCTTGGACAGGTCCTAGCAAACCTGAAAATGAGATGTGCATCAAGACCTTGACAATTCATCCCTGTAAAGTCCTTGCTAGGCCAGTGACACATCTGCAGGACACAGAGAGCCAGACACCTCGCCTCTGCACCTCTTGGCACAGTAGGGTTTGTGTCAGAGTCCCTCATGTCACTCCCAGAAAGATGACATTAGAAAGCAGCCAGGCACAGCAAAGCACCATTTGTCAGCATCCTGTTCCTGAACAGACATCAGAGCACGAAGTCAAGGCACTTGGGAAGGATCAGGTGAAATCTGAAGAGCAGGAGAGAGCAGACACATCGTTCCCAGCTGGACAGGTAAGGCTCCTCCTACCCCAGAGTCTCAACTACAAAGCCACTGCTTGAGCTCAGGGCTTAACCCCGATCAGCTCAAGCTTCCACAGAGCTCAGAGCTGGGGCACCAGCAGGCTGCACAGCATCACCTGAGTGCCAAGGCCCAGCCCCCAGCACTCCCAGGCAGCTCTGCGGTGGATTCTCAGCACGCAGACACAGGGCACGTTTGTCTGCTGCACACCCAGCCACAAGCTCCCAGCACACGCCGTGAGGGACGGCGGGTCAGAAGCCACCGCACCACACGCTGCAGGGAGGCACGGCAGATGTTCAGGGATGATCACTGCCTCCCTGCTCCAGGGCAAGCAGAGCTGAGTCGGAACCTCCTGGCTGAGCAGTTGCTGGGCTATCTGGCAGAGTGAGCTGCCAGGTGGGTGTTAGGTGTGCGGCTAAGGCACTGCAGAGGGGAGGGGGAGATGCATTTTCATAGAGTCATAGAATTGTCAGGGACCTCAAGTAAACCCAGTTCTAAAGGCAAGTGCTGATGGCAGTTAGAGCAGAGGCCAGGGTGGCTAACTAACTAACTTAGCCATGCTGCTGTGTCAATCACAGAATTGTCAGGGTTGGAGGGGACCTCAAGGCTCAGCCAGTTCCAACCCCCCTGCCATGGGCAGGGACACCTCACACTACAGCAGGTTGCTCACAGCCACCTCCAGCCTGGCTGAAAACACCTCCAGGGATGAGGCTTCCACCACCTCCCTGGGCAACCTGTGCCAGGCTCTCACCACCCTCATGGGGAAGAACTTCTTCCTAACATCCAATCTCAATCTCCCCATTCCTATTTTTGTTCCATCCCCCCAGTCCTATCACTCCCTGAAACCCTCAAAGTCCCTCCCCAGCTTTCTTGTAGCCCCCTTCAGATACTGGAAGGCCACAATGAGGTCTCCCCTGAGCCTTCTCTTCTCCAGACTGAACAGCCCCAACTCCCTCAGTCTGTCCTCATAGCAGAGGAGCTCCAGCCCTCTGGTCACCTTCATGGCCCTTCTCGGGACACCTTCCAGCACCTCCAGATCCTTCCTGTAATAGAGGCTTCACAACTGGACACAGTGCTCCAGGTGGGGTCTCACCAGAGCAGAGTAGAGAGGGAGAATCACCTCCCTCAACCTGCTGGCTATGCTTCTGTTGATGCAGCCCAGGTTCTGCTTGGCTCTCTGGGCTGCCAGTGCTCACTGATGGCTCCTGTTGAGCTTCTCATCCACCAGCACCCCCAAGTTCGCTGATGACACCAAGCTGTGTGGTGCAGCAGACAGCTGGAGGGAAGGGATCCATCCAGAGGGACCTGGACAGGCTGGAGAGGTGGGCACAAGCCAACCTCATGAGCTTCAACAAGACCAAGGGCAGGGTCCTGCATCTGGGTCGAGGCAACCCCAGGCACAAATCCAGGCTGGGCAGGGACTGGCTGGAGAGCAGCCCTGAGGAGAGAGGCTTGGGGGTGCTGGGGGAGGAGAAGCTCAACAGGAGCTCTCAGGGTGCACTTGCAGCCCAGAAAGCCAATCAGAGCCTGGGCTGCAGCAGGAGAAGTGTGGCCAGCAGGTCAAGGGAGGTGATTCTCCCCCTCTACTCAGCTCTGGTGAGACCCCACCTGGAGTACTGCATCCAGGTCTGGAGCCCCTATGCCAAGAGGGATCTGGAGGTGCTGGAAGGTGTCCAGAGCAGGGCCACGAGGATGATCAGAGGGCTGGAGCACCTCTCCTGTGAGGACAGACTGAAGGAGTTGGGGCTGTTCAGTCTGGAGAAGAGAAGGCTCCCAGGTGACCTCATTGTGGCCTTCCAGTATCTGAAGAGGGCCTACAAGAAGGTTGGGGAGGGACTGCTCAGGCTCTCAGGTAGTGATAGAACTAGGGGGAATGGAATGAAGCTGGAGGTGGGGAGATTCAGGCTGGAGGGGAGGAGGAAGTTCTTCACCATGAGAGCAGTCAAGCCCTGGAATGGGTTGTCCAGCAGGGTGGTTGAGGCCCCATCCCTGGAGGTGTTTAAGCCCAGGCTGGATGAGGCTCTGGCCAGCCTGATCTAGTGTGATGTGTCCCTGCCCATGGCAGGGGGGTTGAAACTAGATGATCCTTGTGGTCCCTTCCAACTCAGACTGATACTATGAAGTCCCTTTCCCCAGGGCTGCTCTCAAGCCAGACCCTGCCCAGCCTCTATCCGTGCTTGGGATTGCCCTGAGCCAGCTGCAGGACCTTGCATTTGGTCTTGTTAAGCCTCGACAAGATTTTGCAGACCTTCAAAGGAAAGCAGCCTGAGGTAGGCTGGAACTGCTCTCTGCCACCCACAGTCCCATGGGTCTCTATGCTTAGGGACCAAGGCACACCTGCCAGGAACCTGTGAATGATCTGAGGACTGGGTAGGACCTGAGTGCTGGTTTGGTGGACTTCTACTGGCAGCGAGCTGGTTTGACATCTTTACCAACCTGTCCCTTCCACACCTATATTCCTGGACAATTGTGGAGATCCTGGACCACTGGGGTCAAGAAGATGGGGCCAAACTCTTTTCAGTGGTGCCCAGCAACAGGACAGAAACTGGAAACAGGCCCAAACTGGAACCCAGAAGGTTCCATCTGAACAGGAGTTAAAAATTCCTTGCTGTGAGGGTGCTGGAGCCCTGGAGCAGGCTGCCCAGAGAGGTTGTGGAGTCTCCTTCTCTGGAGAGGTTCCAAAGCCACCTGGACATTGTGAGCCCGGGCAAGCTGCCGTGGGTGCTCCTGTTTTAGCAGGGGGGTTGAACTGTTTGATCTCCAGAGGTGCCTTTCAACCCCTACCATTCTGAGTCTGTGATTCTGTGACCAGGTGCTCTGGAATTACCTTCCTGCTGCCTACATCAAACCAGCAGGCTGAATTTAGTAACAAGATGGCAACCCCATGAATGAAGTTAATCTTGTGGTGTAACCTAGATGTGAAAGCACAACAAACACTCCAATCCATCAAGGGATTCTGATTGGATTAGAAGCCCTCAGAGTTTCATTATAATCTCCCTGATGAAGGCAAAGAGCGAAACTACATCTGGAAAGGAGAGATTAAAATCCCTATTATAACAGTTTCATTATCTGTTCTTACTGGATTAACATTAATTGCTGATCCAGGTGCCCCTCAGATAAACAGCTCAGGTGGTTTATGAGAGCACTCTTTTGTTGTGCAGGGAGAGCCTTCTGGCCCATGCAATGAAAGCATGGGCTTCTCTTAAAGCCAGGCAGCCAAAATGGAGCAAGCTGAATCCCAGACTGCTTTGTCTGGGAAGGGACCTTCAGTGCTCATCCAGCCCCAGCCCCTGCAGTCAGCAGGGACATCTGCAACTGGAGCAGGTTGCTCAGAACCTCAAATTACTGGATTTGAAATGGTTCCAGGGATGGAGCATCTCCCATGTATATAGGCAACCTGGTCTCACCACCCTCAGTGGTGAGAAACATTTCTTCCTTCTCTCTCTAGTCTGAATCTCCCTCTTTTAGAATCACAGAATGAATAAGGTTAGAAAAGACCTCAAAGATCATCAAGTCCACCCTGTCACACAACACCTCATGACTAACTAAACCATGGCTTCAAGTGCCACGTCCAATCCCCTCTTGAACACCTCCAGGGACAGGGACTCCACCACCTCCCTGGGCAGCACATTCCAATGGCTAACAACTCACTCCAGCCTAAACTTCCCCTGGCACAGCTTGAGACTGTGTCCTCTTGTTCTGGTGCTGGTTGCCTGGGAGAAGAGACCAACCCCCACCTGGCTCCAACCTCCCTTCAGGGAGTTGTAGAGAGCAAGAAGGTCTCCCCTGAGCCTCCTCTTCTGCAGGCTAAACAACCCCAGCTCCCTCAGCCTCTCCTCACAGGGCTGTGCTCAAGGCCTCTCCCCAGCCTCCTTGCCCTTCTCTGGACACCTTCAAGTGTCTCAATGTCCTTAAATTGAGGAGCCCAGAACTGGACACAGTACTCAAGGTGTGACCTAACCAGTGCTGGGTACAGGGGCACAATGACTTCAGACCATCACCCCTTCTCCTGTCACAACAGGCCCTGCTCAAAAAGTCTATCCCTAGCTTTCTTACTGGCCCATTGAGGTACTGAAAGGCCACCAGTAGATTTCTGTGGAGCCTTCTCTTCTGCAGGCTGAACAACCTCAACTCTCTCAGCCTGGCCTCACAGCAGAGGGTTTCCACCTTCAGCTCAATTTTGGTGGTCCCATATCAGCCACCTCTTCCTAGGTGGCCAGTAGGGCAGGGCCAGTAACACTCACAGAGCCTTCATATGCTCCTTAAAAGGCTGGCATGGGGCTGGGCTTTCCACTGCCTCCTTCCTACCACCACCCAGCTGAGAGACCTCCCCAGTGCTGGATGGATGCAGCACACTGTACAGGCTCGTGGAGCCAGGGGAACGTGTCTGCACACTGGCAAGAAGAGGCTGCAGAGCCAGCACTGTGCTCTTGCTGCAGAGCAGGATGGGGGCCAAGCCAGAGCACAGCAGGGCTTGGCTTGAGATGGCACAGCCATGGCAAGAGCAGTGCTCAGCTCAAAGTCTCTCCTGGCAGTCACCTCCTCTCCTGCTCTCTCCTGTGGATCAGGGCTCAGTTCAGCTCCTACAAGCACTGCAGCACTGTGGGAACCTCAGAGCTTAACTATGTTCCCATGGAACTGCAGGGAAAAAAATGCCTCAGCACCAAAATCTCTCTGCCACAGTACCTGAACTCTCCACCAGAGCCACTTCCTATATGCAGGGCAAGGTCCTGCAGGCTCGAAGTTGCTGGAAACCCAGAGCTGTCCCACACCAGCTGCCAGCTAAACAAGAACTGGTGTAGTATCACCACAGTCAATGAGTCAAGTCTGAAGTGGGGATGTGTATGGTAAGTGGACAAGGAACACCGAGCAACAGGACAGCTTGGAGAGATGTGACCTCAAATCCTGATGGCACCAGAGAAACCTTCAGCAGTGAGGGAACTTGAACATCTCTCCTACAGAGAGAGACTGAGAGCCCAGAGGCTGTTTAGTCTGGAGAAGAGAAGGCTGAGAGGGGATCTGATCAATGTCTACCAATATCTGAGGGGTGGGTGTCAAGTGGAGGAGGCCAAACTCTTTTTGGTGGTGGCACAGTACTAAGACAAAGAACAGAGGACACAAGCTTGAACATAGAAGGTTTCACCTCAATATGAGGAGAAGCTTCTTTACAGCGAGGGTGACAGAGCCCTGGAGCAGGCTGCCCAGGGAGGTTGTGGAGTCTCCTTCTCTGGAGACTTTCAAACCCCACCTGGATGCATTCCTGTGTGGACTGCCCTGGGTGATCCTGCTGTGGCAGGGGGGGGTGGGACTCAATCTCTGGAGGTCCCTTACAACCTCTAACATTCTATGATTCTGTGACAGAGATCTTGACAGTTCTCTCTGTACCTGTGTGCACCTCCATTTGCTGCCTTCATGTATGTCAGGATTTCAGAGGGAACAAGATGCATAAGCCAACTGGCTGCTCAGACTTGCATATGTCTCTACCTACCCGTGCCCCTATTTGGTCCAGAATCATTACAGTAGGAAAAGCCCTTTAAGGTCATCCAGTCCAACCATTCTCTAACTCTCCCAAGGCTGGTGCTAAACCATGGCCCTCAGCACCACATCTCTGCCTCTTTTCAACACCTCCAGGGATGGAGATTCAACCTCCTCTCTGGGTGTTCCAGTGTTTGAGAACCCTTTCAGGGAAGAAGTTTCTTCTCATATCCAACCTAAACCTCCCCTGGTGCAATCTGAGGACATTTTCCTCTTGCCCTGTCACCTACTACTAGGAAGAAGAGACCAACACCCACCTGAGTCCAACCTCCTTTGTAGCTGGGGGCTGCAGAGAGCCAGAAGGTCTCCCCTCAGCCTCCATTTCTTCAGACTAAAAAACTTCAGTTCCCTCAGCCTTTAACTGGCTAAACAACAGCCATATTCCTCAGACCTGTTCCCAAGGACCTCCATCAGCTTCACTGCCCTTCTCTGGACCTGCTCCAGCACCTCAATGTCCTTCTTGTAGGGAGGGGCCAAAAACTGAACCCCATACTCAAGTTGTGGCCTCACCAGTGCTGGGTACAGGGGGACAACCCCTGCCCAGATCCTGTTCATCACACTATTGCTGATCCAGACCAGGATGCTGTTGGCCTCCTTGGGCCACTGCTGGTTTATCTTAAACTGTGTTAGGATAAAGGGAAAGACATGAAGATTTACCCAACTAAGGAGGAAGACACCTCCAAGCAAGGGATGATGACTCTGTCCCCTCAGACAACACAAAGAACCTTCAGCTCCTGGGAACTCTGCAGCTGCAGTGAACAAACCACCTCTGCATCACTCAGCGATTCTGGAAGCACCCGCAATGAGCTGGCCAGGATACTGGATCCAGTCAAGCAGCATTAGTCTGGAGGTGTTAGCTAACTCAGCTCAACCACCTCCCATGCCCACACCAGCTCATTTACAGCAAGCTCAGGCATCTCCAAGCAGAGAGTTCTCCAGCCTCTCACAGACACGTCTGCACTCTCTGCTCCTGGCACCTCTGGGAAAGCAGCAAGCTGCCCGTGCTGCTGCAGGCTCACCATGAGGTTCACTCTGCCACGCTGAGGCTGCTCTCCTCCTGCACTGCTTTATGCAATGGCAAGAAACAGAGAGAGATTTGGCAATGTGAATGATTTAGCTATCTGCAGCATTTCAAGGCCAATGCCAAACACCACTCCCCAACTAACTCTCAGTCCCCCTGCTGAGGGCCTTTTAGACCAGCTGACAAGCCCATACGAAGAGACAGCAGATGGAGGAAGACAATAGAAACAACAAGGATGAAGCAGCCTAATGTCCACTCTAAACCTCCCCTGGGACGTCCTGCTGAGGAACTATCCAGAGCAGACACTGCAATCTGAAGCCACTGTCTCAACCTCGGTAGCTTTTCAAGAGAGTTTATGAGGCTCTACTATAAACACAGCTGCTGCTTCTGACAGCTCTAGCTGCGAGTGCTTCCTACACCAAGGCTTGCTCCTCCCCTAGACCAGCCAGCTCCTTGTGCTCTGGACAGCATGAAGAGAGACTTTCCCACACTATCAGGGCTGGACCAGTACCACCTTCTATTCCCAAGTATTACTACACAGGGGACATCACTCAGCAGAAGCACAGAAGCCATCAAAAAAGAGCAGGTCAGCAAGAAACCGAGAAATATGTTTCTCTCCTCTCCCCAGCAGCTGTCTCTGGAACAAGCTGTCCTGTGAGGCTGTGTAGTATCCACCTCAGAGACACTGAGAACTCAAGTGGACAGAGCAGTGAACTTGGGGTAGATCTCCAGAGCCGCCTTCCACTCTCAACTGTTGTGTGGTTCTGTGATTCACATGTAGCAGCCTCACACAAGCAGAGGTCCCTGATCACACCAGCTATGGCAACACCCTGACTGCAAGCAAACTCTTCCTTCTGCTCATGCTGATGATGAAAGCTTGTGTCTTCCCTGACCTTGACGCTGTGTTATCTGCTTTGGCTGGGAGAGGGCGATAATAGCTCCTGACAATGGCAGGAGTCAGCTCTGAGCCCGTGGAACAGGAAATCCCATTTCTCAGGCCCTTCAAAGCCTGCCAGCCTGCCTGGCACAGTTTCTCTCAGCAGCACTCAGTGAGATTACAGCACTAAAAATAACCCACACAATAAGTTGTGCATTTAGAAGAAGAAAGGACTCGCCCTCGATGCGAGTTTCCCTTCCACTTGTGGCCTCAAGTATCCCCAGACAGTTGCACTGCGAGGATTTTGTTCTCCAAATTAAACAGGAGCTGCAGCTGCTGAAGTGGTTTTAAATAAAATAAGAAGATTAAAGGGCACAACAAAGAGCTAAGATACTTCCCCATTTTTAAACAAGTCTCTCTCTCTCCCCTCCCTGATGCTTTCTATAATAAGAAACTCTGGGCTAAACGTGCTTCCTCACAACACACTCTCCCCTTCTGCTCACGTACAGCTGGTTGTACGCAGCCAAAATGAAGCCAAGGTAGGGGGACAGTCCTGCAGCTGCCATCTGGAAGGCAGCCCCCGTGGGCATTCTGCTGCAGGACTGAGGGACGTGCCCAAGCCTGCTGGGTTAAATGCATTGTGTGAATCAGCAGGAAAAGAAGGCACACCGCGGACACCAGGAGCAGCAGTACCCCGAAGCCTCAGACAAGTGTCGCTGTCTTTACGCAGCCACTGGTCGCTGCCTGTGGTGAGCACGAACCATTAGAGCTCAGTCATTTGTATCAGATCACTTCCATTTAAGCCAGCCTGACTACCCAGCAAATTGTCATGCATCACTTGCAAGGCTTGGACAGTCTGCATTTGTGCTCTCAAACACAACTGATTTCTTTCTCAGCCCCCAAACAGCCTGTACGCTGACATGTGGCAGTGAGAATTACCTTCACCACCATGGGCTCAGCTGCTCATTTGATGCACATACACAATTTATTGCTTATATAGCACATGTCAGGTACTGGCTCAACTAATAACGGTTTGCCTTGAGCACAAATACATTTTTCATGTATGCAAGTACCCAGACAAAGTTAATATCCACATGCACAAACAGAAAACGCCACCCAGAGCCTTCCACACTTGCCTTGTCTTCAGTTTATTCCCAGAAGGTCACACGTTGAGTAGTTTTATCCACAGGAAATCAGAGAGATGAAGGTGAAATGCAGTCAGCTTTCTTAGGTGCTTTGTTTTCCCAGAGCTAATAGCTAATGAAGCACAGGTGCCACAGCTCACAGCATCTCAACCACCATCACCTGGCAGGGGGTGTGGATGAGGACAATTGCCACCACCTGACAACAGAGCTAATCCAGCTGCCTCAACCACAAGGGCACACCAAAATTCTCTGCTGCGTTTTCTGTTTGCCTTCAGGTTTTAGCTACAAAACAGGAAGGGTGTTCTGCTGAGAACACTTTAAATATAAACTAGATTCACTCAGAAGCACGGCCACAGAATCACAATCTGGTTTGGGTTGGAAAGGACCTTTAAAGGTCATCCATTCCTAACCCCTGCAGTCAGCAGGGACACCTGCAACTAGAGCAGGTTGCTTACAGCCCCGAACAACCTGACCTGCAATGACTGCAGGCATGGGGCATCTCCCACCTCTCTGGGTAACCTGGACCAGGTTTCACACCTCAGAGTGAAAAATTCTTGCTTGTATCTCCTCCATGATCCCAAATAAGATAAGAAGGAAGCAACTGACTGAAATGGAAGGGAAGCTGGCTAAGGACTCTTCAAATGTGTGTCAGTATCATAGTGCACATTCTGACCTCTGAAGGTCATAGATTCAGAGAATGCTTTGGGTTGGAAGGGACCTTGAAGATCATCTAGCTCCGTTGGTCTCTTCTCCCAGGCAGCCAGTAGCAGAACAAGAGGACACAGTCTCAGGCTGCGCCAGGGGAAGTTTAGACTGGATGTTAGGAAGAAGTTCTATACAGAGAGAGTGATTGCCCATTGGAATGGGCTGCCCGTGGAGGTGTGGAGTCACCTTCACTGGAGGTGTTCAGGATGAGGCTTGATGGGGTGCTTGGTGCCATGGTTTAGTTGTTTAGGTGGGTTGGATTGTATTGCACTGTAAGGCAAAGTTTTGTGGTTTTAAGGTAAACTATGGAGCCTTTATTTCTTAGTGAGTTTCTGATCAACAAAAAGAGGAAGCAAGCTACAAATGAAGGTTAAAAAACATAGACACCAACAAATAAAAACTCACTTCAAAAAAGGCTAACAACTACTTCTGCACTAGGGGAGAAGCAGAGGGAGAGTATAAGGATACTCTCAAAACTTACAAGGTCCCTCCTGTGCTCTACAGATGATAACACCCTGTGGATTGTGTTACAATACAATACACAACCAGGTTGGAAGAGACCTTCAAGATCATCATGTCCAACCCATCAACCAATCCAACCCACCTATGTGTTACAACATAGCTCAAAAAGCTCAGGTGGCCAAGAAGGCCAAAGGCATCCTGGTCTGCATTAGGAACAGTGTGGCCAGCAGGAGCAGGGAGGTCATTGTGCCCCTGTAAGCACTGGTTAGGCCACACCTTGAGTCCTGTGTCCAGTTCTGGGCCCCTCAGTTTAAGATGGACATTGAGACACTTGAAGGTGTCCAGAGAAGGGCAACAAGGCTGGGGAGGGGTCTGGAGCACAGCCCTGTGAGGAGAGGCTGAGGGAGCTGGGGTTGCTTAGCCTGGAGAAGAGGAGGCTCAGGGGAGACCTTCTTGCTCTCTCCAACTCCCTGAAGGAGGTTGTAGCCAGGTAGGGGCTGGTCTCTTCTCCCAGGCAACCAGCACCAGAACAAGAGGACACAATCTGAAGCTGCACCAGGGGAGGTTTAGGCTGGAGGTGAGGAAGAAATTCTTCACAGAAAGAGTAATTGGCCACTGGAATGTGCTGCCCAGGGAGTCACCATCCCTGGAGGTGTTCAAGAAAGGACTGGATTTGGCACTTGAAGCCATGGCTTAGTTAGTCATGAGGTGTTAGGTAATCAGGTTGGACTTGATGACCTCTAAAGTCTTTTCTAACCTTACTGATTCGATGATTCCATGATTAAGAAGGAAGAATAACCATGGGTAGGCCCTCAATAGGAGCTCCTTCACTTTGCAGACTCATTGTGTAGTTTTTGGACACCATAATGATGATCCCAGGGACCTTAATTCACAGATTGCATTGGGTTAGAAGCGACCCTCAAAGGTCATCTTATTCAGCCCCCCAGCAGGAAATTGTGAGCACTACAGGAGTTATATAAAAAATAACCCTGTACATTTATGATCATTTCTGAGGCACAGGAAGAGAGAAAAAGCCAGGAGAGCAGCAGCTGCCTACGGCCACGCTGCTGCTCAGTGCTGTTCCTCTGCTTTTCAGTCCAGCCCAGCACAGCCTTTCACTTCCAGAGCTGTGAATTACACACAGCTCATGCCCAGGTCTGAGTTTCCAGTGTCACAGAGCTCAAATCCTGCAGCACTTGTGGTTCTCCTCATCTTTTGATCTTTGCCGGCTTCTCCACTCCCCTCAGGCTTCTGCTCCTCCCTTCCCTCTGGTTTTAGCAGACCGATAAATCCCTCAAAGGCCTTAAGAACACTCTGGCTTTTTCCTAGATAAGAGTGCATTATGTAGGAATAACAAGCATGACATTGAGGAGACTGCACCCCTCTGCCCCTCCAGCACACACAGCCCTTCTCTCCAGCAACAGGTGACAGGATGAGAGGAAATGGCCTCAAGTTGCACCAGGGAAGGTTTAGTTTGGATATGAGAACATCGTCACTGAGAGGGCTCTCAAAGGCTGTTACAAGTGCTACAGTCCCCATCCCTGGAGGTGTTTAAAAGAGGCAGAGATGTGGTGCTGAGGGCCATGGCTTACCACCAGACATGGCAGAGTTAGAGAATGGTTGGACTTGATGACCTTAAGGGACGTTTTCAACTGAAATGATTCTATAATCCATGGGGAATGCCATCTGTAGTGCAAGCCTTCCCACCCTGCCACTGCCATGGGTGCTACCATGAACACCAACCCCACACCGCCTGCCACAACCAGGAAATGGTCTGGCACCCTGCTGAAGGAGGGATGTCTTTGTGAGGCACCTCCTCTATCACCTCTGACTGGAAAGCTTTAGCAACAGCTGCACTAATCCAACACAGAATCACAGAAACATTGAACTGTTTTGGTTGGAAACAACCTTTAAGATCATCAGTTTACAGAATACAGAATTAACCAGGTTGGAAAAGACCTTCAAGATCATCGAGTCCAACCTGTCACCACAGACCTCATGACTAGACCATGGCACCAAGTGCCACATCCAATCCCCTCTGGAACACCTCCAGGGATGGGGACTCCACCACCTCCCTGGGCAGCACATCCCAATGACGAATTACTCTCTCCGGAAGAACTTCCTCCTCACCTCCAGCCTAAACCTCCCCTGGTGCATCTTCAGACTGTGTCCTCTTGTTCTGGTGCTGGTTGCCTGGGAGAAGAGACCAGCCCCTACCTGACTACAACCAACCTTAAAGTAGTTGTAGACAGCAAACAGGTCTCCCCTGAGCCTCCTCTTCTCCAGGCTAAGCAACCCCAGCTCCCTCAGCCTCTCCTCACAGGGCTGTGCTTGAGGCCTCTCCCAGCCTCGTTGCCCTTCTCTGGACACATTCAAGAGTCTCAATGTCTTTCTTAAACTGAGGGGCCCAGAACTGGACACAGGACTCAAGGTGCTGAGTACAGGGCACGATGACTTCCCTGCTTCTGCTGGCCACACTATTCTTGATGCAGGCCAGGATGCCATTGGCCTTCTTGGCCACCTGGGCACACTGCTGGCTCATGTTCATCGAGTCCAACACCCCCACCAGCTCAGGGTGACCTATACCAGATTACACACATCTGTGGAAGATGTCACAGGTCTCAAACATCCCCAGGACAACCTTGAAAGTTGATGACACAACAACAGTTGAGGACACAACAGTCCTCTAGCATCCCCAGTGGGGCCTTTTCCCACCAGTGCACTGTTCTCTGGTCACAAGGCTGCCTGGTGGGAGAAGCTGCGGCCCACAGGCCTGAGAACAGGTCCCAGGGAGCAGCTCCAGCTGCACCCCGCTGAGCTGGCCTACAGCTGCCAGCAATGGCCACTGGTCCTCTGGCTTATGCCACTAAGGCCTGTGGCAGGCCCATGACAGCCACACTGCCTGGCCCCAGCCCCATGACAGCCACACTGCCTGGCCCCAGCCCCATGACAGCCACACTGCCTGGCCCCAGCCCCACTGCCCTCCCTTGCAGAGGCTCCCCCACAGCCGATGCACTGCAGAACCTTCCAGACACTGCCTGCCTCCCACCAAGGGCCCTGCAGGCACTGAGGCTCCTTCCTCCTCCTCTTCCCTTCCTGCCCTTCTCTCAGGGGCTGAGTCATCACTTTGGTTGGAAGCGACCTTTAGGACCATCAAGTCCAACTGTTAACCCAGCACTGCCAGGTCACCACTAAACCATGTCCCTCAGCACCACAGCTACACAGCTTTTAAATCCCTCCAGGGATGGGGACTCCACCACTGCCCTGGGCAGCCTGGTCCAGGGCTTGACAATTCTTTGGTGAAAGAAATTGTTCCTCATGTCCAACCTAAACCTCCCCCAGCACAACTTGAGGCCATTTCCTCTTGTCCTGCGGCTTATTATTAGGGAGAAGAGACCAATCCCTGTCTGGCTCCAACCTCCTTTCAGGAAGCTGTAGAAAGCCAGAAAGTCTCCCCCTAGCCTCCTTTTCTCCAGGCTGAACAACCCCAGGTCCTCCAGCCACTCCTCACAGGCCGTGTTCTAGACCCTTCACCAACTTCGTTGCCCTTCTCTGGACACACTTCTGCACCTCAATATCCTCCTTGGAGTGAGGGGCCCAAACTGGAACCCAGTACTCAAGGTGTGGCCTCACCACTGCTGAGTACAGGGGGACAATCCCTGCCCTGGTCCTTCTGGTCAAACTATTGCTGATCCAGGCCAGGATGCTGTTGGCCTTCTTGGCCAGCTGGGCAGACATCAGCTCATAGTCATCTGGTCAGAGAAGGGACACTGCTGGAGGCAGCCAAGAGCCCTAACTCCCTCAGGGATGCGGCCACAGCCCTGTCATGGACTTATGCCTGCCATGTTCATCCCAGTCATGGAGGAAGCTCCCACGCTGGTCTCAGTTTCTCTTGGGCACACACCAGCCAGACCCCTGAGCCCAAGAGGTGACCTGCGAGCCTCTCATGGTAACCTGGGAGAAGTTACACAAGCCACATAAAGGTGAACACCCCAAAGCTGAAGGACAAGCCAGCAGCCACACTAACCAACTCACCAAACAGCTAAAGAACCCCCAAACCCCATGCAAACCAGGGACATACCTGGTGAGGTTTTTCAAATGTATGACTGAGTGTTTCAGGCAGGGAAGATGAAGAAATCCTTCCTATGCTAAATCTGGAAGCAACGTCAGAAGCTCAGGTTAGAGATGAGAATGACCACAAGCAGCAGTGAGTTTGGTTTCCATCCAGCTCAGGTCTAGGGCTCTGTGACTGCTCTGTACTCTGTATTAACCTTTTTTTTTCCAACGTGTGACTGTGGCAAACCAGGGCTGAGCTGTCCTTGCTCTTGGCTGGGACGCAAAGCGGATGAGCTGTGAGGGTGAAGCACGTGGGCACAGCGCGACGGACCCCGGCGCCGCGAGGAGAAGACGGGAACAGGAACTCCACAGCCAGGAGGATGCTCCTGATGTGTCCTGTCAGCCATCTTCATAGAGTAATAGAATCACAGTATCACAGCATCACAGAATCACAGAACCTTCAGCTCCTCCAAGCGCAGAAAGGCAAGCGCTGTACTCACTGCGTCCGGCGCCGGCGAGGGGAGTTTGTTTGCACGGACAGAAAGAGGACACTCAGCAGCTGATCTCTTTACTGAATGAATTTATTGGTTTTTTTTTTGAACTAAAGTTGCTCACAGTTATTTAACAAGGGATACATCAGATTTCTTTTTTTGTTGTCCATTTTAAACCATTAAATGACGTCAGTTTGTGTCTGTCTATGTGTGTGTGTGCGCGCTCGTGTGTGTGTGTGTCTTCAAAGTACAAAATAGGAAGGATAACAAGAGGTATTGCTTTCGTTTATTCTTATATCTTGTGTGAGTCATCCCCTTCCTGCTTGTACCACATGGGTTTTGCTGATATAGGTATTTACTTCTTCTTTTTTTTTTTTCTTTTTCTTTTTTTTTTTTTTTTTTTCCTTTTTTTTTCCTTTTTTTTTAAATTATTATTATTATTATTATTATTAATATTATTTATTGGTTTGTTGTTTTGTATTGAAATCCCAGCCTTTTGTAGAGGTACAATGTAACAGAAGCATCAAAATCTATACACAAGGGAAGAGAAAAGAGGGAAAAGAAGGAACGGGGGTGATGGGAGGGGAGCTCGGAGGAGAAGTAGAGAGAGGGCGGAGGCAGGAAAGACAACGAAAGCAAAAGAGACTAATTTACAGCAATGTCATGCAATTAAAACTGCCCCCCTCTCCTGCACCCTTGCCTCCCCCCCTCCCCAGCCATCACCCCCCGGTGTCTGACATGCACACAGCAATACGAGAGAGAGAAAAAGTTTCAGAACAGGGAAAATAACCAAATAAATTAAGAACCAAAACCAAACCAACCAAACCAACCAAGAAAAGAGAAGAAATCCCTCCCATTTTGGGGGCATGGGGAAAGGTAGGTGGGGGTGGGGGGAAGGGGGCAGAAGTCAAAGGCCTTAGCCCCAGTTGTGTCTTTAAAAATTCTCTTTTTTTTTTCTTTTTTTTTTCTTTTTTTTCTTTTTTTCTTTTTAATCTTCAAACCTATGTACAAGTAAAACCGGTCCAAGAAGGGGGGAGGGTGGTTTGGGATGGAGGGTGGGGGTTGGGGGGGGGGGGGGAACGTTTAAAAAAACCCCAACAACAACAATGACAACAAAAAGAAACCAACCCCCCCCCCCCAAAAAAAAAACAACCAACCCAACAACCCTCATCCGACATTAACATGAAAATAAATCGAGCAAACAAAAACCCCCAAACGAAAGAAATCTCGCGGTACGACATACACCCATAGGAACCCAACGAGCAGCAATCAAAGGTCATAAAAGAGCCGAACACTAAATGCTAAGCCTACATTCTTAAAAGCTCAGTCAAGAAATACTTCTCACTGTGTTTTTGTCTTCCAACTCTGCCAAACCGCTGTTTGGCTTTGTTTGTTTAAGCCTTTTGAGCTTGGGCCAGAATAAGTTACGCTTGGTCACAGAACTCCTGAAGAGGAGGAGGAGGAGGAGGAGGGAGAAAAAAAAACCAGAGCAGGGGCGAATCTTCTCAAAGTCACAAGGTGAACACTTAAGGGGGGGGGGGGAGGGGGTGTGTGTTTCTGTGCCCTTTTTTTGTCCCCCCCTCCTCCCCCAAATAAATAAGAATCAAGGTTGCCTCTACACAGTTATTAAACAGAAGATATATCTAACAGCTTATTCTTTTAAATATATATATATATGTATATATAAATAACCAAGACCTAAGAACTGCAACACAAAAGAAAGAAAAGAAAAAAGGGGAAAAAAAAAACACAACCAAAACCAAACCAAAGTAAAAAGGTCCTCATCCACCCAACCCCCCCCCCCCCTCCTCCCGTTCACGAAAAGAAATGAAACAACCAAACCATAAACCCAAACCCAAACCATTACAAAAATATCTCGCAGTACTTTTTAAAGTTTACAGTAGCTTTGTGATTAGGTCTCCCACTGCCCTGACTCCACCTTGTCTTGCTCTGAACTAAGTGCCAGTGATTTGCACGCACACACACAGAGGAAATAAAACCCAAGAGAAGTCTCTTTTCTTCCTCTTCTTCTTCTTTTTTTATCTCTTTTTTTTTCTCCTTCCCCCCCCCCCCCCCTTTTTTTTTGTGTGTGTTTGGTTCTATTTTCTTTTTTTGTTTGTTTGTTTTCCTTAGGGAAAAAAAAAACATAATAAATCAACCAAAAATCACCCAAGCCCACAAACGAAACTGGGAACTGGAAAAAAAAAACAAACAAACCACCAAACCAAACAACAAACCAAGACAAAAGAAAGAAAACATAATACTGATATCGATGCAGCACTTAGCAACACAACAATTGCCTCGGAATGCAAGGGTGTGGTGGAGGATCCAGCTGGTCGAAGAAGGTCCCAGCGCGGTGGTGGCGGCGGCACAGTGGCAGGGAGCTGACAGGTGGGGAGGAAGGTGTCGGAGGAGGAGCAGCAGTAGCAGCAGCAGCAACTCCGCCTGGTGGCGGGAGAGACAGTCCTTGGGCAGAGTCTTGTCCCTCTTCTTTGCTACCAGAAGTTGCCTTGTTTTGTTTTGTTTTGTTTTGTTTTCCCTAAGTTTTTAATGTTTTGTTGTTGTTGTTGTTTTGTATGTGTTTAATTCATTGAACCCCCTCTCCCTCCTACATTTTACTCCTTTCCCCTTCCAGCAGGTCAAGAAAAGCAAAATGATACAGTACAGGAAAAAAAAAAAACAACAACCAAAACCAACAAACCAACAACTAAACCAACTCCTTGGTATACAAATGTATGGATGGATGGATATTGACAGCTCAGCAGCTAAATATCCACACACAGATACATCTATATATATATAGAAAAGAGGGCAAAAAGAAAAGGCAAAAAAGAAAGAAACAAACAAAAACCAACCGACCAAAAAAAGGTGGTGGAGAGAAAAAGAAGGTTAAGAAAAATCCCGTGGTGAAGCTCCCCAATATTGTCTTGGTTCAACGCTTAGTTTTGAGTTGCTCCTGGCTGGTTTCTGATGAGAACGTGCTCTGGATTCACGGAACCACTGCTACCCCCAGCTCCTTCCCCACACCCTCCCGCTGCGGGCCCAGGTCACCTGCGCGGACAGAAAGTTGCTGAAGGGTTAAGGTTTCACTCCCGATAATTTGCAACCTCCTTTCAGCCCGGACTCTGCAATCCCACAACTGAGCAGATCTCTCTTGTGGAGCATCAAAAAGGAAAAAAAAAAAAAAAAACCACAACCCAAAACCAACAACAAAACCACGAGAAAAAAAAAAAAGAAGAAAAAAAAGGAGGGAAAAAAAAAAGCAAAGGAAGAAAAAGAGGAAAAAAAGGCGCGCACTGGGGAGGTGTCTGGGGAGAAGTGGGGGAGAAACCCACTTCGTGAAGGGAGAGGGGAGGCTGGGAACCTCAAACAGGACTGGTCCTTGGACAGTCTACATCGGTTGCCTTCCGTCAACAAGTGTCCGCAGAGCACAGAAGGTGAAGCCGTGGCTGACATGTTAACTTTTCGGGATAATTCCTGGTAGCAGAGCGGAAACAAGCGGTGTCGTCAGAAACACAGAGAGAGAGCATCAACAGAACAAGAAAACAGAACCAAAGAAAACAACAACCACCAAAAAAAAAAATTATATATATATATAAAAAATTACAAATCATAACCATTAAAAAAAAAAAAAAACAAAAAAAAATCAGGAAGGAAAAAGGAAAAGCAAAAAAAAAAAAGAGGCAAAAATAAAAGAAACAGCCCCCAAAAAAGGGAGGAAAAAAAATTAAAACTAATAATAAAACTAATAATAAATAATAATTAAAAAAAAAAAAACACCACAACCCAGTTGGGTTTTGTCATCTGTGCTACCTTTTTTTTTTCTCCTTTTCTTTCTTTTCTTTTCTTTCAGGGTTTTCTGGTTTTGTTTGTCCTTTTTGTGTGTGTGTGTGTGTGTCTGTGTGTGTGTGTGTGTCTGTCTGTGTGTTTGTTTCTGAGATATATATTATATATCATATATAAATATATATATGTATATATATACACAGTCATTCCTTCATACAAAAGTTGTCTATAGACAGTTTTGTACTGTTGTGGCAAGGTATATACATCCTTCTAAGTTTAGAGGCTAGCTTGCTAAAGGAATATTCTTTCATTCTTTCTTGCTTTCCTTTTTTTTTTTTGTTCTGTTTTGTTTCTCTCTTCTCTCTCTCTCTCTTTCTTTTTTTTTCTTCCCCTAAGTTAGTTAATCTGTTTTGCTTTTGTTTTGTTTTTGCTTTGCTTTGCTTTCCTTTCATTTATTTATTTATTTATTTTAAATGTGTTTATTTAAGGTTGGTCTTGTAGGCCGACTGATGAGACCATCTTTGCTTTGTCTTTGCCAGCGGGGTACTTATTGTCTCCTCTAGACCCATAGTCATTAGAACCGGAATCGCTCCGCTTGCTGTTTGCGCTATGCTTGGTTGGCGTGCCGGGGGGGTGGCTCACCTGCCCGTTCTTCTCGTCTGAAAAAAGTTGTTTAATTACGTCAAAGAAGTTACTCAATGGGCTGCCTGGGTACACAAAACAGAGGAGACAAAAAAAGAAAGAAAGGAAGGAAAGAAGGAAGGAAGAAAGAAACAAAACAAAACAAAACAAACAAACAAAATAAAAAAAAGAGAGAGAAGGGAAGGAGAGAGAGAGAAAGAGGAGAGAAAGAGAGAGAACAAACAAACAAATGAACAATGGGGTTTTTAACGAGAAGAACATGATGAGGAGATCCAGAGCCACGTGCGTGGGGGTGTGTGGGGGATGAAGACAATGAGCAGGAAGAGGAAGAGTGTTTAGGATGGGACACCTACAGAAATAAAGAGGCTGGGAGCATTAAGCACCTCGGGGGAAGGTCTTGGTTTTCTCCTGAGGGAGGGGGCAAGGCTATCTCACCTAGCAGGAGGACACAGTGCCTCGGTGCAGTCTGTTACTGGCAGGCACTTGGCCACTCCACACTGGAACGTCAGTGGATGTGACGCTGGATGCAGGCAGATCCCTTCTGAGCGCTGCTGTTACCCTCAGGGGGATCCGGAGGTGCTCACCAACGGCTGCTCTGCTTTGCAGCGGTGCTGAGCTCTCTTGCCACACCAGGCACGAGGCTATCTTTCTGAGTACCTCCTTGCCCACCCTTTGGCCACTGAGCCTGAAGCACCTGAGTGCTCCAAGGCAAACAGCATGTGACAGGGAGATATGGCTGACAGGAACATTGCCATCTGCACGCATGGCCTGTGGCTGGTACTTGCAAGCTCCTAAGGACCTTCAGATCCTTCTTACAGCAGGAACCAGGAAATGAAGGTGCTGAATACATTTTCGAAGCAGGCTGTCATTCATCTAACTATTTCTGGGATCTACCAAGGTCAAGAACTACTTCCTCATCGTCCTGAATTCATATTCTCTTTATAGCACAGCCTCCATGACACTGATACTCGCTCCAGCGGAGTTAGGAGCCAGACTGGGGTGCAGAACAGACATCTCCTCAAGGCAGTCACCAGAGCAGGCTGCAGGTTCAACACGGGCTGGGCACTGTGCACAGAAGTACAAACTTTCACACCACTGGAATTCCAAGCAGCATCATTGTGTTGTTCATAGAGCCCTGTGTCAGAGAATGACATAGGCCATACCCAAGGGAAGGCTCTGGGGGTGCTACCAAGGGGAAGGGACTGGCCACTACTGGAGAAGTAGCCTGTTAAGGGGCCATTTCCAGTCCCTTTTCATTTTCTTGTATTGAGGCATTAATCCTGTTCAGACATAAGAGGCTCACTCTAAATTCTCTACACATGGAAACTGAAGGTTGCTTTTATCTAACATCACAGAGGTGATGCCTGTTCACGACCATTAACCCCCCCATGATGCTTTCTTCAGCACTGGGACTGTTGGCTCCCTCATCTTTACAAATTCAGATCACTTATGTCCCACCTAAGTAATTTCATTCTCCAGTTCCGAGGAGGAGCTCCTTGCATCTGCTCTCCAATGCGGTGAAGAGTGGAACCTCTCATCCCTGAGATGGGAACAATCAGTTGGGAGCAAAAAGGTTACTTCAGAGCAGATATTGCCATTTCTCCACAGCTGGTGGACACTGGTGGCTGGGTCATATTATCCTTCTCTTCACCTCCATCACAAACATAAGCAAACCAGTTACTACAGCAGGCAAGTACTTTCTGGCCACAGTAACTTGGCTGAAGAGCTTGCTGAGTGCTTTCTTACTCTCTAATGGAAAATGCCAGACATACATCAACTGCTCTAATGGAAAGAAAGAGGGAATTTGTATTTGTATCCTGCAAAACTGAAGGTGTCCCTCTTTTTTTTCCTGCTCCACACTAACCAGGTAGCTACTGCTTTCCTCTGCAGGTCAACAGGCATTGAGGAAAATCAAATGGCTGGCACACACAGTGAAGGACCTCAGCCTTGTTGACCTCATTCATTCCTTGTCTCCCTCTGCTTACTGCTCTGTGGCTAACTGACTGCTGGCCCAGGCTCTGTCCATTCGTTCTGTTACACCAATGCCACAGGCAAATGGCTTTTTGGAAGGGCATCATTCACCTAACTGAAGTCTTAGTGATGGGCCCAAACAAAGAGCCAGACAAAGCACATGGCTCAGTGTCTGCCTAAGAAGAGAAGGCCCATCAAACCCTCAGTCATTTTGGGGTCAGACCTCTGTGTGCTCCACCTGCTCCCTTCCATGTGCACGAAAATGCTTTGGGAGGGGGCAGTCTGCTCCACATCTATGACTTCTATTTCAGAGAGGTCCCTAAGCCTCCCTAAAACTGCTTCATGTTTGTGGGCATATTCTGTGCTCAGGCTCATTTCTATTTTTGCTTTTCTTTTTTTGAGTGGCTACTCTTTTCAGTGAAAAGAAAGGAGGAAAAACAACCAAGCAAACACTGAGCCTTGAATGCAGGAATGTGGGCAGATCTGGTCCTTATGTGGCTTTGGACTCCTCATCGTCATAAGCAAATGGAGTCAGCAGAGAGAATGAAAAAGAGCACTGAAAAAAATGCTGGAGAGGGAAAGACTGCTAGGTTGGGAGAAAAGGGGAGGGGAATATCTCTAGTTGTTCAGCTGAGCAGTTTATTCAACAAGCTTAGAGGGAAAGAAGAGGGCAGAGTAAGCAGGGCTCTGCAGGAATCGGGGGAGTTCTTTTGTTTTCACGTAGACAGCAACAGCAGACAGCAGTACAACTTGCAAGAATGGAGCAATACAACATTTTTAGGATTATATTGATATATCTGGTACTTGCTGAGTCCTGACACAGGATTTTTTAATCATCCTATTAAAATATGCAGCCCCTGTTTTCATCCACCCTTTCTCCTCCCCGTGCCCTACTGGCTCGCAAGTGCCTGGAGATTTATTGCAGCAAAAGTATTTAACAGTCTGCTTTTCTTTGCCTGTATCACTGCTGGATTCCTTACAATCAGCATTCTCAGGTAAAATTTTAATGGGAGGTAAGAAATCCTTAGGGATGTTTAAAGAGAGCTCCTGTTAAAATAAAATAGGCCATTTCACTAACCCTTTCCTTCCTCTGCCTTTGGTAGGCTTGTAATTAAACACCAACTAACTCCACTCTCCTGTCCTGCAGGCAAGAAAGAACTGATCCTACAGCAAGCAATGCAATCGCTGCCTTGATGTTGTCTATGTGGCAGTGTGTTAGCCCACACCTGGCCTGGTCTAGATGCTGGTCTTTGGATAGACAAAGAGTCCTCACATTTTCCTCTGGAGGCAGGCAAACATGGGGCAGCTGCACTGGAAGCACAGAAGTGGAGCGTGGTGGTGCTCTTCTTAGTTCTTGTTCCCCTTTGTGCTTATACATCCCATAAAACAAGACTTGGAAGTGCAGGTGGTGGTGGATTAGAATAGATTTTTCAGCACTCCTCCACTCCTAGCATCAGTGTGAAATTGTTCCTAGGCTCTTACACCTGTAAGTCCATCTGGGGACCTCAGAAAGGCTGCCTCCCACTTTGGAAAGTGAGGTGACATCCCCATCCCATTTCCTCTAGGCTGGGATGAAGGTTTGGCACACTGAGTCTCCACAACTTTCCCAGTGTTTCATGCATCTGTAGCTAAGATATTGGTTCCCCTTGAGAGCAAAAATGTTCATCAACACAGAGCAAAGAAGGCATGAAGGGTAGCAAGGGTGAGAAACCGTGGGAAGGATCAGCAGCAGGGTGGGGGCTCAGAGCGTTGGGTTCACATCTGTTAGGAGGAGATGGATGTGTGCATTTTTTGAGTTAGACCAAGGAGCTGAATGCTGCAAGATGGGGAAGGGGAATGGGTTTGAAAACAAGCACTGAAGCTTATGAAAGGGTTATGTATTGAAGGGATGCTAGGGAAACATCTTCGTGGGGAAAGGTGCTGGCTCGTGGCACCTGTCTGCTGCACTGTCACGGCTGAAGAGCAGCAAAGAAGTCACAGCTGTCATGCGTTTTGAATACAGCAGGCACTGAAAGGAAGAAAGGGGACTGGAGACAGACACCAAAAAAAGAAGCTGAGTAGGTGGCTTGTGTCAGCCCCCACTGTCCTCTGTACTTCATCTGCTCTTCTCAGAAAGTCTGGCTGACACTGACCAGAGGTGTCACAAGTTTGAGACACAAAGTGGGAGTGCAGCACCAAGGTAAGAGAGGAAAGAGAAAATGAGGTGATTCACTCCAGGCACCAGAAGTGACACCAGGAAAGGATGCACCTTGCAAAGACCCTGACCACACAAAAACTTTGCCCTGACCTTGCAAAGACCCTCAGAGTCCTCCCCAGGAAAATGACAGGAGGTGGTGAACATGCTGCTTCAGGGCAAGCCTGGAGACTTCAGTCACTGACTAGAGCCTGCTGGCTTGTAACATTTAAGAGAGGGCCTGGTCCTCTTTCCATTGAAGCAAATAGCAACATTCCCATTGACTTAATGGAAGCTAACCCTGAGGCACTTCCTTCTCCTGTGAAACCCTCTCTCACTTCTATGGATTTTTAATGCACTAATCCTTATGGTGCTGAACATGGAGCTGCACAAAACACATCTGCCATCCGTGGGATTATCCTCGGCCTCTCCTTTCTGTACAGCCTGAGAAATTTGGTGTTTCTGCATTTTCAGCTTAGGCCTGGGGAGAAAGTGAAGGGGAAAAAAAGAGATCTCCACTGGAGACAAAGACAGCCTTAGTCAACCTGACTTCCCATACTCCTTCCCTGGCTGCTTTCACATCCTTTCTGTCTATGGCCTGCCTCTGCTGCTGAGTTCTTCTCCCTTTACCCTTTCTTTTCTCTTTACCCCTTGTCTTTTCCACTTTTCCATCCCCACCTTGCTCTGTATTTTGATAGTAGCTGTGGCTTTGCTGAATCACGCAGTAAAAATCCAACACTCTTGATGGTTGATAATCCACTCCCTTTCAAACCCATTTTGATACACTGACAATCTCCTAGCCCTCTTTTCTTCTTAAGACCAGGCAATTTTAGCTCTTTTGCTTGGTTTCTGTTGGCAGAGTCCCTTCTGCCTTCAAACCAGGAGACTTAACATACAGAACCCACTCCAGGAGTAACCTACTCCAGGAGTACACACAGTGAAAGGGAAAGCAGAAAGACCAAAGTGGCCAATTCCTCTTTATTTAGCTGTAATTTCATGTCGGGGTTTCCCTCCAGACTGAAGAGCTCCTAGCTTAGGTATTGCACAAATACAAATGAGAGGTACCTCCACAAGCTCACCAGCTACTGAAGGCTACAGAAGGAATTTATTGCTCCTTGCTGGAGTCTTGCTGGAGGCCATCATACAGAACTTCCTCCTAGTCTGTGAACCCATCCTAGAAGTGAAACTGCAGAAATCCCAAGTCAGGTACTTGTCTAACAACACAGGAAGTCAGGAAAGCTCTCCAGAGACATGGATGTGGGTTTCACTGGGTTCATAAACAGACACAACCAACTGACCAGAACAGGTTTTCCCATTTCTTCTTCTCCCCAGTTAGTTACCTGATGGGGCAGTTGTTTGGATTCTGTTTCAGACTAGGAGTAGAAAATAGACAGTCCACAGAACAACTCCAGTTTCTTAGGAGGACACCTGAAGTGCAGATGGGGATGGTAAAGTAACTACCAAAGGTAACCACAGAGTTTATTTTCCAAGCCCTTAGGCTCTGCCAGCGAAAGCAACAACTGAAAGCAGCCCAGCTCTGGCAGGGGAATTCCTGCTCTGGCAGGGGGCTGGGACTCCAGAGGTCCCTTCCAACCCCTAACATCCTGTGAGCCTGTGAGAGCAGTGCTTGCAGAAACAGGCTGCTGGGAGGAACTATTCAGATACCCCACTCTGTTAGCACAGGTGTCCATCCTACCAGCAGAAGGTGGAAACTTTCAGTGGCTACACACTGGGCAGAGCTGACCACCAAGCTGACATTTAAATGCCCTACAACCCATCTGTGTTCTTACTGCCCTACACCAGCCCATCTCCTCTGCAGGAGGGTGGCCCAATGTCTGTGACAAGCCAGATGCATCCAGATGCTCATTCTGCCTCTGTCTTTTCTCTCCCTTTCTCAAACACACCCAGAGAAGATCCTGAGATCCAGGTCAGCCTCTCCTGTCACAGGTGATGTAACTGAGACAGGTAGCTGGTAATGATCTAGAGAATGGTGAAGACAGGCAGCAAAGACCCAAAGAGATGAGGCACATTGCCTTGCTGCTACCTTCTGCAGATCAGAGGCACAAGTCATTAATCAAAACCCAAATGTGCCCCTGAGTGATGAACAGCTATGGCCAGTCCGGCAGCACCACCTAACCCTCAGGAGAGGAGACAGGCTGCCGGAGAGCAGGGATTCATGCATCCCTTTGGACAGCTGGTGGCACTGGAAGAGCAGGCAAGGAGAGTGGGGGGATGAAGAGGCGCCAGATTCTGTTGTGGAATCATGCTGTTCTGGGAAAGGACTCAGCCCAAGAATTCTTTGTATCTGCCTGTCCTTTTGCAAAGATCTGCCTGCACAAGTGTGTGCTGAGAGGGGAAGCTGACGACCTACACTCGGAAAGCCACAGCAGATGATCACAGTGCTGCTTCCCATCCTCTTATGAGGCTTCAGCTGCTTCCTTCCAATTTTTTTGTCTATAAAAATGTCAGGAATGTGTTGGCACTCAGTAATATGATTTTGTTCTTTCCTGACAGATGGATGTTCAAGTATAATCTTATGGGTTTTAAGTTCTCTGACCTGTTCCTAAAGAGAGAGGCACCCTGTGCATGCTGGTGAAATGTTGCCTCTTCATTTCCTCCCAGTCAGTCCCTCCAAATTACAATTTCGTTTCCAGGGGAGGCCATCTCACATTCAGCTTAGTACAAATATTCACATGGAGTGTCCTGAAGCACTGCCTGCCATAGATAAAGCACTGTGACCTTAACTGAGGGAGATCTGTTGTCTGTATGGGTATCATGACAGAGATAGAGCAAAAGATCTTGCATTGGACAGTGAAAATCTACCCATAGCTGTCAAGACAGGGCTGGAGCACCTCTGCTCTGAGGATAGGCTGAGGGAGCTGGGGTTATTGCTCCTAGAGAGGAGAAGACCCCAGGGGACCTCAGAGCTGCCTTCCAATACCTGATGGCATCCTACAGGAAGGCTGCAGAGGGATTTTTCATATGGGTATCTAGAGGCAGGGCAAGAGGGAATGGTTTGAAGCTGAGGGAGAGTAGGGCTAGAGTGGATCTTAGAAAGAAGTTCTTCAGTATGAGAGGTGTGGGACTCTGGAATAGGTTGCCCAGGGAGATTGTGAATGTTTCTTCCCTTGGGGTGTTCTAGGCCAGGCTGGATGAGACCTTGAGCAGCTGAGTCTAGTTGAGAGGTGTCCCTGCCCATGGCAGGGAGGTTGGAGTAGATGATCTCTAGGGTCCCTTCCAGCCTGAGCCATTTTGTGATTCTATGACAGGACCTGATGTGTACCAAATAGTTTGGCACATCTGGATCCACCTTTAGTGCCAAGCTGCCATTTTGGTTGCTGCCTTCTATGGTGCAAAAGACATCAGTCATGAGTTGGAAAAGAAATGTCTCCCCAACACAACATGAGAAGGAAGAGCTGTGACTACAGCATGGGGAGAGTCAGCCATCCACTGGGATGACAGAGGAGAGCTGGCCAAGGGGAACTGGGAAACCTGGCTGGAACTCTTTGGAAAATCTGGCTTATAAGTCATGATCCACCCCTTATGAATGAATATGTGATCCTTCAGGTGGGTCATCTTGGGTCACAATTTAGGCAGAAGAATCAGCCATGCAGCCAGCACAAAAGAAAAACCATCTTGCTCTGACTACCTCTCAGTAGAACAATGGTGAGAAGAGACCTTCAGCTGGGAGGGCAGTGCACATTTTCCCCCAGGTTTCAGCCTCAGTGTTTCTGTCACCAGTTATGACTTTATAAATGCAAATCACCAACCTCCTCTTTCCTCAAACAGCTACTTCATGAGAAGCAGGATCACTCTGATGAATGCCAGTACGGATCAGGATCACATCCCAGAGCACCACATCCAGATAGCTGCTGCTACCAACAGGCTGGAAATTAGCCCTCACAAAGCCACATGCTGCAATGGCAATCCAAATGGGATGTAACAAGTTTTAAACTGCAAAATGTCTCCTAATTTCTCAGGTAGCTTGGGATGGTACTGACAAGGTCTTATGCCTAGATGAATCAAACTGAGACTGCAAGGAGCTAGGAAGAGAAGCCTTTACCACAGTGAAGTTGCGTTGAGGATGATTGGCCGTGGGGGACAAGGTCAGATGGCTCTGAATAGAAAGCTCTGTCAAGTCCTGCACACTGGAAGCAAGAGATTTGACTGAGATACATTGGAAAGATATGAAAGGCAAATGGATTTGCTGTGCTT
The DNA here is from genome assembly GCA_015227895.2 of Colaptes auratus. Lineage (NCBI taxonomy): Eukaryota > Metazoa > Chordata > Aves > Piciformes > Picidae > Colaptes > Colaptes auratus. The sequence goes on along the minus strand of CM037647.1, from coordinate 3,095,604 downwards.
CTGCTTTGATCAGATCACTTTGTTGATAGCCACTGGTACACACAAGGATTTGTAAAGCTTTTTGTCTAAGTGCCCAGAGAAGGGCCACAAGGATGAGCAGAAGGCTGGAGACACCTCTCCTATGAAGACAGGCTGAGAGAGTTGGGGTTGTTCAGCTTGGAGAAGAGAAGGCTGCAAGGAGACCTAATTCTGGCCTTCCAGTATCTAAAGGGGGCTACAGGAATGCTGGGGAAGCAATTTTTAGGCTGTGGGGTAGTGATAGGACTAGGGGTAATGAATCCAAGCTAGAGAAGGGGAGATTTAGATTAGATGTTAGAAAGAAGTTCTTCCCCATGAGGGTGGTGAGACACTGGCACAAGTTGCCCAGGGAAGTGGTGGAAGCCTCATCCCTGGAGGTTTTTAAGGCCAGGCTGGATGTGGCTATAAGCAACCTGCTCTAGTGTGAGGTGCCCCTGCCATGGCAGAGGATTTGGAACTGGCTGATCCTTGGGGTCCCTTCCAACCCTGACAATTCTGTGATTCTGTGTCAGTGGTGCTAGGAATGAAAGTTTCACATTATAAGTGGCAACACAGGACACTGATGAACAAACACAAAGGTCTTCTGGCCAGACTGTTGTCACAGGCTTATGGTCTAAGACTGCAAGAACCTTTGCTTGTGCCGTGTGTAACACATTGGAGCTGCAATAGTTGCACCTACCAACCTCTTCCTCCTCTCATCATCAGCTAGATCCACAAAGAAGTGCCACTGAAATGGAAAGTCATGAGGGATGGAAAACAAGCAAAGACTGCCTCACTTGGAAAGAAAACTCATCCCTAGACAGCTACAGTGTGGAGACTGGGCAGTTTCCAGGCTCCCTTGGTGTCTCTTGAAAGTAAAGTCAATAGCAAGCCAGGCTTTGCAGAGCTCCTCAGTGAAACATACTTACTGAGGACTCTGAAACACTGGGGATGGCAGGGGAAGGGAGCTATCAAAGGTTTTACTACCAGCCAACCACCCAAGAAGCTCTCCTAGTAGCATTTAGAGGATTTAAAGCCACTAAGGTTTGTAAAGGCCAACTCTTTCCTGAGCAAGGACCCACTGAAATGTCACCGTGGGTTTCTGTGTTGTGTGTACCTCAGACCCAACATGCCCCATCTACAATGGCACTTGCTTTCCGAGCCTCAGCTTTGGGCTTGAAGCTGGAGGGTCTTCCACTTTCTGTATTATCTTGATTTTTCTTTCTGATAATGCAAAGGCCCTGCAGAACTTATGAGAAGCTCACTACCAATTGTACAACCTGCTCTCTGGTGAGAGAGACATAAATAGTTTCATAGTTTCATAGTTTCAGTTAGGGTTGGAAGGGACCACAAGGATCATCTAGTTCCAACCCCCCTGCCATGGGCAGGGACACTCTACCCTAGATCAGGCTGGCCAGAGCCTCATCCAGCCTGGGCTTAAACACCTCCAGGGACGGGGCCTCAACCACCTCCCTGCACAACCCATTCCAGGGCTTCACCACCCTCATGGTGAAGAACTTCCTCCTCCCCTCCAGCCTGAATCTCCCCACCTCCAGCTTCATCCCATTCCCCCTAGTCCTATCACTCCCTGATAGCCTGAAAAGTCCCTCCCCAGCCTTCTTGTAGGCCCCCTTCAGATACTGGAAGGCCACAATGAGGTCACCTCAGAGCCGTCTCTTCTCCAGCCTGAACAGCCCCAACTCCTTCAGTCTGTCCTCACAGGAGAGGTGCTCCAGCCCTCTGCTCATCCTCGTGGACCTTCCCTGGACACGCTCCAGCACCTCCAGATCCCTCTTGTAATAGGGGCTCCAGAACTGGAGGCAGTACTCCAGGTGGGGTCTCACCAGAGCTGAGTAGAGGGGGAGAATCCCCTCCCTTGCCCTGCTGGCCACACTTCTCCTGCTGCAGCCCAGGATCTGATTGGCTTTCCGGGCTGCAAGTGCACCCTGAGAGCTCCTGGGGAGCTTCTCCTCCCCCAGCACCCCCAAGTCTCTCTCCTCTGGGCTGCTCCCCAGCCAGTCACTGCCCAAATACCAGAGTAGATGGTAATAAACAGTCCTCTCCACCCTGCCTCAAAAGAAAAGAGAATCCAGCAGCTTCTTTTGCAGCTGTGTTGATTTTACAAGGCCCAACAGCAGCACATGAAGTGGTGGAGCTCATTTGTCACTAAACTGCTTTGGCTCTGAACGCACACAAGGAACCGACCAGCTAAGCCGGGAGGTATCGCTCCCACAGGCGCTTTGCAGGGGCGCAGCTGCATTAGCAATGGGAAGGGTTTAGCTTCTACAAGGTAAGCCTAATCTTCTGAACAGATAGGAAAGGCTTCATGGAAACCAGTTGAGTCTTTCTGACTAAAGGAAGACTCAGAAATGCCCATCCCACTGCTGCAGAGGGTGGAAATGTAAAAGAGAAAAGCTCCGCCCCAACGTGCATTCCAACTTCACGATGAGCCAAATTCTTTCCTTCTGTTGTGCAACATGAAGGGCTGGCAGCAGAGCTCTGGTGGTCAGAGGCAGGGCTGATCCAGCAGCTGCTACACCGTGTGGATATTGGCAGCTCCTACGGCACACCTCTGCTGGTCAGCGTTCACCTGGTGCTCAATGCCAACGGCTATGCAAAAGCACTTCTCAGACAGATCATAGAATCAATAAGGCTGGAAAAGACCTCAAGTCCAACCTGTTACCCAACACCTCATGACTACTAAACCATGGCTTCAAGTGCCATGACCAATCTCTTTTTGAACACCTCCAGGGATGGTGACTCCACCACCTCCCTGGGCAGCACATTCCCATGGCCAAGCTCTCTTTCTGAGAAGAACTTCTTCCTAACCTCCAGCCTAAACCTCCCCTGGCACAGCTTGAGACTGTGTCCTCTTGTTTTGGTGCTGGGTGCCTGGGAGAAGAGACCATCCCCCACCTGGCTACAACCTCCCTTCAGGGAGTTTTAGACAGCAAGAAGCTGAGCCTCCTCTTCTCCAGGCCAATCAACCCCAGCTCCCTCAGCCTCTCCTCACAGGGCTGTGCTCCAGACCCCTCCCCAGCTTTGTTGCCCTTCTCTGGACACCTTCCAGCATCTCAACATCTTTCCTAAACTGAGGAGCCCAGAACTGGACACAGGACTCAAGGTGTGTCCTAACCAGTGCTGAGTACAGGGCAGAATGACCTCCCTGCTCCTGCTGGCCACACTATTCCTGATGCAGGCCAGGATGCCATTGGCCTTTTTGGCCACCTGGGCACACTGCAGGCTCATGTTCAGCCTACTATCAACAGCACCCCCAGGTCCCTTTCTGCCTGGCTGCTCTCCAGCCACTCTGACCCAAATGACCATGGCTAGCAGGAGATGAGTTAACATTTGAAGCATAGAATCATGCAATTGTTTTGGCTGCAAGACACCTCAAGATCAGGGAGTCCAACCATCAGCCTAATACCACCATGGCCATTAAACCATGTCCCAAAGTGCCATGGCCACAGATTTCTTGAACACCACCAGGCACAGGGACTCCACCACCTCCCTGGGCAGCCTGTGCCAATGCCTGACCACTCTTGCAGCAAAGAAATTTTTTCCTCAACTCCAATCTAAACCTCCTTGGTGCAGCTTGAAGCCATTTCCTTTCATCCTATTGCCTGATACAAGAGGGAAGAGACCAACCCCCACCTCTCTCCAACCTCCTTTCAGGGAGTTGCAGAGGGCAATGAGGTCTCCCTTCAGCCTCCTTTTCTCCAGGTTGAACACCCCCAGTTCCCTCAGCTGCTCCTCATCAGACCTGATCTTCAGACCCTTCACCAGCAACTCAACACTGCCCAGGTGGCCAAGAAGGCCAATGGCATCCTGGCCAGTATCAGGAATAGTGTGGCCAGTATAAGGAATAGTGTGGCCAGTATCAGGAATAGTGTGGCCAGCAGGAGCAGGGAAGTCATTCTGCCCTGTGCTCAGCACTGGTTAGGCCACACCTTGAATCCTGTGTCCAGTTCTGGGCTCCTCATTTAAGAAAGACATTAAGACACTTGAACATGTCCAGAGAAGGGCAATGAGGCTGGGGAGAGGCCTTGAGCACAGCCCTGTGAGGAGAGGCTGAGGGAGCTGGGGTTGCTTAGCCTGGAGGAGGCTCAGGGGAGATCATATTGCTCTCTACAACTCCCTGAAGGGAGGTTGTAGCCAGGTGGGGGTTGGTTTCTTCTCCCATGCAGCCAGCACCAGAACAAGAGGACACAGTCTCAAGCTGTGCCAGGGGAAGTTTAGGCTGGAATGTGAGGAAGAAATTCTTCACAGAGAGATTGGCCACTGGAATGTGCTGCCCAGGGAGGTGGTGGAGTCCCCATCCCTGGAGGTGTTTGAAATAAGACTGGATGAGGCACTTGGTGCCATGGCTTAGTTGCTTAGATGTTGTTGGGTGATAGGTTGGACTTGATGATGTCTGAGGTCTTTTCAGCCTGGTTAATTCTGTACTCTGTGTCTGGAACCAGAGGCCTCAGAAGACACCACTACATTCAGAAACATCTTGAAGGACTAAATAAATTTACCCTTGCTGTTAATGACAACATCCAATGGTTTACAGTGGGTGAAAAGATATCCCTCATTCCCACCAGAGCTTTGACACATCTGTGCCAGGCACAAAGCATCTGATGAGCTCTTCCTAGTCCAGAGTTACCTCTTTTGCAAGCATGACTGCCTGTGCCCACTCTTAGAGAGCAACAATGAGGTAAAAAAAACCCCACACAGCATAGTTTTTCTCTGGGTATTAAGGAAAATGTCTTTGCTGCAAGAGTGGTCAGGGATTGGAACAGGCTGCCCAGGCAGGGGGTGGAGTCCCCATCCCTGGAGGTGTTCAGGAAACCTGTGGCCATGGCACTTGGGGACATGGTTTAATGGCCATGGTGGTGTTAGGTTGATGGTTGGACTCAATGATTTTAGAGGGCTTTTCCAACCCAAACAATGCAATGATTCTTACTCTATTTGTTGTTACTAGAGGAACAGTGTGTTAGCTTCACGGGGGGTTCCCTGTCCTCAAAGCCATAGAGGACAGTTTGCCAATAAGAGGCTACATGCTGGCATCATTCCCTGTCTCAGGCATGGCTGAGCTCTCCTGCCCATGAAATAGCTCTTCAGTCCCCTAGGACAGTGGAATTCAGCCTGGTGCAGTCATCACTGCTGATTCTGTGAGCACAGCAGCTCCATTAACCCCCTATAACCCTTCCTTTCTCTCCCCTGGAGACATATTTGTATTCCGTCTGTGCTGTTACTGCCCAAAAGCAGTCTCCCTGCTGGCTTTCACCTTGTCCTCTTTGTCCCCTGTTGGATTGATGCTGACAGGGGCAGCTGGGGGGTCTGCCTGAACTGGGAGTGAGCGGTGATGTTCCCTTGAGAGCCCAGAGCACTGGCTGGTTATCTGCACAGCTCGGGTCACTTGTGAGCAATCAGGAGAATTAGCATTGCCATACTGTCTTATCATGTGAATGCCAGATCTGAGTAAGAAGGAAAAGACTGAGGGAGAAGAGAGATTTGCTATCTGATGCCTTCAAGAAGGAGCTGGAGGTTTGCCTACAACTTAAATCAGTCTTCATGAGGAGATCAGAAATGGTATAACCCAGACAACTCAGGTAAGAAATCCAAAAAGCTCCTTACAGAGCAAAGGAAGAAGTGCCACCAGGGCCAAAAATCTGCCCTCTGTCACACATACATAACCCTAATACTGTGACAACTTCCCTTTGTTGTTCCAGACTCCAGAACAACTCCAGAACAATCTTCCTTTACAAAGGGATGAGGCAGGAGTGGCAGGTCCAGCTGGAGAGCTCAGTGATTGCTCACTCAACAGCTCATGTTCTCTTTCAGAGAGATCTGAATGGAGATCTAAAGAGAACAGAGTTCTCCTGCACAGAATCTTTCTGTTTAAAAGCTGTGTAGCTGTGGTGCTGAGGGACATGGTGTAGTGGTGGCCTGGCAGTGCTGGGCTAGGGATTGGATTCGATGATCTCAACACAAGAAGGACATGGACCTGATGGAGCTGGTCCAGAGGGGGGCCACAAAAATGATTGCCTGTCTCCTATGAAGACGGGTGGAGAGAGTTGGGGTTGTTCAGCCTGGAGAAGAGAAGGCTCCAGGGAAGTCTTAGAGCAGCCTCCCAGTACTGAAGGAGGCTACAGGAAAGCTGGGGAGGGAGTTTTTACAGGGGCTGATAGCCACAGCAGAAGGGACAATGGCTTTAAACTGGAGAAGGGCAGATTCAGATTGGGCATTAGGAAGAAGTTCTTTACTATGAGTGTGATGGAACACTGGAACAGGCTGCCCAGGGACATGGTGGAGGTCCCACCCCTGAACACATTCAAGGTCAGACTTGATGGAGCTCTGAGCAATCTGCTGTAGTTGCAGATGCTGCTGCTCACTGCAGGCAGGTTGGACTAGATGAGCTTTAGAGGTCCCTTCCAACCCAATGCATTCTATCATTTTCAAGGTCTTTTCCAACCTAAACAAGTCTATGATTCTGAGACATAAGTAATAAGACAAAACATTCTCAATCTCCAGTAGGTTCACTACTCCTCCAGCTGGAGACACAACACCCTTCCCCAAGACTGGACTGGAACTGGGACCATTTAACACTAGCCAAGTGTCTGACAGATAACAGGAGGTGTGCCTTATGCAAGACTCCAAAGAGTCTTACCCCAAGGATATCTGGGGAAGAAGGGGGTGGATGCAAAATGGAATTCAATAACATAGCAATCCTGTCTCAATAAACAGCAGGAACCCAGGGGAGCCAGCAGCTAGTAGGGCAGCATTCACTGCAGAAAAGGGACTGAAGAATCCTGAGTCAAAGGCAGCAAGTAAACAAAAGAGGGGAAAAACAAAAGAGGGAAGAAATAAGAAAACCACTGGCCTGGGTCACAGTGAGGGGGAAGGGGAATCTCAAGTGCAACACCACACACTTGTGCTATGAAGGGGAAAGCCGTGGTGGAGCCTGTGCATCCGTGCATGGATGGGGAGGAACAGAGTTAGGGGAAGGTGCTGGTGCCCACCGGGTCGGTGAAAGACATTCTGGGCTGTTAGGGGGTGGGGAGACTTGAGAAGAGCGTGGGGGGAGCAGGGAGAGGGCAGGGAAGAGGTGGGAGGGTCAGGCCGGCGCATTGTTATGTTGCTCAGCAGGGGCTGGGGAAGGAGAAAAGGCAGAAGGGAAGGAGGTTCTTACCACATTTGGAAAGTCTGCCAGTCATCAACTCCATACAGTTAGTGGTGTCTGGATCATAGAACGGAAAGAGGAGGGAGGGAGAAACATAAAAAAAAGGTTTCCATACCTCTGTGCATAAAGTAGTAACTTAGCACATTATTACCTGAAGCAGGAAACATAAACACATCTTGGTCTTCACACAACCCAGGCCAGATTCTGCCACCCACTGTCAGCCAGTGCAAACCCAGCCCTGTGACTGGGAGCGGACAGGGCTTCAGCCCCACTGCTCCACTCACCTCTTCATCATAGCTACAGGTGAGTACCTTGGCTCTGGGAAGCATTCTGCCACCACATTAGCAAACTAGAAGCCTTGTTTCACCTGGCCAGCTTTGCAAGTTAGCCTGCAACAGCCAAGAACTGCCTGGCCAGCTGATCTGTGATCCCCAAAACCTGGAGAGAGGGAGGAAGCACAGCACTGGCTACAGATGTGGAAGAAGATGGCTTATTACACAGCTCAAAACCATTTTTCAGACCCCAAAGGGCACCCTCCAAGCTCTCTATGTAACTCTGCCTCTCTCATTCACATATAGGCTCTTACTCCTCTTGCTCTCAAAGACAACAGAATTACTTCTGCAAAGGGTGGCAGAATCTGGCCCTGAGGCATGTCCACTTCTATATAGCTCCCCTGGCCACAGCCTCTGAGTGCTTCTTCCTTAAATGTGATAAGGAGAAGGAGCTCTGTGCATCAGCTTTAAAGCAGAAAGGACCAGCCCAGCCGGACACTTCCACGTGGAACCTGCTGCTGCTAGCCAAGATTCCATTGCATTTGGGACCTCAGTCGTCATGTTCATGAGCACTGGGCCATGTGGAGCACTCGCTGCTGAGCAAGTGGCTAACAGTTAAAGCACTCAGCTCAGTCCCACATCTCCTCTTGGCCTCTCAGTGAACACTTGAGCATTCAAGATACGGCTTCTTGGCCATATGCTGAAAATCCCTGACTGCTAGGAAAATCTAACTCCTCCCTGACTGCTGGAGAGAGGGAAGAGTCATTTCTACATTCCTCCCCTTAAATACTGAGAGAAGTCCTTTCAGAAAAGGGGGGGAGAGATGCTGGATATGCTTGGGAAAGCTGGCCCCATGCCAGAAGAGCATGGGTATGTATTCTTTCCTGATGCAGCCAGGCCTGTGGTGTGTAAATCATCTGGGAAAGCATGGAGTAGAGAGGGCAGGGTCTTGGCCCAGTAACGCTGGCCAAAGCACCTAGGCAGCAGTTATGTGCTCTCCATCCCCATGGTTAGAGGCAGGCTCAGTGGGAGATGATACCCATGGAAGATCTCTCAGAAAGGGCCAAGGCCAAGAGAAAGAGAAAGGGGGAAAAGGAAGGAAGTGAAGGAGAAGAGAGGATTGAAGAGCAGGAATCAGAGGTGGCAGAAAGGGCAGGAGTTTACCTGCTTTTGAATGTCTTTGGCTAGTCTGAGTGAAGGCAGATTAAGTTCCCCAAATACATTTGCCCTTGAAGATGCCTAGCAGGTTTAAGAAGTGCCTACAGCTGCTGACTGAGCTAACAACCAGCAGTCACAGTCATGAGCTTGTATCATTTCTTTTTTTCTTTAGTAACCTGCAGAAGTTTGTTGTCTCCTGCCTTTTAAGTGGCTCCTGTCCAGCCCGCTGAGTCAGCTACTCCTTAGGGTAACACAGTGTAATCCAGACCTGCAGTGGTAGAGCTCAGAGCTCGCACATCAGCAGAACTAGGGCTTTGAAAAAAAACCACAGGAGAGCAAGGAAAGTCTCCAACATGACCTCCAACCCCTGGAATTCTCCTCTCAGGTGTATCCAGACTGGCCAGACAGTGACTAGCAGTGTGGAAACAAAAGGGGAGGACTTGGATATAGGGTCAGAGGATGTAAATGTTGTGGCTGCTTTACTAAGACTCTCCTAACATGTTAACAAATTACTAATAAGCATGTTTCCTGACGTTCATACCCCAGAATACTCTCTTTCTCCTGAGTCCCCTGCAGTCAGCACAGCTCTTTTCAGGGTTCCATTTAAAACTAATGGTGTACCAGGGCTGCACACGTTCGTTGTGTGAGGAGAGGCTGAGGGAGCTGGGGTTGCTTAGCCTAGAGAAGAGGAGGCTCAGGGGAGACTTCATTGCTGTCTACAACTACCTGAAGGGAGGTTGTAGCCAGGTGGGGGTTGGTCTCTTCTCCCAGGCACCCAATACCAGAACAGGAGGACACAGTCTCAACTGTGCCAGGGGAGGTTTAGGCTGGATGTTAGGAAGAAATTCTTCACAGAAGGAGAGATTGGCCATTGGAATGTGCTGCCCAGGGAGGTGGTGGAGTCCCCATCCCTGGAGGTGTTTAAGAGGGGACTGGATGGGGTGCTTGGTGCCATGGTTTAGTTGATTGGATGGTGTTGGGTGCTAGGTTGGACTCGATGATCTCGAAGGTCTTTTCCAACCTGGTTAATTCTATTCTATTCATTACAGTGCTACAGAATGCAAACTGGACAGATCTACCACGTGAAAACCAGATTGCAGAACATCTGCAACCCATTTTTGTCTGTGAGAAACTACACTTGGCAGGTTCTAGAGCTGCTTTTGATGGATAGGAAAAGCCACAAACCCTTTCTTGAATCAAAGACTGTGGGAAAACATCAAAGCAAGGCTAATAAAACCAATTTGTCTTTCTTGCAACACTTGTGCACAACTATCATTTGCATTCTCTCTGTTGCCATGGCCAGTCCCAGGAACTGCACAGGGATTATTTGGAGTGCCTTTCCAAGACACAATCAAGGTGTTTTCCCCCCATTCCTAAGGCACTGCAAACATGAGCACACCAGAAACCAGTAGCTCACACTGCATTGCCTGAAAGACTCCCAGAGTGAATAAGCCTTCAGCTTCTCTGTTATAATAATTACTTTAATGCTTCTTCCATTTCTATCCTATTTTAACATCTGCTTTAGGAAATACTCTCTGGGAGAATATATTTCATCATTTTAAAGTAGATTTTTCCTTCTGATTAGAAAGCCTCAGACTCTTGGCAGTCAGCTTCTGCTCGTGGGTAATACTCCATCACCCAGGGGCTGGGGGATCCAGATGACTAAAGCCAGGGTCTGGAGGCCTTCAGCTCTCTGAGAAGCACTGGTGGGTCAGGTTACAGCATTTTTAATGTGTGCTGGTTAATTTTCTAATTAAACTACAGTGGCAGATCCCAACCCTTCTGGTGACAAGGCAAATTCTTGTTTCACAGAGAGTGCTGGCAGTCACTCACACTTCGGATTTGAGCAAGACTCTTTCATATATGACACCAAGTTCAGTTCATTAACAGATGTCAAAGGCTTTGGTTGAAACCAGACCTTCCTTTGAAAGGCCAAACAAGCTCTGAATCCATTAAAAACCTCCTAGTGTTCTGCTGAAGTTTCTTTCCTGATTTCCTTTTCTCTTTAGTTGCTGTGTTTCTGCCCCACATACATTGCACAAGCAGGCTGCCTGCCTTGTGATGCTTCTGATACCTCTGAGACTGAAACTTGTCCCAGCCCAGGAAATCTCACCCAAAGAGCTGCTCCTCTGAGATCTCCAAATTCAGGGCTAGGTCCCAGACAGCACTGAGCACCTCCTGCCAGATGCTCACTGTCCCCAGTAAACACTCCCAGAAGGGGGGCAGCAGTTCCTCTGGTCCCAGGCAGTGATCATTTAGATGGGAATTCCCTGGGGCTTGGGTGCTTATTTGAAATTCATTGTCCTTCTAGCAAAACCCAGGAGAGCCTGGACTATTTTTTTCACCCCCCTACAGGCTTGATTTTAGGACTACTCAGTTCATTTTAATGCAGGCTGCTCAGTAAGAATACTAAAGCTGTTTAGCAAAAAGCCAGTTCTCTGCCCATCCAACCAGGCATTACACAACAGCTTCTACAGATGATGGCTAGGTGAAGTGATTGTCCCAGACACTATGAGAGCAGGAAGACATCAAGAGTGCAAGAAACAAGACAAACCTGGCACCAGGATGAGCCCTGCATAAAGCTGACTTGCACTCCCAATTGCAAACTGGCATTTGCCCAGCCCTGGTTTGAGTCTGCAGCTGGAAGTTTACCTCGCAAGGCACTTCACTTGCTCCCTTTTCTTGTCTTGATGATAAAATCCTTCATGCATTGGGAAACTCCAAGTTCCTTGCTGATTTATTTATTTGTTCTCTATTTGGCAGCAAATTAGCCAACCTACAGCTCCTGTGAGCCTTAAAGATGAACACCCAGAACTCGCAGATCAATACTCTGGCAAAGCTTTTGGAGCAACAAGAAAATGTTTGGCTTTTGGAGGTGCAGGCCAGAGTGACAAAGAGAGTTTGGGTGTGTAGAGAGAAGATCCCCAGCCCCAGCAAGAACTTGCACTGCCCTGTTCTGAAGCTGGATGTGGTTTTGTCTGTGTTACTGAAAGGCATTTCCAGCAGTAACACTCTGGAACTTTGAGATGCCAGGGGTTCAAATCTGAATGTGAAGCTATTAATTAAAATCAAGAAAGAGAAAACCTCTTAGAGAAGACACAAAGGTTATGTCAGTATTGCTGATTGCCATGAACCAGGGAAAATGGGAAAAATTAAGAACATTCAGCACCCCACACTTAAAACCAAAGCCCAAAGAGGCAAGGAAATATTAGGGAAATAAAAACTGATACCCTGTGAATGATCACAGATGGCTTTTGCATGTCCCTATTCACCAGCTGTTTCTATGCCTCCTTTGTACAGAGGCACTGGAGGAAAACAGATTATGATTTAATGGAAGGAGTATTGGGCTGAAACAAAGGCACAAAGCTGAGCTATTGTCCTCCATGGAGAGAGATTCTTTTATCCCACCAAAAGGCAGTCCTGCCCAGGAACTACCTAAGCAGAGATTCTCAATATAAGGCTCCTGGACAGACCCAAACATGGATGAGAGTCCAGGCCAGCTGCTCTCACAAACAGCAATACTCACTCTTGATCCAAAAGGGACTGTCCCTTGCTGGGTTTCATGGATTTTGTGATACCAGTAACAAGAACACATGGACAGCTACCCTGTTTCAGAGCAGAGCTCAAAGCCATCCAGAGCTCTGTCTCCATCAGCAGCCACACAAAGTGTAACAGCACCCCAGGTGTACAGAACACATCCTCCTAAAACAGCCTCACTCTCTCACCACTCCCAGGTCAGAGCTTTCCTGACCTTGCTGTGGTTCCTCTTTAGCAATCCTCATGAAGATCTCTCTTCCAGGAGTTGTCCTGCCTCCCTGTGAGTAACAAGCACTCATGGGAAGATGATCACCTGCAAGTTCCTCACATTTGGAACCTGCTTCAGTGAGGAGTTCCCCAGGTCTCACATCATGTGAAGGTATGCTTTCATTGCTACATGGCTTCCACTATTTTCATGTGATGGCCTCTAGTTCTTTCATTGGGAAGAACAAATCATCAGTCAATCCCTATCTATGTCAGCCATGGGTCTGTAGATCCTACTTTTGTCTCAGCAGTTACACCACAGAGGATCTAATGCCCTAAGGTTGTGTAAGGTTGATCTGTTGCACTAAATTTGGCCAACTAGAGAGTGGAGTTTAGCAATATGCCATTAGCTTTCTGGGATAGATTTCCTTTATTTACACACATATTCAGCTAAGGGAGGGAAGCTGTTCTCTGCTCCAGAAGAAACAAGGAAGCAAAAATGGAAGTGAATAAAGAGACATCCAGGGAGGAGGGAGATTGTAAGTGTGAGACAGAAACACATCTGCCTAAGTCAGGTGGATATGGGGCTCACATACACACACACACACAGATGCATGGGCAACACAACATCTACAAACACTGGAGTGAGCTGGAGGAAATGTGAAAGAGGAAAGTTCTGAAACCCAGGCAGGCCAGCTCAGCAGGCTGGCATGCTGCAAAAGGATCAAAGAGGGGCAGGAGAGAGAGTGGCTCCCAGTGCCCTGCGCTACTGGGCCTTGCTGGCCTGCTTTACACTGTGCTTGCTGGACTCCTGGTGCAGCCCTCCCTTTCCATCCACCTTTCACAGATGGTTTTCACTATCCCATCTGTTAATGGCATTTGGGAGAGGCAACCCCAGAGAAGATGTGTGTGTGTGTGTGTGTGTACAGGGAGCTAGGGAAAGCTCCAGGGCTGGGCCAGTATTGCAGCATCCCCAGAGAGCCACAGGGAGCTGTGAGCTCGTTGTTCTGCTGCAGCATTGGCCTGCCTACATAGTACCCTCAAACCATCACTCTGAATGGGAGTCCAGCCACCACAATTCCTGTGAGGTGTTCAGGGCTGGGAATGTGGGAGAAGAAGAGAAACTGAGGAGATTTTGCCTTGTTTCTAGTGAGAAATTCTGGGTGGTTCCATGGCAATTCCTAGGCAGCTCTTGCACACACCTTCCCAACCACAGCCACCCAGCTAAGCAAGCTGCTGAATGTCAGCTCCTGCTGTCCCCTTATCCCTTACTCTCTCCCTGGCTGGGGATGGGAACCACAGGACCTCCCTGCTTTGTGGCACAGGCTTGTCTCTTTTGAGAACAACCATTGCCTTCCCCCCACCCCTTTCCTTTTCTTTTCTCCTTGTACCCTGCTTCAACCTATACTCTCCATGTTGAATTACTTCTGTCTCTGTGAAGAGACTTGGCTATTCCTGCTCAGGTCAGGTGATGTGATCCAGGACAGTTTGGCATCCTGTCCCTCTTGAGTTGTCTGGCTTGGACAACTCCCTAGCTGAGGGAAATCTCCTTTTAAAGTTCTAAGAGACCATTTAATTTGGTTTTCCTCCATGAGGAGTTATCAGTTCCACCCTGGCTGGGATTTCCCTGCTAGAACAACATGCTCTCACGTGGCTTTAGGCAGCAGGAAGAGATTCTGTGCCTGTAATTGATTTCTGCATTTCATAAGCAGAGCAACACTGTGAGTTAACATTTCTCACAGCACACTTTGCCCTAAACATCTCCTTGAGCCTCAGGTGAGTGGTTTTTATTCCTGTTGTAACAGGACTTCCTTAGGGAGACAGCCTGCTTCACATGCAAGCTTGCACCAGGGTCCAAGTGCTTCCAGAGAGCCTCAGCAGCTAGCACATGCTAGGGTGCAGAAGTTAAGAGAGAACACTGTGCTATCTACTTTTCTCACAGGTTTTTCCTCACCAGAAACCTAGGGCATACTTCTTTCCCTACAGAACAAGGAATGCTTCACACAGCAGGGGTGCTATGAACTAGACTCCAAGGATGCCTTTCCAGCTATTCCCCTCACCCCTACATGGCCCCTGCAATTCCCAAGAGGAAGGGCTGGCAGAAATCTCTGGCTGCTTCCCCGAGTTGGATTTGATTTCTGATGTCCAGACAACAAAAACCTGACCCAACCATAGTTCTAGCGTCCTCACCTTTCCTGTCTCCTACTGGGTCAACCCATTTGCTTGGCACCCTAGCAATCCAAGAGGCAGAAGCTCAGGCAGTGCTGGAGGGCAAAAGCAAAGTGGAAAACAGTATTTCCTGAACTGAGCATACTTCTCACTCTTCTAGATGGAGCTGTTTTACCTCCAGCTGTTAAAGGCACACTGCCGGACCAGAGGGATGTAACCCATATGTGCAACGAGCCCAGGACATCTGGGATGTAGCTGCAGGATCTTTTGTCTTGGCTTGTTAGCACAAAGGCCAAGCACAGAATTTGGCTCTTACCTATAATAATTAGTTACTACCTTTTCAGCATCATACAATGGGAAAATTCTTCCCACTTCTCCTGCCTCTTGCTCTTCTCCCTGCAGCCTCTGCTCTCTGCCTTGCTCATGTTTCTTCCTGTACCTGTACATTCTTTCCACTTCTCCCCATCTTTCCTTCCTTGAAGCACTCCCAATAGTTAAGATGAAGTTCCCAGAGTCCACATTCTTCTTTGTTCTGTCCATTTAAAGGACAGAAGAGTTACCACTGATATTTTGTGTGTGTGTGTGTCACCACTAGGGTTCAGGGTGAACATCTGTTACCACCACTAGCGTTCAGGGTGAACATTTCCTACCACCACTAGTGTTCAGGGTGAACATTTCCTGTGCAATGGTGGGATGAGGCTAGCTGCTGCCTTATCCATTCAAGCTGCCTGCAGGTTCAGCTGGATGCCATTGCACAGGGTCACACAGGGAAGGCTTTCTTTAACACCATAAGGAACTCTTACTTTAAAGACAGACAAAACACAGCTTCTGCAAAACCTTAGTGTATAACTTGTGCTAGCACAGTGTTGGGCCAAGAATTTGGTCATGCTATTGGAAACTATTAGTCATCTTCTGACCATCTGGAAATGCTGCTTAATGTTACTGGCTAAGTTTAAAAGTAGCTCTCAACTTTGTTCTGAGACCCTCTGAAGTCAGAGTTTTCTGAAGCATGCCTAAAAGGGTTGGAAATTTGGTGTCTTCTAGAGCATGTCCCTGCTGTGGGAGATTCTGTTGGAGCTGAGAAAATCTGGAAGATCTACTGATGATGCAGCTTTTGATGGAGAAGTGGGCAAATGGCTCTTTGGGCGGGAGCAGGGCAGAAGCAGTTCAGGTGGGGAATGCGCTGGGAGCACTGGAGTGGGAATGAGAGAGGGAGGAGCAGGGTGGGTGCAGGGAGTTACTGCTCTGTCTGAACGGAGTTTGTTCCTCGCTGTAATCAGAGGGATGGCCTCCCTCAGCCTCCTGTTACTGAGAGGCACTTCACCTGCCTGTCCCTGCTGCAGCAAGGTGCTGGACAGTAGAAAACTACTCACCTGATAACTGCTGCACTGAAGGCTGGTCGTGTGTGCTTAACAACTGTGCCTGAATGGTTTCTACTACCCTCTTAAAACGACGGCTTGGACCTGTGAGGAGAGAAGAGGCACAGACGGCTGTGAGAGGAGCAGGAGGGAAATCCTCGTACCACCCAGGCTGGAGGGGAAGGATCACAAGCACCTTCCCTTCAATCTCGTCCCCAAGAGTGTACTGACTGGACTTCACAGAATCCCAGCATGGTGGGGGTGGGAAGGGACCTCTGGAGATCACCCAGTCCAGCTCCCCTGCTAAAGCAGGGCACCCACAGCAGCTTGCCCAGGATCACAATGGCCAGGAGGGTTTGGAAGCTCTCCAGAGAAGAAGACACTGCAACCTCTCTGGGCAGCTGGCTCCAACACCCTCACAGCATAGTTTTTCTTCCTGTTCAGGTGGAACCTCCTGGGTTCCAGTTTGTGCCCATTGCCCTTATCCTAACAGGAAGAAGGATGGCTTCTGGGCTTCTTTGGTAAAGACACAGAAAAGAGAATTTGGGGTTAACCTCTGTGGCCACCCAGATGGAAAGGGTGACTGCATGCTCCTGTCAGAAGGAAGAAACCAGTGGCCTCACAGTGCCCAGCTGAGATAGCGAGACTTTGGGGTGAAACACAGTGACAGCACAGGGAGATACTTCACATCTGATGCATGAAGCCACCACTTCAGCACTAATCACAGTGGTGGCCACTTCACCTCTTTGCAAACCTCCTTCCCTCCCAGCATTTCTATTACAGCATTTTTCTCCCTCCTTGCCCCTCTCTGGGTTTTCCCCTGAGGTCAAGACAGTTCCGGAGCTGTCTTCGTAGGCCTCTGTATCAGCAAGGACAAAGCCAGCTTGCAGCCCATTTCACAGCATTGCCATGGTTACCTGATAAGAGTGTGAAAGTGACAGAATAGATCCCGTTCTCCTTCTGTGCCTCTCCCCCTTCTGTGTATGTTATGTCCACCTGGAACTTGACTGGCTTCTGGAAGACAGCAGGACCTCCTGTGGACTTGTACTCTGCACGGAAACTTGTCTGTGAGATGACACTGTGACTGAGGCTTGGGATCTGAAACAGGGTGGTAAAAGGAGAGAGTAGAACCGGAGCACAAAGGCAACAAACCTGCAAACCTCAATTTGGAACACTACACATTTCCACAGTAGAATCATAGAATCAATAAGGTTGGAAAAGACCTCAGAGATCACAGTATCACCAAGGTTGGAAGAGACCTCAAAGATCATCAAGTCCAACCCATTACCTAATACCTAACCCTCAGACAATTAAACCATGGCTCCAAGTGCCACATCCA